>CM067376.1:189776775-190450450 GCA_034510155.1 Eucriotettix oculatus
CACTAGGCCTGTTGCCAGAGTGGGGGAAGGTGCAGCGTTGCCAAGTCTCTGTCAGCGATGCTGCTGCGTGTGGAGCAACATCTCTGCTCCCCACATTATGTTTTCCAAATATTCTTCAGATGTATGTATGCATCTCCCCAGCCTCCATCAATTATTTTTCTCTTTGACAAATGTGTAACAAAAAATCATTTTCACATACAATACAATATCTTAATGAAATAATAACATTTCATAACAATATCTTTTGTATTACACACAATTTTCAGTTGACTAAGTATTATACATATGACAGTGACAAACCCCATTGACAGAATAAAAGCAGCGATCATGCAAAAATACCGTCAGAACCATTTTCAATTTTAAATTATAAATAATTTTTTTTTCTTTTGGAAGTTTATTGTATAACAGCTTTCCATAGTGGAAGAAACTCCTAAAATTTGTTGTGTTTAAGGAATTAATGAAATATGGATCTGTCTGCCTTGTATTGTGATTGTGTACTTCAGAAAAAAATTTTATTGTTTGACAATTGATGAAAACCAGTTTTCCTCCTTCACAAAGGTCTGACTTTTTGCAGATGACTGTATTATTTACAGGGAAATAACTGGGGAACAAGATGCAGCTGCTCTTCAAACTGACTTAGATACTCCAAGTACATGGGCTAAGTTAAATAAACTCAAAATCAACAATAGTAAAAGTAAGGTGATTAGTTTTACTAAAATGTGCATTCAATATGCCTTGATATATAAATTGATGGGGAAACAGTGATTGAGGAGGCAAACTGTAAATACCTAGGCATTTATTTTAACAGTAAGCTGGGGTGGGCAGAGCACGTAAACTATGCTACAAGGAAATCGTGGAACACCTTGCACTTTGTCATGAGAACACTCAAGAAGGGGAATGCAAAATCTACAGAGATGGCATATTTGTCATTAGTACGCCCACTTATGGAATATGGTGCAGCATGATGGTATCTGTACAAATGAGCTACTATACACTTAAAGGAAAAAGAACAAACTGAACCCTTTATATACTTAGGTAGTATCATTACGAAAGAATTTAGAACAGATAAAGACATAAAAACAGAATAAATAAAGTAATTGGAGCATTTATGTAATTATATACTATCTGAAAAAAAAATCTAAAAAAAAATAAGAAAGATCTGATTCTTTAACATAAATGTAAAGTCTGTTATATTGTATGCACATGAAACATAGAGGATAACACATTAAATTATTAAAGAAATACAAACCTTTATCAACTGATGCTTATGAAGGTTTCAAGTAAGATGGGTAGAAAAAATTTCTAACCAAGAACTATTGAAATTAATAAATCATGAACCACTTGACATAGAAATAAAAACTAGGAAATGGGGATGGATTGGCTACACACTCAGGAAGCCAGATGGAGCAGTGAAGGGGTAGTGTATACTACATTGGACAATTGCTATAGCATTCACATATGACCTTTATGAATACGGGAAACTTTAGATTGAAACTGACGAATATAAGTCTTGATAAATTTAGTACAATAGTCCAGAAGTGATGTTGAATGTTAAAATTATTGAAAAATTAATAATAATTAATAATTAATAAATATTAAAATATTATATAAAAATCTTTCATATAAATTTTTTTACTTGAATTTATTTTTATATCATATAAAAAGTTAGTTTTGTTCTCTCTAAATAATCTCCCTTATACAACTTAAGTATTTTTGCTGAAAAATTCAAATTTAATTACTTGTCTAGAAATGTACTCCTGCCATTACCTCATAGATTCTTAGTGATGTACAATTGTTCACGGGTATCAATGGTATAATATGACAGTTAACTGACAATTGCATGTCTTGAAGACACTTTATAGAATCTTAACACAATAAACAGTAATATAATTCTCAACTAAGTTAAAAACCAATATCATGGCTATTCCACACCAGTTAACCTTCTTCTAGTCTCCAACTCCCATTATATGGGACTGTAAAGTACTTTGTGTGAGTGTGACAGTCAGCGCTACACACTTCCTCGGAAAATTCAACCATAGTTAAACAGAACTTTAATATCCGTCTTTCAAATGAATGGAAGCTCCATTCCAATTCAAGTTGAAAGTTGATCGTGGATAATTGGAAACAGTAAACTGCATAACAAACGCAAAGAAAAAAAAACGTGAAGAGACTTGTTCACATCCGGCGGCTAAAATTTTCCTATTGGCTGCAATTTTGTGAATTCCAATGGATGCTGTTTGAAATTGCAGCTGATTGGCTATTGGAAAAGGGAGGAGGCGTTTTCGGGTTCAAACGAGGCGACATGGATAGAAGTTTGGCAGGGAGATTCATTAAATTGTGGGCCGCTGGCGAGAGCAGAGTCAGTTCTGAGGATATGATTAGAAGTTTCGATTAATTATCAGCGTAAAACGTGATCCATACAGCCAGATCATCCCGCCTCCGATGATCTTCCAACCCGAAGCAGGCCGTAACCGCCGCCATAATAGAAAATAGCTACAGTCTTCTGTCTGTATCGTTGATAATTTGTTGTGTTAATCAGACATAAGACTGGTCAGATGCAACCCTCCATGCTACGCAATCGTTGATATAAAATTTCAAAAGTTCACATTGCCAGTCCTATTTACCAAGGAACTTTGATTCTTTTGGTTCACCTCAGAGGCGACCTGATGTTAAAGCGTTTCAATGTAAAATTATTAATGCTCTACCGTCATCATTTGTAAATCATTTGATTCAGTTCTCTTGTTTTTTGCATATTGAATCTTAATTTCATTGTTATTAAATTCAAAAACATCAATTAAATCCTTTTCTTTTCTATTTTGAACCGTACCTATATTTAATCTCATTCAACCAATTAATTAAACGCTAATTATCAGAATTGTGGAGATTAACATAATTAATTAAGCATATATAAAAAGACGGCCAATAAGTCAGAATATAAATTTATTATTATTTAATTAACATAAATACGACGTTTCGTCTCCCTTTTGAGATTTCCTCACATAAAATGTAGCCATTCATGTCATTTACTTCTTAATTCCCTCTGCCGAAAAAATTATTATTAAATGTATTGAAATATTTACATGTGAAGAATTTGGTGTTGGAGACCATCTCCTGCGACGGCTAGGGCCGAAAATACACTGCCGTGATTTTCAATGATGTTAGATAAATATAAATGACTGATACAAAGTCAATATTGGGAGTGGCAGTCAGACCGTGGTGAAACGGATTTCGAACTAGCATGACGTTACGCTGGATGCAGTTTGTGTCGAAGTGCAGATTTGCTTTTGGGGTTTTGTTTTAGTTGTTTATTAGAGGAAGTTTTTTTTGCACGTCGAATAGAGTGCATTATACTTAAAGAATATAGCTAATGCAGTCGTGCGCTGATTTTAGTTGCACAAATGGTAAGAAAACAACTAAAGGAACTGGCATCCGACCGTTTCTGATTTACATGAAACAGGGATCAATTCTTGCAGTAGGAAAGATGATATTAATATTAAGAACGGTGAGTTCAGAAATATACTCCTACACTTATTAAGTATTAAGCTTCGAAATGGAGGTCGAAACGTTGTAAATTTTTGTAGTAATAATATAATTTGATTCAATGCCACATATTTATTTAAATTAAACTTTTCATTATGTTTTAACCCTGTGAAATGTGTGTGATTGAAATAAATAAATTATATATGCCATATTTGCAAAAATGTTTGTTCGGTGCAGATATTTTTACTAGCGTAAATAAAGGCACTTTCTAGCTCAATCCATTTAATTAAGAAAACCCATATCCCGGAGAGGAGTTTGTATTACTAGTAAGAAATATGGAAGATTTCAATGCACGAAAATTCTCTTAACAATGATAAGCACTTGTTCAAACAATAGCCTGTGAAAACATTAACAGGCCGTAAATGTACATCCCACTGATGCTGTAATTACGCATTATATAAGTATGGGAATTTGGAAAAAAATATATGAACATAACTCGAGAACAAAATAACAGGGAAAATTTTAGATTGTAAAATAAATTGCTTCCGTCCCATACCCCAATCTG
This sequence comes from Eucriotettix oculatus, assembly GCA_034510155.1. Classification (NCBI taxonomy): domain Eukaryota; kingdom Metazoa; phylum Arthropoda; class Insecta; order Orthoptera; family Tetrigidae; genus Eucriotettix; species Eucriotettix oculatus. The sequence goes on from CM067376.1 coordinate 189,780,821, forward strand.
TATATCAATCAAATTTCAATAGGAAGAAAATAATATAATTCTCAAATACATAATATAGGTCTGTTGTCCTAACAGAAATTCTTTGGATACAACAAAGGAAGTACTTTATGCATTATTGTGAAGTCAACTCATGCGTTCACTGTTTTCTGAAACTAATGCTTTATTACGTGAAAATTTAAAAGAACGGTACAATCACATGCCAAGAGACTAGATAGGAATTGAATTGTTTCTGATATGATAGAAATAATATTTTTTTCCGGACGTCGCAGTTAATAGAGCCATAGACCTATTAAACATTAATACTCTTGCCTCCCAGATGACGTCACGAGTTAATAATAATAATACCATATTCCGTTGATCCTAAATAGCTTCACTGATGTAAAATGAGTCAGGGTATACATTTTTTCCCGTTTTAATATTATGTGTTAACTATCAACATTCAGTTGATTATGAAAAATAATATTCTAAACAAAACTTGATGGATACTCATGCTACTGCAAGGATTCTGATCAATACTTCACGTAGACTATTTACATAATAACTTAATTGTACGTGTCAGATTCTTAAATAAATTGTTACAGAATAAGGAGTAGCTGAGGAGAAATAGAGTTCGCTCAGTTTTAAATTGACTTTGGTTATTTGATAACTATTTATTTGTCGCAATCTGTTAAAGATGGAGATCCCAGAAAAAATGTACACCATTCGATTAACAATGATTTACATTCTTTGTATAGATTATTTTCGCTTCGTGTATTGAAACCATGGATATTATAATTATTCATAAATGAGTGCCTAATGTTGGTGGCGTGGCGCGTATATGCGCCATGAAGTTTTACACCATCTATAAGTTAAAATGATCATTTTATATTACTTTATTGTTGATTAACTGAACGTTAGCATATTTTGTTTTATGTATAACTTACATTATTCAGAATATAATAATTTCACTAATCCTGAAAATAAGAATTTTTTTATCAGCCTGCTGCAACAATACTTAGGACTAATATTAAAGAAGGAATAAAATATTCATATATACATAGGAAGGCGCTGCGAGAGTTTCTCGTAGACGCTTCAGCCCAGAGTGACTGCGGGGCTTACCTCATCATGTCGGGGATGCCTCACACTCTCTCTGGGTATTTTTTATCAAAGTTCTCATATGCCGAGACACCTTCACCTATTTTAGGAGGTATATGTACTGGGGTCAAAGACCTTGGGCATATGGCAAGAGTTGTCCCCTGATCCCATTGGATCAGTCGGCCAATTGCCTCCTGAAATTGGTGGAGACACGGAGAAGGGAATGCTGCGTCCCCACAGCAAACTCGTCTCCCGTCATTCGGAAGGGCGTGAGAATAGTACCCAATACCCGACCTACCTGATGCAGGTTTTCTAGGGTTTTCCCTGCATCTCTTTAGGTGAAACACCGGGTAGGATCCTTAAACCATAGCCCGGGGGCCCTAGTCAACCCTTGGCTACCTTGCTCTACCTTCCGCATCCCCCCTTTTTCAATTCCCTTCCTATGCTATTAAAGGGGAGTTGCCTGTTTCAGGATCACCCTCATGTAGCCTGTTAACCAAAAAAAAAATCATATATACTGTACGTTTTCCTTACGGTGTGATTTAGAAATTTTACATTTTGCACAAAGTACTTTGTTGGAACTTTTCATTATAAATTTTAAACTAACCTAATGTACAGAAGTGACATATAGTAATTTAAATATACTAGAACTATTTGAAAGAATAATGTGATTTCAAACCAGGCACGCATATTCCTCAATAATTCAACGCGTCATAGATGAAATGGCTGGGTAGGAAACATGTGGGTTCAAAATTGAACAGACAAAATGTTCTTTGAAAGAGGGAAGAAGGTAATAGGGACTGAAGCTGTTGACAGAGATAATGAAAGACAAACAACATATTTATTTATTTAGCTTTTATTGAAATAAAAACGACAAACAAATATTTATATGAAGTTAACTACTCAACTTCGTCACCTCATCCAGTTTCTTTAGAATATTCAGTTAGTGAGCATGCTACATGCTCAAATCGAATCCCCACAAAATATACTGCAGTTATTCAAAATTGTTTTACTTTACATATTTTTCTTTTATATAAACACAACACTTGTTTTTAGATTTATCTCCACATAGAAGCACTGATATCTACAAGAAATTGATCTAAAAGCTTTTTTCAGTGTATAACAACATTCTCCTTCCGTAAACACAGGAGTGTTTTATTTGTAAGTCCTTTAGAATTAATGTGTAGTCTAGTTGCTGCAGATATTGACATCATTTATTTACCTTTGCTGGAGTTTCTTTGCAATAAGACTTTTTGTTTTCTAATCAGGAAAGGTGCGGGTGAGGTACTAATCAGGTTTTTAGAGTGAGTGTGGCTAAGCGATACCTGCGTGAGTTTGTGTGTGAGTGTGTGTGTTAGTGGAGAGGTAAATCTGCTGCTCTTTGTGGGGGATTTGTTGATTTTCTGAGGGCTTGCGTTATCTTTTCGGAAATCGGGGTAAGTATAAATATTCAAATATGGAGCATGTGTTCTTATCAATCATGAATGTATACAGGTGTGTAGGTGAAAAAAAGGCCTGAATGGGCCGGGTATATTGCTATAGCCACATTTCTCTTAAATACTTGTCTACGATTAACAGGGATAATGTGCCTGTCTTAATAATAAATAATAATAGTAATAATATTTTTAATATTTTCCTCTGAATGATTGAGCAATATGACATTTCACCACGGAAATCGTCCTTAATATATATGTATATATAATAATAAAAAACGCACTCTCGTTGTAGCGTATCGCCAGCACACGCTTTTGGAGGCTACGTTTGCCACCCACACGTGTAAGGGCGTTCCTGCTACCAGACCTTCAAGAAAACTGCCCTATGCAGAAGATTAACACTACATTTCCGCTATTATCATTACCAGCAAAGGAACAAACCAACCTTCACAGGAGAGAAAAACATGTCTGTGTGTTTAGATTACTGAGTCTGCGTGTTCGACATGTGTATTTACAAATTTGTTTTATGATCATTGGAATTTGTGTTAAACTGCTACATGACATTGCTTTGAATGATGTAAAATCGTAAAAACATGCAAATTGTGACAATGCGCTAATTTTTTCCGTTCAAAATTTTATATACCTTAATGTTAAATAATATAGAAGATGGGCGAGGGTTTAGTAATATTAATATTAATATCATCGTTTTCGTAGACAAAGGAATGTCATTATTACAAAATTACTTTGGACTACTATTAAAGAAGGAATAAAATATGCGTATATACTGTACGTTTTCTTACAGTTCAGGAGAAGGTATATATTGTGTCATCACCTTCTGTGTTCCAACATGTACACGTTCAGTTTCAATTTTTTTTTCAAAAAGTAATCAGTGCTCAATTATAAGGATAATGTGATAAGCACTAAATACTTCAATGAGATCTATTTGCGATTCGTTATTTGAGACGAATTTTATTTTAAATTATTTCAAATTATTTCATATTGACCACTTGGGTACTAGATTCGTATCGACTTTTTATTATACCATAGCATTTATCAGTAATCATTTACACATGCATTCGTGGAAACATATAAAATGACAGTTTTTGTATCAGTGAAGATGCCTCGTTTGGAAAAAGAGAGTGCTTATTTCATAACTCTAATATGCCAATCGAGTTAACGGCTTTCTTTAAACAATGCGAAACAAAACAATCATTGTTGTACGTCACAAAAACGCAGATGCTTTATTTATATTGCTGGAAATGGAATGATCACTATTTGCAAAACTTACAACTTAAAATTGCACGATGAAAACATGTTTGCTATAAATGTGTTGGTTTAATAGTGAAAATTGTGTTAAAACCACCACGTATGTCCGAACTTTTCGTGTTATCTTTTATAGTTCTAGTATCACGCACAACTCACTCACTCAATCGAACAATTCTTGCCCATATTTTTAAATATATAGGTATATATGTTTAACAGGTTGCTTTCTCGCATTCTGAATAAGAGCTGATTACTACCGATTAAATAAGTGTTCTCCTTATCTTACAGACTAAAATATATATTAAGTACATATTCATTTGAATCACGTTATTTTTCATTTATTCTGTTTTGTATAAAAGTATTTTTTACATTGTGTTGCGGGACAGGAATGTGAATACAAGTAAGGTATATTCGGTGGTTAATGGATCAACCATTTCTTCTTAACCGTACTTCTTAAAATTTAGCAAAGAACTAACACATCCGCAATATATTTTCAGGATAAAAGTTATTTAACGAAATGTGCCAATCTTGGAGATTAAGGCTAATTAAACTATACTTTTCAATAAACTATAGAATCCGAGCAACAATTTAGAGAAAATTTCCAGCCTCTTTGAGAGGTTCTATAGTAACAGTCTTGGAAATGTTCTCAAATAAATGTATATAATTCGACATTTATCACGAATCGATTAATATACTCAAAAGTGAAAATAAAATGAAATTTCAGTACCGTAAAATTTCTCTTTGGAGCGCGCTGTACAAGACTCGTATTTCCAGAGCTTGTTGTGTAAGAGAAAAATGGTGGCAGGATTATTCTATGTTTCATGTAGAAAAAGGAAAGGGGTTAGACAATCTACATGGATTATATCTACTGTGTAATTACGTCCGTATCAACTCATTTAGAAAATTATCGAACTTACGTTCAAGTTTTTTTTTCTGTTACATCTACATCATTTTATCTTTCTCCATTCTAAGTCAAAAGTTTTTAGAATTACGTCATCTCCCACTCATTAGTGTTCGATTGATAATGCAAAATAACATTTCACAATGCTAATACCAGCAATGATATAACTTTTCCAACAAAACCATTTTTAACTAGAAGAATACATCAACAGTTCTGTATTTTCTTTACAGTATTTTGTTAGAATATTTCTTTGAATTCATTTTCTACTTCATTAATATACTAACGTTTTTTTTATGTTTCAACATGCACTCTTTCACCAACGCACTCATGTCATCCACAACCACGACGAATAAATGTGTTGTTAGCACCGCTATCGTAGTTTTATAACTATCGTATGAAGGAATATTTTAATTTTTTATTTTTTTCTCCTTTTTATATAGAATAACAGCACGTATGGTAACAGTACAGTGTCAAAGAAGTTGTATATAGGGCTGTGCGAGAACATTTTGAGGCTGTGAAGTGATTTGGCAGATGTGTAGTGCGGTAAGACCCATACACTCGAAACATTCACAACAGTTTGGCATTATTTTTTTAAAAAAATTAACATTGCATTGTTTTGTCTTTTATACAAAGTCTTGAGCTGAAGAGTTGGTGCCTACTTATCCTCCTCGAGGAGCACCAGGTCGTCGGCTACCACGTCGCTGATGTGCAGGTAGATGATCCAGTACATAAGGTTGAAACACACGAAGCAAACGGGGAACACGATGCGAGAGTACTTGTCGATGTCGCTTGGAGTGATTCCGTACAGCTTGTTGATGTCCTTCCCCGGGTGGATGAGGTGCTGGGGCGCCGCCCCGCCGGCCTCTTCGTCGGCTCTCCCGTTCACCGTGTTCTCGAGGGTGCCGCCCTTCGAGTGGGCTTTTGGGTCGTGAACCTTGAACCGCACCTCCTGGAACAAAGGCATGGGCCGACCACTTACAAGTGACACGGAAAATGCACCGTAGGTGGCTGATCTATATCGACCATTACAGGAACCCGCCAATGGAGACCTATCTTACTATTTATTTTAAATCCTATGGGAACTGTGCTCTTGTGATATACAGTTACTCTTTTTAGTTCAAAATGCGACAGAAATCAACTTTTGCATTTGTGTCGTGAACAATAAATACAGGGTGTCCGTAAAATAATGTCCCAACTTTAATGGTACAGCTTAATTTAGACTATTACAACAAAGCTAAACAAGCCTAGTATTTCTCACAGATTTTCAATATGTGCACCTTTAGTTATACGGCACTCATCCAACCTAAAATCGAATTGCATGTCGTGATGTCAGGTGATCGTCGGGGCTAGCTCTGTCGTTTTGACCATTACGACCAATGGGGAGGGGCTCAATATTAATGCTAAATAAAGTTTTTATGTTCATCTTCTAATTGGGGAAAGAGTAGTATATCCAGATAAGCCACCCCTGTTACGGTAGCTTCAACGAAAAATAAAAACGTCGGTAAACTTGACGTCGGAACACAGCGCAGAAAACGTTTAACTTTGGGGAACCTCTTTGATATTTTTGCAAGTTCACGAGGATGATCAGATCCTCGGATTCGAACATAATGGGTATTTACGTTCCCACTTAGATGGAAGTTGAACACCACACGAAGAAGAAAGTTATCTTCCCGATGAACCACTTCACTTACAGTACAAAGTACACCGTAGCCATCTGGCTTTAAAGCATGTACAAACTGTACTTGGTACGAACGCATGTGTAAACGTTTCTTTTAAACCTTCCACACCTTTGTCTTTGGCAACCGGAGTTCAGGACCGTGTGGTGGAGTTTAGATTTTCGTTGAAGTGGGAAAAAATAATTACTTTGTTTCTTAAAAACGTACATTTCTTCAACTTGATAAAGAACACAAATTCTTTCAATTTATTTTTATTAGTTTAATGCAACAGAAATTAGTTTCTCGGCAAACAACCTTTGGAAATCATGCGACTCTTATACAGGGGCCAATGGGGTCACGTATTCTCACACAAGAAAAACGATTAAATTCGTTCTTCAGTAAATAAAAAATAAAGATAGTCAAAATATCCACGGAAAGATATACAGGTCAATTGAATTTATGATTATTGCGCAAATTGATTCACAAGTAACAGGAAATACACAATGTCTTTCTCTTGCCACGCACGTGGTTGAAGTTGGCCTCGAGGCGTGTTAGCGTTTAAAAACCTGGTTGATCTCACTGTAGCTCTAAACACTCCCGACAACTCCTTGTCTCACTAGCCACAACTACACCCAAAGCCCACACAACGAGATAGTTTCCACTAGAATGCCGCCCACGACACTAACATAGCATAAATTCAGATATACCAATGCAACATAATTCCGCTTCTCTCGTCTTCACTCCTTTATATAACCACAGGCCATCCTCTCCGTTCACCCGATCACGTAAATTCCGCCTATTTATATATCTGTCCTCATATTAGCAACCCGTGGCAACGGGAAGTCACCGTGTATTCAATATTGCAGCCCCCTGAACCGGAACACATGCTTTGGAAATCGTCCTCGAGTTCATGTTTGTCGCCCCTACAGCCACGAGCATTGAGCTGGACCACGTGGTCCGTATCTTTGCAAAATAAATTACATCAAAAGAAAATCACATCAACATAAACTTGCTTTCCAAACAGACTTCTTTGGACTACAACGGGAATATACTCTGACAGGATCAATATCCTCTTCAGACATTTTTATTGTTCCATGGTTTTCGTTTTACGTACACATCAAGTCGTTTCGAATTGCCTATATCGTGGTGTATGCTTTTGCTACGTAGGGGTTAACAATTAAACTTTAATCGAAACGCGTGTTAAATTGAAATTACAGATTCACTCTTAGCAAACTGCAGGACACAAAACGCTTAACGCTCAGGTGTCGCGATTATACTGTATGGTGCTGCAATCAGAAATAAATCAAGACTACTCACGCATGTGCTTGTCTATATCTGTTTGAATTAGTCTTTAATTGTGGTCTGGAAACAATACTCTACGACGTTATAGCTAATACTATTAACTTTTATACCTGGGTCATCCTTTTACTGACACCCTACATTATGACTTGGAACAAAATCTCTTGCTTACAAGAGACAATTTTAATAGGCATTGGTAAATGAAGATGATTTTTTACCTTTTCAGCATTATAATACTAGTTCTCATACCATAACTAACTGTAAGTTATGAATATTCAGATTCCAATAACGACCAAAAACCAACATTCTTGTAACAACAGACTTGTCTTTGTGTCTTTCTTCAGGATAAATGTCTTCATACGTATTATTACAAATAATATTTTGCAGAAAGAGTTTCCAAATGGGTATGAAATGAATTTTGCCCTGGAAGATGATGAATGAGCTTGTGGTAGTCGAGATTTAATCACTATTTGTATCTTTATGGAAACCCAAGAACCTTTTCTACAGTTTCTACATCGTAAAAGCCTTCTATGTTTAATTATTTTTCTGATAATATACTTTAATAAACCAAACAGAACAAATATTTCAGAAGTATAACAAAGTAAAATAATTTTGTAGAATTATAATAAATATTATACACTGATAATAATTCATAAGATGTAGATATAGTAACACGAAATTTTGTGTTTATTAATATTTTCTCCATTTATATTTCTTTACAGAGTCATTTTTAATGATTCTCATTATTTATGTTATAATTATATCCTATTATTCATTATTTCCTTTCAGATTGATAAAAAATGACCCATTTAAATTTGTCTGTATCATGCAGTCCAATGAAACACATACTTAGTATTTGAAGTTTCCTTTCTAGTAGTTATGTTTTTCATGAAAAGAAAGAACCAACAAGAAAGGAAAAATATAGCTCATCTTTTGGAGAACGTAAGGAATCGATTAGGAGCTACATTGTGAGTAAATACAGTAAATACCAATGAAATTACGTATAGCCTTTCACATATAAATGTTAATAAGCTGGTAACTATAGATTATAGAGATTTACTCATCAGCTCTCTAACGTGACGAATGTCAATTGTCAATTCGTACAATTTTGAGATTGTTTTGGGAATACGTGCATGAGAATGTGCTTAACTGGTATAATTCAGAGAACACATGAAAATGTGAGAAATAAATAGTTTAGTATTCGTCAATATCTTTAGTGTTATATGATACCATTATAAATTTGTAGCAGCTGAATTTGATGAAACAGATTTGTATTTATGATAACTTAATTGCTGAAGTAAATGCTTTTGAAAAAGGGTAGTTATTGGACAATATGAAAAATTGGCCTTCGTAAATAATTGTAGAAGTTACGAGGAAGTTAACAGGAAATAAACGTTTGTGAGAAATTTGTTGTCTAATTCAAAGACAGTAAGAAAAAAATGGCAAACGGCATCAAAGTTTGTGAATTTATTTGAAAACATCTACATCTGCTGTAGCAAAAGTACATTATCATTATGTGTAACGTGGTGATACTTTATACAATACAAAACAATTAAGATATCTGCGAAGAAAAATAAATACACGGGAATCAATACTAAGTCCATCCAAAATGTTTATTTTAAAGAACTTGGGTTGAATGGATTTGATTTTTTGGCGACAATTTCGTCGGATATAACATTAAAATTAATATTTTTATTTGAAATAATTAGAAAAATGTGTAAAATAATTAGTGTCTCAATTTAGATCTATTAATACAAGGTAGGTTAATAAATTAAGTGTATTATGAGCATTCTTTTTTGACGGTTGACAACACAGTGGTAGATCGAGCATTGTAGGGACACGGTAGTACGTAAAATCACTTTGTAGCATCAGTTTCGTAACAGATGTTTGAAAGGAATCTCACCAAGTGCGAGCAACGTGCTGTAATCCGATTTTTACTCGTGGAAGGAATAACACCAACAGAAATTTTCTCGCGAATCAAATCGATTTACTGCTAAGGTGTTATTGTCAGACCGGGTGTGTGTAAGTGGTGAAGGGGGTTCAGTGTAGGCAGAACAAATGTTTACAATTTCGGGTAAATATATCACAGTCTCAGTGATTTGGGACCGAAAAGGCTCTATTTTGGTCGAATTTCTGCCTCAGGGGGAGACCTTAACTTGCAACAATATTGTGAAACCCTAAAAAATCAAAAGTAACATTAGAAACTAGAGAGCGTGCTTGTTGAATGACAACTGCCGTACTCACACAGCCTTAACCACCAAGATACTTTTGGAATAATACTTTGAACCACCCTACGTTGGCGCCTTCAGAGTATCATATTTCCACTTCATAAAATCCTTTCCTATTCATTATTACAACTCGCAATCAGAGTATTACGAAAATTGTATATTTAAATCTATCAGTATAAAGTGATCCAATAAAGCAGTTAATATGGAAGTATGGCGATTATTATCTGCAGGAAATAAGATTGTATGAATTTTAAATAATTTTACATATTCTGTGATAGCGGCGTTGATAGAAGTTAACAGTTAACTGTTAAAATTATGTAAAAATAAGCAATGTAAAACGCAGACATTACCGTTAGATTGGAATTGCTATTTAGAAATGCTTAGATAAAATAATAACAGTACAGCACAATTTTGAGTAAGTGATAGAATGAAATTAATTCACGGAACTATCAAAAGTGAAAGTAATGTGATGGCAAGTCTATCATTGCTTAATATTGAACTGTCAAAGATGGAAGAAGGAAAGAAGACATTTGAATACAGAGTATCTAAAAAGTAAGAATAAGTAAACAGCGGAGTGAATGAAAAAGCTTCATACATATCGAAATTCACCCGTGTAATAATTTCCAACGTATTTCCGTCGATTTCCTATGACTCCATTTATAAGGAACTATCAAAAAACCATATTCGTATCTAACGGAATTTCTAACATTAAAGCCAAAGTTTCTGAAGATAATGTTATTTAAAGCAAAATAACCTCGGCAGTTTTTTTTTCGACAATGATTTCCCACTGTTAAAAGTGTCTCAATGTATCAAGTTTAAGAAATCTAAACTATCATTAAACTTTAAATATTTAAAATCTCTTGGTGATGCGTTTGAACCGGCCAGGAAGTTCTTGGTTACACATTAGAAGGAACTAGACTTAAGCTACGATCACTTAAAATCTTTAGTCCTAAATGAGTTTTATCATTACAACCCTTTAGCAGCCACTAAATAATATATATCAGACTCGATTAAGATGGCTAATATTTTAAACTCAGTTTATTCACTAATTACCAACCGATTCCTAAAAGATAAAATCACTGGTTTTAACAACACATTTCGAAGAAAGACAAGAATGAAAAAATGTCGACCAGACGAGGGATTCGAACCCCGGACCTCCCGTTTTCCTTTGACTTGAAAAGAAATGTCATGTGGGATCCTAGACACAGACTTGTCAGAATGACAAGCGAGGAAGATTACGATTTATCACCGATTCAATAGAATTTCCACAGTTTAGTGAATAAAATGATGTATCTGAACTTTTAACACATACAATCCAACGAGAATCCAATGAGAACGACGGCAAGGAAAATATGGGAGGAAAAGTTGCTTTCCTTAAATACCACGTTGTCATGTTCTGGTCTGCCAGCAGCGTTAATGTTCACTTTTAAACTCTCCATATAATTTTTGAATGTCCTGCCTATGACTATCTTAGATCAAGATCGATTCTGTAAAGTTCACTGGGGGACATCTCTCAACTCATACAATTTTTTAAAACTTTACAATAATGTTTTCTTTTCTTCTCTACTTTTGAACGTATCTCGACAGGGCCCATAACGATAATATCGTTAACATGACCCAGTATAAATAATTAATAAAAATAAAAACGACCACCTATTGAACAGTTATTATATACTTGAAGAAGAAAAGGCTGATAATATATCTTAAATCGTGCTACTCCTTAAGGACGATAAAGCTGCACACATATCAACCATTTTGTGAACCGAGTGCACTTGCTGGACTCTTCGAAATACTTCATCCACTAATAGTATCGCACAGATCTGCCACCATATGACGATTTTATCAAAGAAAATTTTTCGAATCGAGTAACTTCTGCTGTAAAAAAAGAATTCTATTTTTTTATCATTATAGTCACAGTGGTCCAAATTTATTGATGCCAATAGTAATTATATTGAGCAAATATATTTTTAACTTGCTAACCCCCGCGACTTCGTTCGCGCCGAAATAGTTCTTTTTATTTTGCCCTAAAAACGAAACAGGTAAAGAATTTCCATAAAGTTGAATTCACTGAATATATAAAAAGTACAGTATCACGTATTTATGATAGCTTCAGGGCAAACATTATAGCTCGCAGATGAGCAATTCGGGCAGTAATTCAATGGATTTAGAAATATTTATATAGCTATTTATAATTTATAGAACTCTTCAAGATATGGAAATGAAAGATACGCAAAAATTTAAGTTAAAATTCCTGTTTCAATCTCTGAAATTTACTTTGAAATCCGTTAAGCAGTTTAGAAGCATAAACCGATCAAGAGTATAGGCAGCATGCATTCATTTCGGAGTTTTTAACGCACGTGATGAAAAGAAACATTCACGTAAAATTATATATATTTATTTGTATTATATTAATATCATTATAGAAAAAAATGCACTGATATGTAAGTTAAGTTGCCTTTTTTAACCCTCAAATTTTCATTGAAATCCGTTGAGCGATTTCGGAGCCTATTCGGGACAAACGTACGGAAAGATAGATAGACAGACAGAAACTTCAATTTTATTTATTGGTATAGATAGAATAATTTGTTTTGCTTTAGTATATTTGTTTGACGTAGATTAGTCTGAAAATGTTTCATTTTCAAGAAAACAGATCTAATTTTGTAAAACTCTTCCCATAAAAATACAGCGAACTATACCGAAAATATGAAAATTAAACGACTAAGTTGCGTCTTACTCAAAGTTCTCCAATCACACGATATTTTTATTTGACTCCTTTTACTGTACTTCAAACAGTTGTAACGATTAACACATTAACTTCATGTTATTAAGAAATGATGTTGACTGAATGTAGTTTGTGGCTAGCGACACTCACTGTTTGCTTAGGAGCGTGATCACCCTCTCCCGGCGGACCTGGGGGCGGCGCGTGGGCGGCGTCCAGACCTGCCTTCTTCTGCTCTGCGATCTTCTGGATGGCGAGGAAACGATTTTTACGCATCTGTATTCTTTTCGCCATGTAGCCGACCGTCGCATATTCTGCAAATAGTACAAATCAAAATTATGAGTTGCTCTACTGCTATTGACCCAAGTGGGAGAACTTTAAGGTTTAACCTCTTTCGTCCCCATTGATATGACTTTATTTGTCGAAGACAGCGAGTAAATCATCACCAAAATTTATGTTTATAGGACACCTTTTTTTCTTACTGTGATTTACTAAATTAAAGATTGAAAGACAATGAAGGCGTAGAATTCTCTCAAGTTGATTGAGAGGGAAGTTGTGATGATTTATCACGTGATGTGGTTAAACTGACTGAAGCTCAGTAACTCTCAATTGTATTCTAACAGGCCACTCACTACCTGGCAGTTGGATTAATCTTTAAGAATTCGCGCGAGTTATATAGAACACCCAAAAACAATTTTCATGTTTATAAGATTTTATGAAAGATGGTCATTGCCGATTATTTTCTACTGCATGTTGTGCGAAAGTAGTTTGATTCTGACATTTAACATACGATTTAAATTGCAGTTAATATCCTAACAGGGAATGGGATGGTGTAAAACACATTTATGCGTAAGGTGGGGGGGTAAATTAAGTTCTGTTTCAATTGGAACTATTTGAATCGAATTTTGTTTCTATGTCACTTAGGTCCACTTTGAACACTTGATAAGTAAAATAACCCCTAGCTCCGTCAGGGGTGTGGCTCGGACGCATCTTTTACTGTTTTACGGTACCGAAGCTAATTATTAGCATCTTAAAATACCGGGCGTAATTTTGCCTTTCTTAAGAAACAGCGAGTGTTTCTTATTCTATTCGGCTACAGGAGATACTTTTGACACTCTTAAATTACTGAAGGCCATTTTTATTTATTTAATGTACCGGGAGTATTTTTGTACTCTTATAAAGTGTTAAGAGAATTTTTATTCAGTTAGTTTACTGTAAATATTTTTAGCCCTGCTATTGTACCGGGATTATTATTTACATTGTCCAGATACCGGGAGTATATTTGAGGTTCATATTGTGACGCTTTCGATGCCGGTTTATACATGTGTTGACGAATAATTAAATAGTGTACCGGGTTTATATAAATAAGTACTTGGGAAATGTCTCCAGCTAGAATTTATAATAAATTTGAACTCGCCTAATCATGATGTTTACGGAACTTTTACCGGAGAATGATCCGCTTTGAATCAAAAGTAATAAATTATAAAGAATATTATAAATTGATATATTTTATATTTTGAAGGTTTAAATTATATAAAGTTCATTTAATTTTTTAATTTTTATGTTTAATAAAGAGAGCTAAATATTATTTAGAAGCAGGCCTATAATAATTTCCATTTAACCATACTTTCTCTGACAACATATCACGTATATTTTTTGGAAAATAACATAGAACGGAGTATTTGAGACATTTTCAGTTTATTTATGTAGTAAAATGCATACCATATAGATCAGTTGAAAATTGCAATAATTTGTCTTGCAAGACAATTTATTTTATTTTAATCAATTTATCTTCCTTATGTTAGTTTTCTTGTCTGATTCGCTTTTCAATATGAAGAGTATAGAATAAAGATTGTGATAAAGTATTCCTGTTACGCGTGTAATTAATAAAATAAATGTCGTTCAAAGATTTTGTTAGAAACAATTTTTTACGATATAAAAATACATGAAATTGTCGAAATAATTATTACTAGTATTTGTTTTCAGTTTTATGTCTTCGTTTTGTTAAGAAGAATAGCATATTCTACCTCCTAATATGAGGACTGATAGAAAATTAACTTTCGTATTTGAGAATACTAACAAGTATTAGACTAACATAAAATCATTAGAAACATTCGTGACATAAAAATTGTAACCAGAGACTCCCATTTTAGTCAGATAAAAAGGTATGTCGTCATGCACTAACATCGTTAAAGTTCGGATATCTAAGTAATTATGATTTTCCGGCCCAATGTTGTAATACATATTTTTTGGTTCAAAATGCGGTATCTATTCCTGAAATTTTCCATTGACTTTTATTTCACTCTGTATAATTCCATCAATGTTTGTGCTACGGTGTTCTCAAATCTCTCCCTCCTCCCCTAAGTGTTTTTCTCAAGGATTTTAAGAATATGTGTATCACGCTTTTAAATTTGTATAAAGTATATACAAACATAAATACTTTCTTACTTTGTAGCTTATTATTTTAAAGAATTTACTTATCACATTTTTTAATTTTTTTAATGTGCTAAATTGTATTTATTATTTGTGAAAATTGCCTACTGTGAACTGAAAACGTGAGATTATTCAGAATAATAAACACTGCTAATGTAGCGTGTCAAACTGTCAAAAATATTTTTTTTTGTTAAAAATTAATTACATTTAAACTTTCTTTTCGTTGAAAGTGAAATATTAAAAAATAAAAGTTCTACTAGGCAACGTAATTTATTCTTGAAATTACTATTCAAGTGTCCATAGCAAATCAGAAGAGCATAATTTTCGTTTGTTTCACGTTTTGATTTTGAGGTGAAATTATAAATGGTGTAGGGAGTAAGAATTTAGACGGAACTAGGTGAAATACCAGGCGTTGCTCGGGTTCATGTAAATAATAAAGCAGGAATGTAATTAAAGATACGTTTACTACAGTCCTTGAGGGTGCACTTTATTCACAGTTCTACCATCCTCTGTATTAACAAAAAGACTTTTGTTTGAGCCAACCTTAGAGCAACCAACATATGCAATACATATTCGTCACTCTTCCTTCATCGTCGTTCATCTTTCGTGCCACCTAGTAGCGGCGTGTCTTCCCTAACACAAGCTCCCAAAAGGAAAGTTTGTATCCCACGTTCAAGGTCATGTATGACAATTTTAGTGGTATTAGTAGATACGTCTTGAAATTCCGCATAGAATGAGTCCCAACATGAGGGGGTGAGGGCAAACTAGGTTTTCCCGTATCCCTTGGATCAACAAACCCCTCCAGAGAGTTTACCTTTAGCTAGAGGTACGTGTAAACTCTTTTTTTACGTTTTCCAACAGTCTAAATCTATTTCTGTTGTCAATCCTAAAATATGTAAATGGCGAATAATCGTCAAAATGGTAGATTTTTTCTTCTTCAGAGAGGTGTCATTTTGACCCATTTTGGGTGGTCCGAGAAGAAAAGGTATTTGCTACCAAAATGGTAGAGAATAGAATTTACAATCGACAATGTCCCCTCAGTTTTTTAACCACAGGAGGGTTCCAATTTATTTTTTATTGTTTGTAGCTTGGGGATGGGGAGAGGTTGGACAGTAAAGAAATCTACTGATAGGTCTCGGCGGGACAGAGAAAATAAGCTCTATTTAGTTTCTTCAAGATGAGGACGGACTTTGCTAGAGGCGAAAAAGCACATTCAAAAAGTGAAAAAACGGACGATTTTTTGACATTTTTACCTTTTCACAATATGCAGGATTGATATTATTAAACTTTATTTAATTTAATACTTTTACTTGTGATGAATGTCACTTTCAAATGTAAAATAATTTACCTGACACAAAAAAAAATAAAACTAATTTACGTGTTCATCGTGTTGACGATCCAAAAAGTTCACTATTTCTCAGAGAGTTAGCTCTCTGCCAACGATAGGTTAATTTCGACGGGAATATATAGTGTTATAGATCAAGAATATAGGCAACCCGCATACCAATTGGGAGACTCGATGGGAACGTGGGACACGAAACCTTTTCATAAATGTTTTCACTGTTTTTACATATACAACTTCAGATTATGGGCAGCTTCTGGTCACCAGGAACACGAGTGCCAGATGTGCTCAAATTCGAACAAGTAGTTTTGACACCTATAGCTGGAACTGACGCACTGACAAAGATTTTTTTAGATATATAGAATATAAACCCATTAGGTGTATATGTGAAGTGACATATCACGACACGGTACTGTTTGAAGTGAAAGCATTTAGTAGCTCCATTTATAAATATGTAAGAAAACAATAGTTAAGCCCATGAGAGTGAAGGAAACTCACCAAGCAGGGAAGCGAACACCATGACGAAGCATGTGCCCAGGTAGACGTCGATGGACTTGACGTAGGAAATTTTGGGCAAGGCTGCGTTGGTGGACGACATGAGCGTCGTCATGGTGAGCACGGTGGTGACGCCCAGCGCCACTCTTGCGGGAGTGGCGTTGCGGTTCAGCCAGAAGCTAACCCACGAGATGATTACAATCAGACCCGACGGGATGTAGATCTGGATGAGGTAGTAACCCATGGAGCGCACGAACTGGATCTCGCACGCCAGTCGTGAGTAGTTTCCTATGGGAACAGAGAAATGTGTTACAATTGGTGGCATTTCACACGCGTTTCATTTGGATGCATTTCCACGACCTGAAAAATGGTTGCTGCTCAAGTTATTGTAATCGATCCAATGAAAAAATTAAGAGAAAAGTATTTTGCAAACTCATTTCTCTTATGGCGTAACATAAAATATTTCCACTATAACATTGGAAATACTACCTGACGTTCATAATGATCACAAATTCATTATTTACAAGTAATTAGAACGTCTAACTTTACTAATTTTATTATTTCTAAAATTTATCTGATCTCTTCAACGTGTTTGCCAAACGCGCACAATAACCTCACTTAAATTCGTTCTACAATACCAAGTCATTTATACTGACGTACGCTTCATCTGATATTCATTTCGGTTCATATATATATATATATATGTTGAGTTGAGGTTGCATGTTTATATAAGCAAAAATAGACTATGATATTTAATTTTAAAAGCAGCAATCAAATGATTCGTAGATGCATCCATTTTATTGTACCTTCATTCCTATTTTGAAAATGTTTGAATTTAAAAAAAACTGATTATTTCTTCATTTAATGTGAATATAAAGTTTTTGAAGAAAACGTTTATAGGTAATGAAGGCGTTTTTTAAAAAAAAACATTCATGCAAATCCGAAAGCTTCAAAAGGTATTCAAGTGAACCGAGCCTGCGTGTTGACAGTTCACAATAATTCTGAGTAATATTTTTTGATATCGTTACAAACATTTATTTGAAAGTATTTTTACCATTTGGAATAGTCTAAAAATTTTGAGCACAGACGCTATTTATGTCTTTGTAAAAATAGCACAAAGGGTATCATATAATGTACATGCTCGTAATTCAATCCGTTTATGTTCTAAAACCATATAGGCTACAGATTTTTTTTTAAAATCGTTGCGTTACTAGTTAACATTGTAAACAATGTCTATTGACCATCTTACATACTGATACAAAATGAATTTCCTTTATTTGTGAGTAATGGAATACCTCACAAATTTTTCATTTTTGTAAGTTATAAATCTCATTTAAATGTTCATAATATTGCCGTTCATTTATAAATAAATATAAAATAATTAAATTTTATAGTAATAAAGTTATAAGAACACGTAATAACTGTTAAGCTGATGTGATACGCAGTCACGATTTAACGTAATTTTATAAATTTTAAAGTGAGTGATATACTTTCTGATATTTTCTTTCAATGATTGCACATATTTTCATTTTAAGTGTATACCTCTAAAATGTTAAGATAAAAACAATTTAATAAAATATTCAATTACCTGTAGTAAACGTAAAGATTATTTATTATTTTCTGTATGTGCAATCTATATTAAAAGGTGAGTTCTCTTTTACTAAGTGTATATAAGAAATGAATATTGAATATTAATCAAATGTTAAAACTTTATGCTTCTGAATTTTTTTATACACTATATTTTACAATAACTGTGGATGTGCATCACACTAAAAAATAATTTACTTAACGAATTATTAAAAAAAGTGAGGGAGAACACTTTGTGAATGTCCTTACACATCACATAATGGCAGTTGTAATATACGGTGATAATTTGTGCGTGAAGAATTCTTAGCAAATATCTTGTCAAAAATATTTGTTCAATAAAACGAGTGAGATTTTAAAGGTTTTACATGATTTTTGAGTGAATGAAGCTTGTTTCTTGTGTTTATAACCACTTCTATGAACATTTGAATTGTAAAAGGTTTTTTAAATACAACTTAATTTTGGCTTCAATTAAGAACTTCCCTTCATACGATTTTAAAGAATGTAACATCACCCAAATGAGTTTTCCTTCTGCATTACTTGGAACATGTCTGATATGAAAACCCAATATTTTCAGTTGAAATAAATAAAAATAGTATTTTAACTCCTTATTTACAGTTCTGCTACTCTATTATCACCTGGAAATTTTGACTGGAAATGTTTTATAGATGATGAATAAATAAACACAAAATGAGGTAGCCATTCCTGAAATTTTTCCATTGACTTTTATCACTGTATAATTCAATCAATGTTTGTGCTACGGTGTTTCTCAAATCTCTCCCTCCTCCCCCAAGTGTTTCTCTCCGGGATTTTAAGAATATGTGTATCATGCTTTTAAATTTGTATAAAGTATATACAAACATAAATACTTTCTTACTATGTAGCTTACTGAGAAGCTCCGTTAAATAACGGAGCTCATGTCATCGAGCAATGACCTGAATCTCTGATATGAAGTGTGTAGATTTGTTTCGGTTCTTCATTTAGAATATATTAAACTGTCTTTACAGTCAGTTTTCACGTTTTTCATTGATTGTTTATGTAATTAAAAATATTAATGTGGTTAGTAATTATATGAACTCTGAAATTATCAAGAAATTCTTTTAATGTCGTTTATTATTGTTGTTGTGGTATTCAGTCCTAAGACTGGTCTTATGTAACCCTCCATGCTAACCTATTCTGCGCAAGCCCTTCCACTTCTACATAACTACCACATCCCACATCCATCCTTCTTTTCTTAGCGTATTCAATCCTTGGCCTCCCGTTTCTGCTCTTACCCCACACACTTCCTTCTAATGCTAATTTTACTTGTCTTTCATGCCTTAAAACGTAGCCTATTAACCTATCCCTTCTCTTGGTCAAAGTCCTCCAAATTGTTCTCCCTTCCCCAATTCTGTTTCTAACTTTCTGGTTACGTACTCTATCCGCCCATCAGATTTTCTGCTTTCTCCTCTAGCACTACAGTTCAATAAACGAAGCCATATTATCATTACTTTCGTTGGAATTTGATTATAAGAAATTGTTAAAATAGTTGCAATATTTCTGTGAAATTTAACAGATAACATTCGTATTATATAAATATTTATTGGGCAAATTCTTAATTTGTACGAGAACAGGAGCAAAAACACCGACCTCCTGTGGTCTAGTGTTTAGCGTCACTGCTTCGTACTCAGAGGTCTCAGGTTCGCTTCCTGGCAAGGGTTTGGGTGTTTGTGTGTGCCTTTGTGTTCCCAAATCGAGTAACCCTTACAATGAAGATTAGATCCCGAAAAATGATAAAGTAGGCGCTAATGATCTTAGCTGTTAAAAATAAATAAAACAAGAGCAAAAAGTATCATTAAGAACAGTTGGTAGTTATGATAACAGGAAGACTGGATGGGACCAGCAACTGCCCCGTGTATGCCAAGCTGGCTTTACGGGGCGAACGCGCATAAATTGGTGTACAGAACCCCGAGGGGCTCCTCACCGAAGGTGCTCACGCATCTGTTGAAATCCGGCCGAGTGGAGTTAGTCAAGGATTGTTCCGAGACACTTCTCCATCCGACCGGCTCACGAGTTGCGGATTATGTTGCTCAGGTTGCGTACGGCTGTAGAAATACTTTCAATCTATTAATCAAGTTTCAATTTTCACATTTGAAATAACGGCAGTTGGTGACAAATTTCAGTTTACTAACGCTTAAGTTTTACATCAATTTTATTAAGTACATGATCTTATCTAATATCCGATTGTGATATTAATTTATATATTATTCTGCAGTAATAAATTGTTGATAAGAATTAGAGCCTTTTTTAGCACATTAAATGTATTAACGTATGAGAAACAAAGTACACAAAGATTTCTAATTCCCTTGTGAAGCTTGTCAGATGGAACAACATTAATGAAAAATAAAATTTTTGCAAGTCTTTGAAAGGGTAAGCCCAAGCAAAGACCCTGGCATACCTGATTGAAGGTGTTGACATCTTGAAGGCCATAGTTTTGAGAACAAGTGTTTGACATGTAAGTGCTTTAACGATCTGACAATTGGAGTGATACCTGTGGTGAGACTTATTTCCATAGCCCTCTGGCGATGTCCCAAGACCTTGAACTGTGGCAAGGACACCTCATTGGAGACTCCGACCGAGTTTGGCCCCTCGTTCCACTTATAGCGGATGTCCCTCATAGTATACCCAACTGGGACAGAAACAGGGACAGAGCGGTGCAAACAACTCCAACATTCACAGCTTGAGCGGGTGCAAGACCACGACACAACAGATATTAGTATGCTGCTGAAGGGCGGGAGGAGACATACATAGAAAGAGAAATTAGTTGATCTAAGTCGTTAACCCTTTGGGTCGTCACATTTACCACGACGATATTTCCTGATAAAATAAACTCCGCTGTCCTGTTGAGCGTCATTTCAAGCTGAAAACGGTATGCAAATGTTAAACGATGACACAGGTGTCTTACCTGAATGTGGTCAGAAATTTGACAAAAACACATAAAAAACACTTTGTGTTTTCTACTTTATCCAACGAAACGATAACATTTTCATTCCGGATAGTTAAACTTTTCAAAATGTTCAAAAAGTATACTAAGCTGAACGGTGTTATCCTCACGTAGACAAATACAGAAGAGAGAGAAATGAGTGTACAAGACATAAGAAAACAGAAATATATAGTACATTTATTATAACAGAATATTTAAACCACGAAATATGATGTTTCTATGAGGCAAATTGATTTATGATAATTGAATTTCTGATTTGGGACATCTGCCTTGTTCTAAATTATCTTTAGCCATTATAGAACGTACAGATTCAATAATCTAAACTGGCTTGACAACCTGAAAAGCCATTTAAGGAGTTATAAAACTCGCTTTGATTCCTTTTCAGGATTCAGAATTTAAATAAGAAAATTTACTACTTGTTTTTAAAGGTGATGTTAAGGATAACTGGAATTCTTGATGCAAGGTAAACAATTTTTGAAATGACTGTTGGTATGAACGAGTGAAATTTCATAAGATTCTAAGAGATTTTAAATTAAATATGGGAATTTAAAAATAAGAAGGTAAATTTGAATGAGGTATATATTCAGATTCAGAATTAACAAACATCGTTGTAGAACGTGTTTTTACAGCAAATAAGAGAGACCGTGGGTTTTGGAGACGTTGAAGTCCTTGAAGGTTGCGTATAAAGCGTTTAGAAATAAGTGAAGGACCACACAAAACCAATCGTAATTGATAACGACCAAAATAAATGAGGCGTGTTATAATGACTTCTTGAACTGTGAATCTCGTTGATTGAGGACATCTTACAGGGAACTTACTTTTATGGTACTCGGCCATTGCCCCCTCTCTCTTCACTGAAATTCAATCGACTTACTCCATATTGGTTCACATTTCGCCATACGTTGTTAAAACAAATATGGTGAAACTGTGAAAAATGTATAACTATGCTATATGATACCACAGCATTTTCAGGTAAGTAACCTGATCTCCTTCAACACATTGTCATCCACATACTCGTTTCGTTTTTCTTTTGAAAACCTCGAATCCGTTTCTATTTGTTGCCAAAGGGTTAGTATTTTGGTCGCAACTAATTCCTCTTGGAAAGGTTTCTGTTCCCGCGCCCCCAAGCAGCGCAAAACTAGCGCACTCTACCTGTGGACAGGTTAATTTCGGTCGCCCTCTGTCTATGCCCGAGGACACGGAATTGAGGCAGTTGCACCTCGCTGGAGATACCTACTGATTTAGTCCCGTCGTTCCATTTGTATCGAATATCGCGCATTGTGTATCCAACTGTGAGTAAAAAGAAAAAAAGAAACGGGGAACTATAAACAGTTTTATATAGTTGCTTTTCATTAACATATAAATATAAAAAAAGGGAGATAATTTCATTCCTGATTTCAAAAACCAAACTGCTAATTAATTAAAAGACTATTTGTACACAAAACTAAGTTACCACAATTTGTTTACTTATTTTTCTCCAACGTGAGACAAACACTACATTGCTACGAAATAATGAGATTGAAGAAATAAAATTAAATAAATGAGTGTAATGTACATCACACTGAAATGATTTAGACATAGCGCAGGTTTTGGGGAAATACTTTCTATGGTTGCGGAAAGCAAATGAACAGCTTTAACGTGCATTGTAAGCAGATATGTTACAGAATTTTAGGTTTATCTAGCAATAACAGTGCAAAAGGTAATTAAGTGACGTTAAGAAGTACCTACGTGATGCTCCGTTAGATTAAGACAGTACGTATGAATGACGCGGAGCGTGCTACAATATTACTAATAAAAAATATTTGACTGTTTTTATATGTAAAAAAAGCAATCATCTGCGTACAATGTTTAGGCATTCAGTCTAGCGTACATGCTATTGTTCTGTAAGCGTCGATTGACACACAGGAAAGCAAAGTGGCGCAGCAAGTGTTGACAGGCAGAGAGGTTGTGTTAAAATACTCGTACGCATGGTGGTGCGAGGGGACGTTTTCTCTTAATTTTACTTGAAAACAAAATAAAACTGTAATTACAGGAAAATGGTGGAAATGGACACAGGGTAAGATAAAGCCCTAGGGTAGCATGCAGTCAGCTGGATTTAAATAGGAATTACTCGAATAACTAAGGAAGTATAGGCTATAGTGGCTCCGAGCGCAGTTTTAGACCAACGAGAGAAATCGCCAATTTTTACTTGGTGACCTGCAGCTAGTTGTCGTCGCCTACCGCGAGCGGTGCCACTTTAAATTAGATGCACAATGCAGGTTGAGTACTGCCTGTATGTAGTAGTATTTTGATCCTTGGCAAGTTTCGGCTTGTTTTCCCGGATTACTGACAGAGTCTTGCAGTGCGGAGTGCGCCACAAACAACGGTGCAGCAGTTTGCAAAGAGACTCTATTGTTTTGTTAATTTTTTTGGTTTTGTATTGTTTACAGAAGTGTCTCCCTTCCCCGGGCACGACGTTTAGTGCTGTTTTTGAGAAGGAGACCGAAATTAATAAAAAATAAAACACAAAATATACAGTATACACAACAGGGAAGTATACGCTACAATATTTACAATACACTGTAATATACAGCCATCATATAAACATTTATTTCAAGTAAGGCTACATGTATATGTCAAACTTATTCTATTTCTTATCGTTAGTATATACAGTAATCAGACAAATCACATTATATTATGTGTCATCAAAAGTGACTTAAATTTAAATCAAGGACATTAAGCTTTCTTGTGAAAAATTGCAACACTTTCAAAAAGTGCTATTATTTCCTAGAAATGTTTGATGTACATATTGAATATATACTTAC
This sequence comes from Eucriotettix oculatus, assembly GCA_034510155.1. Taxonomy (NCBI): domain Eukaryota; kingdom Metazoa; phylum Arthropoda; class Insecta; order Orthoptera; family Tetrigidae; genus Eucriotettix; species Eucriotettix oculatus. The sequence goes on from CM067376.1 coordinate 189,805,034, forward strand.
AGCTCTCGATTTCGATATGGCACAATTGCCTATCCATAGGAAAATATTGCAGGTTCATGGGGCAAGATGCGGTGATGGTTAACCTACGGAAAATAAGCAAGGTTCGTTATAAATACACCATATCACATAATCTTGTTGAACAAATTAAATAAAATAAAATCATGAGGTTTACTTGACACTTAAATATTGTAAAACATACATCGACGTAAAAATATATTATGAAATAAAAATTTAGACAGTTATGATCTGAACTCGCAAAGGCAACTTTTTATGGACAATTACTTTAAGAGATTATATGCATATATATGACCCGTGTAATTGTTATTAATAGAGAAATAGCATCTTAACTCTCTCAATGCGATTAAGAATAAATATATTTAATAAACTGTTTAATTTCATTTACAACTCTTTATAGTTGGAACACAATTTAAAGTTAAGAGAAAATTTCACTTCAGTGACATTTTTACCTAGAAATATCAATTTAATGTTTTGTCTTGTCTGAGTGCAAAATGATGGATTGGAATTAGTAATTTACTATATTTTTGCAAATATTGAATAATGCACGCTTCCATAAAATGCTCTCGCAACTGTTTAAACGATTACTGAAAGATGGTTTCCTCACGGAATCTCATACTTCTACACTGGCATCATAATAATATTAAGAACAGAATAAAGAAACAAACGAAATTTGGCGATGGCAAACGCTTTGTGGCCTATAATTATGTTGGTTATAGTTTTGAAAAATTGGGTGCAAGACAAATTAAATTTGGTTTCTTATTTGAAGATATACAATTAACGATGTTGACAATGTGCGTTTTGTGTATTTAGCTCTAGTCAAATTCTATAGCCAAATATTCATGTTATCTTTTAAATAAAACATTGACTCATCTCCATATTCATTTCTGAAGTAAATAACGTTTGAAAATACAATTCGACAGGGTGTGTTGAAAGTTACTAACTTTGTTTTCAGTATTGTGTACGTAGGACCAAATAAATGTTGCATCTATAGACAGATAATTTTTACGTATTGAGGTCTCAGTTATTATTTTTGTTTATACTTTTTCCTACCAATACTAAATTAAGGTTAGTAGCAATGAATTACTGGCCAAATAACAAAAATTCTGTCACTTTTTTTGGTAAAACGCTACATGATACATGAGGTTGATCCTGAAACAGGCAACCCCTTTAATAGCATAGGAAGGGAATTGAAAAAGGGGGGCTATGGAAGGTAGAGCAAGGTACCCAATAGTTCACTTGGGCCCTCGGGCTATAGTTTAATTATCCTAGCAGCTGTTTCACCTAGACGAGGTGCAGAACAAGCTCTAGAAAACCTGCATCAGGTAGGCCGGACTTTTGGGTACTATTCAAACGCCCCTTCCGAATGACGGGAAATGTGTTTTCTGCGGGGTCTCCACCAGTTTTATGAGGCATTTGTTCGACTGATCCAATGGGATAAGTGGACAACTCTTACCGTATCCCAAAGGTTTTCGACCCCAGTACATACACCTCCATAAATAGATGAAGGTGCCACGACATGTGAGAACCTTGAAAAATCGGAGTGAGTACCTGGCATCCCTAAAGGTGAGACCCGCAATCAATCTGGGGAGAAATACCTGTGAGACAAACTTCCACAGGTATCCCTTAATTTATGTCACCTATGGTAAATGCCAAAAAAATTCCAAAAAAACGAAACTTATGTGGGTTTTATTCCTTGAAAGGAAAAATTCAAGCTAAATACAACAAATTATTTCGATTGCTAACACTATCTCTTCCATTTTCTAAATATTCAATTGACCGTAGTCTTGCCTGCAGACTTACTAATTCTTCTTAACGACTTTTGTTTTAATTATGTCTAAACTTTTATAATTTCTTAGCACTGTCTAACTTAACGATAATAATTCTGCATACGTTATTCATATACATACACCGCTCACCCTAAAAGCAATTGACTCCACAAGTATCACTAAGGGAAAGAGAACCATGCGATTAGTTTGTCAAAATAAATACATCCACAGCCGAACTTCAAACAAGCGTTTCAGACAATATAGTATAATTTTGTAATATTTTATCAATTTTCATACAGAAGAACACGAATTGGATCTGCCTCTTGATTTTTTAGTGAAGCAGCAACAAATTTATCAAATTTTAATGAAATTTATTTTAAGTATATAAAATATCGTACTTGAGGATGGTGAAATGATGAAGGCGGCGTTATGGAAGTTTGACCAAAACCGAGTGACGGAAGTATTAGTATTAAAATCATATTCCATTGATCCTATAGAGAAGTATAACTTCAGGGACGTGAAACGAGTCAGAGATTGTACATAAATTGTTGTGATTTATTAATTACTATTAACTCTATGATTATGTTTAACTTACAATAAAAGATGCTTAAGTACTACAGAGAAGACTAGATACAGAATTTGAACTCGATATATAATACTGATAAATATTGCTAACATACTACGTGTATGCTAGTGCCTTAACAATGTACTATATCTATGGTAAGGTCTGTACTAAGAATTCTTCAACAGATTAGAAGATGTGGCTAATTAAAAAGTTATTTAGTTTTTACTCTTTAATGGAGGAGGGAAGTGTATTAAATATGCTAATAGCATTATAGTGAATACCGTTTGTATTATAGTTAAAGACTTTAATTTCTTGTGTAAATTATTTTTATTTCTGGTATCAAATGTAAGCAGATCTTAGTTTTTTTGTAAATAGGTGACCGTTATTAATCACAAATAACAGCAGTGATTGAATATACTGGCAAGCAGGTATTTGTTGGAACCTGCAATAATATTCTGACAACTTTTTTCGGTAGATTAAAAACTTTGTATTTCCCTGGTGCATTATTTCAGAATATTATACCATAAGTCATTAAACAGTGAAAGTATGCAGAATGAACACCTGACACAATTCGGACAGCAAAGGTTGCCGAACCTAGTTTTCTTAGAATACTAATGTGATCTTTCGAATTTAATTTATGGTCTACAGATATTCCTAAAAATGTTTTATATTCAGTTTCACTTATTTCACAATTGTTTGTTGTTAGTGTTACAGAGATCCATGCAGCATTGTTTTTCTGAAACTTCAGGAAATCAGTCATCACAATTGATTGAAAAATGTAAAGAACCTGCGCAGTGTATCATTGGCAGCTTTTTTTCAGGGTATTTTGCTTACTTTTTACCGAAATGTTAGTATCACTAGCAAAGAGTAAAGTTTTTGAGGCAAAATTTATACCTTTAAGTGGGTTATTTATATAGATTAAGGATAGCAACGGACCCAAAATAGAGCCCTTAGTGACACCAGACTTTGTCTCCAAAATGAATGAAACAATTGTCCAGAAAATGTGTTCTTTAAAGTAACTCCTTATTTCATATTGGCTAGGTAAGAGGAGAACCAAGTATGGGAAATTCCAGTTTTTCCGTAGAACTTCATTTTTTACAAGATATTATGGTCTACACAATCGCAAGCTTTGGATTGACCACAGAAAATTCCTAAAGGTTATCTTTTTTTCGTATAGTAGTTCTATTTCATAAGTGAGGATGAAAATACCTTTGTCAGTTGAGCATTTTTTCCTGAATCCTAACTGTAAGCTGGTAAGCAAACTGTATTTATTTAAGTGATCAACAACCCAACTATAAACTACTTATTGAATACTTTAGACAATACTGGCATAAGGGACATTCGTCGGTAATTACCAAAGTCTTCCTATTTTTTTTTCTTAAAGATAGGTGTAACTATCAGGAAAAAATTCCTGATCTTTTAAAACAGCCAACCACATTTGGCTATTAACACATCATGAGTTTTGCCGATTTCAGATTTTTATTCAGTATATACTCATTAGATGACAGATCTTTTGAAACCTGTTAACCAAGTGCTGTAAATATTAATGTAGGATCTAAAATTTATGAATATTTAAAATTATTTTAAGTCCAACGACCCAATATATGCGACATAATAGTAGAGTCGCTGTGTGTTATTGGAAATAAGAACTTTAGATATAATTTTTCCCTCTCTGGTTTCTCCGATTTTATTGGCCCTCAGCGGAAGAAAAGTTCTGTTTAAGGAAGTAAAAATCACTCCCACAAGGCAACTTTGTTTCATTTAAAACTTGTGAAACTGTTTCCGTAGCACACTTGAAACTTAAGTCCTTTTTAAAGGCGGATTAAGGTGGGGATTTGTCCTCAAAAAATGAGTTCTATGAGGAGGATTATTTTATTATGGTATAGATTTTGATTGTCTCTTTTGATTTGAATTAATGCACATGTTTCTACAACAAGCAAGCTGAAGGTTGAAGTTTTCATTGATCATTGAATTTAAATTAAATTTGGTATTAATATTAAAATCTATTCTTAAATATTAACGAAATCCAAAATTGATACGAGATAACAGAATAAATTGGCTGCTTTAAAACATTAATGAGTATATTAAAGTATTATTTCAATTTTTTTGTTTCCATAAAAGTATATTTTTATGTAAATGGTACTACAATTAATGAAAGTAGACTTTCCCGGTGAATAATTCGTATGAAATCTTCAAGCTTAACCTATTGGGTCAGGCTTTTAAAAACGCACAACGTTTCTGCGGCCATTTTCTGCCGCCGTCTTCAGGCTATATGTCGTAGTGCTCTGAATGCGCCGTGTTTATACCCTCGGAGTCACCTGATCCTTGCTGCGATCTGATTGGTCCTTGTGAGTCAACTGTGGAAAGTCTGTCTGTCAAGAGCGCTTGTATATCACGTATTGTCGTTATACTGGGATCCCACGCATTACTAATATGGTAGCCAGAGTCTCTGTTTATGAGATTATTACGTGTATTAATTTCTATGGCTTCCAATATCACACTATCACGCCATTTATGAGAGTGTTTTAATTTAATTGTCTCGGAAAATGCATTTTATGTCCTGTTGTCAAAACATTCTCAGCAACAGCCAACAGACTTGTCATATTTGTGTTCAGTGCAACGTTACTCAATCGTCCTTTGGGGGGGGGGGAGGGAGGGAGGTTAACAGGCTACATGAGGGTGATCCTGAAACAGGCAACTCCCTTTTAATAGCATAGTAAGGGAATTGAAAAGGGGGGATACGGAAGAAAGAGCAAGGTAGCCCCGGGCTATTGTTTAAGAATCCTACCCGGTGTTTCACCTAAAGAAATGCAGGGAAAACCCTAGAAACCTGCATCAGGTAGGTCGGGCATTGTGTACTATTCTCACGCCCTTCCGAATGACAGCAGACCTGTCATGTTGGTGTTCAGTGCAACGATGCTCAATCGTCCTCAGGGTTTGACCAATATATATTCGGTCGCAGTCACATGGAATTTGGTACACTCCAGCAGTTTTAAAACCAATGTCATCTTTAACGGAGCACAGAAACTGTTCTATTTTATTTTGTGGATGAAAAACTGCCTTTATGTTATGTTTGCAATATTCAACTAATTATAGACGATATTATTCCTGCGTATGGAAGAAATGCCATGGCTATTGGTGGTAATTTATGTTTTCCTTCCTTTTTCTTTCTGTTCAGAGCCCTGTTGATTTCTGCTGTCGAGTATCCATTATTGATAAATGTTTGCCTCAATTGTGCATTTTCAGAGGCCGAATTTTGTTCATCTTCAATAGAACGTGCTCTCTGTATCAAGGTTTTCAATACCGCTTTCTTATGTACAGGATGGTGAAAAACACTTCACATTAAAATATAAATCTGTATGTGTATGTGCTGTACACTGAATGTCCTAATTTTCCTTCAGGTTTCTTGTAAATGAGGATGTCTAAAAACGGCAGTGCGCCTCCTTTTTCAATTTACATTGTAAACTGGATGTTTTGGTGTATACTATTTAAATGCTGTAAGAATTCAGGTAACGCAGTAATACCGTTGCTCCATATAACAAACGTATCGTCCACATATTTAAAAAAGCATTTGGGCTTTTACTTGGCTGTTGTTAAGGCTTTTTCTTAGGAAAATTCCATATAAAAATTGGCCACTACTGGTGAAAGTGGCGACGCCATCGGTCTGTTCAAAAAACTGTCCTGAATATTGAAAGTAAGTAGTGGTAAGTACATGTTCAAATAGTAATGTGATATCTGCTGGGAATATATTTCTTAATTACTATTTAAATATTAACATTGGAAAAATATTGTCGAATAATGAGGGATCAATGCCACTTCATATTAACAATCAGTAAAAATTTCTACTGTCCTTTACTACATTTACCTAAGTCTGTCAATATTAGTTTTACATTGCAGTTTTCATGCCAAAGGACTAGTCTCATAAAATAACAAAGATAGAATGAGTTTTTGTAATATATCACAATATTATAAAATTATAATGTTTGAACCAGGATTATTTTTTATGTTACAGCTTCACTGAAAAAAGTATCATATTTCAAATAATTGCGATTTTGGAGAGCTCACGTTTTCTGCTGGAGATTAACGTTTTTGTACACGCATAGGGAATAATATAGTAAAAATATTCACATGTAGGCGTTTGTATGATATTTTTACGGAAATAAAAGCAGTTTTTGTGATAAGAAAGTAAAGGAAACGTAAGCAGAAATTGTAGATGCTAGTTATGATAAGTTTCCCACTGGGTAGAAGCTATTATTCGCATTGGACGGGCGCATTCACACGTTCTTAAAGGTGTGTAATCAATCAAGAAGATCGATTGCGGACCAGAATGGCTGGCACAATTTTCTTTAGCTCTTGGGTCAAGGCAGAGAACTAAGGATCGTTGTGCTGTAACGGGCTCACTCTAGAATCAGCGCATGCCTCAACAAGCACTACATTCTGCTTCGCAGCATGGACGAGCACGTTCCCGAGATACACTTTACAGTTCTGCTAGGGTTATTTTTTTAAGAGCGCCTCATTTACATGTCCTACGCTGCAAATGTTCATTTAAACATAAAGTTCTCATACACAAAGAACATAATATTCATTATGACAAGATTATACGTATTAATTGATTATGTATTTTAGGATTTCTGAGCGATTGCTAAAAATTAAAACAACAAAACTGTTAACTTATTATCGCTGAATTTTCAACTGTAACTGAATCCTCTCGTGAAGTTTCATTAAACAATTATTCAGGAATTTATTTCCCTTTCTCTGACGTTTTTCTATTTATTATTTCAGTTTTCAATAGGTTTAAAAAATAGTATCATGACAAAAAATCGACAAAATAGTCATAATTAATAATTATATATCTCAAAATGATAAATGTTCTCAATAGAATATACAAAATGAAATTCGCCGCACCTAGGCTTACCTAATGATACAATTTCTATTGCCATGTTACAAATGTTTTGTAATACTAAAGAGTTTTATTCGTTATTCTTCAGTGTCGATAAATGTACTTACATTATAAGTTCCGTACCCTTAAATAAAAGAAATAAGCCGTAATTTTTAACTTACTCAGACTCATAAAACCCTCTCACAAATAAACGCTATTGTTACTAATATGATTAACGGTAAAATTAGCTTGCCATTGTGTTTGAAACAAAACTGTTCAAAATTTAGTTTCAGCAGGATTATTATTTAAATTCTTGATACAACACACTGACTTCTCGTTGCTGAAAACCTGGAAGAATTTAGGGTTTTAAGATACAGACTTAATTTATTCGCACCAAATCAAGTTTCAAATATGGCGTGAATGGTCGTATGGAGGTTATTACAAAATTAATCAAACTTGTCCAAATTTATCTGTTTGCCACAAGTAATATTTTTCAACTTTTTATGACATTCTAAATGAAAATCGCAGGTTTTCCCGGGGAATCTGTTCGATAAACAATTCTTGGACTTCCACACGGGTCATAGAATTAAAACACGAAGTTTTTCACTTGAAAATATGGGTGAGATTTCCATCAAAACGTCGTGTTGTAATTCTATTATGAAGCCCAAGAATTGTTTATCCAACGTTATAAATATTTGAAACACGTATAATATTTCAATACAATGAAAGAGTTTCTTATCTGGTTAATGCTTGCTGTATGTACCAGATGATATCGTTACCTATTCCTCAGCAGATAGAGCCAGGACGTCAGATATAAATTAGTGCATGAGATAAACGGAAGTTTCACAAAGTCGTAAATCGCGATGGTGGTAACTATTGGGTTTCTCTTTGATTTGTGGCTTTGGTGCATTCCAAGCTTCTTGCGGAATGTCTTGGCGTTTTCCCGCCTGCTGTTATTGGCAGGCAAAGTGATTAGGTTTATCTACGTGTGATGTATAAAAGCCCCACCGTATTTATAAACCGTCGTCAGAAAACGGATTGAAATAACACATCAATAAATTATATGAATAAAGAGATACCAGGAATAGTGCATAAATGAGCCGTTGGTTTTAAACGGTGAAGCAACTACTGTGAATGAGGTTGTTTTAGGTCTGAAATGTTAACAGCATTGCGTGACTGACGAGTCGTGGTCGGAATTTAGTTCAAAAATATTTTTCTTCTTTTTAATTAAGCATATAACTAGTGATTACCTGCTTTTCAGACGTAATGTAATCAATATATAGAAACCAGAATTACGGGGAGAATTAAAATTTTGTCTGTTGAAATAGATAATATAGGAAAAGTCGGGGTAGAACGGGATGCTCTATTTTTTGACTGGTGTTTAGGAAAGAGGGGTGGAACATTGTAAATGGTCAAGGAAGAAGTCCTTAATTAAACAGTGAATTTATAATATTTGCAGCATTTCGAGAGAACACCTGCTTTTAACTCATTAATGGTAAACATTCGTAAACTTGGTGACTTAAGCTGCATTTACGTTACGTATGAGGTTTAAATTAGCTTGTATTAATGCTCGGTGAAAAACCTTAAACTGAAGCTAGAGCGCGGGGCGGAAGTGATACTATTGTATAAGGCAAAATGTTAAGTATTACACAAGAAAAAAGGAAAACTGGCAGGCTCGACTTATAAGAATGAGTTACAAGATGTAACCCAAAAAGAGTAGATAAGGAAGAAAAGGAACGGAAAAACGTTATCAACGACTTTGCAGTGGCAAAAAAATCGTTTTGCGAAAGGAAAAATTGATAAAGCGATCAACTGTTCACTAAATTAGTAAAAGATAAAAACACAAAAGGTTTTAAGATTTTTCTTAAATTAAATTAAATTTTATTTCACTAATTATATATACAAAGCGTCCTATTCCGCTCTGACCCAAGGGAGTGGGGCAAAACGGGAATTTTTTTCTTTTTTAAAATTCATAAAAAAGATAAATTCGTTGTTTTCAGTTATATTAATATTAGATTACGTACGTAATAGAATAAACTAATGTTTTATACTTTTAAGAAATTGTTTTTCTTTTTTATAAAATTTGTTATACTATAACTGTACCGCTCCGCCCCGACTTCCCCTATTATTCATTTAACTTCATTAATACATATTATTTCATAAACGATGCGTTCTTTGCATTAGAAAGTTTAATAAAACGATAAGTTATATACATTTTTAATTAGTAATAAAGAATATATCTAACAAAATAAAAGAAAACTTTCAAGGTAGCAACCAGAAAATTTCACGGAGCCCAATGCAACCATCGCAAGTTATTAAGTACCAAGAATTCATATTACAACTAGTTATACAGTAAAACTACGCTTCTTATTTATTTAAGAGCATGAATTAATAAGAACTTTTTTGAACTTGCACTAAAAATTTGATTACAGTAGTATGTATGCCTCAAGCCAAGATTTTTCTTTAAAACGTGATTTACTTCATCTTCATTTTAGTTCAGACGAAATAATTAAAAAACAAATTAAAGTGATACTTTTAAGGTGAACCAAACTTCAATTATCGTATGCCTCTGTGTCCTATAGTTAGAAAAGTTTATTTTTCGCAGTCTATATTGAAATAGCAGGACTGTAGTTGAGCATCGAATACTATTGTATAATAATGGAAATTAAGATTAATTCTGTTTTTGTTATATTGGTTAGAACTGAAATGTGGTAATTGCTGATGCATCAAATCGAGGGAATATAATTCAGTTTCACGATTTTAGGCCAGCCCTCGCAGAGAAAATTCGCAGAACTCCAATGTTATTAGCATATCAGACCTCTAGCAGCCGCCTTAAGTTAATCGGATTCTGCCAAACTGCTTCTAAAATATTCACGTGGAAGCAAATCCCTAGGCGATTTATTATAAAAGAGGTATACATTTCGTATTCGTAATACACCAGGTGTATCAATAATTGAAATTTTATACATATTAAAATTCTATACAATAATTATAAGGCAGCTAATAAATGACTTTTAGCATAGCATCTTATACGACTTATTTGTTTACAGTCTAAAAATGTGTTTTCCAATATTTTTTGTATTATTTCCTAACGAAGTCTTCTGATACAACTATTTTTCAAATGTAATATAATTACAAATTTTTCAAGACGAAAACTTAGGTTTTACGAATTATTTAAAAGGAAACAGTACGTAAGTTTTCCAAATATATGAGACAACTTACATTCACGAAGAAAATTATTTATATTCAAAAATTTTCTATCATATTTCAATTTTTTATACTGTAATTAATTATTTAATAATTCCAATATTCAATGTGACGTCACTTCTGGACTAGTGTTAATTATACCTTTGTGCTTGATGTTTACGCAAGATATTTTCTTCTTTTTACAATATTTTTCAGGTTTAATAGGTAATGAGAAAGGCTCAGTATATATAATATTTCATCGTTTTAGATAAGAGATTACCAAGTATGATCATTTTCGAAATTTTGTGGGAAAAATCAAAAAAATCTGAAATTTCACTACTAGTGACTGAAATGAATTTATTTCCAGAGTTAGGAAAATTATTTATTGCATAAAAATATTTATTTTAAATGTGAATAAAGAAGAAAATAATGTTACACAACCGTATCTGGGACAAGAGAAAAATTTTGTAAGAAGAAATATGAAGATTTTGTAACATGAATGAGGAAGAAAACAATGTCGCAATGCAATAAAGTTTATTTTACATACGATAGTTCAGGCAAACTCATAAATGAAGTACATTTTATAATTATACAATTGTTGCTTTAAACTTATATCTATATCGGAAAACGATTCAATGAAGTTTATATTTCGATAAATCACTCCAAAAATATAACCAACGGTTTTTGAGAATGACCCATATTCATATCTGCCATTATCAATATTGGAAAGACAGTGATAACTTTCGAAAAAGTAATTTAACTAGTCAATTTATAGTAACTCAAACACACAGTTCCAATTGTGTAGGGATGTGTCATTTTATTCGGATCGAATAATTCGTGTGCGTGTTTGTTATCAGACAGTTAAGTGAATAAACTAGTATAGTCTGTGGCTCAACGTATGAAAAAAAATAGTAGACGATGATTAAAGTCACAAAGAATGACAATTTCAGGTCCAAAAATAATGTAACATTAAATATTAATAATTGATGAAAACTCTTGGTTTTAAATCAATATTTTTTTTATAAAATTATGTTTCGATTTCGGTTATAAATTTTATTATAATTTTTGAGAAACTTTCAGTATATGCCATAATCATCTACAATTAAAAACACAAATTAGTTGAAACATTACAATATATAATTTGTCTAATATTTATACACTTTAAAAGTAAATTTGATTATAATTTGTTCTTAAATCTTTAGTCTACTGTACATATCTTCATTTTGTTTATATATTGTTTAATATATAACTTCTTATTTTTACAATTAGAATGTGTATGATTGGAATGCATATGATTCCAGATTGTGTTGGCTCGGAGTTAACAAAGTTTACAAATTTAACGTTTTTTGCTTACCGTACTCATTTGTTGAATTTTATTTCAAAGCAGTCCAAAACATTAAAGTTTTTACATGTTAAAAATGATTAAATCGTTAAAGTAGTCGAACTTTTTCAACATAATTAGAATCGACTTATCGGATCTCGAAGAACGCGATTTGATTAGTGCTTATAATTTAAAATTTTGATTCGGTCCAAAATTTTGCATATTGTTTTGATGTATCAAAATTGTCTTTCTTAGAATTCATACCGTTTTCATTTATATATATGGATTATAAATTTTTATGTTTTGTTTTGTTTATGGTTAACGTTTACACTATCGTAGTCGATTTTATGTTTTGAATTTATATGATGCAGTGACATGGCTGTATTTGTTCTAGTGAGATTTTTGCATTGTTTTTATCATTAAATTCTGGTACTAAGATTAGTTCCTGTGTGTCCTATATAATTTTTGTTGCAATATTTACAGTTTATTTTATATATGACATAATTTTGTTCTTTAATAGGAAACTAAAACCGTTTTTCTACATACCAAAATAAATAATACTCCGCCTGGGATTTGATCCATTACTTTACGGTTAGAATAGCCACAGATCCACGGCACTTCTAATCTTACTACTATAATTGTATTACTGCATCTTTAAAGTTACCTGCAGATTTCAGATTGTAAAATATTTTTGTAAATAAATTTTCGACCCGGCTATTTATAGCCGCATTTAAGTCTAATTCTACGTATAATTAAGTCTAATTTAACAGCTATGCGATTTGATGCTAGTCAAAAATGATACAGTAAAAACTTTAGTATCAAAGGGGATAACAAATTTACTATAGATTGAGTAGATTTCTTGTATTTGATAATAAAACACCATTGTTTATTAAAAAAACGTTAATGGCTGTTTTATATATTGGTATATGTTAAGTACTTGAGGCCAATTCACTTAATAATTTTTGATTTTTCTACTACTATCGTTTTGTAATTATTTCAAAAATAGCATCAGAAATATTTTCTTTTAATAATATATGTTAATTTTATACCACAGTTATATTTTGTAGGTACAACAAGAATTTTAGTTCAATCCATTTAATTTTGAAAATAAAATTATATTTCTTGAGTGACATTTGAATCTGCGAATATGTTACCGTCTACGAGCCGTAGTACACGCAGGTACACGAAAAATGAATTTTTATTGCGGGAAAAATGAACATAAGTATATAGTTATAGTAATAACCAAATAATGTTAAATGGTAAAATAACGGAATTGAAGGCGAACACTTCTGACAAGAAATTCGAACATATTTTATCCTTCCGTCGAGCATTTTACGTAGATCCAGAGCTTCTGAATGAACTCCCAGAATCATTATTAATTTCTTTTAGAATATATTTAGCTCTAGAAACTAAAAACTATTTTGTATGCAAGCTGAAAGGTCACTTTGCCAGAGATTGCCTCCTGCAGAAAAATGAGTCAAACTCTTAACTCCTCACAACAGTAGTGGAATCAGAAACCCAACAAAACACAAATTCCACAGGTATACAATGTGGTAACAAGTGTGAGATAGGTGAATGATAAAAATAAAAAGAGATCTTCCTACTTTCTCGTTCTGCAAAGTTTCGATTCTTCTAATAAAGCTATTACTCAGAATATACAAGCTTCATCAATCATCAACCGTCCATTAAGGACCAAACAATCCTCGTCGAATTATACTTAAATAAACTATGAAGAAGTTATAGAATCAATAATGGATAACTTTGAACCAAATGAACTCAATCATCTCAATATTTCCAGCAGACCAACATCTTTGCAACAAAAAATCCCTCTAAGTATCATCCAAGACTACAACATCTCAGCCGATAAACTGATAGAAATTTTGGGAGAACTGTACCCAATAATCAAAGACAAAATGACTAGGGTTAAGAAACTATTAAAATCAATTCATAAAGATCTATCAGAATATGAATACTCCTCATAACACACATCTTATTAATATCTTTATCCTTCATTAGATTCCAAATAGTTTTTTACAAACGAAAAATTCTGTCTTTATTGAATGAATCCATGCTTCCTGATTTAATAGGAATACAAGAAACGAGTAGCACCAAATTTTACAGCGGGGGATTTCTACACTAACCCGGCAGCTGCTCATGTTCTTCTGGAATTCCGCGAGGAAACAAACCTGTTTAAAATTTAGAAATTTGTAAATGTTATTAGCTAAAATTATGTAAAATTTATGTGTTTGTCCCTAATGACCTAATTTTGAAGCGACGTTAAACTTTAAATAATATATCAGATACATATCTTTAAAAAGAGCAGAGAGGAATTTGAAATGTTGGATTGAGAATTGTGTGAAAAGTACATTATTCATAGATATCTAGTAGGAGGAATTATTTATCATCTTGAATCGAAGTCTACAAAGCGTAAGTGCTCAAACATTGCTTTTTAACAAGTAGTGGACATACATGTAGTAAATATATATCGTAGTATATATGCGGTTGATAGTGAATTTTTCGGTATTAAATATAAGCTTTCTTCATTTATGAGCAAAATAAACATAGTTTCCGAGGCAATTGAGTATTTGTACATCTTTTAATAAAATAGTCTCATGGCTTCATGATATCAATTTTACATATGTAAACTTATTATTTAAACCCATACGATACTTAACTCTTATTGAGAAAGATGTTTTCAGATCGTATTACAGTTTACACTAATAAATATATTTTATCAGTCATTATTAAGAAACGGGATAAGAAAGTGAAAAGTGTGAGGTAAAGTAAGCTCTGATATTTAAAGACGTAATGAAACATTTGAGATTTCTGGGCTACAAAACAATTTACTGTTTACACACACACACACACACACACACACACACAATATATATATATATATTAATAACGAATAGACTGAATTTATTTGTATCAGAAGCACTTACACTTAACAAACAAGAAAAGTTATAGGTGTTTCATGAGCAAGAGTATTCTGATGAATTAAATAGAGAACCATTTTACATAACTAATGAACATTTTTATATTAAATTAAGAGGGAAACCAATTGTTATTTTTGAGTTATTATATTATAAAGTGTCAGTCTCGGAAATTATATTATTTAGTGTTAACATCAAAGTTTTACAACAATTCACTTACATTTATTTCAAATTCAAATAAGTAATTTAAATAGAAATAGTTAATAAGTTCCCAAATTTTGAGATGTATTTCGTCGGTTGTATTCGACAACGGAAAAGCTACTGTGATATGCATATCCTCGCTTATCAATATAGGGAAGAGTAGAACCGCAGTTATGAAGTCAAATAAAGCGGTACGCGTTTACTGAATTATTGAGTGGGCAATTTAAAGTTAAATATCGTGTTCTTGGCCCTGGAGAGTCTTCTCCCTGTTACTGGCAGAGCGTTGCCTAAGTTTTCGGTTGATAATTATTAATCCTGCAACAACATGCACGACGTTTTTGAGATGGCTATTTACCACCTAACTGAGTGGGTCACAAAAGATATGTAATAAAATAACTTTACTTCCCAGCGTTTCGTTCCATTTATATAGTAATACGCACTTTAAAATATTTATATTTGCGAAAAATTTCTGAATTGAGTCAGTTTCACATTGTTGATTTCGGAAAACGATCTTTAACTTATGTTTTTTTCTCGCTTAATTCTAATTTAATACTAGTGTGAAATTTAGTCTGTAAATTTTCTTAAATAATCCATTATTATTATTATATCTACGTAGGAACTGAGCACAGAAGTATGTTAAGTTATGAAATAATAACAAACACAGAACTTAAGTAATAACGTGAAATATAAATAAAAGCTATAAGAATTCAGAGAATATGTTTGGTATTTAGTTATATATGGAATTTTCTTGTAAACATACAGTTTTATGTGGATTTCCGAATGATTTTCTGAGTACTTTGAGCATATATATTCCAAATGAAGGTTTTCAAGTAGTTAAAATTACATTTTTCGACAATAACGCAGAGATTGACCATAATCGTTTCGCTGTAAGTATGCTGCTGCAAATATAATTCCTTTTCGTTTAAATTGAATTTACAAATGTTGTAAAATAAAATATTATTTATAATTTATGATTTCCCTTTACGAACAGGTCACCAGTACACGAAAGACTAGTAAATTATTCTGAGTATCAACGGTTGAGCACTAATAAAATAAAACAAGTCTGCCTATATGTATTCCATTAGTAAATAAAATACTGAATGTATGAAAGCTTAAATTCTAATGTAGTGTGACATTTGAAGATTTATATTGTAATATTAAGGTTCTGTATAAATAATATTTTACATTTTGTCTGTTTAGAATAAAAAAATAAGTCATTGTAAAAATAAGGTCTTTATTGTGCTAAATTGTAACTTGAGTAGATATTTAATGAATATGAAATAAGAATAGGAAAAGATATTTGGACTATCAATGTTTAATAAAACATCTAGTAGGCCGTGTTGGGAACGTTGCTGCAGTGGAATACTGCAAATGTTTACAGCTTTTTGGAAATGGTCAGTGAGCACTAAAGTATACAGATGGCATAGTAAATTCTAACAATTTAATGATTAAATATTCATACATTTTATCAAGATTGTTGTCACTTCTGTATAATAACACGGGAAGTTATAGAAAGGGAGGACAAAAGTTGCGTAGAGCCATCTGGGGAACAGTTTCAGGATCCTACTCCTACATCCTCGTGGTACCTGTTCCACGCCATTCCGATGACTGGAAACAGTTTTTCCGTTAGGATGTGGGAATGCAGCATTCTAAATACCATGCCTCGATCAGATTTAAATGAAACCGAGCAATTGCTTCAATGGGATATCTCTTGCGTATTCTTTGGGGTGAGACTCGGCTACCGCTCCTAGGGGCGAGGATGGAGGGGTGAAAAATTTTAAATAAGAAAAACCGACCGATATTTTTATCATATAAATGCATTATTGGATAAATTCATTTGATATTATGTCCTCCAATACTGTTAGTGTCTAATTTGAACCGCGTTCATAATCGAAGGGGAGTATGCTTAGGGGTGGAGGTAAGGGGCATCACATAAAGAAAACAATAGGGAATGGGCTCTAAACCAGTGTAATGTGAACCACTGAGTTTATTTCTGAAATAAAAAAAATTAAGCTACAGTTCGTCCCCTAAGAGGTGTTGTAAGAGGGTAAAATAGTCTTCCACATACTATATTTAACGCATGGAAAAATTGTGACCAAATTTTGAACACATGTTCTTGGCGAATGAACTTAACACAATTATGGTAATACACGACTACCATCACTTGGGGATGGGCGATCTGCCGTTATTTCCTTATAATATATATTTTTTGGGTCAGTTAATATGAGAGCGTTTTCGTTGATTTTTTAGCGTATAATTTCAACCTCATTCATCGTCTAAGAGGAGTATTCATAGGGGCGGTTGTGTAGGAGGTGTCATCTGAAAATAAAGACAAAATAGGCAAATTTGGTATTGAAATGGGAGTCTGAGTTTGATTGTGACATTTAGAATGTAAATTAATTTGCAGTTTATCCCTTAATAGGGGGTGTAACTGGGTAAAACACAGTTCTACTCAATACATTTATAGGGTAGAACAATTTTGATATTTTGTTTTGTATATTTCTACTGCGCAAAACCAAACACTTTGGAGATAAGACACGACAACTACCCCTAGGGGAGGGAGTTGCATTAGTGAACTTTTTATATGCAATAAAGACTTATATTTGAGGAGAAAAAGAATTCTTGAGATCAATTACTTTTATAGCGTTTCCCCGACAATATTTGTGTATAATTTCAACCCGTTCCAGCATGTGACCACTCACATGGGGGGAAATGAGTCATTCGAAAAAGTCAAGGAAACTATAGTGAACTATGGTGAAGGAGCCGGTGTAATGCGATTCGCTGTGTTGCATTATGTCATTTAATATACGGTTTAAGTAAAAATTCATCCCTTAAGTGGGAGAGAATTTTTATTCTCTTTGAAAACTGAAAATAATTTTAGTCCCGCCATTGTACCGAGAGTATTTTTGACTCTCTCGAGATGTTGGGAGAATATTTCAGGTTTATAATGTGACGTTTTCAATCATGTGTTGATAAAGAATTAAATAATATACCGGGATAATATAAATAAATACGCGGGCAACGGGACTTTAAAAGTCATTATATAACAAGAGCTTTAAGGCTTTGGCCATATTCATTAGTTGGTTAAAACCTTTCATCTCGTTAAATTTATAACACGTTGCAATGCGTACGCATGCTAATACATCAATAAAAATACTAACAAGGTTAATTTATTCAATAATTAAATGATAATATATAATAACATCTGTATTACTAATAACATATTTTGAAATCATTGATTAAATATTTGGTGCTTACAGTTTCTTATGTTATTGAATTTAGTAGATATGCATAATACATTAATATTTCATCTCTGAAAATATTTCATTAAGTTGTCTGTTGTTAATTTTTGAAAATAAATTATACTCATATTAAAGATATTCATTGCTTCGCATACGATTGAAGCGGGCGGTAGAATGAAAATAAATCAATGTCAACCTAAATACTTCATAGTATAGTACTGTTTATTCAGGTCTTTTTACTGGAAGATTGTTTTCTTTTGGTAAGTATTAATTTATGGACGAGGAAAACCTACCTAATGCTGCGGGTGATACTGCCGGAGTGGTGGATGCGGATGAACTCGTTGCTGGTGGTTGCAATGTGGAAGTAGGACTGTTTCTCGTTCACGAAGAACGTGTCTGGCACCCAAATGTTCTTGATGAACTCGGAGCCTACCGACAGCGTTTCGACCCCGGGTCGTTTCCGATACGCCAACCGAGGGTCCGTCCAAAATTGACGGAAGTAAAAATCGAGCGTGAAGTCCTGCGGAACACATAATCAGAAGGTGAGTAAATTGTGGGTTAATAAGCCCCTCAAGTGCGCAGTTGTTGTGGATAGAAAATAAAGCAAAATTCTCATTTTACAATCACGCAGGAGGATTGAATTGATTTGATATAAAGTTATTTTTACATTAATAATGTAATAATATCACTAGGATGCAAATGGAGAAATTTGAATAAATTTTTTACTGCGTATATATTTCTACCATTTACTATGCTATAGAAAGGGAGAGGTAACCACGTAGGCTATCACCGAAAAAAGGATCTTTACGAGCAACTTATGCCTAACCTTAACATTATTTCATCCACAACACTTGCTTAGTGCTTGAAACTGCGCTGATTAGCGTGATATATCCACACTCAGGAGAGTCATTTAACCAATATAGGAATAGACCATAGTTAGAGATTTGAATTCAACGCTAATCCTTGTAGGGCGTTATTGAGCGACACACAGGAATGCGTATAGATAGATACACGAATAAAGACAGCACAAATACGATTGCAATCATGCACATGCGTCATGCCACATGCGAGAGGAAGGTCAATGCAGAACATGGCCTCACGAACACCGAGTCTCTATATTTGTACCACTCTGCTGTCTCAAAATTAACTCTCCTTCACTGCTCACCATATCCGGGTGATTATTTGGCTGAAAAACAAAAATTACTGGAAAACAATATGGAAAATTGGTTAATTGTCACCAAGGTGCCTTGTTGACCAAAAAAAGTGCTAAAGAGAGAAACAAGTTATAAAAAGTAAGATGTTCGTTGCAATTGTTCTTGGAGAAAAAAAATCCGATTATAACTGCAGCTCTCCAAAATAGTGTCATTCTGTGACGCGCATTGAACTTAACAGAATTTCCATCTAATGAGCTGTTGCAAATACATGGAAAAATTAAAATTGACACGAATGTCAGTTGAAAGTTTTTTGGCAGTTACGTGTCTGAGACCTCAATAGGCAATTATACTGCACAGATTATTATTATGACAATATAAAATATTCAATTAATTATTTAGATTTTGCAAACGTGTATTCAATTAGTTTTAGGATTTTAAATTACGACAATAATTTGAAGTTTAGCGATTGAAATTAATTGAATGAGAGAGTTTCAGATTTTTTTTATGCTCGTGGGGAAACGTTAGTGGTTCGACATATAATAGAGCTCAAAAGAGTGGTTAGTAAACTAAAGTTCTTATTATTTAAATACTGGCGTATGATAAGCGCGAAAAAAATAGTACGGACGTATTCCCCGAAAAACTTAAAAACCAAAATTTACGTAAGTGGGAAAGCATTTTGTCTGAGGTTACCAAAGTCATTTCTGTCTGTCCGATTTGAAACGTGGAACAAAAATGATTGGCTATTGAAACCAATTCGTTTTTATTCGATAGGCCTACTCCGTTTGAAGTCTCGTGGCACTAACCAACATCTAACAGTTTCGCGGCATAACCCTGGCCTGAGGGCAACGACGCCAATCTTTGTAACCAATCGTAATGAAAGTGAATAATCGCACGATGTTTCCATTACAATTTTTTTACTTATTGTAAATATTCGTATTCTATACTGAGCACGACATCTTGTGACTAGTTATTTTGTATCGAAACATTATCCATATCACATAAAGATTAGCAGATCTAAATTAGGAACGTGAGATGATGATACGTGATTACGTCAAGTAAATTAATTTGAGTATTTGAAATGGGTTAAACTTAGTGTTGATAATTTATTTTTTCGTTGAAGCATATAGAGTCGATATCTAGATGATTTGAAAGACCTTTAAATACCGGGGGAGCATAGAAACTTGGAAGAAAATTTAGAAAGGCTTAAACTATTTAGTTCGGATGGGATCAGATTTGTGCCTACAATTAGTCAAAATTTGATATATATTTTGCTTTACCGAACATACTTTTGTTAAATTGTAGTGAGTATGTCAGTCAGCTGTTGTTGGACCTAGGTATATGCGTGTTGTGCGCAGGTCGATACACACCCCTGGCACGGGTCCAGCGACGCAGTGCGACGGCGTGGCACACCTGCACGGCTGAACCTACAAAGGAACCTTTACCAAAATAGGCCTTTAACCCACCTGCGCCCATGTGTACGCTAAAATGAATTGTGACGTCCGTCCGAGTCCTACGGTGACGGTGTAGTGACTTCAGAAGAAATTCGAAAATAAAATAGTGAGGTACGCGCTGGAGTCTGTCATGTAATAATTTTAGTACCAGTTCAGAGGAACAGACTTATAGTTGTAATTATAAGTAAAATATGAAAATGGAAACACTAAATGTTTAACGCCCTATAGTGTAAATTATTAAATAACAATTGTTTATCTGATATATTTTGACGTGACGATAATAAATTACCAGATTACTGAGAAAGTGAAATAACCGAAATCTAAGAAATTAAAAATAATCTGACTAGCAATGTACTTGAATGCATAATTTGTTAATTTTCTTATATTACTTGCTTTGTGTGAGGCTTACCGGGGATAATGAAAATAAAGCATTTGATCGAGGAGTGAGCTCATTATTACCTTACGAATATAGTATGTAGAAAAATAGTGTGTCTATAATACATATAACAGATGATAAAGAAAGTTAAAAATGAATATGGAAAAGGAATCGTACTGCCGGAAGAATAAGAAGAAGAAATAAAACCGCTACGGTTTGTCGATGATATTGTAGTAACAGGAAAGTTAAAAGAAGACTTTGAAACCATAATAAATGGCATGAACGTGGTCCTGGTGGATGAGTACAGCATGAGGATTAGTAAAGGGAACACCAAGGTAACGGAATGTAGCATGGGAAATAGTGGAATAGCCAAGAGAATTAGATTGGGAAGGGGTATTTTGAAGGAAGATAAGGTATTCTGCTACTTGGGAAGCATAATAACTAGGAATGGTAGAAGTATAGACAAAACATAACGAGTAGGAGAGCACAGGCAAGGAAGACTTTCGCTAAAAAGAGGTGTTAACTTACGGGTAATATAAGTGTCAATATTAGGAAATCATTATTAAAAATGTTAGTATGGCGTTTGACGCTATATGGGTGTGAATAGGAGTTGCAAGCAGAAAAAGATTACAAGCTTTCGAAATGTGGTGCTATAGGAGATTCCTGAAAATCAGATGGGTGGATAGAATAAATAATAAGAATGTTCTAAGCAGAATAAGATAAGAGAGAACAATAGAGGACTTTGACCAAGAGAAGAGATAGATTAATAGGCCACGTTTTGAGACATGAGGGTCATGTAAAATTAGTATTAGAGGGAAGTGTGTGGGGTAAGAGCAGAAGAGGGAGGCGAATTATGGAATACGCTACGCAGATTAGGAAGGATGTGTGATAATTATGTAGAAATGAAAAGGTTTGCGCAAAATAGGCTAGTATGGAATGTTGCACCAGACCAGCATAAGGACTGAGTACCAGAACAAACATGCCCCTTGCGCTAAATTAGAAATTGCTTGACCTTGCCTGACTATTGAAATTTTTTATTGTGTGGTTACTTAAGGGAGGCTAAGGATAGAATACGCTAAGCAGATTACGATGCCACGTTATGCCAACGTCGTCAGGAGAATTGCGCTTACAATTAATAGAAATCAGCTACTGCAAATTTTTTAGTTTCATTCAATCGAGATCTTCAGAAAATAAATAATTGTTTTGAATTTCATATAATTGTACCTTTAATGCACCTGACGATGATTGTGGTGCTCGCCGTAAAATTGTTGTGTATCAATAAATAATTAACCATTTTACAAACCAGGGAATGTTTTATTGATACTAAAATATGATTTAGGATAAGTGATATGTGGCCAAATAGAGAAGTTTGTTGGGATAGCATATGGCAAGATTTGGTCAAAGTTGGAGAAATTGGGGAATATATACTTCATGAATGATATGTCATGCATCAATTTGTACGAATTTTATTATTAGTAATTTGTATCCACACCTCACGAATGCTTATATTTAAAATTTCGTTGATAATATTCAAACGAGATGTATGGATTTAGTATTGAGCATAAAAACGAATTGTTTGCGAAAAGAATTTAAATATGAAAGTGTGAAGAAGTTGTAAAAGTGCAACAATTAGTTTTAATGTATTAAATACATATTATAGTGGATAATAGGCTACATACGGAAGCGGTAATTTAATTAAATAATGCATTATATGAATTTTTTGCATATCCGACATCAATTTGAATAACCAAATCGAAGAAACATTGGGACACATATGGGAAACATATGAGACTTGACTGTTACTGAATTCTTTAGCTATATGTAATATCGGTTGAGAAATATGAATTAATATAAAGAAATCTACTTGATTTATCAATAGATATAATTGATAATAGTCTTTAATTTTTATTTGAGAATTGTTATGTACTTGATTAATTAATTTTAAGTCAGTGTTTAGTCTGTATTTTTAATTAACTTAAGGTTTTATTAATTTTTTGATGTAAAAAGGATTCTTAAGTAAATGTACCAAATAGCTGCCATAAAACTTTATATTGCACTACAGAGTAATAATTTAATATAAAGTAATTTAATCAAAATACCCATGAAACTTTAGTACGTTCTGAAACAAACGCTTTGGATTCATAAATCAAGCGTGCCTGTCGGAGTGACAGTCAAGCATTAGTTTGTTTACATTTTAATGTAAAGCAAAATGGCGACAGCTACAGCAGCGCCATTGGCGCAGTTGGTTCTTTCAGACTGTCTGTGAACGAACAGGGGAGAGCTTCGTCTTTTATGTTAATATCGAACGCTGCTGCCTACTATTTCAGCTGACGGAGTCCAAATGCGCTCTTTGAAAAGCTTAGCTTTGTTGGAACACCAATTACAGGCATGCTCTCCAGTGCTGGCTGGCTCTAATGACGTTGGAGGAGGCTGAGAACGCAGCAATCCAGTTGAAATCCTTCGCTTATCGCTGCCTTTAGGTCCCTACGGGACACATAGTCGCTGCTTTCATCTGTGGCTTGTAATATCACTTTTAAAACTTAAACATTTATACCTAAAGGCCATTGTGTTAGTAGTTATAATATGCTTATTTTGAATACCAAAGTTATAAGAAGAAAAGTGTAATAAACGCATGGTAGCCAAGGATTTTCAGCAAATGTACTTTCCGGTTTTATAAAATGACATACTTTATGCTAGGAACAAAAAATCTAGATCACACTACCGTATCTTACCGTACATATGTCGAGCGATGGGCAAGCTCCTACTCTACGAGGGAATTGTATTAGTGGACTGGAAAGAGAAGTATCGAGTACACGGCGTTTTTATATTCAGAGTATTTTCATTATATCATGCATAAATATCACAATCTATCACATATTATTCACTTTACACATTAGCAGTTTTAGCAAACCATACACAATTTTTAAAAAGTATTTAGCTCTACGAAGCATGCTTAGTCATAAAAAATGATTTAAATGCATATGACTAGGATGCATATATTTGAGAGCCGATTTACGTGGAGACAAGTCTGCATTGAACATGCGCGGAGTTATTGGGGGACTACAAGCTGCGTAACATGCGCAAATAATATTATTTACAGATAAACCTCCCCCTCTCTCACCAAGAAACTTGGTATATAAAAAAAAAGAACACACATATTCTTTAATAATAATGCACAACAGTGGTTGCTGCCCCCATCCTCGTCCCAGTCCATCTGTCACCCGTGGACGTTGAGCAGGTGAAGTGCGTCCAGGGGGCAGCACCCACACAGCGCCCACACAACAATGACTGCGACAACAATGATATGGAATGAAAGAAGTCCGTGGACATTCACCGTCGGCCGGTCACGTCCTAAGTGACGGTGGACCAAGTAGCTCTCAGGGCCCTTCACCTGGTTGTACACGCGTGTACACTCAGTTCCGCACATGCACAACCAACAGGCATCGCAAAGTGCCAAAGAAAAATTTAGAAAAGATTGTGTATTCAGTGTATCAATTAGGGAGTTATCAAATCAGTTTTTTGAGAACTATTTAATCTTTTAAGATTATCGTGCGGACGTGTGTAAACCAGGGAGGTCATGAGGGCTCCATTAGGAACTGAATGTACACAGAAAACATTACAAACAACTACGATTACAATATTTTTTTACAAATATGTAAGTTTTGTCGGTGAGAACGGCATACTGCGATCCCAGTGTTCCACTACAATACTTCTATTTTAATATATCATCCACAAAACTGTTAAGGAAAATCTTAAGCTTCATAATAATGTGAAATTCAAATTTGATTTCTTGACATATTTTGAAATGTAGTCAACACATGAGACAGCAGTAACCACCCACTTCCAGTTTCTTGCAGTGCCATGCAGTCAATCGCATATTTTGTATTTGTTTTTAGTCATTCAGGAACGCTGTAGGGTTCCCTTGGGAAACTAGCTGTTGGGGAAAAATAGCCGTTAGATTAGTCAGTAAGCTTTTCTCCACCAGAATTCACACTCTGTAACCGTGTATAATAAAATCCGGTTGGAAATGTGTGCATAAATATGAAACCTTCAAGCAGCATAATCAGTTTAACCGGGAGGAAAAAAAGGAAGATAATTTAACGAGTGTGAAGTCTGTAGTGACATAAGGTATGTTGTAAGGGAGGGGAGACCAGGGTCCTGTAACCCGGGTTTTTCTCAAGCCTTGCACTCAATTCCTGATGATTAACATTGAAGTCCCACCGGCTTAGGCTTAATCACTCAGAGCTTTTGAAGTATTCTTCACAAAATTACGGGAAAAAATTCTCCAGCTCATGATATTATTTGATGCTGGAATCCCACCAAAGTTGAGACGGAGATATTCAGTGGCACCGCGACTCTCTCTGGATGGGAAACAGAAAAGAACAAAAAAGACGATTTGTTCTGATTCAAGAGAAAGGAATACTAAATGATTCGGCTAAACGTTTCTTTTCTTTTCGTTTAACGCGTACAGTTGGCCCTCATTATCTGCAACCTGCTAGATACTTTTGCAGATACAGATTTCACGAATCTTTATTTCCATATTTAAAACATGTAAAATAAGTAGAGAGTTAATGTATATTTTAATTACAATATATATTTTTTTATTTAGTCACAAATACATTAAATATGTTGTTGTTGTGGTAATGAGTCCTAAGACTGGTCTGATGTTAACCTATCATGCGCAAGCCTTTTAATTTATACATAGCTACCACATCCTACACCCTCCCTAATCTACTTAGCGTATACCATCCTTGGCCTCCCTCTTCTGTTCGTACCCTATACACTTCCCTATAATGCTAATTTTACAAGATCTACATGTCTCAAAACGTGGCCTATTAATCTATCCCTTCTGTTGGTCATAGTCCTCCAAATTGATGTCTCTTACCCTATTATTAGAACTTCCTAGTTAGTTACCCTTTTTACCCATCTGATTTTCGGCAATATCCTATGGAAACATTATACATACGAATAATATTTGATTTTTCGTAACATTTGATAATATATTTACATTTACCATATGTTAATATGATGTAAAAGTATGTAACCATTAGAAATGTAAAACAAATAGCGATGTAGAAAAGTAGAACTAACCGTTAGACAGCTATAATATGATCGTACTATATGCCTCCTCCTAGTTATTTGGTCTCAGAAAATGCTGTGGTAAGACTAATTGCCACGAACTCAGATATGAGTAATTGAATTTTGTTTTCAATTTTCAACTACATTTGTGGTTTTGGAACTCGCGAATAAGGAAGGCCGACTGTATTATTTCATAATGTTCTAACTCTGTATTTGGCTGTCCTTGTACGGTTAATGTCCTAAAAGAAATGACTTGAGGGCGGTACCACTGACATCGCCACGGACGGAAAAGGATGAGAGAGAGAGGACACAGTTTTCCCAGTTTAAAATTAATAATACTGTAATAAATGGACATCCAGTTTTTTCTTCCAAATAAAACACCAGCATTGCTTGTCTGTTATTAAGTGTTTAAGTACCATCAATACTTCAGACACGGAGCTGATACTCAGGACGTACATAGTGACTCCAACCTCCACGGGGGGACCTGCAATTAGCACAATAATTGGTAATTCTACAGCATCCTGCACAGTCATTGAAACACCTGCTATCAATGCCTTAGGCTTGCCCTGGCCTTCAGCTCCCCCACAATCAGTAGAACGTGACCGAATTTCTTGATCACGTGTTTCATTGCTTAGCGTATCCCCCATTTAGCCACTACGACTTTCCTGAGAAATCTAAATGCCATTTATTGTTTTTTACGGCCAATGAAGTATGAGACGGAAAAGGAAACGGAACTTTTAAAACTAAGATTAACCGCATGATAGAAAACTAATGTCAACTGGTAATGATAACAGCTTTGACAATTTTACTGGAAAATTTGAAGATATTGGGAATTTGATACGAGTAGATTTATCTTTCGATGTTATTCTTTATTGACAGTTGGGGACTGAGGACAGGACAAGCCTTGACGACAAAAGACGGCGGCACCGAAAGTCAATTTCCTGCAAGAGAAGGCAACAAACAGAAATACACATATACACACACGACTATATACATTCAGATCTCAACAGTACAACAAAATTAAACATACAAATTTTGTGTAGATTCTGGACCTTCAGCCATACACAGCTGTAAAAATTTACTTTGTAGCTCATTAAATGTTTTGTCTCATTTACATTGCCCTTGTTTTTTTTAACTAGCTTTCGTTCATAGCCTTGCTTGCTTCATCCCAGGCATCGCGTCCCAAAACAGCATGCGCCAGCAGCTTCTAAGAAACTTTACCACACAAAAATGGCTAGTCCAAATCAAAAAAGTATCTGAATAAAACAAAGAGCTTTAAATAAATTAAACAAATTCTGAACGATTACAGGGATTACTTCTTGCCAATTAATCTGCAAAATATTTCTGTTTATTCCTTATCCGATTTTGTGGCAATGAGGATGCTTGATAGTTTAAATACACATGTAGAGTTGAATTGTGATCAAAGTAAGTGCTAGTACAAAAAGAGAGAGTTGAGTCAGTTGTGTAGTGTGACAGACACTGCCAAGAATTTATCCCTGCGTGATAACGGATGTTTATGCATCCAGAAAGCATGCACTTTCTTTTAATAAATAAAACAAAATCATAACTAAGTAAGTGGATAGGAGGGAAGGAGGATGCAGTGAAGACGTTTATTTAAGAAGGAAACAATTTTAATCGAAAACAATTAAAAACAGAAATAACTAGAATCTAAGGATGAAATTCGAAATAAATTAAAAGAAGAATTTCTATTATGTATGAGAAATTTGTTGATGCGGAACAGAAAAGACTTGTAGTACCATTTTAACTTCAGAGAGGGAGCTGATACTGAGCACGTACATGGTGACCCCGACTTCGACGGGAGGACCTGAAAAAACATAACACAGGAGCTATGCAGAGGCTCGCCGGCAGCGGCACAAGTGTCTCTATAGCAACAGGGAAGTAATCGAATAGTTCGAGTTCGTTTAGAATCTTTCACTTTGGACATATTTTTTATTTTTAGGCCTGGAAATGAAAAGTATGTTTGTTTAACAACATGATTTCAGTTACCTGTAGCTGAAAATATGTCTAAAGCCTCGAAAATTGTTGTTGGAGGTTCTTTTCAACTGCACTGTGATTAGTAAATTCATATCTTTTTAAATTACTTATGCACCTTATAAAAATTTGTTTCATAATATTGACATGTATTCTCCATTTGATTAAACAGAATTTAATTAATGTACTTAGCACTCATGAACATTTGTTTTGGTAAATTTAAACTAATTTGACATTTTATGCTTCAAGTGAATAACAGTTGCAATAAATTATTAGAATAATGATAAAGTCCCTGTCTTATTTCCTTTACTCAGAATATCAATATTTATGTTCAATACCTTCGCTATACAATGGATAATTTGTAACATAAAATTTGATGGGGGTGAATAAAATGGTTGGAAATTCGTTATAGAACTACAAATACCATATTATTCTATTTTATAACTATTGATTAGATACATATTCAAAATCATTTGAGAAATTACAATCTACACATTTCATTAATTTATATAAAAAATCCCCCTAAAATATCTGCATAAACGTATTCATAAAATACTAATATTTGCTAAGTGTAAATCAGATATTGATATAGTGATTAAGGGATACAAAATGTAACTTAAGATAAAGAAATTAATTTTTTAAGTAGTTATATTCCAACGAGATATCACTAGAGAATATATGAATACATTGATTGATATTTATAAGTAAACACTTCATAATTCACTTTGATACTTAGTTGTTCACGTAAGTAATTATAAAAATATTTGAACTAGATTAAATAAAATGAATAGTTATTAATTTCGTGTCGGGAAGCAAGCGACAGGAAAAAATATTAATTTGTAGTAGCGATTATGTGATTACTACATATCTATCCAAAGGTATTTAATAATATCGCTGAAATACTGTTACCACTAATAGGAGTACTATTTTTTACATTAAATTTTCCGATTCATGAATCAAAATTTCTTTCTTTAATTCTCATGATTAGTTTTGGTTGACATATTTAAATATCCAAAGACGACGTTTTCCTATGCCTTGCTCACTACGGTTGCATATTTTTATACAATTCCCCCGCTACGTTACTTTCTGCCTAATTCTCACTAATATTCCCCATTCCAACTTTATTCTCTAAACTTGTGATGTGTGAATTGTTCTTATAGCTCTTGAAACGCAGTTCAATACGTTTGTTATATATCTGACTACAAGTTCTAATGACAGTTGGTTTGAATATTATAGACCTTTTAAACTATTTTCTTGGTAGGAATCATGCAGTTTTTGCACTTTTAGTATTAATTAATAAAAGGTTCTAAATTCCATTTACATGTAATGTTCCCTCCATCCATGTTTGTAAAGTCCTGGTGCAGTCTAGACTAAAATATTCTATTATGTGATTCAGAATCCTTACTGCAAACTTGTTTGTGTTTGTGGTTACACCAAAATTTGACATATAAATACATATTCCTGTTAATTTATTTTACATAACTTAAATATTAAAACTCCTTTCACCGTAGGGCATGTGTACTTTGGCTCTTTATTTCCTATTGCGATTTTAACTACTGGGACACTATATTTTTATATAGTGAAAAATAAACTGTAATAATGAGTTATGGCAAATGAAAATATTACTAATTAATAACAAAATTTGTTTTAAAAAAATTCAGTAGTAGAGACTCGCTAAACTGTTTTAAACTAAAATAATAAAAAATTTTAAATGGTCAAATAATTATAACTTCTAGATTGCGGATGATGTATCCAGTTCTTGCAGTTATTAAATTGTTTATTATAAATAAAAACTAAATATATGATAAATTAAAATGGGATGTCTGTGGTAATGTTTATGTAATAATTTACTGTTAAGAATGTTAATTTTTCGTACAGCGACGTGCCTCAATTATAAACGACAGGAATGATACTCCAAGACGTTTACAATAGGAGTATTTGCGGGTTGCCTACGTAATTAGTCCTTCTTGTACCGCGGGGCTGCCGCCTCCCCAAGCTGATGTTATCGAGGAAGCTCTCGTCACGCCAAGGGCTGGATCCGTCACAAGTGCCGGAGCACTTCAAGTCGGCATTTACAGTTCGAAGAGTAGAGCGTCATGGAAACGATAACACTTAAAAGGGTACGTTAATAACACACTTTATCCTTCATTTGCAGTTCGTTCTCATCAAATAAAAGGGACCTACGTCATTACAACGATTACTTACAATAAAACTCGAAGGTAATTTCATTAATTGATTTCTAACATAACAGTTTGGTTACAAAAAGTGAATAAGTTACGTCCAAATAATATAAATGACATTAATAACCAATTAATTTTTTATAAGTTTATGTATATACTTCAAGGATGAATGACCATAACCAAAAACCACCCAAATAAAGTTATAATACTGTCACCTATTATGCAGAAGCATTACGTTGTAAATAAGAGCCAGAATTATAATGCGCATAAAAAAGGAATAACTATAATAAGGTACACTTAAAAGAAGGTGACACCAAATAATTTTTCTACGATTATCTCCAAATGGATTGATCTTAGATACTCAAAAGAATAATTTTAATCATAACTGACATGAGTAATTACGCGGAACTTAAGTTATGTTACTTAAATGGTACTGATAAAAGATTTTGCTTATCAATTTAAATTAACGAGACTATAAATTTTTATTTGGGGACATATGAACAAAGTGTGTTACTAAAAAAGCTACCACAGCAGAAATCAGCATTCAAATTATCTCGTAACAATATTCTGAGTCAGCGACTCAGATTTTGTGGTGGCAGCCGACTGGCAACAGGCGGGCCGGGGACAACATAAATAAAAAACTAAAAAACTTATATGAATGAGAAAAAATATAAAAAAATTAATAAAGGATTCATATCTAATATTCCTCTAAATTTGGAAACAGAAATACCAATGAGCAAGATATAAACTTTCTTTACTAGTATCCTACTATAAGAAAGACAAGCATACTTCGTATCTGTAGAGAAAATTATAATTACACATGTATGAAAAACTGTTACTTACCGAATATATTTGGAAATTACATATAAAATAAAGCATAAAGTAAACCATAAGTCGTAATTGAACAACTCAAATGAAAGAGTACTGTTCTAGTTCTTGGTTATTCGCAGCTTATATAAATAAAATTGAATGTATGTTTAAGTGTTTGTCCCGTATGCGTTCCCATGTCATTCATCCAATGAAACTTTGGTGAGATATGCGTAGGCCGCAAACATTTTTGTTTGACCTAGAATAATCCCTAATATCGGATTTGGACGAGGATGAAGAATTTAAAATATGGCTAAATGACCGATTTTTACGACGAATAAATACTTTCTGGTATCAGTGTGATTTTTAGCGATGTTATTTCTGTATAATCTCAACCCCTTTCGGAATGTGAAGGAAAGTTACGTAAAACATCCGTAAAACACATAAGATGAATATGGGGTTATGAAAAAAATTTAAAATGCCAGTTAAGTTATAGTTCAGCGCATAAAAGGGGCGTGGAGAGCGGAAAAATCTTAGGGGCGTGGAGCCATTTCTATTAAATTGGTACACATGTTTCTTGAAACCCGGAAGGAAACACTGTGGAGGTGGAAATATTATTAAACAGCCGACATTCGTATCAAAAATATATTTTTCGAGCTCAGTGAGATTGATAAGGTTTCTCCCGATTTTGGTTGTGTACAATTAACACCGTATTCGGCAATAGATGAGAGGAACATTAAGTTTGTGTGTGCTGGGGAAGTAGGCGTGTTAAATAAAAGTAACTCGAAAACAATAAAGATTGGTATAAAATCCGTTGTGATGGAAATCGCTGAATCAAATTGTGATATTGAAAAATGCCGGTTAAGGACTATTTCATCCGTTATGAGTGATGGAGTGATACAAAGTTTTAATCACGTGGAGCAGGTATTGCAAAACATTGCGTCAAAAATCACTGTTTTGGTAATACACCCCAAGCACTTCCACAGGTGTGGTGAAATTATAAAAAATTTTAAAACGGTAAATATTATCGTTGAATGAAAAGTTTAAAAGGTCACTCCGTTTGATATGGTCATTATTGAAGCTGTAAATGCCTAATTTAAACCCGTTATGTCAGTAAAGGGGAACAACATAGGGGTTGGGGCTTAAGGTATTTTCGTAAAAAAGATACATAATCGTTGGTGTCCTTTCCGGGGTATGCAAGTCGCTGAATTATATTTTGCGCGTTCAAAGTCGAGGTTAAGTTTGCAGTTCACTTTGCTTTGTGTAAGGATAAAAGAGGACGGGATAAATAATTATAATACGAAAACAACCGAGGTAGCTGTCTACGACGGGGGGGGGGGGATTCTGTAAGGGTATCTGGAGTATTTTCATCTCTCTCAACGTACCGAACAATTAAATGTACCTGTTTCTAGACTTATCTTAAGTTTTATTATTGTACTGTGTACGTCATTATGCCGATTATTATGAAATTCATATTCCGTAAACTTAGACACGAAAGGGGGGCAAGAATGTGGCTCCATTGACTTTCCTCACGATTTGACAAAGAAATTTATAAACACTGAACCGGAATATAACACATATATTTATATGTACACATAATTACACAAGCAAGAGACTAAATACTGCATTTAAATCTATACAGTGAGAGAGTGAATCGGAAAAGTGATATAGGTCAGAGCAGTATGAGTGATAAGGCGAGGTTTTAAACAGTAAAAGTTTTCTAGTGTTCATGAAAGAGAACATATGTCATGTCATGTAATTAAACGGATAATCCCAACATTGTCTGTATGAAATTGCTTCTAGTTTTCTTGTCATAGTTTGAGGTTAGAGACTGTCCCAATCCACTATAATTGATCACTTGTCACTAAGAGTGCTAGTGCTGTCGCTACCCGGTACTCAAAAGGTTAGAGGCGACGCAGCAGAGATTTCCATTATTAATAGAAGATACACGCAGCCTGGGAGAGTGCGCACTGGCCCGGCGTCCACAATCGATAGAGACGGTCTCCGCGAGGCGCCCCGGCGCTGTTGCCCCGCCCTGACTATCACCCTCAGACAACTAACAACTTCACATGTTGGTCTTTCAACATGTCTTGATGAGAGAAAGCCGTAAGATAGACCATGAACAGCAATCCATTTTCGTTTGCACTTATCGCTAGTTCGTGGAATAATTGACTTTGTGTTTTCTTCCGAGATTCGTACGACGAACGCAGCCTACATAAATGTATAACGAGAAAGTGCTTTATATATGATCCTTATCTGAGACAATATCATCGATTCACCACTAGCAATTTCCTTAACGTCGTCTTTAGATATCATTATAACCTATTACAAACTGAGATAACGGTATAAGTGCATGGGTAACTATAATTTCAGTGAGCTCACGTACTGCGAATTGCCACCTTTAACACATCTCAGTAAAAATATAACATTTTCATAAGAAATTGTATCTAAATATGTTAATATACAATTCAAATATCGGTTAGAGATGTTTGAAGAAAGCAGGACGACAGTAATAATAATGACAATTTTTCTTTCGACAAACGACAATAATTTCAATTTTATTTTTACTTCTAGCAGTTAAAGGTTTTATCTTTAAATTTTGGGTACAGTTTCAGTTCTTTCATTACATCACAACCATTTCATTTCGAATTTATCATTCCAAATTTTATACTCCTCTGGAATACTTAATAGAACTGAACGAATATTAAGCCACTTTTTGTAATAGAATTACATTGTTATAATAAATCGAGTATATTTCCAGTCTCATTTTTAGGAATGTCAATTATCAGTCCCCAATATTAAATTATTTTTATAAAATAAATTCAGATATTATTTGAAAATAATTAAGAATATTTTTGACCCTACATCAAGAGTAGAAGAAGTCAAAAGCTTGAGCACTACGCTAAACAGTATTTATACTGCAAGGATTTATTATTTGTCACGGAATACAAGTTATTAACAAGCTGGGAAACTTTAATACGTCTCTCTCCTTCACGTCTTGTCTCTATGATTTCAAAATATAATTTGAATGAGGTTCTGCTCCATAGCAGTGAATCCTAATAAACTTATTTAACTAAATACACGGAAAAGACAAGAAATGCCTGCTAAGGTCAGAGGTGCTTGGTTTGAGAAGGTAGATGTAACGATAGCGTTCTTGTGTTTTATAATAAAATCTTTCTTTCCGTAACTACATAATTTTTTTAAATAATTCAGTTAGTTTTCAAGTGAAGTCTGTGTTTTCCAATATTTACCTTTTCCCAATTAATTGGTTTTTGTCTTCATAAAGATGACTACAACCACAATTGACATATTGCGTGTATTAACATAATCAAAGTAAGTTAATATATTTACATTTTCTTCGAATTTTCTTTTAATGACACATCACTCATGCCTTTTAAAGAAAATTACGAATTATCTTTAATTTGAAAAATAATAGTTCTGCAATGCGAATTAACTTGGAAGTATGACAGTGTACGAGTGCCTAAACCTTAGAGCCATAATAAATGTTTGTTGGGAGTAAAACAGATTCAGTTTGCATTAATTGGAAGTTAAGTTTAACACTTTGTAGGTATTTATTTTACATAACTTCAAAATAAGAAAAAAAGGAGAAACATATATGTTTAAATTGAGAAACTGTGAGAAAACTTACGGTAATACCCATTCAGAATCGGATAATAAATCAGAAACAAATCTGTTCTAATAAAGGGGTGATAACGTCAAGGGGTTATGAGTTTAAACTAATATAACACAAATTAAGGTTAACTATTAGCACTTAATATATAATTACATCGATTAATGATCGCCATATGTTAAATCTGACTACCTTCCAACAGGTTTAGCTGTGTTCTCCTTATTATATAGTTTTATGATTTTTCTTCTTGTAAGGGAATTTTTTTTTCGACATGTAATGTTTTCAACTACGCATTGTGCAACTAGTTTGTTTATAGGACTTTTGGAATCTTTCCTAAAATAATAAATTAAATTGCTTTTATACTTTATTTTTTTACGGAAGTTATGATTACGTCACTAGTGCAATTGTAGGACAATTAAATCTGTACTTGCATTTTTTTTCACATATTATATGATGTGAAATACTGAAATTGTATTTCAATTGAGAGAGAAGATAGATTTCAAGATATTTAAACTGCAGTTATTTACCAATTGAAGCAGTAATCATCCAAGAACCGGCTTGCTCAGATATTAGATCACACTGAAACACTGCATTAAATTTAAAAAATCATTAAAGTAAGAATAAACAAAATATTATACACTACATCCTTTATAAATCTTATTCAACACAAATATATTTAATCTATTTTGTGCAGTGTAATTATTCAATCTTAACACTTCAAATAATATGCTTTTAGAATAAATCTTAATGTGCTTAGTGATTGTGATGAACTATTTGACTTAATAAAGTATTTAATGGAAATCACACTTTTATGAGAAGCGTGTTCGTATCGTTTCACTACATCACGTTTGTAATAGTATTCTTTAATGTAACACTATTCTGTGAAAAACTGTATAAAATAGTCTATAAAAGAAATTGGAAAAAATCAATTTAAGTTTTCAGCTGTAAGATAGGGGAAAGTCAGAATGCGTTGGAGATCTAATCGAGATGCAGATTTGCAATCAGTCTGATGAGATGATGGCACGAACTACAACGTGCATGGATAGGAAGATCGGTTTTGAATATTCATGAGATGTTCGAAATTCGCAGCTAAGGGCATCTCGTTGAAAAGTCAATGTTTGCTCTGTAGTAGTTGGGCTGCTACTCCACATTTTTTTGATTCCTCCTCCTCTTGCGAAGACAGTCGATCATATCATTCGCATCACGTCATTCTGATTCCCTACTTCTGCAAAGCGCGTTGAGGGAATAGAGAATAGAGATTCATGAGCCGCGGTACTTAATAAAGAAGGAAAGTGTTTAAGTACAGACGCAGTGTCTTATCAAGGACTCTGTAGCGCACTTAGTGTTTTATTAATACCTCTCATGTCCTGATAATGAACGTCTTCTCCGCAGCTAACCTCGTTAGTGGAAGAGGGGATTAAAAACGCACACACACACACAGTGCTGCTGGAACCTCCATCAACAGTTTCACAAAGCGTCCATTATAGGATTTGTATGTTCACATCAAAGCGAATTACTTATGCTTGTTTGCGAAAGTGTTCGGTGAACTGGTTTCTGTTCAGGGCAACTCCTCCCTCTCCTCCCGACATCGGCGCTTTGATGCGTGGACAAACGCCGCCGTAACATATGGTGCAGAGAAATAGGCGCATTTTAGAATAATTCATTGAACATTGAAAAAAAAATTATTAAAAAATGTAGGGTATTCTATCTTATTATTCTATTATGCCATTTTATATAGTTGCTATGAATTGACATTTCCTTGATTCAAAGTGGAAGTATCTGTTGCCACCAAACACTTTCCATACAATACTTATACTAATAAAGATTTTACGGAGTAGCATCATGATATTTCACTTGCTTAAAATTATGCTTTAGGTTTCTCACTCTAGCTTTTATGAAAATGCTACACTATACTATATAATACGTCAATTAAAAATGATTATTTCATTTCTCAATAATATTTTTTATTCAGTTGCATAACTAGTGTATAAAAACGGTAACAAATTGATCTATTTCGTCCTGTTATAACATATACCATCCGTCAATGTAGGTGTGATTAAACATATCGATAAAGGTGGGTTGTGTACAGAAATGGTTCCGCTTAGGATAACGTCCTTTGGACAAAGGTCAAAGATTCAAGTTATCGACATCTCCCAGGGACTGTACCCTTTCAGGCAGGCAGCCATTGTTCGTAGGAGCGCAGGGCCCGGAAACATAGCGATAACGGGTCTCGCTCTGTAACTTCACCGCCATATTAATTAACCAGTGCTGTCACCCTATCAGGTCGATCAATTGGAAACACTGAATTGTGTCAACAGCTCAAGCAAATGGACATCTACTCATCGAATGTTTTACCTTTCGGGGGCTTGTTTGAATTAAATATTTAATGTGCCGGAGTGTAATTGATGCAAAGTGATCACTAAATCCTTGAAACGAGGAGAAAGTTTATTATAAGTTTTTAATAGATCTTACAAAGTTTACTTTAACAACTCTTCTCGGTATTTCCTACAGCGCTTAATGCTTAAGATTCCGACTACGAGATTAATACCTTAGGATTAATTCTCATTGTTTTGCAGTTACGACAATGATATTCTTTTTCACAACTTGGTTTTCTCACTAATATGTCGCTAAGTATGATCAGATCGACGCGGGTTCGATTCTGTGTGGCACTTGTTGGCTCCAGAGCGAAATTATGGGACATTTAATATTTAAATTATCAGAATGTTATTCGGAATATTTACTTAAAATGTTTTCTTCTGAAATTTCATGAACCAAAAAATACACAGCTTTGTGTTACTCATCTCAAAATGTTTTTCCATCCACGGTTGAGTGCTGACAGGTCTTCCAACACTATTCGTAAGCCAGTGCTAAAGAACGAGCAGCGCCTGAACGTATTCAACACTGGGAAATTAATCCGTGCTTAACTGTTTTAGACTAAAATAAATCATATATTGGCCAGATCTCAACAAGTATTCTTTGCCTATAACATTGACGGTTTAGACTTATAAAGAAACCCGTCTTAGAAAAAATTATCACACACTGAAATAAACGGAAGTATTTTTTCCTACGCAGCTAAAAGCTGAAATGTAAAAATCTGGCCGTCGGTTCCCGCAGTTTTCACGAATGGTTTCGGGAGAAAACCCAGGACTCAGAGCTGAATATCTGAAGTCAGCATGATGCTATTCCGTTGCAGGGAGTAACATAAACTCAGCAGCAGTAAACATGGGGCCAGATCCCGATAACGTTTGTAGGACGACTACTCGGTGGCTTTATGACCGACGCTACTTAAAGGCAAGCCAAGTGCGGATGCCGAAATTAAATTAAATTTAAATTGCAATTCATGAAATTGTTTCCTCAAAAAAAATTCTTAATTTTAGTTTTGTTACGTCGAAGAAAGCCACCAAATAAGCCGTATCTATTTGCAAGAGCTAATTCTAAAGCAAAAAAATAAAACTCGTTTGGAAAGCTCACCTCCATAATTCGGTCTTACTCTTTTGTCGTAACTGACACTGAAGGAATCGAGAATGGCGGAGATGTTAACATCTCCTAGCATACTCCCTCCCCCAGTCCTGAAAGAAAGAAATAATAAAAAATTAGACCACTAGTAAGAATATTTCAGAGTTTTATAAAGGCATTTAAATACTTCAAATTGTAATACAAAAATTATAAAATAATGATAAAAATTTCAAAAGTTTTTCTACTTAAGTTAGAATTATGCAGTTATAAAACGTTGTGGATTTCAGAAGTACTTAGTTTTCGAGTTAACTGCATAGTCATTTCTCGTGTAAAAGTTTTTGCTTTCCTCAGTAATTGCGTAATGTCGTGTTGTTTGAAACAAATTATGCACTCAATTTTACAGAAGGTGACTTTTAGGATTTGAATAGAAGTATTTCTACGCAAACTATCCGAGATTTTTGTAGTTCACTAAATTGGTTTAAAAATGTGAACATAGTGTTATTTTCAGGAAATTTATGAAATAGGAAGGGATTTACAAAGAAATTAAATATTTATGTTACATATAGGCATGGTTCTGGCTAACCTGAATTATAACGTACTGAGATTGACTGCCTTGTATTTAAACAGTCATAGGATTTTTAATTAAATTTTTAATGAATAATAATTTAATAGTTTTTACTTTATTTGTAACATGTGAATCCATCGTTGAATAAACGAAAATAAAAAAATAGAATTAATATCTGGGTACTATTTTCATTTTAACTTGTTGACAACATTATTGAAAAATTTAAATTGTGGAATTTACTATTGAACTTTTGAATTTAAGTTTGAAATGATTGAGTCATATACTAATATCAAAAGGTGAAGAGATTATACTTTTGGTTTTTAGGTGAGGGATATAAGGTCATTACTATGTTTCTTCAGAGAAACAAGAAATTGGATTTCAATAGCGTTTCCGACGTCGGTCCAATTTCCAGTCATTACCGCCCTGAGAGCTCGGCAAACTAATTGCCCGGAGGAACTGCACTTGAAGTAGAACAGTCCCTCGTGGTATCGTGAAAAACTGTTTCCTTCCTGAGTATTCTCTGCAGAAGACAGTGTGAAATTGTACACTACTAACGCTTCATGTTTCTGTGTAAAGAAGATTCATAATTAAGAAAACACAGATTCTTTTGTAATTGAGTTTAGATAGCTGTGATATAATTTTTACATAAGTTAAAAATGTTGGAATAATTTTCACTGATACTTTATTATAATCGCAAAACTTTTACTTTTTCATAAACTATAAAAAAGCCGAGATTATTGAAGAAAAGTATTGCGGTTAAAAACTTTCAATGTTTCTTCTCCACATTAATATATTATTACCAAAATAAAATGGTTATATGTTTGTACAGTGAAAAAAGCTAATGAGACCTATAATATAAAAATTGGCCAAAATTGTGAACGTTGTATCCCTTTAGACGATAAATTTTTAATATAGTTATGAGATATTTGCAGCTCCGGCAAGCAAGATAGATACGATTGCAGCCATAGATTAAACTGCTCACAGGAACCAAAGATAATCAAATCGGCAATTAGAAATACCGCCAATGATTAAAACTCTACCGGCCAATCCATCGGATTAGCGGTTAATACAATTTGCCTCCGTATCTGTCCTGGTTCAGTTGCTACCTTCATTATTCAGCCTCAGGGTCGCGGACATTTGTAAACGGTTGGAAAAAACTGAGGAAATAAAATGACAGTGTTTAATGAAAGACTGATAATTCAGTAAACGACATTAAGTTATTTCAATTTTCACGACTTTATTTCAGCTTAAATATTTCAGACCGATAATTAAAAAGTTTCTGCGTATTATCAATTTCGCAATTACCCAATTTATACTAAATAACGTGTTATTATTGTAAAAACATGATTTTACAAGTATATTATGTAGTAGGGTATATGGTATCCAAATAAAATATTACAAATTATCTAATTATCACCAAATATTAATTACTTGACACAAAATATTTGATAATTCAATTTATTCGATAGTTTCCCAACGATCCTCAAGACGTCGTGACAGAAAAGGATGAAACAGATAACTCGATATTTTGACCTGTTCCTGGCGTATTTTTAATATTTTCGTATTACTTTGGGACAAATGGCTAAGATTAATATAGGTACGGAAACATCGTTTTGTTTATTTAATTATCTCAAACAAGTCATTAAATGTATTATATTTTTCATATAAAACAGCTGTAAAATAAATGAGTAAAATAAAAAGTTGATTGTATTATTATATTTTATGATAGAAACAATAAATGTACACACAAGAAATGACGTTGAAAAAGTTGACAAGATTCTTGGAAATAAAAAATAGTTCAAATCGTGTATAATTGTATTTTATAGCGTTCATTAGCAGTTAACATTGGCATTAACGTGAAATAAGTCGTTGGCAAATTCTCTTACAAAGTATTAATATTCAATGTTTGAATGTAAATTCAGCCACAAATTTAGTAGAATCAGTAGTATAATTTTAGTAGTCAAGATAATAGTGACTATTTTAGAGAAAAAAATTTATTACTAATATCTGTATGCATCTATAAAACGATAGTACAGAGGTAATAGTGGTTATATGAAGTAATTGAAATGGGAAATACTTTTATAACAGAAGAAGGATATATTAGGAAGGTAACAAACACCTTATAGTCAAGCCTTATTGCGCAACATTTTCAGAGTTGGATTAATGCATACAGATGACTAAAGTAAATTAATTAAAAATTTAAAATATAGTAAGCTAGCTTAAAGTGCTGACTTGTTTTTCAAATGCATGTATCATTGTTGTCCGTAAAGTACTTTCTAACATAAATATAGCCATCATTACTAATCAGACTGATAATTTATAATAAGAGTGACTTAAAGAATTATAAAAAAGAATAATGAAATATAGATTTCCATTTTTTTTAACTTTGTGTCTGATTGACTTATAAATAATAAGATTTCTCACCAATTTACACACCGTTTGCTTACCCATTTTCACATTTGAGTTGATTCTCGCATGTGAAAATTTTTAGAATTGAAGAAAGCTTAGATTTATTTGATTGTGATGAGATATTTTTAGAGCAGACGGAATTGGGTGTAAGAGAGTCTGTGTTTGAGCTAGTTCCGACGTGACCGCCTGGAGAGAAGCTTCACAGAGGGAAGCTGCCTGCTGAGCGAAAGGTCGACAGCCCTTTCACCCCTTACTCACCAATGAAATAAACGCCTACACTGAAAGGCCTATGAAATCACTTCAGAAGCGACTCTAAGGTTTTGATGTTGCTCATGAATGCACACGGCATTTTGGCATTATTACCCTTTTGATTGTGTTTTTATATTACAAACATGGGAAAATGTGGTTCTTCATTGAGTCAAGTGTGGTTTCCATTAAAATATTAGTTTTTTTCTTGATCCGTTTGTAGAGAGTGTGTGGGAAAATCAACTAATCAAAGAATTTAATTTATATTATTAGTAAATATATTTTTTATATATTTAAGTTTGATTATATATGATTATACTGAATTGTACTGATAAAAGTTTGAAAGAATTATTATATTTTTAGAGGAATATAAAACTCATATGGCTGATTATGTTGTAATTGGATAGCCACAGATAGGAAATAGATCTAGGTTTTTTCAGAAAATTAATAAAAAATATTTATGGACATCATTACAATTTTTTCTACACGGAGAATTTGGCTAAAATGTTATATTGAACTATATAAAGGGCTGAAATATATGGAAACATTTTCAAAATTAACGCCACATATGAGTTTGCTAAAACATTAATCTTTCATAGAAACAAAACCTTTTCTTTAATTAAGAAATTTAAGGCCCGAATGAACAGTAAATCTACTGTACATGTAACGGTCCAGGCAACACTTCGAGAAAATTATCTCGCGTACGTCAATATGTTTTTTTTAAATTTGTGTTGTCAAGAAATTGCTTCCTACTTTTTATGTAACACGTCTAAAATCTTATATTGCTGTATGTTGATTTCAACCCGTATGTAAACACTGAAAAATCGAGAATTTAGATCTGCTGTCTAATATTAAATTTTGGCATAGCGTTTTTACTTCTCAAAACTTCTCTCCATAGTTTCATTTTTAATACGTTTTATATGTTTGTTTGTGTCTCTAATATTACATCATAGTTATTTAAATTGTGTAGTGGTACAGCGGCATTTATTTTAGTATTTGCTATAGAATTTATTTATGGTTATATATTATATATTATTGGTACCAGTGCCGTATAGTTGCTTTCACATTGTTTACAATGTTTATTTGTTTATTGTTTTATTTTGTTTTATATTTAAAGATTTTTCTAGTTATAATCCAAATTTTATTTTACTAATCTGCTAATTTTGTAATGTTTTCTTTACTTCAGCTGCTTATTTCTCTCTCATTCTTATTATTTGTTGAAAAACACACTTTTCATTATTGGTTAGTTTGAATTAATTTGTCATGATTACTTTGATAATTTTTTACTCTATACTTATGCTCATATATATGTTACGTTTCTGTTAATTTTAATAATGTTAAATACGACAATTAACGGATAAAAATAGTAAAGAGAACATTACTGAAATAATTAAACAGGCCGGATGTTTCCC
The DNA here is from genome assembly GCA_034510155.1 of Eucriotettix oculatus. Classification (NCBI taxonomy): domain Eukaryota; kingdom Metazoa; phylum Arthropoda; class Insecta; order Orthoptera; family Tetrigidae; genus Eucriotettix; species Eucriotettix oculatus. Next base: position 189,847,903 of record CM067376.1, read on the forward strand.
TGCAAGCTTTAGCATCTTTCTATTTTTAAAGGGTAATATAAACATGGGAAAATCAGAAATGAAAGAGTAAGGGACTGAAGAACTTAAAATAATACATCACTAGATGTATTAAAATTATCAGTGTCATGCTTACCATGGTCAGTTTTATGTTGGATTTAATATATAACATTTCAAAAATTAATATATTTCAAAAATGTGGTTCACTGTCTAAAACAGAAGTACTGTTAAAACAAGGATTCAGATGAGTAGAATGCTTGGTGATTTAATTGTGTTTACAAGTTTCAGTTTAAAAATTGACTTAAGTTATTTAATTATTATATTCCAAGTTTGGTCAATATATCAGAAATTGCAATTAATCTTATAGACAACATAAGTGGCACAATATTTTTAGTTGGATCTTTATGTCATTTAATGAACGCAGAGAGGAATATTTTGATTTAAACATTACTTAGATATAAAGCGTTTTAAATAAATGCTTCAGTCCATTTGACAAGATACTACAGAAAATTAAAGAATTTATGAATTGTGTGCATTTTTTATAATGACATTGTTTAGATTGTGACTGGAATTAATTTTGTGTGCTCTAATATTTATGTGCTAAGAAATAAAATTCATAGGATTAGAGGCTTTTCAGTAACATATTTTTATTACATTTTAAAATTACGAGAAAAATAGACAGAATTTGATAAAAGAATAGAAAATATTTTTATTATATTTTATGATTCAAAAAATGGACAGAATTTGATAAAAGAATAGCTTTTTCAATGAAATTGTAAATTGCCTGACTTTGGATAGGAGGATGATCGGATAAGCAATTTACAAGACATTCATGTCATATCCAGGATAAAATTTAAAATTTCTTTTGTGGCACGATTTATAATAGCATTTTTATTCCCATCAATGGTATCAATATTAAAAATTGAATTTATATGTTTGCTATAAAATTTAACACAAAAATGAAATGTGTCTTCTATTCTTAATAAATTTTTATAGGTATTTAATATTCGCTTTATTTAAAATTGTATTTGTTTTATACTAGTTGTTACATTTTTTATTACTGATGCATATTCATTGTTCTTCGACTTCCTTGATTCATTTATATTCATAGAATGTATAGTTGTTTTATTTTATTCGTCTATATTTTTATATTATTTATATGGAATTTTTATTTATTTTTAATCTCTATTACTCTTTTAAAAATAGATTAATTTGTACTTTGATACGCCTACACAAAAAAACTGTATTCACGAATAGTTTCAATTAAAATTTATTAACAACTACCAAAAATAGTCCAAGTGGTCATAAAAATAAATTTGACTGTTTCTTCTTTTTAAATACATAAACAAGCTTTAGAACCATACGTGTGTATAAAAAAACTATTACTTACACCCAATTCATTTTTGCTAAATCAAACTTTACGTAAGAATGTTGCTCCTTGTGTTAACCATTCTAACAAATTATCAGATTATTTGCATTCAAGTAGTATCCCACTTATTTGTCTATAAACTTCACATTTAAATTTAAAATAACCTTCATCAATTAATAACAAGACTGGTAGAATGTAGTAATTGTTAAATTAAACAACACAATCTTTGTAATAAAAATCTCTTTTGTAGTTGGACGCTTTTGACTTTTATATCATTTTAAACCTTTAAAACAAAATTATTAACTCATATACATGTGACAATATAACAGTCATATAAACTATTCTATGCTTCAATAAGTTGAAAGCATCTAACTAAAAATAAAGTTTTATCATGATGACTGGCTTGCTTAATTATCAGTTAATATCCTTGATATAAGTAAATATTTATTCCCTCAACAAAAATTTCTTCAATTTTTATCCCAGTAAATTTCACAATGTATACCCATGAATAGAAAATTGAAGAAGCATAAAACTAGATTATTATCTTAGTTACATAATTTATCTAATCTATCCTTTAATTGAATTGAATTTTAAATTCACATTCTTTTACACTAACCCTGAAATTTTCAAATCTATTGTTTAAGAATTTTGACAAATATTAATTTGGGCTTAACATACCATCAATTATGAATGATATTTTGTTAGTGCTTACTTAATGTTTGACAGCCAAAATGATTTAGTGTAATAAATAATAGATGATTTATGGCACGAAAGCTTTTACATATATCTCTCTCTTGATGACAAACAATTTGGACTCTTTTTGGTTATTAATGAATTTCAATAGAATAATGAATCATAATAGTTTTTATAATTTAATTGATCTATTATTTAACACTTATCATTATCATGCGCTATTTTAAAGTTGTTGAAATTATTTTTTATTATTTATTAGCGACAAATAACTAAATTGAACATATTGATCACAATTTTATTAAAAAAGTTATTTAATTTCTGTTATTTGGGAAATTTTTAAAATTATTTTTATAAATCGATTATTTTAGTTAGCAGTAAATGTAAAAATTCCCCGTAATCAATGGAGATTATATATTAAATCGAGCTTACATAATTAATTTTCTTTGAAAACAATTTATTTAAATTATGAACTATCAATTTAACTCATTTTGATTCAAATATAATTTATTACATTCTTCTTCAAACTTCTTCCGTATATTTCTGACGGTTAACATATTGAAAATTTTACGTATTTAATAAATTGGGTGCGGGAATGGGGAGAAATTAATATAGAATATGCCAAAATTGCCAAGCAGGACGTTTTTCAGGGTTTGTTATCTCCCGAGCAAAATTCTTCATAGAATATAAATTTATATGACTAATTATGACAGATAATACTGTGGTTGAACACCCATAGTTATTAACTCAGAGCCAGATTTTACAAGCCTTTAGTAATTAATATTTATTAAGATCGTTTAAATTATTTCTTCAAGGAACTTTTGACACAATATAACATCAAAATGAATATTTCGTATAAATTTGTTTAAACTTTTTCTTTATTTAAGCAAAATTTAAAAGGAAAATGGCTACTAAATCTATTGAAAAGACTATCAATTTTCTGTCTGAAATTTATCTAACATTTTTAATGGTGGAGTCATGATTCCCATTTAGTGAAACCGGCTCCAACAGGAAACTTGTCAATTTTACGGAAATTCCGTAAAATTATAAGAAAATTTCCCAATGGCCCAAGATACACTTCAAAAGTTCTATCTCATCTAAGTAAAATTATTTTATTAATTTGGATTCTCAAGAAAGTACGTTTTATGCGATACGTCAGAAAAATTAGTAGACTACAATAGATGGTCTTCATGTGAAAATTGGTCAATTTTTGTGGACATATATTGGCATTCGTAGTATAAACATCCTGAAAAGAAACCCGACAGATTGTAATACTAGACGAAGGTAAAAAAATATCATGAAATGCCTCGAGGGCAATAATTATTTAATAAGTTGTATGCAGAGAGTGTAGAAGTGTGATCACGATTTATATACCATAGAATGAAAGAGTACATATAAATATAAGGGATGAAAAAATTACTATCTTCAGCAGGGGTAGTCCGAAAATAAAAGTGCCATTTTAATTATTGATCCAAGACTATAAATTAATTCTTTTTTAAAATCATTACAAAGAGTAACTAATCTAACGTCAGTTACCAAATGAATAAATGCTTATAGATTTGCATAGATTTAGGAAGTTTTTGGTTTCGATACTAGTAATATCTTACAGTATGAACCACCCTGTGGATTGAGAACGTTGAAGGGCGTGTCAGACGTTTCGAGGGTGTCAGCTGGCACCTCAGAGTGCTCCGGCCCGGGAGCTTGTGTCGATACAGGGCGCCAGCCAGGCATCGACCCAGTGTGACGTCAGGGACGCTAACGAGGCGACCGGTGTTTACACAGCACAAAAGGTCAAGGGGCCGAATCGCTTGTTTACTAATGCAGCCTCCAAAAGACACGCTCTGCCTCACGAAACGCAGATAATACTAGGATTAGCTCTGAACTTGACTTGCTAAGCGGCGCGGCGCTCTGATGATCGCGTCTATACTTGCGAACCAGCCTGAGAAGCTTTCTCCAATGTTTCAAACCAGAAGATTTGTGGAATAAATTTTGTTGATATATATTTTAGTCTTTTCATTTATTGAAAGAAGCGATATAACATAATTATCAGATTTTAAGAGTACCTGTAATTTCAGTATAATGCTAGAATATAACCGTAACAAAAATTTGTAAACTGCGTCTATGTGCTCGTTATTTAATTGATTGAAAGAGCGAATAACGTTTTACAAATTCATTATTTACACACATTCCTTTGTTTGAGGAAACTAGAAGTTAGTTGTTTTTATGTGAAATGTAAGAAATTATTTTAATAAACATAAACAGACTCAGGAAAGATTGAATCACACAACCGGTTTCCTATATAACAATAGAACTGAAAAATATGACTAATATTTTTGCTATTTTTACAAAAACCACTAGACACAAATGTTTGAAGGAATGCTACTTATAACAAAATAATGAACCAGCCATAATAAGTATGTTAATCTCGACAAGAGTAAATAAATATAGTGGTAAATACCAGAAACGATTTGCGACAGGATTAATACAATATATTTATTTACGTTTCGTTCCACATTAGTGACATGTGACCTTCATTATTAATTGGACCTGGAATATTTTGATACTAAAGTATTGTATCTTTTTATTTTTCACCTGATGAAGTACCAAATTATGATATAAACGAAGATATATATGCGCATTAATGCGCTTTTTCATACTTTTTGTTCTGTATATTCATTTATTTATTGTGTTAAGCTGAGTATCAGTAGTTTGAGAAGTGCATTCAGACGTAGATAAAAAAAGAAATAGGAAACTACGCATATAAAAAATATTACATAACAGTTATTAACTTATAAATAATTTGACTCATGAGAAATATAATCCTCAGTCATAAGGTTTCATACACCGTTAATGAAGGTAAACACGGTGGCTTGTACATAATTTTTGTACAAAATTTGAGTTTAAGGTTCCACGATTCTCATATATTAAGAAAATTGCATTCAGCGTATATCGTTATTTATCTTCAATTTACGTAGAACGCGGTAAAGTATTAAGTTTCTTTAATATGGAGACGATAAGGCTTTTCAAAAACTTCGTTTTGGAAACCTTTGTTTCAGGTAGTGGAATATATGGACACAATTTGCAACAGTAGGTAACAGGAAGGAAGCGTCAATAACTTCCAAGAAGAAAATATGAAAAAGAAAGGTTAAAAGGCGTTTATATTAATATCTATGATAACTGGTGTGTGCGGCATGTACTTAAAAAGCATCAAAAGAAAGCAACTAAATTTTCAGAGGGAACTCCTTTTCATACTTATTTTTTTTGTTTTTGGAAAACCTATTATTTAATTTATATTCATATATCTTTGTTACTTCTTTTAGAAAAAATTCATTTTTTGGGATGAAAGGTTTAGTGAGGGTATCCACATTGTGGCAAATCACCTTTAATAGCAAATGATTGGAATTGAAAGGATCTTGAAGGTATAACAAGGCAGAAGAGTTAACTAGGGACTATAGGTTGTAGTTTAAGGATCCTACCCGGTATTCACTTAAAGGAGATGCAGGGGAAACCTGGCGTAAGGTAGGTCCGGCTGAATGACTGGATCGTAGTTTACTCTGAGTTCACAGAATTCTCTTCTCCATGCCTGGACAAGGCTAGAACTGCTCCAGCACGAACCGTATTCCTAAGGCCTCCGATCCTGGAATATTCATTCCTAAAAGCTGAACAAGGACCCTAGGCTTGTGGTTTGGTGGGCAACAGGTTGCATGAGGGTGATCCTGAAGCAAGCAACTTACCTTTAATAGCATATGAAGGGAATTGTAAAGGTAATGTAATGTAAAGATCCTACCGGGTGTTTCATCTAAAGATGATACAGGGAAATATAGGTTTCTGTGAACAATATACATGTTAAATTGTTTCCTCTCTGTGTCATACCTTTATTCTTTTCTTGTTGTTGTTACAGTCCTAAGACTGGTCTGATGCAACTCTACATACTAACCTATCTTGCGCAAGCCTTTAATTTCCTCATAACTGTCATAACCCACATCCTCCCTAATCTGCTTAGCGCATTCTATCCTTGGCCTCTCTCTTCTGTAATTAACCCACACGCTTCCCTCTAATGCTAATTTTACAAAATCCTCGTGCCTTAAAACGTGGCCTATTAATCTATTCCTTCTCTTAGTCAACGTCCTCCATATTGTTCGCTTTTTCCCTATTCAGTTTAAAACTTCCTCGTTAGTTACCACCCATTTTATTTTCAGCATTCGCCTATACCACCACATGTCTTTTCTTTTACGGAGCTCCTATCGTCCACATTTCGAACCCATATAACTCCACGCTCCATACGAACATTTTTAGCAACGATTTCATAATATTCACACTTATATTACCGGTAAGTAAATCCCTCTTTTTCGCGAAAGCCTTCCTTGCCTGTGCTATCCTACTCTTTATGTCTACTATACTTCTCCCATCCCTTGTTATTACGCTTCGTAAGTAATAGAATTCCTTAACTTCCTTGAAAATATCTCTTTCCAATCTAACACCCTTTGTTATTCCAATGTTTCCCAAACTACACTCCATTATCATACTTTTCCTTCTATTAATCGTCATATTGAACTATTTCTCCAGGACTCCGTTCATGCCATTTATTATGGTTTCCAATTCTTCTTCTGATTCCCCTAATAATATAATATCGTCGACAAAGCGTAAGGTTTTTATTTCTTCTTCTTGAAGTATGATTATTTTCATTAAAATGCTAATAAAGTCATGTACTCCCTACACGAAAATATTTTAAAAGATGTATCAATATAGTGGTTATTTTCAGCTTATAATTTAGATTATTATGGAAGAAGATATGAAAGTGTACTTAGTGAACAATTCGTAGGTGTTTCTTTAGAAACCGTGCTGTGAAGGAGACTGTTGTTCATTTAGTTGTTGCAATTTTAAATGGCTGTACAATGCAAGTGTACGTTTCTGTTTGATTCGTAGGACGAAATTTTTTAATGGGCATAATTTTCCACAATAATTTCGCGAATCTTCGTTATCTACTCTGTAATCAATATTTTCATTTAGTCAAAAAATGCATTAGTTTTTTATTACAAAACCTGAACTGATTTACCGTCAGAAAATGTTGCGTGGCGCAAGGCAATGAACGATGTTCCTTACGAGAGGCAGTCTACGTCGTCAGCCTTTTAATAAGGTAACACGCAAACTCGCACCACTGCCTCTGTTGACGTCCAAAGCTTGTGCATTGGGGTCCGACACGCCAAGGTCCGCTCCGCTCCGCATCGACCTCTTCGGGATCTCTGCGTTTGATGGGCACCACTAAGTACACTGGCAGGGTTGCAAAACCTCAAGTGGGCCAGAGATGAGCCTTCCATCAAAATAGATCTCAGAGATGGAAGAGATTGCCTGCCTGGATATACTATCTCAACAAGTAAGAATTCTCTCGATTTCACTTTAACTTTCCGTCGCAAAATTTTTAAGATTTGTATCCAATCTAAATTCTCGTTTAGTTGAGATTATAAAATATTTTTACGGCAAAACGCTAAGATTGAAAAACCTTAGTTACATACATTTCAATGGCTACTTCTATTTATCGTTCCATATAGCACGTCATGGCTTAAATGTACCATGTCGTCAATCAATGAAAGGTACTGCTTTACGCGGATAATACAAAAATTCTAACTGTACATAACCTACTCCAATTTTATTCAAAATATAATTACAATGAGACAAAATTACCTGCTTCGCACTTAAAATAAATTAATATTTATCCCTACTAAATAACTTACAAAAAAATTGATGGCAAACAACAAGCAGTTTGTGTATGCCGTAAAAGTCGTTATTTGAGTTTCTTTACTATTATTTAGAGTCAAATGCATGCATGTTCAGTTGGACAAGAGTAATAGTTATAAATAAAATAATGAAATTAATCTGACGTAATATTTCTGGTAAAATACATTGACTGGCCAAAAGTCAGATAGAGAAGAGTTTTAATTTAAAATGAAGTTTAATCCTCATTTTTAGGACCTACTCAAAACTTTCTACAAAAACAATTAATATAATTACACATAAATAGTTGAATATAAATAAATAAACTTTATAAGACGTAGTTACTTACATTTAAAATCTGATTGAAATTTAGTGTTGCAACAGCAACATCCAGGGCCGAAATGAGGGAAACAATTCCATAGAACACACATCAAAAAACTTATACTTTAGTACCCAAAATTTTTAGAAATAAAATAGTAACACTTCAAAGTTTCAAATATTCACAATTAAATCATAATAATACAGAGTAATATATTGAATTAAAATGTGGCGCATCTGGTTTTACTTGTATGGAATTTAAATGAGATATTACGTGAAGCATTTCGGTCATCAATCGAAAAAATAAAAGCTTGCTATATGTAAAATTTTTACATTACTCCAATAAATTATGTTTGAGTGTTTTTATAAAAGTTGTTGTAAATTTGCAGAATGTCCCTAGTTCTGGTTTGAAGCTTGCGTTTTGTCTGAACTTTACAGTCCAAACATTCAATTTTACAAACAACATTGTGTTTATCAAAATTATTTATCAAATATTTAGAATTCTAATAAAATTTAAATTACTTAATGATTTAAAAATTACCCTAAAACGTAACTGGTAAACAATTAATTTAATTTATTTTCATTGAATACGGTAAAACAATGAAGCTCATTTGCGTGTATACATAATTATATTAAATTATTTTTCCGGAATTTACTTGCTGCATTCAAAAGCTAGGTTACCATTGTTTTAGGTGAACTTTAAAGTGCAAACAGTTCACGGCAGAGTAAGTAAAATAAAGGCCAATAGGCGATGACATTTCTTATATTTCTTCTTTGATGTCGAATCTGAGGTAGCTTCTCAATGTATAATAAATGTTATAGTAATTTATTATAATAGATACAGTAAAGTGTTGTAAAGGGACTGTTTAATTTATTTGAACACAAATAAAATTTAATTATTAATTTTATAATATATATAACTCAAATTTATTTTGAGTCCTGTATATATAATAAAAAATGTAGAATTTAGGGAAAAATAAATGTTTAAATAATATCTTATCTCAGAGTATTGTTTTACACGAGACTTATCAGGGTTATTTACGTAGTGGAGCAACAAGGGGTTGCAGAAGTCTCGTTAATTTACTGGCGGAACCAAACTGGGGTTCTTTTTCAGATTTCTGGATCCTCATCGTTTCAGGTAAGGGAGTTGCCTTTTCCCGGAAAACTGGAGTGGTTGGATTGGATGCCTGAGCGATGAACTGCGATGATTTGCATCCGCCTCACGAACGAAGTAATCCTCTAGCCGGTGCTGGTTCTGGATTTTCAGTCATTGGTTTATCACTTAGATTAGTGTTGAGCAAAAGTCTTCGGTGTCGGTGGCAATTTTTACATTTCAGCAGTAGATTTTACCTGAGATCTAACTATATCTTACTGAGAGCGTTTGTTTTGGAAATAATGAAAGCTTCTTTTCATCTCTTCCTAAATTCTTCTTCCTTCCAACTTTCAACCATCAATTTTTCCAGATTAAAATACGAACTAAACTTAAGTATTAATGTTTCTTCTATTCTGCTTGCTTTACTCATTTTTCCAACTTTCGAGCAACACTGGCTGCTTTTCTCTTTTGCCATCTCCCTCTTCCTTTCAACTTCAAATACATGCTGACCTTTCCATCTCCTTGTCAGTTCCCAGCAAATCACTCCTTTCTCCTTCTACATTATAAAACGGCACCTCACGTGACGTGTCTTCACCAATCACATTTAATTTTCATCGATCCTTTCGGAGGAAGGGGTAAATTTGATATGTCACCGCCACCATGTTGACCGACCACCCTTTATACCTGTCCCTTTCTTGCAGGCATGAATCTTTGCGACACGGCTTCCCTTTAATCCCGGAAATTCCGTATCTGCTCCACCTGTAACCGAATATTTTCGTTTGATATTCTGAATTTAATTCGTCATAAAAGACGAATTAAATTAGGGAGGTTTTTTCTGTGCTACAGTATAGTAACAGATAGATAACCGATTGTATGGATGTGTCAATGTCACCGACTTATAGATATCACGCGTTTAAATCCCGCACAGATATTTGTGCTCGTTATGGTCCCAACGTCTGGGGCCAGGCAAATTTGTTGTAGTTCCAAGGAGAAAAATATTACCTGGTATTCAAGTTCTCGTACTCTTTAATTATTGACTGAAGTTAAATAATTTGATTATTCTGATATTTTATTGAACTATACTCAGTTAAAATACAATACACTGTTATTATTCAATATTGATATTGTATTGTTTCAGGTATTGATGGGTCTATTTTAAATTCAATCAATATTACATACAATAAAAATGTCTAACAGTCTTAGTTTAATTCACTGATTTTGAAACATAGATTTGATTATATACTCATATTCTTAAATGAATAATCTGCGTTTAATCTGACTTTAATCAATTATTTGACCAATTACTTACATTTGTCGATGATGTAATATTATAATCTCTTTTAATAGCTGTTAGCCATTTGTACCCGACGCCTGGGTTATCGAAAATTAAATTGAAAATGGATTGTTTCTATAATTTACATTACAATTTGATATTGAAAAGGTGAATGTTATTATGGTACTTTCAAATTGAAAAATTTATCCAAACTCTGGAATGGCAACATGTTTCAGGAAGGAACAACATGCCAAATCATTAGTAAACTCAAACACACACTATGGAAACAATTAGTGATCCACAATGCTTTTGAATCAATTAAATTTTATCCCTAACAGTGTTGACGTTACAAGGAATTCTTTCCGCAACGCGTATTTCTTGTCTATTCCGGAGACTACATTTAGATACTTCTTCCAGCTTAATGCGTCACTGCTACAGATTTTGGTGTATTTTAAGGCTGCATTGAAATAATTTTTATATGAATTACAAAGTGGCCTGTAATGTTTCCAATACAGGTTTCTGGAAGTATCTATTGTTACGGATTGGGAATAATTAATGCTCTCGGTGTTAACAAAGACGACTAGATGACTGTATACAATAATTTGATGGTACATAGTTAATAATAAACCCTTTCATGGTCACGGTTTTAAAAATTTATTTTATTTCAAACGGTAACTTTCGGTATCTTATGCTGCAATATTCATCCTATTATACTTAAAAACAATCCAATTTTAATAGCATTAACATGACCAGACGGACGTGGTGAGCAACACATATTTTAAAATGTAATAAAGTACGTTGTACGGTTAATTCTGTTAAAATTGAATTGTTTTTTAGTATAATAGGGTGAATTTGGAAATATAAGCTGAAGAAAGCTACTGTTTGAAATAAAATAACTTCTTATAACCGCGATAACATTAAACGGTCAAACAACCCAATGTATGCAATAATTTTTTAACTATAATTAGGGATATTTTGTTTAGGTTGTATTGGTGGTTCATAGCAGTTAACAGAAGAACTGTAATGGAAATGAGAAGTAAAAGAGCTATTAACTGGTATTCAGTGCTTTTTAAATACTCAAAATTTAAGTGAATTTTATTAGACTTTTCTGAAAGAGAATCATATGCTTTAAAAATGATTGTAGTTAAAAATATTTTATTGAAAATTTTCAATCACCTCATTTTAATATGTGTAGATAATATATTCATAGAGTAAGGTATTTTAATCCTTTCTGATTCAAGTACCTTAGCTTTATAGTTTATCTAAATCCGGAAATACATTTTTTAAAGAAATTATGCTGAATGTTTAGTATTTTAATAAGTATATACTAATCAACCTCTGCTGTCTAGCATTTAAAGTAAAAATATCCCGGTGATCATATTACTTTGTCACAATTTCTCAAAGAGCAAAACATTATTTACGCTGAGCGAAAGCACCAAAATTGCTACGATCCGAATGCAATAACCAACTTGGAATATTTTTGTGTCAAATAGCAATGGTAACCGGAATCCGTTTCGATTTCTGTCTGCATCTGTTTCCCAGCAGTACCTGATCTATTTTGGTCCTGTGGTGGTGGCGCACTATATTTTCCTACACCCCTTTCATCCGCAGTCCGTCGGAGTGCAGGCGATACATGAAATCTAATTTTCATTACTGTTTTAATCATACAGCCACACAACGTCGACGTAATTGGTCGCTGTATGTATCCGTATCCAATTATCTGAAACCATGCGGTTATTACACTGTGTCGTGAAATTTGCTAAAATATGAAACTGACCAAAAAACAATTCCATCGAGACGCAAAGTGTATTAACTCATTAGCTTACAACATAGAGCTAAAGATAGTTGTTTTATTTTCTGCATTGGGCGTAATTTGCGGGAATACGAGGGTCTCTATTTTTAAAGGAAATTTAATTCATATAGAATTAGGGTTACGTGGAAAACTATTCTACTAGAAACATAAATTTTCAAACATTAGTGCATTATAACGTGCATAATTTGACGGGATAAGTAGCACTTTATTTTGTGAGAACTTGAATGTTTTCGTAACGAAAACCATGAAAAGGTCGATTTAATTAATTTGTGCTAATAAACAAAACGTTAATTACATTATATAAAGAATAATATACAATTTAACTTTCACATAATTTTGAAACTATGGCTACTGAACATTGTATGTCAGAGAATGAAAAAAGTGAGCATAATTACATAATATGTGAATTTATAAGTTTGTAATAGTTCAATTAAATTTAAAATGAATTTTCAAGTGAAAATTATTCCAAAGTATTCATTTTTATATTGTTTTATATTGTTGATTAATAGTTTTTTTAATTAAACTAATTAGTTAAATATACACATTAGTTTATTCGAGCACGCTTATTTTTCAGTTTTTCGCGAAACAAAATCAAATAAAATGCACACCGTTATATATAAAATTCCGGTGTGCGTGTGTTCGTATTTTTTCTCCTCCTAAACAGATTCATCGATTTTGATGAAATTTTCTTTAGTTGTGTTTATTGGATTACCTGGATGGTTCTTAGCTATAGTTGGACCCGGTAGGTGGCGCTGTTATCAAAATACGTAATCCTTTTTCAATTTTCCGACCAATTTTTAAAAATATTTTTTTTAATCTCACTTAAAGGAACGTGTATTCCAAAATTTTCAGCCTGACCGTTTGAATAATCTGTGGCATTTGACTTACTCATCAATACATGCGAAAGTTCATTGCGTCGTAGATTAGCATTGTTTTGACATTTCGATTTTGGATTGCTGAGTCCGATACATTCCGTGTATAATGAGTGAATAAATTATCGATTAAAATGATACTGAACGAGTTATGTCTTTAAAATAATATTTTATGAATTGTAAAAGATGTATTGTTTGAATTATGATCTATAATAATGTTCATTTGTGGAATTTCATCGAACCTCTTAAGTAGAACATTTTGTTTTCGGCGTTTATTTTTGTGATTTCGATGATACTGGGCGCGAAAAGGAAAAGTTTAAAAAATATGTCGATCTATTTGATGGTTTATTCGCGTGTTTAGAGATATTACTGAAGAATTACAGACTGCAACGGGTAATTTAAACGAATTACCTGGCAAGGACGGGCAAACAGTTAGTAATTGTAAGTTTTACAATTAAATAGTTTATCTGATAAATATCTTTTTTAAGTTTTTTTAAATTTATATATTAAATGTTACAAGATTGCGGGCGAAAGGGTCATGGAGTGAGGTTCCATGTACAGCTTAATTTTTACCTGAAAAAGTCTCAAATCAGAGACGAAGCGTTGCAATAATTAATATTTAAATTTAAAAAAATGACAAAAAGGCCAATATAAATCATTTATTGTAAATTTTACAATTTTACCATAAGTTCCAATATCAAGCAAATTTCTTAACTTTCTATTATAATTTAATGCAACTGATCATGTCCGATTGCTGAAATAGAAATCACTTTTATTGTGAATGTGAAGCAAAGAATTTAATTTTGTCTCTCATTATTAAGGCGGGGCTAGCAATGAAAACGCGATTATATTTATGAAGAATTAAGAACCCTGCAACATTATAACATGCTATTCAACCTCTGGCAGTGGAATGAATTACATTAGTGGGTGAGGTAATGTCATATGCGTGATGCTTTGAACTTGGCGTGTTTAAGGGCGTATGCTTGCTGAACTACGCAATCTTGAATTAAATACGCAGTTTCGTGACCGTGCAGTATTCGTACACAACTATTTATTCCTTCATTATAAATATAGCTTTGCGTGATTTCTTATCAACAAGTTATTTAATCTTTTCACGGATAAGTACAACTTTGAAATCGTGGACCTACATTTTCATAAGGCATATTGCGACAGTAATTTATGCGTGTATGAAAGTAGAACATACAACTCTTAAATAATCGTGAGCGATAAAATCTATATTTGGGGGTCTATCGTAAACAAGAAGTTGATTTAATTATTAATATGATGAAATTAGTCCTAATTTTCTATTGATTGTTTTATTGATGCACACAAAAACAGACAGAAAATTTGTGTAATTTCAAATTTTTGTACTTAGTTGAGGCGGTCATTTGAATGTAAATCGTTGTAATTATATTATTATGAACAGCTCAAGATTAAAATAAAAAGAGTAATACTCTGTAAATTATGGAATAAAAATTATACTCTGATCTAGGAAATGCTTACATAAAATATATTATTTACATTTCAATTTATTATTCCGCTTAACTGATTTAGTTAATTGTGGGATTCAATGAATTTGTTTTAATTATTTATATACTTAAATAACCGATGCGTAGCAATTATAAAAGGCTGGATGCGGGAAACATTTGTCAATAAATTGAAAGACTTACTTAAACACTCACTTAGTCTTAACAGCATAAGCTAAAAGGTCTTATTATTTAAAAAATTTGACTTTTAGGATGGATCCTAACAAAGAATAACTGGCGGCAACTTATCACGGAATCATGGCATTACTTGTGATGATTCATTATTAAGGAGGGAGACCGAGACTAAATAAAAATACTAAGTAAATAATTTTATACTCGAATCAAGATAGTATTCACCATTCAGGTATTTTCTTGACTAATACTATTTAAATTAAATAAACAATTCGTCTTATTGTAGTTTTTTTTGTGCGTTAGAAATTTAATTAATTTGGACGTAAGTGAGAATTTTGAGAAGTAAATTTGTTCATGAGGGGTTCCATATTGTATCAAAAGTATATATTCAGCTAATAAAATTTATTACAGTTATGCTTTCAGATAATGGCGAATTCAATCAGAAGAACCGCTGTGTAATTAATTGCAATCCATAATTTTTAACGAAATATGTAAGACATAATATCATGAGTTTTATTTACCAATAATAAATTTAAGAATAAAAGCAGAAACATTTATCTCATGCATGTACGCATAATAGAGATATTTAGTGGTCAGGACCGTTTTCTCAAATGTTCAGCGTAGTTGCTTCGCATCAAAGAGGTCCCTGGTTCGAATTCTGGCAAAATCATTAATTCTATGTGTCTGAGTGTTTATACCGTGAAGCCCTTTCAAACAATTTGTTCCCTGAATTGTATAAACTCGCTAATGACCTTTACAGTTGATGTGATTTTAAATCAAACTAAGAAAAAAATTGTAATATAGCTATAGAAAAAAATTATCAGTATAACATACAGTGCAGTGGTTTCGCGAAATTTAGTGTTATTTGTGAAGTGAAATGTTTACTAATCTCCAATAATAACTTTTACAGCGTTTCTTCTCTAAAACCGCAGAAAATCCTCTTCTATTAACACACAAAGTATTGTTCATATTAGAAAATATTTTCTCAATAATAACATTTTATTTATTTTATTCTTTATTCATAAATATACCCGTAAATTTATTTTTACATTTATAACTAGCCTAAATTTGAAATGCCTCGATACTGTAAGAAAAAGTTGTAATGTTATACAATGTTCACTGTAGCTATTGTATACGAATGTTCAAACTTCTAAATTCTTCTATTGTAACACATACATGGTATCTACGTAATTGGATCAACGTCTGTGTAGTATCTACAAATAAATAAATAAATATAACTCCATAGTTATAAAGATGTAATCCAGAAACGTTTATCTTTCGTTAAAATAATTAATTTTCATATTTTAATTTTATTAGAATCTCATTAAATAATGTCTTTCGTTTTTAATGAATACCATTAAAACTGGGATCACGCGTTTTATTCAAAATTTTGTTGCATTTTCGGATTTTGAAAATTTTTTTACACACTTCATGATCCCTTGATAATATCTTTAACTCTGGTGGTGAATATTGTTCTCTGTTACTTTTTACAGTCTTTGAAAGTCGCTATATTTTTGCCTACAGCAAGCCAAATACTTCCAGTTTTTTGGGGGTTAATAGGCTACATGAGGGTGATCCTGAAACAGGCAACTCCACTTTAATAGCATAGGAAGGGAATTGAAAAGGGATGATGCGTTATCATACCCATGGAAAAATTTGGACTGGTGTTACTTAACGTCTGCGAACTTTACTACGAAGTTATAAGTATTGAAATTTATCCTAATCGGTTTCTCCTATGATTTCTTCGAGTATCATGTATAAAGTAAATGTACGTACGACTATCATTATGTAATATATAAAAGTATGCAACCACACTGATTCTATCCTTGCGGTTAGGCAGTTTGTGAAAAGTATATTTATATGAAATAAGATACAAATGGATTCTGAACTGCTACTAACTTAAGATCCCAATGTCTGGGGACACTATTGCGACTGAAGTTCTTTCAACAAACCTGCAGTAGTAGTAACTTGTCCCTTTCTCCTAGTCTTTTCTACAATTATGGAGGGAAACCGCTCTGTCTCTCCCTTATTAATTGTGAATATTATAATTTTTATGCAAACCATATGCAAGAAAAATCTCTCTATTATATTTATAACACTTGCATGTTGTTCATAATCGTCCAGTCAATGGTCCATGTATGCATAAAAATGCTGAAGATATATATATATATATATATATATACATTTATTTGCCATTCATAGTTTCCATAACTGTTATTAGTATCATCAATGAGAATAAGATATTAAAATATTGCATTAACTTTCTTTTTAATTAATACATCTGAAACTGCTAATTTATAACATAACCTGTATGGAACACAGCTTTCAGAGACAAATTTTAGTTTTTTTTGTAATCATTTGTAGTTTAATGTTTCCTTCCTAATTGGTAATTTAATTCTTCAATAGTTCTGATTGACATATTTTAAACTATTTCTTTTATTGAATCAATGTTTAATTTGAACAATGTGGCCCGTGTGTGCCGTGATTCGTTTCTTTTGAGTATTTCGCTATAAGAAAGTATGAGTGAATTTTTTTTCAGTTTTTAATGCAGAATGCATAATAAATTTGTAATAGCTTTGTAAAATGCAAGTACCGTTAGGCATCTGTCAAGAACGATAAACAATAGTTGGTGTCGGCTTTGTAGCTTGGTATAGTGGTGCTCCTACATGCATTATGCATATTAAGACGTTAGTTGCACGTTAGCCCGTGGAGACTGCTTGCATAATGAGGCGAGCATAAAAACTTTTGAAACGTACAGCCTTATCACGTCATCGACCTACCAAGCGATCCATGCGATCTGATTATAACGGTCTCACTTGCAAATCTGAAGTATCGATTAATAGTTTCCTTAAGACCCCCTTTCATTTTGTGCTGTAAAACGGATTTTCCAACTATAAAATACCTGTTTTGCTTTGTTGTGAATGTATCCAAATTCTTTCGATCAGACGTAGACGTTATTTTTTAATTCGATAAGTTAACTAATTCATATTATTCAGACAATAGAGTTGTTTAAGTAATAGTTCATAATAGGTATTTTTAACTCCGTTATTATCAAAAAAATTATTGTCAAATAATGTCAAATACTTTCAGTTTAGAATGAATTGTAAGTTCGTAATAAAATTAATAAAAATACAAAATATTGCATTCATTAAATAAGTTATATGACATTTATAATATGAATGAATGTAATTATTTAACATTTAGAGGCTTCAAAAGTAATATGTATACAATGGACATGAAGTATTGAAGCCATTAACTTAGGCATATTGTTTTTGGTGAACGTGAATGATAATTATCCGAAATAAAATTATGTTAGACTGTCTTCGAATAGTTTGTATAGCAATAATTATTTCTTGTTGAATATTAATAAAGCGTAAATACATTATTTTTGACCTTCCTACTATTAGAATTTTTGAGCCAAGTGAAAATTTAATTGCAGTGAAGTAATTAATTCAATACGATACTGACGAAAAAAAGAAGAAAGTATAACGGACACTCAGAATGTATTGTATTTATTTTATGAATAATAATAATAAATGATTCTGTAAATGATAAATATAAAACAATTAATGGGTTATAAAATGATTTCTAGAATTTGTCGTTTTCCAAAGCATTCCTTACGACAATTCAAGTAAATGTTAATACAGCAAAATATGGCATTTATATGGTCTTAAAATGAAGAAGAAAGATAAGTATGTAAAAATGTCAACGAGACCTGGGACTCAAACCCCGGACCTCCGGTTTTTCGGGCGGGCGTTCTACCACTGAGCTAATCCGAGGCGACGGGAAAGGTCCGATTCAACATCCCTCCATTCCCGTAAACATAAGCCAGGCACGCCTACAATTCACTAATCACATTCTTCACACTCTAATTCTAGGAAATCCTTGGAGAATGGACATTGCGTAAATTGAACAAAGGTGCATGAAATTCAAGTCATATAAAGTACAAATGCTTCAATTGAAGCTCAAGTAGGAGAGTATGGCTAATTTAGAAGAAAGACAAGAATGGAAAAATATCGACTGGATCAGGGACTGGAACCCCGGACCTGCCGTTAAAATTTTACACCCAACCACATTCGTTTATAGCAAAAATATATATTATATAAAAAATAAAATAATTTTGATTTTTACACAATGGATAGGTTTTAATCAATAAATTACATAAAATAGATATGTGCTGGACATCAAAAACTTTAGCACTGTAATTATTATAAGAAATATATACAAAACGACTACCATTATTACCGACTGGCTTACCATCCAATAAACGAATTGCCTTAAAGACATATTTCTTCAACAAATAATTTACGCTAACCGTAACCCAAAAAATAATGTATTGCTATTTCATGTTTGGTAATTATTAAAATATATAAAATCCGTTGTTTAGAACTTCATAACACTTAGAGGAATCTAGTATTATTCACATAATTAATTGAACATTACTAAAAGTGTAGACATTATGTTTTCAATTAAATTGGCAGTATATATTTTTGGAACGCCGGGGAAGGGTCATAATCAAAGTATATTGATATACTCTGAGCCTCGCTGATATTCGGTGTTTAAGAGTAGAAACGATGTGGTTTGGATTTAACTGTGAAGTATGTCTTGAAAGGGGAACGCAATCACATTGGACATGTGTCACTGCCAGAATTAGGTTGCAGGACCGCAGTAAATCAGGACGAGGGTGTCGGATTGACACTACAGTCTCCGCCCCCACGTAATCCGTCCTTCCAACAGAGAAATATATGCCCTGCGCTTTCTGAAACGCTCAAATGTTTATAACCATCAGTGGCATAAAATAAAAACAATGACTATTTCAAAGGAAATTGAGAACGCGAGAATCACGGGAAACAATCTAAAAGGGCAAGGCATTATTAATTTATATAAATAAAGTAATACATCTCCTTAAATAATATTAACGATATTAAACAGAATATGGAGACTAATTACGACTTCGACAGGGATTTTACTAAACAAAACAAACGAATATACTGTCAAGTAGAATAATATTTTTTGTAGCGTCTTCAATTGTCATAAATCATTTGAAAAATGCTACAATTTAAATGCAATTAATTTTTAGATGAATCTGTTGGTGGGTTAAGTGCTGACGAGAAGATAATGGTGTAGGTGAGGCCAGGAGAACAAAAATGGTTTAATAAAAATATCTTGGTAAAATGGATCAAAGAAGAAAAACACATTATCTATTGTCAATAGTTAATTTTTACAGGAATCTGAATTTAAAAGTTGCTACAACGATAAGAATATGCTGAGAATATAATAAAAATATTTAAGTTGATAAGAATGTTAATCAATGATAATTATTATAGTAAAAATTTCTGGAGTTAATCCTGTTGAATAAAGAATAGGATGAGTAGATTGGTAGAAAAATATTATATGTCCACATTATTACTCTATTTTAGACAAGTATGCATTTTTAATAATAAATTTGTTTCTTAAAATAAATATTAATTTGGGATACCGAATATTAAGATTTAAAACAGTGTTGCCTGTATCTGAGGCCTATTGGTTATCGTCACTGCTTTATAGCTCAGAGGTCCCGGGTTCGATTCCTGGCATGGGTTTAGGTGTTTGTGTGCGTCTTCGTGTCCCCAAAACGAGTATCCCTTGCATTGAAGATAAGATCCACAAAATTGTAAAGTAGTCGCTAATTACCTTAGCTGTTGATGCGAATTAAAATAAACTAAATAAAAACGTGGCTCGAAATTTAATATAGCCTCCAATTTAGCTTATGATTGTAGGAAAATAAAAATGAAATTTATTTTAGATCCCTGAACATGGTAATAACAATTGCTATACTATAATTGTCTGAATAAAGTGCCATTTCATTTGAATATGTCTAAAATAAATCTTACTTTAAGCAATATATAACCAAACACATTTGAAGGAAAATTATACTTGATTTTGAATGTCAATAAATTTAGCATAATGTCAAAATCTTAAAAATTTGAAACATAAATTTAATTTATAAGTAAATAATGTGAGCTATGCAGTTAAATGGAATATTTTGTTTTGTTCCTATATATTTGAGCACCTCCCCTCTAGTAAATGTGAACAAACTTTCTTTAGTTTAGATTAATCTGTGCGTAATATTTATATACACTTCGCAACTTATTCTACACGAAATAATTTCAATAATCATATTTTAAAAGCTTCTATCCTAAATCGCACATTATTCATGAATTAAATATTTCAATTTTATAAAATAATTACGACGATAGGGTTGTTAAATGTTTTCTGATTGCATTATACGCCTTATTTGAAGGAACCACCAATTAGATTCGCCATTGTGAAATTTGTGGAGTTGTCCCTTGCTTTGAAATTTCGCCATTTATCTCCTCCGGTAACAGGAAACAACGCGGACCCTCATCACTGCGGCTCCTGATTGGCGATTTAGCGCCGACAGCTAAAGCTGATTACTGCTGATCACCCGTTTAACAAACCACGTCCCAGATTCTTCTTTCACGCTCCACAGATTTTACTCGATCTGCAGTAATTTTAGTTCTGTGGTATGTTGTCAGAGAGGATATGAAATCGAACTCCTCACTATATCTGAAACTCAGTTTCGTCGTGAATACGTAATTTATTTAAGCGCGAAGAGTTTGTTCTGCAGGAGTGCTCAACTACATAGGTAACATTATATGTATTCCGAGGTTTTTTTGCAGGGTACTCAGGTGTATGGCGGGTTGCGTTAGCAAACAAACAAATTGGAAGTGATAACTGGGAATGATAATGAAATATAGTTGTTCCTAGCTTGTTAAGTTGGTCTGTCTATAGTTTTGTTGACAATGGACAGTTTTGTTGCCTTAATTACGCCTTTTATACATGAATTTATGTCATTACTTCTTGTCTCGATACTTGAAGAAATCTCGATAAGTATAATGAAGAAGAGTGGTGTTTCATGTAGGTAAGAATTATTTATTAACCAACAGTGCATAATACATCAAATTTTATTATTATCACATAATCATCTTCCGAGTTGATAGCTATGATGTGTTAATTACGAATTTGGCTGTCCCGAGTAAAATTTATTACAATTCATTAAAGGTAAATTCAGCCCCGTAGTGGTCTCTAATCTGCGGCAGTTAACCCCTTCCGGTACTACTCCTGTCATTACCGAGTCGTGTCGTAGTCACGATTGAGGCAGCACCTACCGTATCAGCAGACCCGCACTACATTAACGTCGTAAGTAGAGTGCAAGTAATAACAGATTGTGCTCAACATCGTATTATACCGAAATATTATCGGCTATCCACGTAAAATAAAAGGGTGTGCATGATAACATCACGCATGTGTGCCATAGATAAAACGCGAACAATAAATTTTAGCAAGGTGTGCATCAAGATTCACGTCAAAAATCATAAAAATATTCATAAAAGTAAAACTGATATTTATATAATGGTTGAGGAAACTTGTGTTCCTCATTAGTGATTCTAAACATCGATATAATTTTCAGCATTCTCCTATAGCAGCACATTTCAAGTGCTTCAATTCCACTGTTCACAACCAAATAAAGCCACACTCCATACGAACATTTTTTGGAAGTATCCTAACATTCCCAGTTATATTACCCGTAAATAAATTCCTTGGAAAACTATTAAGATAAAAAATAAATTCTATAAATACCGTTTGCTTTCAAATGTTGTAATATAAAGATGCATGAATAAATTAGAATGTGGAGACATGTGGGCCCAGTGAAATATATGTCGTGACTGCTAAAAGGTATAACTAAGATAGATAACAGGGAATAGTTTGTCATATTGTCTGATACGACATAAATGAACATTGAAACATAACTTTACATAACAGCATGTTCTCCCAAATAAACCATGAAAACCCGATCTGTCAGTTGTTAATTGTTACTTAATGAATGTATGAGGCTGGTTATTTCAAAACACTTATATTTGTTTATGTTGAAAATAATTGGTGGTTACATCGGAATTATGATAGCAGTAAGAGAAATCATAATATAAGAATTATTTTTATTGTTTGCTTTATAAATTCCTTGTTTTTTTTTCGAAAAATTATTCATTATCTCGCAGAATTAAGTGAAAATAAAATTGTATTGATAGAAAGAACTTATCTATATTCGTTGTTTAACAGGCTACATGAGGGTGATCCTGAAACAGGCAACTCCCTTTTAATAGCATAGGAAGGGAATTGAAAAGGGTGGATGCGGAAGGTAGAGCAAGGTAGAAAAGGGTTAACTAGGGCCCCCGGGCTATGGTTGCTTGTTTCAGGATCATCCTCATGTAGCATGTTTACCCAAAAAAAAGCTATATTCGTTGAGGTCGTCCCCCACCCACGAGTAAGTAACAAAACTATTATAAGGTTTTATTTTTATTCCGTATTAATTATTAATAACGTTAAAGATGGAAATACAGTCTGTCCATAAATATTTTGTAGAGAAGTATTTATTATTAATTTTCCTTCAATTATAAAATTAAAACTAAGTATTTATTATTGTTATTAGTGCAAGAAATATTAAAGTGTTGTTGAAACAAGTATTATGCTTGGACTGGACGTGAACAATGCAACACAAAGGAATTGCATTCAACGGAGGCGTGATTTGTAGGTCGACTGAGCTGTACCCCATGGGCAGTATTTTAGCATGAACTGTATGCTGTGGAGGTTTCTCCTGTAATATAAATTACTTTGCGGCTGGCTTTATCAGAGGTTAATGTAGTGTAGACGTACGAGGTCTCCATTTTCCTCTTTTAGGATTGAAAGTTAATTGTTCCCGTACCTTTTGTGTAATATTTTACCGGATTTATCTAGCCGTTTAACAAACAGTAAATGCCATGTAGTCATAATAGTCGCATTTACAACATTCAGAGGTAATCAATCTTGTAGTAAAAATACAATATATATTTTGGGAAATTAAAGAAAATATTTTCAGACGATATCATATCCGATATAATATAAAATTTACTGTAAGATTTTTCAGAATTATTTAAGTAAAATAATATATATAAATATCATAATTTTGAAAAAAGTTAATGAAATTGTAGAACAAATTTTTGCATACAACTGATGAAAGAAATTGTTCTCTGTCCTCATAAAATTAGATTATCGTTTAATATATCGACAGAATTTTATAATCATATTACTTTATTAAAACATTTTATTTATCAGTCTTTTAATTTCTTATACACTATTCTGTAGTTTTCTGAATTATGGCTTATAAATTCCCCTTGATATTTTGTCTTTCAATCGTCTTCAGCCACTTGTACTATTGAAAGAAAGCAGAAAAGTATTACCATTTTCTATTTTTACTTTTACTAGTAACAGTATAGAACTGCAATATTTTGTAACTCGAACCATCAGAATTTGAAAATTGTAGCTCACGTTGCCTCTAAGAAAATAATTGTTCATTGTTAAAATCACTGATAGTTTTTCTGTCAAAAAATATCAGATGTTTCATAATCTACGTTTAATGGCAGTAGACAACAAATTAATAATTTATATTAATATTTAAAAAATATTTTAACTTATTTCAGAAGATACGATTTTCTTGTCCATGTTCGGTCTTTTATTCTCATTCAGATAGAAAGTAAAAAAATCTCTTTAAAATGTTTTCAAAACAATAATAAAAAAATGAATTTTGAATTTTATGAGTTACATTGTCGGCAAAGTATGTGGAAGTTATAACGCAGTGTTATGAAGAAACACTGGAAGTTTTAATGAAATGCATTACAAATAATACACAAGAAATAGAATACCAACTTTTTTCACAAGTTTTTATACGTATCTGAAAAAGTTTTTGATTTCAATCTTTTGGCGAAAATGTTTGTTGCTATTTAATAATTTTACTGCATAATAACTGTAACATTATTTTTAATAATTTACTTAGTTTCCTACTAAACAAGAACATTGTTATAAACTGTAAACATGATGAAATTTTAATATATTATGTAGTTTAAAATGGCATATCAAATTAGCGAGATTGTATGTTAACATTAATATTAGCTAAAATATTAACATGATTTTGTTAACAGCTACAACGTATATAAAATATGTGTTAAAAGTTTAAAAATTCGTTTTAAATATAAAGGCTAGTAATAATAAATTTGAGAATAATTTTATTTTATTGGCTAACTTTTAGTTTGAAAAACTTTTGCGATACGGAGTCAAAGAAATGAATGCATTTCCATAGATATATACTCTAGGGAGGGTACTTTTGTTTGCCAGGTTCAGAAAGTAGAGCAATAAAAAACGGATAAAATTATATTTACTGATGTATTTACGAAACTAGACTTAACAATATTTGCAAATGGCATTCATGCATTTGAAATAAACAGTTAACTAAACGCAATAACAATTGATGCTTGGCCCTGCCCAGTTGTGAGTTGGTACACGGCGCACCTTCAGCGGCGCAAGTTGCGGTCGATGCAAGAATTGTTTCAGTGAAATGTCAACTGTGCAAAGCTGCCATTCCCTTTCTAATCTCGCCCAGATTACTCACTTCGTTTACTCCTCACAATTTATAATATATAGATTTACTTTGGCTGAAATTCAGAGGAAAATTTGTGTGCTGTAAATTTGGCTCTTTTTATTGTTGTCCGCTGAGAATTACATCTCTGTGAATTTGTCTACACATGATTTTCCAGGATAGAAAAAGTATGAAGTTTATTCTATAAACTACAAAAATTAGATGCAATTAAAAAAATTCAGTATATACGATATGCTGTTCGTCATCGCAATTAGAACAATACGATTAATTTAAACTCATAAATGTAAAGCAGACAACTTATTTAACAGATAGATAAAAATGGTAATGATAAGTGATAAATATACTGTCCAAATTAAACACATTTTAACGCTACTTGGGCGGCATATCTATTAAAGGAAATAATTGAATTAACAGGTGAATTATAATCAGTTAATTGAACTTGCAAGTAGTATAGTTATTTTTATGTTCGTTCTGATGCGAGCTAAAATGGTTTTTACTGGTGAGTTGAAATAACTACTAAACCGACAGATTCTATAATTGTATGTTTTAAGGAAACTGGAAGGAAGCCATATGTTCACATGTTAAATTATAACCGAGGAAATATTATTACTTGCGGAGGAGTCAATGTAATTGCGTCTGCAACCTTTGACGAACTTTAACTTCATCAGAAATTTAATTATAGAAGCATTTTTAAATATTTATAATGAAACAGCAGAAGTTTCAGAGTAAGTGTAATTTATTTAAGCGGGCTCCTTTAAAAAAGTAGTTACATGGATGTATTTAATGAAAATCTTTCGAAAAATACGGATTTTTATTTGAATTAACTATACGTGAATCTCCACACATTGTCATGTGTAGTATAAGTATTTTTCATTTGTAAATGATAAATTTCTCATGTTGTAGAATTACTCAGTTCTTAAACTGGTCTGATGAAACCCTCCATGCAAACGTAGTCAGTGCAAGATTTTTCATGTCTACATAACTACCACATCCCACATTCTCCCTTATCTGCTTAACGTATTCAATCCTTAGCCTCCATCTTCTGTTCTTACCCCCACACACTTCCCTGTAATACTAATTTTACAAGACCCTCATTTCTCTAAACGTGACCTATTAATCTATCCCTTCTCTTGGGAAAAGTCCTCCATATAGTTTTTTCTCTTCGTTTATTCTGCTTAGAAATTTCTGGTTAGTTAACCTATCGACCGATCTGATTTTCAGCATTCTGTTATTGCAACACATTTCAAAGGCTTCTATTCTTTTCCTTCCTGCAACTCCTTCCACACTCTATACTAACATTTTTAGTAAAGATTTTCTGTTACTCATACTTTTATTAGCCGTAAGTAAATTCCACTTGCCTGCGAAAGCTTTCCATGCCTCTGCTAACCTACTCCTCTTCATGTTTACTATACTTCTACCATCTCTAGTTATTATGCTGCACAAGTATTAAGCTCCTTAACGTCCTTGAAAATATCCCTTCCCAATCTAACACCCTTTGTTTTTCCACTATTTAACATACTACATTTGGTTTTCCTTTATTAATCCTCATGTAGTACTCTTTCTCCGTGTTTTTCAAGTCTTCTTCTGACTCCCCTAATATTTTTCGTATTGGAATTAATTTTATGAAGTGAGAAAATGGATATTGGGCTTGGCTGCTGTAAGACCAAATTCTTTCACTCAGATTATATTACTATCAGCTAGTGAATGGGGCTGAGAAGTCCAAGCACCAGGGGTAGGAACCTATCATACCTATCAGAGGATTAGGACAAGTCACATCCACGCCTCATGACTTACGTGGAGGAGTTCTGTTGTTTAAACACCGATTTATTTTATTTAGCATTCTGTTGTAAAATAATAATTGAATTTAATCATAGGCGCGACTGTTGAGGTCATTGATCGTATCCATTTTGTACAAATAAACAAAATATGCAGCAAGATGCAGGAGTCTGTGAAGTGTAGGAAATTCCTGCAGATTACAGTCATGAAAGAGTTGTGGGAGAAAACGGAAAAAATCAAAAACAAAATAGTTATGCATAGGCAAACATAAAAGACAAGAAAAATTACCGGACTGGACAAATTTGTAAGGTAGCAGTCCCGCGCTCATGAAGGCGTGTTATACGAGAAAATAGATACATACTTTGTAGAGACTATTCAATTCTTTAGAAGAAGCCGGCTTATTTATTAAACGTTTTGGCTCATGACATAGCAGGTACGAGCTCTAAATTCTAGATATAAAATATTTGGAAGCAGCAAAATCTTTAATTACAAAAAATCACCAGCTTTGTTAATGTATAATTATCTTCGTAAAACTCCCGATGTCAAATACAGTACAAAATATTTCATGATATATTGGAGCACTGAAAGGAAGTAAGGAAAATGGTTGGACAGATAAATGCACCCTGGCTTCTCCGTTAGAAAAACGAAAACGCTTCAAAATTTGTCATTCAGAATGTTTCAGTGACTTTATTAAATGCACCTCCATTGGTATTTAAATTGAAACAGAAGTGGGATTCCACGAAGTCAGTGTTTCCAAAATTGGTTCTTTCTCGTGGTGGATGAAGCTCAATATCACTCCAAGATGGAACAGAATGCACCAATTTATTCACCATCTAAATCTATTTAATCAAATGAAAGATTGTTTGATGACATTTTTATTGTCATAGCGCGTGGAATTTTTATTTAATGATATTGTTTGTTGTGGTATTCAGTGCAAGAGACTGGTCTAATGCAACCCTCCTTGCTAACATATCCTGCGAAAGCCATTTCATTTCTTCATAGCTACCACATCCTCCGTAATCAGCATAGCGGATTCCATCCTTTGCCTCCCTCTTCTGTTCGTTCCCCACACCCTCTAACGCTAATTTTACAAGACCCCCTTGTCTCAAAACATGGGCTATTAATATATCTCTTCTCATAGTCAAAGTCTTCAATATTGTTTGCACTATTCTGCTTAGAATTCCTTCAGTAATGACATTTTAATGTAAATTTTCAAATAAAATAAGTTGGAGTTTGATGCACAGAAATCCACTCGGCGTTTATATGGCCGTCGCTAATTCTTTGGGCCTTGCAGGTTCCTACTAACTGCGATTCTTAACCGCATTCTCTAGTTGATAGTACATTCGATACTAGTTTTACTGAATATTTAATAGGTGGTGTTATTTTGCGTTCTGATTGAAAACATACGTTATATTGGTTCTTAGATGGACACTCACATCAGTTAATTAACAACGAAACAACGAAAGACTTATTGTCTGTAATGTGTGTATATGCAGGGATCACGGTCCTAATGAACTATGGACAGAGGACTAAATCCCATTAGCCATGTTTATATGGCCCCAGATCATATTTGTCTCTTACTGTAGTCATGTTGGCAAATATGGCTAATATTTATAATTAAAATGCAGTAGTTGTGTTGGCCGTATATAACGTTTGTGAGATGCTAATTGCTAGGACTCAGCTTAATATTACTTTTTATATAAGAGTGATTATTTTGTAAATGTAGTCAATTTTGTTCATCTATTTAGGCGTGAGAAGAATAGTTAAATCTGCGTAACGTGAACGTCAAGCTGCCCTTAATTGAAATTATTTTCAGAATTCCAAAAGTAAACTGGTAATAGGAAGGCTAAATATTAGAGGAATACAGAAGGAGATCAGGAGAGTGAGAAACTGAAAATAGAAATCAAAATTTATAAATAAAATGTAAGGCAAAGAAAAAATTTATGTATTGGAAGACAGACGGAGATTCTATATTACTAAGGGAAGAAATATAAGATTCTCTTCAAGAAATAGAATTAATATTTCAGAAGAGTGTTCTGTCGCTTTTTTGTTGACCTACAACATGCTTTTGGGTCAGGAGTGACACGTAACTGTATTTAAGGAGCACTATTCCATTCAACCTGTAATTTAACCATCCAAATTTTATTATTTACGATTTCTTAAACCCAGTTATATAGTAATAAAATTTCAAAAGTATTTTGATAAAATTTTAACGTATTTATCACATACTCGTAATATTATTTACGAAAATATACTCTATAAAGTAATTAATAGTTAATACATTTATATTTAAATTATTACAGTTTTATAAATTACAAATTTTATCAAATATTGATTAGTATGATTTATTTTCTCTTGAATTTTTAAAATATGTAGTGTTTTTGCTTCTTTCTTATATGACTATGAGAAAGTATACGTGTTTAAGTTTATAAATTATCGTTCTATGAATTATAATATTTTTATTGTAAATATTCAAATTGGATCAGTTTTTAAACTCAGGCATTATATGAACTTAAACGGAGTGCTTATGAAAATGTACAGCCACATTTTAGTGAGTAAAATATTAATATGATTTTAATACCGCAATTTAAGAATTCCAGTTAGTCGTTGTAGGTATTATTGCCGGCTGAAAAGCTACACAGAC
Source organism: Eucriotettix oculatus (assembly GCA_034510155.1). Taxonomy (NCBI): domain Eukaryota; kingdom Metazoa; phylum Arthropoda; class Insecta; order Orthoptera; family Tetrigidae; genus Eucriotettix; species Eucriotettix oculatus. The sequence continues at coordinate 189,877,589 of CM067376.1, forward strand.
ATAATAAACGTAATGTAATTGTATTTTTATTTCATTCAGACTTTTTTTCGTTGCTTTCTCTAGCTCTTCTTCGTGGAGACTGCGCCATAAAATTTCAGACCAACGGAGAGGCCGTCAATAAAATCCTCATATAACTTTGCGACATTAAAATTAATATAGTCTGGTCATGAATACGATCATACGTCATTAAGGTACTTAATATCTATTGAATGACCGAGTTATTAATAAGAATGTATGTCGATTTTATAATATCGTCGTGAAAGTCAACGATTCCTTCTTCATAGTTTTGGCAGGGATGGGTGAGCAAGGAGATAAATTTATTGCGAAGATAAAAAAGTGTTATTTTAATTTCATTATATAATGAAAAATTTTCTGTTTCAATTATCTGCATCGTTACATTCGCGTTTTATCAAATTTATGACTTCTCACTCTTTAGTGTTATAGAAAATAACTAAAACACTTATCTCTTCACGGGAACAGTATTATTCAATAATATCAGAACTATTGCATTGTCCACAGTTTAAAGTTAGATAAAAAAATTTGTTGGAAGAAAAATATTGGAAAAATAGACATGTTCAGAAGGTAGAATGAATTTCCTGTTTAGAATTACTGAAATAGTACTAGAACCCTATTCATTCACCTCAACTGATTTGTCTTTACAAGAAACTCAAAATACAGAAATAATAACTAACAAATGTCTTTCAGTTTTTACAAAAATTCCTTGTTTCACATTTCTTTGAGTCTTTTATACATAATATTCTGTTTACATTCAGTAACTTTGTTAATCCTTATTCGTATAGTGTGATTATTATTTGTTAAATTTCAAAACTGAAATGTATCCTTTCAGTAGCTGAGAAACGTTCTTTATTGGAGCTTATCTCTTACTGAACATAGAATTTAGGATTTACTTATATCTATTATTTTTCCTATGTTTAAATATTGAAAAAGTACTCCTGATACAATACTTTACTTGTATATTCTAAGAATGTAATATTTAATTTCTCCAGATAAGTGAATACAGTAATTTTCTTCTAAATATTTTCTTATTGCTTCTCTTCTGGAATTATTTTCTGAAACAATTTATCCAGCCCACCTGTAAAATGTGTTTGACTCTTCTATTCACTATAGGTTCACAATATGTGTATGTTTCAATAAATTTTATAACAATATCTCACGTTAATAATTAAAACATTACACAATAAATAAAATGAGGGTCAATAAGTCAGCATAGAAATTTATTACAAATTAATTAACATAAATACGACTTTTCGTCTCCCTTTTGAGACTTCCTCAGGCATACTACAAACAATATTATACTAAATTAAATATGGGTTCTATGTTACAATTTTCCTATATTTTCCCATTATTTAATTTACTGTAATATTATGTTTGTAGTATGCCTGAGGAAGTCTCAATAGGGAGACGAAACGTAATATTTCTGTTAATTAAATAGTATTAAATTTATATGCCGAGTTATTGGTCGTCTTTATATTTATTGTAAATTGAGAGTCAGAAATCTATGCTAAAAAATTCCACAATCATCTGTGTCCCTCAGTTGTTTTTATCTCACAATAAAGAAAAATTTTCTTAGAGGCTTTTTTAAACTGTAAATATATTTTCCTATGTTTTTGTTTCCCTTAAATACACACAGTGTTGTATATGAATAATAAAAAGTTAACTATTTAAGTGTGTAGCGAAGAATAAAAATTTATGAAAACTAACTATTCTTCTCTCTATATACACACATTAACTCATAGAATATTATATTTCAATACTCCAGCTAAATATTTCAAGATCTGTTTAATAAAAATTCTATTTAAGGTATGGAATTTATTTAATGGAATTTTAATACTAGGCTCAGAGCATTAAAAAGCAAACATATTTTAGCAACTGTGAAATTTAAACACAAATTTAAGTTACTGTACTTTAGTTTATTGCTTATGAATCTCTGCGCTGTTCGTGGTTCGGTGTTGTTGACTAATTTAGGATTTTTCACGTGGCATGTTCAATTCCATTCCAAGTATCTTTAAAATGTTAAGGTCCTGGTATAGCATAAGGTATCCGTACTATTTTTTGTATTTATTGAAAACTACCGGAGAAAACCGAAAACCGGAAAAAAATATATATCCAGCCACTCCTTCTACAGTGTAAATGAGTTTTATAAAAATGATTTTATTTACTAATAAACTTGAATTAATTTAGTGTAAATACGTAGCATTAGCTATTGTTAATTTTTCACTATTGAAATACTTTTGAGTTAAAATTCAAACATAATTTTCTGAATTTAAGTGTTTATTTAATCCGACGTTTCGTCTCCCTTTTGGAACTTCATCAGGGATAAAATTTAGCAATTCATGATCTTCAATTCATGACTCCCTCGGCCGAAATGATTATTAAATTTATGGCTATTTACATACAAGGAATTTGGTGTCGCGGACATTAGAGCGACGGTTACGGCCGAAATGGTGTGGTAACAATTGGTTTTTGAGACAAAATATAAATAATTTTTATTTTATAATGTAAAATTTAATTTCAGACATTTGAAGAAGGTATAATTATGATATTATCTTGTATAATATTAGTTATTAATTAATTAATATTAAACAGTGAAAGACGCATGACTGCTTCGACATCCTTCAAGCTTTGCTTCTCAAGAGGATCTATGGAGAGTCAATTTAATTTACAGGATACTCAAATATTTCTTCTGTCATAATACTCCACGTTAGGAATCCTGCGTGATGTCATGTTGTTACAGTGCCGTAAGCTCGCACAATTAGCTCCCATAAACCGGAATACATTTTAATGTAATGTATTAAAAACATTCATTAAGCTAAGTAGCTTTCGAGTAATAATTGGATGTAGGCTTGTAAGTTGCCGCTCCTTTGGTTATACTTGAAAGTCCTGTCCACCAAATGAGGCAATTCCTGTACAGCAATGAGACACAATGCTGGATTATGACGGCTCCGAGCCCGGGGCGTGCCTCCAGTTAGCTTCATTGTGAAAATCGACCCATCACTCGAGGGTATGGTGGCCACAAGCTCTTTTCTAAAAACGGCCTCTACAGCACAGAAATGAATGCGATCGGGAAAGTTTAAAGAGGAGGCCATTGAATGAGCATATTACTTGTTGGGATTGTTTATTAAACAAGTTGAGAATTACAAGTACTCTTGCCGAAAGTGGTCAGACAAAGGGCGGATATGTCAGATGTGTAACTCGTAACAGGATTACGTGAAGAGTAGTTGAATTTTACACTGGGAAATTCACGAGTAAATGTGCTTACATTAACTGACACCAAACTGTCTGATTCTTCACATGGAAAAATGTGGTATTCTGAATATCAGGTACATTTGTTCTCATATAAACGAAATGCATTCAAAATTGAAATTTTTTCTACATTTACGCTGGAATGATCTTAATTTTCATAAGAGAAAAATGGTTTAGAAAAAAGTATATATACATTAAATATAGACACTTCCGTTCGTATAAACAAAAAAAATTACAGTTACATTAATATGTGGCCGCTGAACAGTTTCAAATCGAATAATTAAAATTACTTACGACTAGACACGCAAATTAAATAAGGCTGCAAATTCTGTGTTTGATTATACTGTTTTTACAATTCATAGAAACATGTGAGAAGATACCGAGTGTTTTTCCGTTACCGTCATCTACAAATAACGTATATGATGCTGGCCTATGACGTACCACATATCAAAGATGTGTGTGTGTGTTGTATTCAGTACTAAAACTGATCTTATGTAACCCTCCATACTAACCTATCTTGAGCAAGCCTTTTCATTTCCGCTTACCTATCACATCCCATATCATCCCTAATCTGCTTAGCAGATTCCATCTTCTGTTATTACGCCAGACGCTTCCCTCTAATGCTAATTTTACTATACCCTCATGTCTAGAAACGTGGCCCATTAATCTATCCCTTCTCTTGGTCAACGTCCTCCATATTGTTCCCTCATCCCCTATTCTACTTAGAACTTCCTTGTTAGCGATTCTATCCACCCATCTGATTTTCAGCATTCTCATATAGCATCACATTTCAAAGGATTCTATTCTTTTCCTTTCCACAACTCCTATCGTCCACATTTCGCACCCATATAACGCCACATTCCACACGAAAATTTTTAGTAACGGCTTCCTAATATTCACACTTTTATTACCCGTAAGTAAATTCCTCTTTTTCTTGAAAGCCTTTCTTGTCTGTGTATCCTACTCTTTATGTCTACTATACTTCTAGATCCCTAGTTATTACGCTTCCCAAGTATTCCTTACTTCGGTCAAAACATCTCTTCCCAATCTAACACCCCTTGTTATTCCACTTTTTCCCACGCTACATCCCACCGGCTTGGATTATTAAACTCTATTACTGGGACCACGTTTATTTCCATGTCTTCTTTTAACTCCCATAATACTACAATATCATCGGTAAGGAGTTGGGTTTTTATTTCTTTTCCTTACAGTTTGATTCCTTTTCCATATTCTGTTTTAACTTTCTTCATCGCCTGTTCTATAATTATGGTATTGAAATGTGCATAGTTTATTTAAAAGTATTGCCATTTTTAGTGTCATAAGAAGGGATTTGGAAAGGGGGGTGCTGGAAGGTAGGGCAAAGTAGTCACAGGTAGAATAGGGTCCATCGTCTATTGTTTGAGTATCTTATCCGGTGATTCAGATAGAACAGATGCAATAAAAACTCTAGAAAACCTGCATCAGGTAGATTAGGCTATTGGGTATTATTCTCACGCATTTCAGAATAAAGAGTCAGGAGTTTGCTACAAGGTCGCAGTATTCCCTTCTCCGTGTCTCCACAAATTTTAGGACGCAGCTGGCTGACTGATCCAAAAGGGATCATCGGACAACTCTTACCGTATACCCAAGGTGTACCCACTACAGTAAATAATCATGGCACCTTAAGAGAGTCTGGAAATAACGAAGCAGTAAATTTGTGAATAATATTCCCAGCACTTAAATTCATTTTATAATCTCCTAGTACCCTAAATGGAGTGCAAGATACAAGATGTGCATTAAAGAAGTAAAGACAGTCCATTTATTTAATGGGAGATAATAATAATCCCGGTAACTAAAATGGATGAACAATATTCCTGCTTAGCTGTGTTAAATTTAAGACATAAATTGTGCCATCTTCATGAAGTATAGGGCAGATGTATTTGAAATTATAAGGGCTTATACATTATGTAATACCCCGCGCTTCCTTAATAACTAAATGAACTGACATTTACCATACAGGAATGAGTTACTTAACAGATAACTTTTCTCAGGTGTGAAAGGTAATAATAATTAAGAATGGTACATCAATTATTACAGCTTCACAATAAGAAATTTGTGATCTGAGCCCTGTTCTTCACTCCAGTACATATTAAATGATAGTGAGTCTGTGACAGTCTATTATTTATTACAATATCTATCCTCCTAAATGAATTACAATAATTTAGCTCCGACTAAAATCAAAGCACAGTCAGGTAGACTATGTGATATACATATGCGTGTGATATGTATTATCTATTGGATTTCCACAATCAACAGCACACACGAGCTGAATGTTCGCTGTTTGTATTTCAATCACTGTAATTCTGTCTAGCGTGTGTACTAATACACGGGAAACATTATTAAATATATAATAACTCTGTGAATGTACTCGTTTTTCACATAGCGGAAGATGAAATAACTTAATGGAAACCTTCGTGGAATTGCGTGACATATGTTGAGGACTTTTTAAAATGTGTATAATAGGGTCCTTTTTGGCATTTAATGGAAAAGAAAGATTGACAGGAAGTGTGCTGTAAAACTCACCAAAATTTCATAGCAATCGAGTCAATGGATGTTTGTAGTGGCATTCAGTACTAAGACTGCTCTGATGCAATACTCCGTGGTAACACATCATGCGCTAGTCTTTTCATTTCTACATAGCTACCGCATCCTACACCCTCCCTATTCTATCCTTGGTGGTCTCCCACTTCTGTTCTTACCCCACACACTCCCCTCTAATATTAATTTTACAACGACCCTCATGTCTCAAAATGTGGCCTATTAATCTATCTCTTCTCTTGTTCAAAGTTTTACATAATATCTCTTTCCCTATTCTACTTAGAACCGCACATTTGATTTTCAGCATTAGTCTGTAGCTTCTGTTCTTTTCCTTTCTGCAACCCCTATCATACACGTTTCGCACCCATACGAACATTTTTAGTGAATGGAAAAGGAACTCATACGGGCAAACATATAAGGAACACACACATACATTCATTGTCATTTGTACTGATTACGATTTTTTTTATTTACAATATATTTTGTAACTATCAAAAGATTACAGATATTTATTAGTTTAGATTAAAGAAACTTTTTGGGATATATACGTATTAACATTTTCAAATTGTTTAACTTGAAAACACATTTCCAATGTTAAATATTAATTGTTCATTAAATTTGAAAATAAGTGTTAATTATAGTAGGGTGCATGTTCTTTAAATGATATTAACGTATCAGGATGGAAGAGTCTCGAACCGATCGGGAATCGAAAAAGGGACGTCCTGTTAGTCCAGGTTGCACTATAGCACATAGCTAACTGGTTTTTAACCCCGGAGCTTCAATTCAATTTCACAGCACCTTTGACTGAGCCTTGTTGAATGTATTTCTCTGTTCTTCACTTGAGATTAGTTAAACTAATTCACAATTATTTTGCTGTAGGCGTTTAGAATATTTCTAAGAAGTCGTAAAATTTCAGGTTATATACTTATAGAGAAATTACCAGAATTTTGCATCACATTACATATTTATCTGCTTACATCCAACATGGAATTTGCAGATTTATAAAAAAGCGTTTGATAATGTGAACTGGACACACTATTCAGGATTTTGAATAGCACAGGAATAAAATATCGAGAAATAAGGCTTATATATAACCTGTACAGAAGGCAGTCAACTGTTATTAGAATTGAAGGTCAAGAAAAGAAAGAAATCAAGAAAGGAGTAAGACAAAGATGCAGTCTGTCGCCCATGCTGTTTAACTTATGTTAATGCCATATAATTAGATTAGTATATTTGTCTCTTATAGTCCAATTAAAATTAGTAATATCCAACATTTATACACTCAAAAGACAAAGCAGATGGAGCTTGGAGTGAGAAATTTGAATGAGAACCAAATAATGAATTATACTGAGTGAGTCACGCTACTTTGAAATCTAACACATGTAAAATAAACGTGAAACCAAGGAAAATGAAATAGAAACATAGTTAGATTGTGATATATTGAAGATAAAATTAAATTTTTGCAGTAGAAATGATGTTGGTAGAAAAATATTAGAAAAAAACGATAGAGGAATAAACATATAACAGTATTCAAACTATTTATTGGAAAGAATAGACCAAATATTAATCAGTCAGTAATTAGCACAGAATTAGAGGTAGCCGTCTACATATTTACAAGTTCAGAAAAAATATATAAACTATATAAAGAGACGGGTACTTAATTCACGGCATTGTATTCAGAGATAAAAAATATATAAAAACGTAAAAGACGAAAAATTTTGACATTTCCTATTGTTCAAGAATTATAAATACACTTTTAGCGTTTGTTGGTATGTATGTATTTAAAAAAATATCTTGTACCAATTAGCGGTTATTACGGTTAAAATAGAAAACTTATGAAATTGGAGAACTTCATGTTATCTTCGAAAGAGAATGTGAAATAGAAAAAAACTTACTCAACCCTTGTCACTTGTCGATTTTTTCCGATTGGTGACAGACGAAAAACGATTCAGAAGGAATAATTATTAAAGGAGGGACAAAAAATGAATGGGATATTGCAGAGGAAGTATCATACTTTTGTATCTTTAAACATTAACATACAAATAAAATAATATTATTTTATGGTAAATAAAAACCTAATATTACAAAAAGAGAACAAATTGTTAAATAACGGAGAATTTTCTGTTTCAATCACGCATTATTATTTTGAGCGATGTTTATGAATCTATATGAGATGCCGCGAGACAGATACATCAATTTATAACTAAATGAATGGCAAGAAGATAGGTTCAATTAAAACATCTCCCGCAAAACAGAAAATGTCTCTTGGAATTTGTGCGTGTTTGTGACATGCGCACGCGCGTGAAAATGTGGCCTCATCAGAAAACAAAATCATGTTTCCGAATTCGAGATTGTTGACCTGTTACTATAGAAACCACTTGCAGAATTGTGTCCGGCAAGGATGAACAGTCACTAGTTTTTTAATCCATTTTTCTGTTTGATTTTCTTAAATTGCGCTGTAACGAAGCGTCTCCGCCAAAATGCCAATTAGGAAAAATATTTGTATGGACCTCCTTAAAAAGTATACGCTTTTTTACCCCCCTCTCTCTATATATAATGTACATATGTGTGTGTTTGTGTGATTGGTTATTCCGTAATCCGTCTTTTCCCTTTACAAAAGTGAAAGAATTATTCGATATGCTGGTAAGGATGGGGTGAGAAACAGGAAAGATTGTTTCCTATCTCTCCGTCGCGCAGGATCGGTTTCCTATTCGCCGGGAACCGTTGTCGACTAAAGTGGAAGCACAACGGAAATTGAAGAGGGCGTCAAGAGCTTGTAATACGAACCGCGAAATAAAAGACGCCACAGACAAAAGCTTTATTTAATAAAGTTACAATTTAGATCTTCACTGTAGTCATTTATTTTCTTTCACAAACTTAAGCGTAAAAGTTTGTTATTTTGGAATGGATTGCACGAAAACTTCCAGTGGTATGTTTTAACACATTAATACAACTTTTTTCGTGAGTTAAACATCCAAAAATCATAACCTATTAAATTAATTTGTTTAACATCGTTTGGCAGATGTCTTACTTTTTCAGCATACTTCTCGTTATAATGTTATTTTTAAATTTTTACTAATTATTAAATTGATAGCTTCTTATTTCTATGTGAACTTTAATTTGAACGGATAACTCGTCAATGTGAAAAAAAACCATTATTAGTTGGTCAGGTTAAGATTCAAGTGTAAAAGAATAATGAGACAGGAAAGTGACACCAGTTCCAAATGTAATGAAATAGATTACATAAATTTTTCTTTTACCTGTTTTCCTAACATTAAAATAAATTGAACAAATTTTGCACTGTTTTATTATCTATATTTGGAACTGTTTTGTAACCAGGGAAATGTGGACTCAACTGAATTTCCTGCAGTTTAGCATGCCTTCTTCTCTTGCGCATGACTAACAGTGCATTTGCAAATTAATCCACGCAGATTGCACGAGGCAACTGAATGAGAAAGCAGTAGGGGGCAAGCACGCACAACATAACACTGCTGCTTGTAATCTCACTTCCGGTGATCAATCACGTCCTCTCAGCTAGGAAGGCGCACGACTACATACTGACCACTAGAAACCGATGGTTGTCTTTATTTAGACTCTTCGAATCGGTTTGATACTACTCAGACTAATGAAATGAACATTTGAATCCATAATAAATACAAACAGTTATGTTCTTCTTCTTCTTCTTCCAATGGCTCAACAGCCGTCTTGAGGGCCTAGGCCTACCGAGGCGGTTACGAACAGCTATGTGCCACTAAAATAAATTTAGATAAATACAATAACTGGCGAAAAGTCCGAAATAGAACAATTTTAATTCAAATAAAAGACGTTTCGTCCCCAACTATAGGAAACTCTGTAGTATGCGGCCCTGGATGTATCCGCTGTAACACAAAACTTCTGTTTAATTATAGAACTGAAGATATATTAAAAGTTGGGTATGAAACGTCTTTCATTTTCAATTAAAATTATTCTACTTTTGACACTCTGTTATTTTATTTATAATATTAAGTCAGACCAAGATCAATATTTTAGATTATTATACCGGGAAAAGAAATCACCGATCAAAAACCCAGAATCGCAGCTTCTACTAAAAGCAATATTTAAAATTAAACACTTAATAAATATATATTCTTAATTTAATGATAAATTTGTCATAGATTCTCTAAATATAGTAAAAGGATTTACCGATACCATGTTTTTCTTCACAATGGGTGCCATTAATATCTCTACTAAGCGTGTTTTAGTAATCAGGATAAACGATTAATAATAATGGAAGAAAAGTTCACCGTCATATGTATGTTAATAGAAAATGTATACTTTTTATGGGTTAACAGGCTACATGAGGGTGATCCTGAAGCAGGCAACTCTCCTTTAATACCATAGGAAGGGACTTGAAAAGGGGGGATGTGGAAGGTAGAGCACGATAGCGCAGGGTTGACTAGGGCCCCCAGGCGATAGGATAATGATCCTACCCGGTGTTTCACGTAAAGGTGATGCAGGTAAAACTCTAGAAAACCTGCATCAGGTAGGTCGGGCTAGTTGGTACTACTCCTGCGCCCTTCTGATGAGGGAAAGGGAAAAAGAAGGAAGAAGTCAGCCTTCACCTGGCTCTCATATCCTCCTGACTCCTAAATATCATAGGGGTCGCAGCTTTTTTTTTGATTGCCGTGAAAAGCTATCGATGTTTTGAACATTTAGTTGTCTTCCCTCCTTCCTTTCTGGCCAAAAAAACTCCTACCCTAAATATAGAAAATTTGTAAATGGATAGATTATCCCCCTCACATAGACTGTCAAACGGTATAATTAAATTGCTATTTTGCGTTTAATAAATCACTATTTTATCTAACAGTTTATTTAAGTAATAATTCTCTTTAATTAGTTAATAATAATGGAAAAGTCATATGAGCCGGAATGAAATATATTGAGAAATACGGATAGATTATTCGATGTCAAATTCACGAAAAGCAGTTTAAAAGCACCATTACTTAAATAAAATGTTATTTTACGCTATATGTTAAGTAATAAATTTTTTAATATTGATTATAAACATAAGAAATCTTTATAAGTCGCAGTGTAAGTTGATTATATAAAGACGTCATTGCACAGTAACCAATTTATTTTTCCTAGATATTTACGACTTAAAAGATGGGACATGTAGAATCTCGTTTATATTATATTTGTGTATGTTCAACGTACAAATATAAGCGTGTGGAGCAATTGTGACCAAATTTTTCTACAAGTGCTCCTTGCGATCAGAAAGCAATCTGGAAGTGGGGATGACGGGTACAAAAAATTTAAAACGCATATAAATGGCAGATATTTGATTTGCCAATATAGGTAAATATTTTTTTGCGGTTCGTGGGATTGATAGTGTTCTGTACATTTTTTGACCGATTTTAAGTTATTGTGTTTATATACGGTACCAGGAGATTTCTAGATTAAATAAAGATATCGAGTCTTCACGGTGGTTATGATGAAATTCAGCTCTCATAAAGTAGGGGGCGTGAAAAGATAAATTTTTGAAAATATAACTCTCTTAAAATTCGAGGAGAATTAGGAAACACAAAATAGCACAGTATTAATGAATGACGTGTGAATTGTTATTAATAATTCATTTCTTTCTTTAGACCATGTAAACCTGGGCTATATTAACAATTCCTGTATGATTTTCCGGGAGTTATATAATACTGCTTCTTCAGAGTCTTAATTATTCAGTATTTTACACAAATTTATATTGTGTTTAAGATTAATTACCTTGGGAGGCATAATTAAATCTGCAAAAGTTAGGGAAATAATAGAAAAATTCCATTCAGAAAGATAAAAAGTAGGTGGAAATAATGGACACCCCGAAACGCATCTAAGATTGACTGGAAGGCATTTTATAAAAAGACATTACGTAAAAGTCCGAGGGAAAGCGTAGTATGCATGAGGAACGTAAAAAGGAAGATGACAATACTGTCAATATTGTGAAACCCCATTTGCGTGGATAATAGCTTTTAAGTGTACAATGAGTTAAAAAATTCCAGAGAATTAATCATTTGGTCTACAATAATCTACATGTACAAAACATTATTTTAATTTCTTCCCTTTAAAGTTTCCTAGATTAAAACCTTTGCGCAACAATTGTGCGATAAAGTGTTCAGCACTTCCTGGCACTTCACATTGTTGTGCGCCTGAGTCACGACGAGTTCTCAACTCGCCAGTAGTAAAAAAAAGAGTTCAATAATTACCCTTATAATATTGATGAAATGTGACTCTGTAGTATTACATGCACAGGAATATTGCTGATGAGAACTGCAACTAACCACCAGAAGAGAGAACACTCATTGTGAGAAGATCAATCCAGATCTGTTTAAAGAACCTTTCTAATTTAGATGGAGGATTCTCACGTGAGTTTTCTAGATAACTGTTCATTATTTTATATTTTACATACTTAATGAGTGATAGGCCTACCTCCTGTGATGTAACGGCAAGCGTCGCTGCCTCACAACACAGATTTCCCGGGTTTAAATTCTGGCATAGGCTTGGATGTTTGTGCCGCCATAGTCATTGACAAGGATTAAAATTGCTGGAGAATAGAAACGTTAACTACGTATCACTCCAAATTCGAAATATGTCATGTAAAAGGACAGTTTTTTTTTCTACCCGGTTGGCCAAGGCCCTGAATGAGCTGCAGAGCCAAGGAGGAAGAAGAAGAATGAGAGACAGACTTAACGCTGTAGAATGCTCGTGATTCAAGGAAATGGTTTCTGTTTCAGACAGGCTGAGGAGCTCAGTTTTACATATTTAAATATGTATGTATTAATTAATAATGAAATATAATAGTTGTACTCTGGCAAATGTCAAAGGTTTTTAATAAATTATGTAAATTATGTATTGTTGGTTTGCAATTAACCCTTGGGTTGATGCGAATTAAAATAAATATTAAAAAATGAAATGGTGTATGGAATTAAATTGAAGGTGTTGTAGTATTCAGTACTTAGACTGGTCTGATGCAACTCAGCCTGCTAATCAAATCCTGTGAAAGCCTTAAATTGAAGTTAGAAACCCTGAATTTGTGAGTATAGTATGAAAATAAAATAAAAGCTGGTTTATAAAGGGGGAAACGTTCAAGTAATGGCTGGATTTATAGACCCAACAACGGATGAATTTTTAAACTTAACCAGACCACACTTCTGTTCTCCAGCATATATCGGTGTAGAAATTGGTTTCTGGTTAGTTTCTTTATTCTTCTCTTCGCGTCCAGAATAGCTTATATTTTTTTACCTTTCCAGTAGATTACTTTTCATGGGGTTTCTCTTAGTTTGTAGTTTTTCTACCTATTTCAATAAAGTTGCCTTCATACTTTCTTTTAAAGTCTTTTATATCCTCAACAATTTACAAATTTTCTTTTCACGTTTAATTCAATTATTTCTTTCAATATAAAGTTGACTTTCGTAATTGCCTATTATTTTTCAAAATTATAACTGATCCCTCGAATTTAAAAGAGAATTATAACTTCTTACAACCACTGAATTCTTATATAAAAATTATCGTAAAATATATCACCAACATATCCATTTTAAATTTATATACCATTTGGTAACGTTATATACACTCGATCAAATTGATTTTACCTCATTAAAATACGTTTTTAAGACTTAATTCAAAGACTGGTTAGAGACCCACGTTGAGCGCCATTTAAGTAGCATTGCTTTATCATATGTTTGTACAACATAATTCACTGTATTAAGTAATTATTTTAGAGTTTACACGGACAGAATGTTGATTTGAATCTATTTGCTGTCTGATTTAACTACTGTAGCGTTCTATTCACTACGCCATTATGCTACGGTTCGCTAACAATACTTCATGAGGAAGGATTACAATTGTTTTCCTTTCGAATTAGTTAAACTTTCTCTGACCTCACACCAAGACTCACACTAATAAATCATAACCACTTAGATAAATTTGATAAAACCACGACCACGACAGATTGTGATGGCAATAACGAAGAAGATACCGACAGCAGGGACCGGGAAAAGTGACATAAGATTTGGTTTCTGTTGGGTGTGATGTTTGCGGAGTATTCACCGTGTAGCATTCTCTCGATCTCTTCTGTGTCGATACTAACAGCACTTATGTTTTAGTAAAAGAGTTTACATTAAAAAGACCCCTTTCACGCAGCTTGGTAGTGCGCGTGCTCTGGAGCGATAAGGACACTTCATTCAGCCACCCGCGGTCATTGGTCCGGCAATGCAGACGATTGTTGCAAAAATAGTAGCCAACATGACCAAAATATACCTTTCGTCATTCAGACGGAATCGATGTTTCACAGGATTTTATATTTAACAGACATGACTACATATTGCTTTTTAGTCTACATTGGAAGTAAGTACAGAGCTTGATAAAATTTACTGTGACAAGGTAACTGATGTAAAAACTTAAAATTAGGAATTAATTTAACTGAGTTATCAAAATAAAATTAGACAAACCTTTAAATCTTGAATTGGCCACGAACTATTTTAACTAAGGAATGTTTATTATTGCTCTGAACGTATGCTTTATATATTTGAATATAATACTCTCGTAAATACTTGAAGAAATACTGCAAATACTAACATGTTAATAGCCACGACATGGAACAAAGTTATTAAATTGCTTGCACACATTATTTTTATGAAATTGATAAAAATATAACTATACCTCCCACATATTCCACATCTTCTCTAATCTGCATAACGTTTCCATCCTTGGCCTTCTTCTTCCGTTCTTATCCTTTTATGCTAATTTTACAATACCCTAAAGTTTCAAAAAGTGGACTATTAATTTATCCCTTCACTTAGTCAAAGTCATCCAAATTGTTCTCTCTTCCCCTATTCTGTTTAGAACTTCCTCGTTAGCCATTCTATCCGCCCATCTGTTTTCAGCATTCTTCTATAGCACTACATTTTTAAAGATTCTATTATTATCTGCAACTCCTACCGTCCACGTTAACCCATAGGAACATTTTTAGTAACTGTTTCCTAATATTCACACTTATATTACTCGTAAGTAAATTCCTCTTTCTTATGAAAGCATTCCTTGCATGTGCTATCCTACTCTTTATTTGTACTATATTTCTACCATCCCTAGTTATTACACTGCCCAAATAGCAGAATTTCTTAAATTCCTTCCAAATATCCCTTCCCAATCTAACACCCTTTGTTATTCCACTGTTTTCCATATTACACTGCATTACCTTATATTTCCCTCTATTAATCCCCATATTGAATTCTGTCTCCAGGACTACGTTCATGCCATTTATTATGCTATCCAAGTCTGCTTCTGATTCCCCTAATACTACAATATCATTGGATAACCATAGGGGTTTTATTTCTTCTCTATACAGTATGATTTTTGTCCTATGATATTGATATTATGATCTGGCATTTTGTTGGAGTCGGTATTGAATCTGTTACGATCTTTCAAGCCAATCGAAAGCAATATTTGTAGCTTTGTGTGGTATTTATTTTATCACTTAATTTTTGTTGCATCACCCTCCATTTGATCGTTTTACCTAGTAAAGACCTTTCAATATTTTCAAACATCGAAAGAGAAAATAGTGAAGAACACGAAATAAATTCGTGTATGCAATACAATCACAGGAATTCAGCATACTGTTATGATAAATAAACCTTTGGTACATTTAAAATTACTAAATCTCTCTTTTTCCTCCTGCTCTATTTATTTGCCCGTTTAGTATATTTCAATAATTTTCAGACGCATTTACAATTTGTTAGATTTCGTTCGTTCGTGTTTTTCAGAGCATTACCAACCTGAAAATGAGAAGAAACCTTACACTTCACACATTTCAAAATTACGTCAGGGGTCCCGCAAAGAAGTTTGATCGGCCCAATTATGTTCCTTGCATTCATTAATGACATAAAAATCGGTATAAAATCACATAAAACTTTTTGACGATGATTGTATGATTTATAGGAAAATTGTAAACGTTGAGAATGTACAAATTCTGCAGACCGACTTCGACAAAATTTGCCAATGGTCAGTTATAAATAAAATGCAACAAAAAAAGAGAATTGGGGAACGAAGTTGTAACGGAGTTAAATATCTGTAAATATCTTGGGATCCCGATTAGTAAATATTTAAATTGGGATAATTAGGTGAGCGAGGTAAAGGGTGGAGGGCGCTGCTGCTGCTTCACTTTGTAACAGGGTCTTGAGGAAAAGCACGAGAAAAACCAAGATTTCTACTTACAAAGCGCTGGTCAGGCCAATTTTAGAATATGTGTAACGTGCTGCTTTCCATAGAAATGAACAAACTCTAGCGCTGGAAAAAATACAAAAACGGACTGAAAAGATGTTTGGGGGTCAATTTGCGAAAAATCCTCACGAGAATTTAGAAACTCTGAGTAATTGAAGGAAACATGCGAGGTTGTGCGCAATATATAAAGCTTATAAGGGTGAACCACAGGGCCTGGAAAGAAATAACAAACCATCTTATGGCGCCAAATTATATTACTAAAACTGATCACACGTTCAAAATTAAAGAAAAAGGAATTTTTTTATTTTTTAATAGATTGGAATTCCTTGCCCGCAGAAACACTGACGACCTTTCCGGGTAACGTAAATCAGTTTAGGAATAGGCTAAGTAAACTAAAGTGAACAGTTTTTTAGAATCAGTGAAGTGCTAATAGTAAAATGTAGCGAAGTGATTTCTGTGTGACTCCTGACTTCTCTTTTCTTTTTCAGATCAAAACCTAAACTTCAAAATTGTTCCTAAGTGCGAATTATATTTTCTTTTTGTAATTGTATTTGTGTTTTCTTTGTATATAGCTGGGTAAATGCCTAATGGCAGCTAAGTAATAATAAAAATTTCTACAGAGTATAAAGGCATTCTTTAATACGCAAATCACACTCAATATCATATTCAAATTTATAAAAAAATTTCATATATTTACATCAGATCCTAATACGGATTAAAGATTAACGAATTACGGTCTTAAAATGTTTTAGTTTACATTTTATAATTTTTTCCTGTCTGACGTAACATTTATAAATATTTGTAATAATTATATTTGTGATTATCAAAAATTACTGTTAAAATTATCCAGTTCATATATAAAATGAAATATCTGCGAACTCTTTTTTTGTAACTCTTTTATATAAATTATAAAAAATAGTAAAATTATGATCTTTATTGATTCTTAAATTTACTTCATAAATCGCATTCTAGGCAAGACTTATTCAGAACTGA
Organism: Eucriotettix oculatus; assembly: GCA_034510155.1. Classification (NCBI taxonomy): domain Eukaryota; kingdom Metazoa; phylum Arthropoda; class Insecta; order Orthoptera; family Tetrigidae; genus Eucriotettix; species Eucriotettix oculatus. Next base: position 189,894,662 of record CM067376.1, read on the forward strand.
TTATAAATTGCATAGCACTTTTTCAAGGATATCTGAATTTTAAAATTTGCAATTATTGCAATTTGTAGGAAATGCATAAATCAAAAAAACTTTGTTTTGGATTTATCTGTCCGTAAACCTTAGTGGTGAAATCGCATAGTTGTTAGCAAGTATTTTGTTTGTTTCTTTAGGACTTTGTCTCAGCTGACATCTGCGTTAGTGGGCGGCGATATTGCGCCGCTGCCGCCTCCGAGGCTATATTGCCGCGCCATACGGGGACGGGGGTAATCTATGACTTGCCACCCCTTGACCACTTCCCTAAAGCCGCCAAATAAAATGAATCGATGAGCAAGATGGTGCGCAGTTGGGGAAACGTGCTCCGACGTTTCAATTACAAAAGGTCGGCGAACGGGACTGATTGCCCAACATTACTTTTTTTGGATCGAGGACTAGTGTTTGATGTAAGGGGAGTTAGAGGCTTCAGAAGATGTAGAACGCGAAGCATAAAACGCTGTTAGAGGATAATGCGACGTACTAGTAAATAGAAAATGAAATAGGGAAACAATATCTGATTGGCGAATGTTCTCCCTAAGATTAAAAATAGCCTCACATGCTAGGTATTAAGAAAAAGTAAGTGAGTAGTTTTAAAAATGTATTAATAAACAAACAGAATATATTTCATCGTAGAAGTTGTGTACTTATAATTCAGTTTCAACAAGGAGTTGTCCCAAATAGTAAATATATAGAAATCTCTTTAAATTTATTTTCGTAAGCTATAACTTTAATTATTATAAACAGAATAGGGGAAGAGCGAACAATTTGGAGAACGTTGACCAAGAGAAGGGACAGATTAAAGGCCACGTTTTAAGACTTGAGGGTCTTGTATAATTAGCATTAGAGGGAAGTGTGTGGGGTAAGAACACAAGACGGAGGTCAAGGATGTAAACGCTAAGCAGATTGGGGAGGATGTTGGATGTGCTAATTATTCAGAAATGAATAGACTTGCACAAGATAAGGTTGGCATGCAGGGTCGTATCAGATCAGTCTTAGGATTGAATACCACAACACACAACTTTAATTAACCTGAAGGTAATATCATCTAATAAATTGTTAATTATTTTTATATTTATATGTCAATGTTATCACTATTCACGGATAGTTGATTCATTAAGTCACACGAGTAGCAACTAATAATGTTAATTATTTTTATATTTATATGTCAATGTTACTATTCATGGATAGTTGCTTCGTTAAGTTACTCGAGTAGCAACTAATAATCACAGATATTGACAATTTTTTTGGATAGAACACATTGTTAAACTAATTACTATTTGGTGTCAAATTATGCACCATATACAAAGAATGTTGAACGTTAAGTTCATAAAATCGTCTCCTTGCAGTTATTTATACGTTTTCGTTTCACATATTTGTGGTCCACTCGAGACTGTATACGAAAGTAAGCAATATTTTGAGCCAGTAATTAATGATTTGATTAAATAGGTGTTGTTTCTATAAAAATGACGTATATAGGGAGTATACGGAGAAATAGGTTATAACTTTTAAAAATTAACAGTTTAGTTATTCATAAATAAATTATCCTCAACGATATATATGAGTAGAACCGACATACTTAAAGACTGTCTCTGTTTACACTTTAAAAGTAACTCTGTAAACATGAACTGAAAAATTTTAATACTTTAAACAGTTATTATAACTTATATTAGAAATAAATTTTTATTTTTTGGTATTAAAACAAATTAATTCATCGAAGTAGAACTAAAAATTATGTTCTTTTGATTTCAATAAGTAAGTTCACTTGCAATGAACATGTTCCCGTTATTCCGTAATCTACTTAAATTTTAAAATTTACTTAATCAGCTTTAATTCAATAAATCAATATTCTGACCATTACATATAAATAAATAAAAATACGGCCACATTTCAGTAAACAAAATTAATATTTATACACTTTATTTACAAAGTTTCTTCAATATTTGTCGACCGGTAATAATTGTCACTGGGCACAGTCCACTACGCAAAATTACATGCTATTAATCATATATCATCCATTTAAGGGAAGAAAAGAGTTAAAAAGTATTAAGCTGTCAATTTTAAGAGAATTTTAAATATCTAGAATCACTGAAAGTGAAAATAAAAACATTAAAAATATTGCTTAATGTGATAAAACAAGAATTTTAGATAATTTATGTATTTATAGTACCAGAATGATATTAGTCATTCAAAGCATATAAAACATCATATATAATTGTTAATAATTATGCCACGTTAAGAGACGACCTACCATTACGGTTTACGTCTGTTTGAATTATATATTTTATTTAAGACCTATTTAACAATTTCATATCAATGTACACATTTATGTATATAAGCTCTCTAAGCACTTTAAGCTTGTAGCTAGCAGTAAGTATCTGTGGAAAGGGGTAGGGGTGGAATGAATAGCTCTTAATGTAAGCCATGATACAATGGGAGCTGGGAGAAGCCGTGTGGATATTAATTGCGCAAATATGCAAATGAATTAAAATACGCGCTTGCTGATTAAAGATACCCAGATGCCAAGTGAAGTTCACGCTTTCTATGGATTTTCTGTCCAGAGTAAAGTACAATGCTAATGATAAATTCACTACGAAGAAAGAGATATTCCTACTATAAATAATTATTATTTAAAAAATCTATTACAAAACGTTTTTTACGTACAAACTATTAAAATAATTTTTAAAATAACTTTCCGTATGAATGCTTCAAATAAAAGTATTGGTACTCAAAAATATAATTATAATATACATAGAAGATAACAGAGTATTAATTTACAATAAAAATATAAAAGATAGTTAATAAATACAATATTCTCTGGGAAAATTCAGTAAATCAATATTCTGACTATTAAATATAAATAAATAAAAATACGGCCAATATGTCAGTAAACAAAATTAATATTCATTTATTTTATTTACGTTTCGTCCATATTTGTCGACCGGTAGTAACAGTCACTGGTCGCAGTCTATGACGCAAAATTATCTGCTATTAATCATGTCATCCATTTAAAATTTACCGGATGAAGTCCAAATATATATTGTATAAAACATTTTGTTAACTCACATTATTTAATTATTCTCTGTGAGACTTGGCGGTTAGAGGAAATTCACTGAAGATATTTATTTTAAAATTAAAGTTCTAATTTATGTATATATATTTATAAATATAAATTAGAACTGTAATTTTCAATATATATATGAAGACCAAATATGTATTACAAAATTTATTTGTAATGCATGAGTATCCATTATTACATAGGCATTTACATTCATACTCCCTTCTTGCGCAATGAGACATAATTACAGTTTTATTCACTAAAATATGAAAACATTGTGAAGAATATTTTAGCTACGCATATAAAGTAACAATATAAAGCTAATATTCCACTTCAGAAAATCTGGGTGATTAATTTGGAAAAGAAATTTTATCCAGATAATTGGTGCCTTACGAATATGAACTGTTACCTTAGACACAGGTGTGCCACAATTTTAAATTTAACGACGGTAATATTTGGGTATGTAAAAGATTAATATTCAAAATTTAATAAAAAGATTAATTATTGTTTCATTTTCATTGTATGCAGTTTTAAATTTCATAAGAAATCATATTGTTATCGATAATCCTGTTTGTATGATGCTAGGAAACACTTATATATGGGATCAAACATCATTGTTATTGACTGTTATGATTTTTTATAATAACCATACATTAATCTGTATCACAAGTATTACAAAAGTTATCTAGGCTAATAATATAAGTATCATTAGCACTTAATAATTTCTAAAGAACTGAACGCAACATGGGAAAATTACTTCCATGGATGAAAAAAATAGTTTTTAAATTGTTTTACAAGCTAATTGTAAACAAAATGTTTAAGAATAAACGTCGGTTGATGTGATAATAACCAAATATATATACATACATATATATATATATATATTTAAGAATGCAGTACAGAAGAATGCTTCTAATAGATCACTAGTTGTTTTGCTGTCTGAAAAAAGAACAACATTTGCAGGCAGCTGTTATTTATCTTAAGATGAAAGAAAATTTCCTAAAATTCATTTTATACTAATATCAAAACAATAACTAATAGTTACGGTAAGTGACGCTTTATTAGCTAGAAGGAGGGAGTATAAATACATAAAAATTTGTAAAGTAGGCAGCAATGTTTTTCCCGATTATGTCAGCTGATAGTAATCCGCTTCATGGGTCACGAAACGGAAATAATATTCATGATTACCAAAAAGATTGGAAAAGTTATTGAGAGAGAGATGAGTTAAAAAACAACATAAATGGCTTCTATGCCTTCTTATCGGATCAAGGAATAGTCGCAATACAGAGATTATTGAAATTTAATTACTGAAAGTCACGAAACAACGAGAAGTTCAACAGAATACATTTCTTGGGTTTATTTTATTTTCAGCAGATAGAACAAATCGTTTAAAATATCAGAAATTTAATTCCGGTCCTTAAAATTAAATACCAAGACAGTTTCATATCTTTTACATCAATCGGTGCAATCAATTAAATAGTTCAAGAAAAGTACAGCAAAAAGTTTCAACAGAAAAGTAATTTATGCACTGAAAGTGATTTTTTTTTATAACTTTTGTAAATTGACATCGCTGAAATTCTACACGAATATAATGAATGTGATTATTCCTGTTGAAATGTTAACAACTTTAGGTACGAAATTTTAATTATAAACAGTATCTAGCATGCCACATTCTTGGTTGTTCTGAGATTATTAAATTAATATTGGTATGCGTAAATTATCCGAGGGTAACGAAATAAAGGAGGGTACAGTCTATTGAGTTTCATTCTTTCCCTCGTTAAGGAACTTACCATAAGCGTAGTTTTAAGAAAGTACGAATTAGGCAGTATTATAAATATTTAAACTTATTTAATTTAGAGCTGTAATGAAATAGAGAATTGGAAAGTTGTATCGAACAAATTAAAAGTAATAGACAGAATGATTTTGCGTTATTTTTGTGACCACTGAGATCGAATTACTGTGTTAAGTAGAGGTTTCAACACATGAAATTTAGACAATATAGTTAAGGCGACAACCTTCTCCAGAAGTTATAAACGTAACAAACTTAACATCATGATAGATAACATATTAATTGAGCAGGTCAAGGACATGAAAACTATAGGAATCATTTCGGATGAAAATCTGAATTTCCAAAAAACATATAGAATATCTAAGTATTGAGAGCAAAAAACCTGGTAAGCAAATAGAGATAGACTTAACATACAGACAATCGTTAAGGCTAAAATCAACTTTGGCTGTCAGATATAATGTACGGTATGTGACCGATAGAAAAAGTACTGTAAGGAAATTAAATATAATTCACAACGATGCAATGAGAATACCACAAAACCACCCCAATAAGAATTCTAATGATGGAAAGTAACGAAACGTCACTAGAACTTACGAGAAGAATCAATATTGTTAGATATGCTCTGAAGTCAAAGAAAGCCTCCCACCAAAACATATTCCTTACCATGTCTATCCAGACCTCCAAGAACTCTATACTCCATCTATTTGAACCTTGAAAAAATTTTAAGAAAAGAACTTATTAGTCTATAAATAGAGCATAATACGTTCACTTTAATTCCATCTTAGAGAACCTCTCACCGTCAGCAGACACATGGGTGTTAAAAATTTAAAATTTAAAAAACCAGATTCCAAAAAGGAGCAAAGAATTGAAAGAAGATATGAAGAAAACTAAATAAGGAGAAAACCTGGGAATTTTCCTCAAAGGGTGTGATTCTACAAGAAATAATTCACCCTAAGTACTTTCCCAGGAGGAATCAGGTGGTGCTATCAAGATTCAGAACAATGCATTCAAACATAACTCACTCTGTTATTTTCCAGGGATTCCCCTCCAAGCTGTCATCACAATAGCATACGGCTATCAATTCCACATCTAAGCTTCGAATGCCCTAACCAGAAAGACGTGGATAGATAGTCCAAGGAAGATTTCATCCGTCCAGCCAAGCCTGCAGGAACCTGATAGAACCTGATAGAATGAGTGAATATAATCCAAAATTAATTTATATTATTTTAAAATTAAAAAAAAGTGCTATTTCGCTAATGAGCAGCACTGTAGATGCGTCGTGTAAATAATGTTTTTTTTAAAAAAAACTTAGATTCGTAGAAAAGAATGCTAAACTTTACAATTTTTGATCAAGAAAAGTAATGAAAAATTGTACTACAATCATAGAGAATTTTAAACATTTCGGGGTCGGCGGATTAACATTAGATATTAATTGTACCAATAAAAGTCCACTTTAATTAGTAAGGTTTATTGTTCATATTTGTTGAACTTCAGATAAAGTCGTTAAATAAAACTGTACTTCACTAACTAAATATAAATTATTTTATCAGTAAAATAGAAATCTGTTTTCATATTGAACAAAGTATTACAAATTTTTTAAATTAAAAGAATAATTCAAAATCATTTTCATATTACAGAACCTAGAATTTATATATATATATATATATATATATATATATATAGAGAGAGAGAGAGAGAGAGAGAGAGAGTTCTTCGGATTGCATTATTTTTTTGGAAAATTTCATGACGTTTTGATACATTAAATAAATTTTCAATTTTTTCCATGGAACCTATACGTAACTTCATTTCAGATATACATATGAGGCAAAAATTGTGAAAAATTTACGTATTACACATTATTAGTTAATCTCGCGATGTATTACTCGAATGTAAAGGCATGTAAAGTAAATTATTCTGACGTTCTCGGTAAAAGTTATTTTTTATAATTACCTGTAGCTCCTAAAATTCTATTTTCCACTCAGCTAAAAGTTTGTGATATTACAAAGGGACCCTGTGTTTTACTTAACTTACCACTGGTAGCCTTGAATAGGCGCTATCTGGCTGTTGAAACGGGCAGGAGAAAAAGAATGTAGGCCATTAAAAGCAGCGATTGGACACACACCACCTTATTAGAGCAGGCCATGGTAGTACTCAGGGGTCGATATATCGAGCTCGGACCTGCGGGTCGGTAGACACTGATGCAGTTGTAACACCGACAATTGAAGAAGATGCAATTATGGACGGCTTGTCTTAATAGAGCTCTTATCGGATTCACCTCGGAACTCCTGTTGAGAAGTGAGGCAGAGCGGAATAAACGGTGTTAAATGTACTGACGCTTTGCGGGTATAACCCGTCACAGGAATTCGTTATGAACTCAAATTTAAACACTGAAAATGATATTTATATTAATTATATGAAATTTTAATTTTGCTATATATCTTATATACATATTTCAATTAGGAAATTATTAATCTTAACATTACTTATTTTTTGATATCAATGGAGAAACTGCAATTTTATGGCAGTGCTGAAACTAAATATGAAAGAAAAATTAAATTTAGAATATAGGTTCGAATTAAGTATTGATTTAGAATTAATTTACCAAAATTAAATTCTTGAAGTGGAAATCACGAAAGGTATTTAAAATATAAAAGTTCAAAAAGAAGACCGATTTTATATGTTTTGTGTACTCAAACGTACTCTCAAAATCACTACCGGTAACCAAAGATGGTTTTAGGTACAAAAAACTTCATTTCTACTTATTTTATGACTATCTTTACCACCACAGAAGTAACGTTGCAGTAGGTCGGATCAATGTTTCATAATTCAAGTATCATAGATATACTGTATAAATACTGTACACGAGGGTCTTGTAAAGTTAGCATTAGAGGTAAGTGTGTGGGGTAAGAACAGACGAGGGAGAACAAGGATAGAATACGCTAGGCAGCTTAGGGAGAATGTGGGTTGTGCTTGCTATAAGGTATTGAAAAGGCTTGCGTAATATAGGTTAGCATGGAGGGATGAATCAGACCAGTCTTAGGACTGAATACCACAACAACAGCATAAATGCCAAAAATATTTAGTAATTTATAAATTTGAATGACAGTCGATCCTAACGACTCCCAGCAAATTTTCTCTTTCTCTCCCTTATTTCAAATTTTTACATCACAAGTTTGTCCAATTCCTTAAAGAATATCAAAAATACATAATTTACAGATCTACTAACACACTTTATTTCTTGATAGAAATATCAAGGATCCTTTTGACATCTGTAGTAAACATAGTATAATTTACGAAATCTCTTGTACTGTTTGTCTCCATTGGTCAAACAGAAAGGTCACACGTATCAAAGAACATACATGTCCAATATAAAAGTCTTATTGATCAACATCCAGTCTTTTCAAACGTATCATCAATTCTGAAACATATACTTGATTGGTAAAATGCTATGAATTTTTATGTGGGTACTATGTACTATTTCAGAATTGCATCTGAAATGCTTTATAGATGTTTGTATATTAAAAGGGTGATTATTGTGAATTTAATTCGCTTATTTTTTAAATTTATCAAAAAGTGATTATATTCTGACCGATAAGTTTCAATGTCTCTTCAGAATTAGTCTGAATGAAGGGCAAGGTAGTTGATTTAAGATATCGCAGGTTTTTAAGGTACCCAAAAGCCGACGTATCCCCGTCATTTTTGGGAGGCGTATGTTCCTGAACCGCAGATCTCGGGTGTATGGTAAGTACTTTCCCATGGTCCTATAGGAACAGCGGCCTCTTAAGCCGGTTGAAGCATGGAGACGGAACGTTGCGTCCTTACAGTTAATTCCTCTCGCATAACTCGCTTGTGCGTGTGACATGTACCTATTAGTTCAATATATCTGATGCAGGTGTTTTAGGGATTTCCCTGCAGCTCTGTTCAGTGAATAACGGGTTGTAACCTTAAACTGTAACCTAGGTGCCCTGATTAACTCTCTTTCCCTTCCGCATTTCCCGTTCAAATTCAGTTTCTGTTCAATTAAAGCTGATTCGGTATTAAGTGGATACGCTTAAGTTTTGTAATGTCTCGCAGATAAGCGTCAGTGAAATTCAAACACATCTTAACCCGTGCCTTGAAATCGCAAACATATAGAAAAAATATAATAATAATCACATTACATTCATTCGGATGTTTTGTAGTCACATACTAAACTGAAATTGTTTTTTGATGAATTATTAAATGTCACGGGGAATAAAGATCGCTGTGAACTGAGACACATAGGAATATAAATAAGGAATGTTTCACTGCTATGTGTTTTTTAGCTTCTGAAATCAGTTCACCGTTATCGTGGCTGGGAAGTTCGCGTGACCCTGCGACCCTGAAAACAGGTGGGGTCGCTCTAGTCAGGTGAGGCAAAGGTTAGGAACCAAATGGAAGGCTCCTGTTATTACACATGTGATTTTCGTACGGACGATTGGACCATAATAAACGTCTTGCCGAGTTTATAATTTTGAAATAACTTCACGATAAATATTAGCGCCAATTTATTATGACCTATTCTGCGAATCCCGAACGATTAGTTCCCAATCAATAATACATTATTGAGTGTCTTGCGATAGAAATCATTCGAACAATTAATATATGTATAGAAGATAAAAATATAATAAAATAACGATGCTCCATATCGAATAAATATGTAAATGCGTGTTAATAATCATCATACAAACAACGTACTGGATCAGAATTTCACAAACGGTTTCCTCATAAAGGAAGCTTCGCCTTAGCTTCAGAGATGTATTCTTGAAATCATGCTTTACGGCTCCAATAACAAATCGGATAAATTGTTCAAACCAGTAGAGGAAATGAGTAAGGAGGAAGGCTGAGTTGAGGAAAGATCCTTTGACGAGTTACATATTACTTGATGATGAACGGCAACAAGAGTACATTTTTCGGTGTGATTTAATAATCGGAAACATCCCTTTCTCTGTGAAATATCACATGAAAATAGCATTTTCATTAGCAGATAACATAGCATTATCACATTATTAGTGTTTTATGACTTCTTGAGAATTACCATATGAGAAATGTCTTTGGTCGCGGGAAATTGATTCCTGAACGGAAAAATCTGTCCCAGGTAAATTTTATTTCCATCTTAAGGTCACCTGAATTGAGTTCAAGGACGATGATTCAAATTTATTAGTTGATATCAGGGAGATAAATTGGATGGCAAAGATCTCTCGTGGGAGCGTAGGGAATAAACCCGCGATATTTATCTCAGAATTATGCAAGAAGCTAAATACATTTTTGGGTGGTAACTGGCTACATGAACCTGAAACACTTATAGTAATGCTAAATCCACCCCTTGAACCTGACCGAATTTTGGAACGAGTCATCTATAAGTTCAACTGATCCGTTGACTTCCTTGAACTGGACACCCATTAGTAATTCATGCCTGTATAAAGTAAATTAGTGAATTGTAAAGTGTAAATTAGGCTAGGAAAGTGAAATGACCGCGAGCTGTGAGCGGGGCGTCTCCCTGCCCTGCCCGGGACTGCTAGGCTATTGATTGGCCGGGTTGAGCGCCAACACCCCTTGTGCCGCAGTGGTCACCGTTTTCTCACCACCCCAACTGCGAGAAGTATGTCATTAGGCACACAAGTATTTACATCCGAAACTGGGTCCTTCTAGGATGGGGTGAGGCAAATTACGAACTACTTCGCTTAAGGCTTGCGCAAGCCCAATAATACAACTAAAAAATTATTAACAGTAGTACAGAATATTTCTCACAAAATGAGCTATTGCTATTCAATAACCGTCGCTAATTGTTTAAGTATGGCTATTTCTTTGATTCGAAGTACGCGCTTTGAAAAATAGTTAATTTTCAAAAATAACCAACTAAACCAACGCCTTACTTTGTCTAGACAAAATATTCATGAAATACAATAGCCATCTTCCACTTAAATTCGAATAAATAAGAATACAATTTTTCTCGTATGTCGTACATATTAGTTCTTCTCGTAATTTTCAAAACGGAAACCTAGGTCATACTAGAGTTCACCATGCAGGACTTCTTCTCATTCAATAAATTAAATTTAGAAATGGAAATGTATTTTACCCAATTTTTTTTCTAAGTCTCTTTCATAATTAACAACGGAAAACTGCCAATTCATATCAATGGCGTTTCTTTAATGCACGAAAAGTAATTAAAATGAAATGTGACTAGATATTACAACTTTTCATTTACTTTTCATATTTGACTTAAATACCTTATCTGTAAGTATTAACGCGTCTAATTAATACGCTCATTATTTAGAGGTGTCAAATTACTTCAGTATTATCTAAAAGAAACTATTTAAACATACGTTTAATTCAAAATACACGAAAGTTGTAAACCAAACTCTTTATTATTCGTTCATACTGGTTTTCTATATTGAATAATTTTTGCTCTCCTGTTCCATTCCAAAAATTATTTCTAAAGAAGCAAAGTAAGTAAACCGCACCAGAATGCTTTCAGACTTATAAATTACAGTTCTACACATGTATTTATTTACACATTTAATTATTTCTCTTACATAGAAATTACCATCTAACTACGTTATTCGTGTCAGTTATTTATTGAATTCTCAAAAAAATAAGTAAAGAATTCATAATATTTCAGCATTCATTGCCGTATAAACTGAAACATCACACAGTATAAAATCAAAATAGTTTGAGATCTTTCATACTTTCATAATTAACAGCGGAACATCATTCATGGCACAGAATCAAAAATAGTCATTTTGTTATTACTCGATAGTTTGAAACCCGACTAAAGACCTTTTGATATATAACTAATTATTTACAGCAGGTCTGCATTTTTATGCCGAATATTCTTCTAATACGATCCGATATTTTTGCAATTAAAAGTAATCTTCTTTAAAAAAGTATGTAGGCCTTAAGAGAATGATAATGTTTCTTTGAAAATAATGAATAAATCTCAAAACTAAATATTTTCGTTATTTTAAGATTAAAGATAAAATAATTTTTAAATCGAACCAGATTATTTTTGAAATAGCTCAAATGTCGTTCGTTTTTGTTTTTATTGAGCGTTATGTTATTCTTATTCTGGTATGTCGACCATGGTATAATTGCACTAAGAAAATTTAGAAAGGGTGCATTCAGATAATTATTTACCCTAATTTTAATATATAAAGAATATACAGTCAGTGTTACTGAATTTTGAAATTTAAAAATGGTACTTAATGCTACTAATCTTGTTTTAGGTAGAATAAGTTTTTGCATTCTTTCTAAGAAACTAATAAAGTTTATATCGAAGTTTCAAAATTTATGTCGAGTAAATCCACTTACAGTCTGAAGAAATAATATTAGGCTTACAGAAATATTTCGGTTGAGATATAAAGGCTGGTCTCTATTAATTTTGAGAGATTTGGGATTTATAAATACGTGAAACCTAAATCAAACAATGTTTAATTAATGCATGAAATATAGCGCAAGGAATGTAAATTCAAATAATTTCTGGTGTGTTATGTGATATTATGAGTACAATTCGTTGGATCTCACAATTATTTTGTAAAGAATAAAAATGCAGATCCCACCAGCGCAATAAAACACAAAAGAGATCAATGAAATAGACATAATAAGCCTACATTTAATTGTCATAGATAGTAATATGAATCATAGTTCGTCAGTTCATAGGAATAAGAACCGCATTCTTTTCTGGAATTCTCTGAAATTAATAATATCTAAACGCTGGGATACCTGTAATAATTACATATATATTTTCTTAAGTGTGACATCTAAAAATTGCTTACTCTGGCAACCTGATAGTCTATTTACTTAGTTTTGAAACGCGTAATGTATAATAATTTTAATTTATATATTTTCTATATTATTGTTATACTTCGTAAATATAGTGTGGATTCATTACAATGGTCATTAATGTAAAAGCTGTTAAATTAATACAAATGTGAACAATCAGTTTCCGGAGATGGAATACTAAGAATTAAAATTCATGTTTGTTCTATATAACATGAAATTTAACACAAAAGTGATAGTTATTTCACATCGTTATATGTATCATCAACAATGCCTTTCCTATCACTATTTAACTTTTACAGATAATTATTTAGTTGGGAGCATGCAATATCTTCACCATAATGTATTTATGAATAAATGTATATTTTTTGTTTTTTTAAAAAATATGTAATTGTGAATGTAAAAAAAACACGTTTATGGGATACACTTTTTAAAAAATATTTATCATTGTTCCCATCTTCATTGCTGGACTCGGTGAACTTTCTTGAACTTTTGTAAAAGCCTGAAGTTTGTTATTTGTTAGAACGAGTTCTTAGGGACTTAAAATTAAAATACAAAAGCCTTAAATATATATGAATGCAATTTATGAGAATTCAGAGTTTATATTATAGAATCTCAGTCTAATCGTATGCCATAATTACTAAAATTGAATTAATTGTTTGTTTACATATTTTAACGTCTAAATTCACATCTGAACTTTATCTAGTTATATAAAATTACTCCAAATCCACTGAAGATCAACTGAAGATGTGAAATTATTAGCCACGTTGCAATACAATAATATCATTTCAAAATAAAAATGGTTCATAATGTAATATTATTTGTAGTGAAATATCTTAACATCAAATTTATTCGTTTTACGAGAAAGTAAATTCCCTGTATAAAATTTTGTATTACACATCTCACGGACTTCAGAGATATTGTCCTAACGAAGCGTAACAAGTGCTCATTCCACTACGTCTTTGACGTTACGTAAGCTATATTAAAAATTAGGCAGCTCATAACGACGCTGCCCACGGAAGAGTAACAAGCGGTTCGTTAAATTTCCCCCCACGTCGCCAGATTGCAGCCGGCAAGCCAGCAGACTTCGGAAAATGATATCGCGGCACTAAATTTGAAATTTGGAGCCTGCGATGGAGTGGCTGTCTTTCGAAGCAGAAGCAATTACAGGGATCAGTAATTATCGCTGGCAGCTCCTTACCTGTTAACCTTTCGATCGAACTTGGCAGAGACGTATTAGCGAAGGTATCCCTTAACTGTACCCGTATTCAACTGATGAAAGAGATTTTATTTAGAATAACACTTGATAAGTTTGAAAATTTCTAAATTGTCATCTATATAATTATTCACTTGAAAAACCATTTGTAAATTAATGTTGTGTTTAACAATAATGTGGCAAATATTATCAGTTTAATATTATCTCGTCAAAGAAAGATACACGAAAGTGACAATGGAGAAGGTATTACCAGACGAAATCCCGTTATAATGTTGTGTAACAAAGGAATCATGTCTCAGTTTTGCCTTATTCTTAATAGTGGTGAATTATATCGAAACTGAGATTCAGACTCTAATTCATGCAGATGTCATAATACTAGATTCTAAACAAAACTAAAGATTGGACTGACAGCTGTGGTTTCTCCTTCATCTCTGCAAATGTATAAGCGATCCACTTCTCAAGAATTTTCAAATATGAACTTATATCGCTCAGGATTTACAATTTTCCAATTGCAATACCAAGGAGGTGAAAATCCTGGGTCTGCGTTCGGATGCTAGACTAACCTTGATCTACAACTTCAACCACTTGATTATAGACACAGAAAACGCCTATGATTACTGAAACTACTAGCTGCAATGAACTAGGGAGCTAAAGCTTCAACGCTGAAGCTCTCCTATAGAACACTATTTCTGTCTAAATTACACTACGTCTCCCATATTTACTCATCAGGACACAAAATGGAACTTAAAAAGCTAAACAAGAACGAGACACACTTATATCCCGTTTCCTAAGAAGCCCTCCAATTGACTGAGTAAAAATTGAGAGAAAACTAAACCGCTGAAAACTAGAAGAAACGCCATTATGGTAAGATATGCCTGCACAGTCGCAGAATGTTCTAACATACACATCCAAAACCAGCTACTTATACCTGACTTCTTAGTAAACCAGCCATGTCCACCCTCTTTCGGCCCTCAAAGTCTTAAGTCTCCTCTAACGGTGTGTCTCTACCTCTCATGGACAAAAACTCCTCTCTCAGAGTCCTCTCATGGAAACTTCATTACATCCCGACACACACCCATCTGTCACAAAGCTTAGAAACAGCCATGTGGGGGGAGAAAGAACTTTCTACACTCCATAAGGAACATAATTATCCCAGGTTCGTCCACACTAAATGCTCAAGGTCAGGGGATGGCATAGATGCGCGTTTGTAACTGGTGACACATTTAGAACCACTCAATTAGGTGACATCTATAACCACAGCAGAAACGTATGCAGTACGTATGAGAGGAAAATCCCTGTACGAACACCCTCGTTGTAACCGACTCCTTCACCAACATCAGTTCACTAAAAACCAGGAATGAAAAATGAAACAAAATCAAAGTTACCGTCTGGAGGACCTGAGAAACAATAAAATAACCATAGTGTCGGATCCTGCACACTCTGGAATACTAGGAGACACTGAGACTGACCATCTTGCAAGGCGAGATACCTCAACATCTCGACCACCCCAGTATGTACCAAAATGGATGGTAGCGCATCCCTCTCGGGCTACTTTGAAAAGACATGGTCCACAAAGAGAACAGGAAGAAATGAAGGGATGTTCTCAAAAGTGCTTTCTGTTCATCATCATTAGCGATCCAAGCCCTACCCGAGGAGTGGACAATCTGACTATCATAAACTTCATTACGAGTAATAACCTAACAACCATGGACAATGGGACACTAAAAATGTTATAGATGTTTATATTATTTTTTGATTATATTTACAGTTGCCAAGATCAGACTATGTTGACGCGACGATAAAATTCCCAATAAAAATATTACTCTTGTTTAAGCGATTAATATAAGAAGCAAATAATTACTAATAAATTAATTTTTCAATATTTTTACTGAGAATAAAGAAACGCACAAAACTATGGTTGCTTACATTACAAAGCGTTTGCAATACATTTGTTACCACTTCAGCTGTCCACATATTTTGTTATTAATAAATATTTTTTGGGAATACCTAATCTTTGCCCGTTTCTAAGATTAGGTATGAATTAGTTGCCAATAAAACTGAACAACAATAAACAAGATAAATAAATGTTTTACTACGTTCCTTTCAATATTTTTCGGACTACATAATGTAATCCATTTGACAGACTCAAATGAAAGACGCCAGTATAAAAATAAAAATTACAAAGAATTTAGGAAGAAAGTATTGCACCCTAGATTCTGTCCCTTGTTATCAATTTGTACACAATTTAATTTGAATGATTTCAGAAATAAATCTGGGCTTATAACTACATTTTCAATGTTTTTATTTTCAAAATCAAAGATATCGTTGCTAGACATACAATATCTAGTTGTCACGAAAAGTTTCTCAGTTGCTAGTTTATAATGTAATATGTGTTCTTTAATTATGAATTTTTAAGGACTCATTTGGTATACCCTACGACTTGAAAATAATGACATGAAATTTTGTATACATAGTTAATTTTGTCATATGTATTGGTAGGGTCTTTATTATTCTTGAAAAGAAGGGACAGTGAAGCTACTGTGTAGAAAAATAAAGAACTTATAACTATTGTTTAGTTTAGGAGACGCTTAGGAAGAACAGCGGAGTAGTTAGAAGTCCATATTGAGTTCAGAAATTATTGAATTAAATTGAGTTACCATGAGAAAGTGATACCAAGAGTCGTAGCAGCATCTATAATACAATAATTTATTTCTAAAATCTTCCTAATGTTTTTTTCTTTTATACTGACGTCATGCATTGGGGTTCTGAAATATAAGGTTGCTATCTGATGAGATCCAGAAGTATTGTAAGGAACTTAGTAAAGTACTTATTAAACTTTTTAATTATTATTACACCTAAATTTGCCTCAATATAAATCTGGTACATAAAGAAACCTATGAAAATCTATTAAAGTGTACTAAAATATCGCCCTATGGTCGCGAAGACCGGGATTAAGACTGTTGGAGGATCGAAACGCTGACCACGTGTCACTCCAAATTCGGAATGTGTCATGCAAGACGACAGTCCGCGGTCGACTCGCTAGGCCCAGGCCCTCAATGGACTGTAGAGCCTTGGAGAAAGGAAAATATAGTCTTAAATTGGCATTATCTGAAATTATATACAAACGTAGTATATGAATATTTTTACGAAATATTAAGGGATCTGTTTATGAAAGGGATAGTCGGTTAGTATAGATAGGGTTATTATTAAAATGGAAACATAGTTTCCTACAAACCGAAGAACAAAGATCTTCATTTTAAACGAAAAACTGTGTCATGCAAGACGACAGTCCACACCTTAGAATTAAAGTTTGATTATTGTCATCTTCGACAGTTCCATAATGACAATGTAACAAGGTGCAAGTTAATATTATTTTCAGACATTAAAAGTGGAAAGTATTGAATTTCTGTTATCTGTAAATCCTATCACAGTACTAGGAACCAACAATGGAATTTGATGTAATAACCAGTGAGACTTTTTCCTCCTGTTGCGAACTACAGTAGCGAAGTGACCCCGAGTTCTAAGTTATTGCTTCCTTTGAATACATTACGCCTAACAATCGGAGGGAGCACGCGACCAAGGAATTCAGGGCGAATCGATGTGAGCTGATAATTACTTACACCAGCATGTGTGCAATTACACATGTCTGCATTCCAGACCCACTGCGCCTCCTCTGCTAGCAATAAACACAGTCATGAATTCATTTGGCCTTTAATAACTTGTATTTACGTCGGCGTGGGTTAGGCTAAGACTGCATATAAAGATAATTATAAAAGAATTTCAAATGAGTTACGTGGGGTGCTAACTTTCAATTTTAAATAGAATAAAATGTAAGTATATAAAACTCTAAGAAGATTAAACTGTCCTCTATAAACTAAAGCAAATAATTAGAATCAGACGAAAAAACAGAACATTCTCATAAATTTATTTATTGTATTTAAAACATTTAATGTAGCTGTCGACGTTTTGTCATATTCATCAAGCTGAAACCTCATACAATAGTAGTTGACTTATATACAAACATATACATCATACAATAGTAGTAACTTATATACATATATATATATATATAAATACAATATATATATATATACCTTAATTTTAATTGTCAGCAACCCAGTGTCTCGTCATTAACAATTTGTATTCACATAGTCAAATCTTCATACATTCGTACATGTCATGCTGTCTTGACTGCAGGGTTGTTTTCCACCTGACAGCATTGCAAACCTTCTCGATACTACGATATCGATGTCTAACACATATTGATATTATAGTTATATCTATAATTTATGTTTAAGTATTTTTATGACTTCCGCATATTGCGTTTCTATTTCCGAGTCTTCATTTCTGTTGTTTACTACGTTATTTCTATTAAGATTAATATAAATTGCTTCAGCAATTCTGAGTTGAATTTTTATATTATTCTTGTGCAGAATGTTAATGACTTCCACCTCACCATGAAACCGTTAAATCTCATCATTAAATTTTTGACGCAACCGAAAGACATTATTGACATTTCACAACAAACTAACGTATTTTATAAGATTCCGAAAGGAATGTTACATAGGCTTCACGACAACTAACCTCAAGACCAGAGTGTATCACAACCAAGCAACTTTGAAGCCTAAATATAAGACAAATACTGGCTTGTCGGCCCATACAAAAACGACAAACCATATGTTTAGATTTTATGACATTAGCATAAGCTTAATAGAAATAACGTAGTAAACAACAGAAATGAAAGCTTGGAAATAGAAACGCATTATGCGGAAGTCATAAACTTACTTTAACATAAATTATATATATAAGTATAATATCAATATGTGGTACATACCGATATTGTAGTATCGAAAAGATTGGCAATGGGCAATGCTGTAAGGTGTAAAATAACCCTGCAGTCAAGACAGTTAACATGACTCTGTACGAATGCATGAAGATCTATGTGAATACAAATTGTTAATGACGAGGCACTGGGTTGCTGTCAAATGAAATTAAGGTATAATATGCCAATAAATAAATAAATTTATGAGACGGTTCTGGTTTTCGTCTGATTCTACTTCATCATACAGTCTATTTGATCAACATGAAAATAAATAGAGTAAATGTTAAAGAAAATATAGATTTAATAACCGTAATATACTTGAAAGCAACATTGAATTTACTTAGTACAAGCTGAGTGTCATACGTTCATACATTTTATCCCGGTACGGTGCTCACGCCCCCTGCCATATCTAATCATACGGAATGGGAATTTCCTTTATAACCGGAATGATGCACAGTAAAACTACAGCATAACTTAAAGTAGGTTTAAAAACAGGCAAATTTAATTGTACCGTATATTAAGAAAGGTGATTACCTTAGAGAGTCTACGGTTGTTTTAGTATTATAATTATTGATCCCTTCCTTCTCCGCCCTTACACCTAGGACGTGAGCTACAACTTAAGGCGGATTATGAACGTCTTAATTTATTTAATTTAATGATTTCCACGTCCCCGCAATGAGCGCCAATGCCAGTTGACTCTGAACCATTTCTATGAAAATCACTAATGCCCCTACTCAAACGGGGTTCATTTTAGACATTATTAGCTTCGATAATGACAGTATCAAACTCAGCGACTCCGAATATCCGTTATTCGGCGATATCAATATTATTAAAATTACTCCTCCACCCGCACGAGTACTAGGGTTGTTAGCCAAACAGTTTTTGTTTGTGGGTCGTAAGTAATAAGTGTACTATGTTTTCTAGCAACTGATCCACGCATTTACGTCGATACGGAGGACATTGTATCACTTTCTCCGTCCCCTACCAATCGTAAGGGCTGAACTAATGCCCAAATGGCATGATGAATTAAATCCAGCGGCTTCCATAACTCCGATTTCGACAGCAATCTTGGTTGGTTTCGCGTTATTTTATTTTAACACATCTCCTTCTCCACGTAATGTTCCTCTCATCCTATATTGAATGCAACCAAAAACTTAGGAAGAAATCTCACTAAAACCGAAAAGTATTTGTTTAACGCAAATATCGACCATTCATGCGTATTAATATTTCCATCTTCGCCTTAGGGGTTACAAAGAACGTGCGTAGGAATATTGGTTTTTAATGGCCGGACGTTTTCTAATTGATTGAGGAATTTTGTCCCCCCCTCTTCCACCCCATTCTCATGTGCTGATTTACAATTTTACCAAAATATTGAGTGCTCGAAATAATTTTATAACCCAGAATTCGCGTTACGTCCCTCCACCCTTGATGCTTCCCTCCTATGCTAAGCGGGATTGAAATTATACAAGAATCATACCATTATTTTCATACTCAAAACTATTTATTCAACGTAAATAACGACCGTTTGTGCATATTTTTAATTTTCCCTACTCGTTGAGCCGTGCCCCTAGGAATGCTTCGAAAGGACTGTAGGAATTTTTGCGAGCGTACGCACAATTTACCAAAGTTTCATGCAAACATACATTTATTTTTATTTATATAGATTTGTCTTAGAAACGGTTGGAAGTTCTTCTGCTGAGTTTCTAATAATAATGAAACAAACTATAAAACACTCCCATTATGGAACAAAATTATGCCAAAAAATTGATGCATTTTTCAACAAAAGATGAGACAAAGACATAGATTATTTTTTTTAGTAAAACAGAGGTGTATCTGCAAGTAAAGGATCGATTAGTCTTTTATACTAAATAATTACGTTACATGTAAGAAAATAAACGACGTAATTGAAGCAATGAATTCCAATACATATACGTCCAGGAATAAATATACTAATAAGTAGTCAACTATTTTAAATTTTAAATATTTTCAATTAGCAAAAAATCTAGTCAGATAACAAACAAGTATAGTGGTACTAACTTGCAAGAAGAAATATTTTATTAATTTGGCACCAAAGTTGCGAAGAAACTTTTAGGTTTCCCTTGAAATTGTTTATTTAGAGTATAAACTGTATTTTCAAAGGCACATATACACAGATAATTAATTATTGTGATTTTATTTCATTTTTTTCTTCTTTTAAATGATTATCAGATCTAAATAAACTGAAAGAATCACAATGGCTGCTTCTCCGTCGGATCCATGAAGTTAGATAACCGAAAGCTCACAAACGGAAACATTAAATAACACTTTGCTGTCGACCATTGATGGATCTGTCGGTGTATGGTTTCATACCGTCGATGAATCGTGTAATAGACATAATAACCCTAAAACTTTCTACAGTTATTCGTTTTAATGGATATTTTGAAGAATGACTTCATTTACTTTCATATATGACATAAATGTAGATTTAACACTGAAGATATTTAATATTTTTTAAACAAAACTGGATGAAAACGTATTCAATAGGATATTTTTAAAACTAATAAAATTCTCAAAATACATATAAAACTTTCTAAATCGCTACAACAACACTACATTATGAAAACGAGATTTCTAGTATTACTTCTTAAATGTCATATTAAATATAATATCACTATAATGAATGTAAAAACTGAAAGTTTAAATTTTAGTTTTACGTTAAATTACCATATTTTCTGTTATTATATATATGATTGTGTTTCCGTCTCTCAATTACGTCTCTAATTTTCATTTTCATCACTTGAAGAAAGTAACGTAGTTTCTTCCAAAGTACATACATAATTTATGGTGAGTAATTTTTCTATTTTATTATTTAATATTTTTACATTTTGTCTGTATTTCATTATAATAAATAAAGGAAATGTTAATAGATAGCACGATTATAAAAGGGGATATGCATAATAATACGTATTACAAAACAACGCTTTAGATTATAGTAACTTTCTATTTCTCTTTCTGCATATATTAAAGGAATATCTTAGAAATAGATAACACTATTTCTGGATTATAAGCGTGCAATTTCAGTTGTAAACTGTTTGAATTAAGATAAAAAACCAATTCAGGTAACTTCACATTGTGAAATGCTAGGGTATTGAACATTAAACTATATGAGTCCACCAAATGCGAGGGTAAATGATTATAATGTATGTTTCCATAGATTAATAAAATAATTTTCCATTCAATTAATATTTTCAGGAGCGAAAGGTGGTTGACATGGATAATCATTTTGGTAAATACATATCAGAAAAAGACATCGTCAGGTTAATTAAAACAATTAATAAGGGCATGAAAGAGAGAAATGGTGGCTTACCTGAAGAGTAGAGTTGGCAAGCACCATGTTGAGTGCGGAGGTTTTAAATTTTCGAAGGCAATGTCCCCTTCTTCCGAAGATTAGAAAAAACATTTCGAGTGACGACCAGCCGTCGTGTTATGCAAAAATCACCCATTGATATGCGTTAACTTTAAATTTCGTACAATGAGAACTTTTAATTTTCAAATATTCAAAAGGAATGTGACCCATATATTTATAATATTGAATCATAGGAAGCCAATATGAATTGGCTTGAAAGAATAATATTTTACAAACGGTTTTGGTTACCGTGCTGTTAGAATACAGACAATATGTATGCAATGTTTCTGAAATTTACACAGTGTTCATGTTTTGACCATAAGAACAGTTTCTATGGTCAATATTATGTAAGTAAGGAGTATTTAAATATTTAATTCACTATATCAACATGGTGTATACAATTAAATAAAGTTGTTCAAAGGTATAAACGAAATTTTATGTAATCTGTTTATAAAATTTGGTGTGTGAATTGTAGAGGCTGTTACATTAGTCAGAAAAAAACGCAAACGTTAAACTAGATTTGCGTAACATTTTACAATAAATAATCTGTATTGACATAACATTTATATTTCCAAAAATCAAGGATTTATTGGAATAAAGTAAACGTTTTAGATGTAGAAAGCTGTTATTATTCTCAATTGTGAACGAAATTATTTACAAAATATTAAAACTTTGGAGTGTAATTGTTGTGGTTTAATTAAATTAAGTTACAACAATATTATTTTTTGATATATATGTTTGACATTGCTTTCTCTCGCTTGGGCCACTTGACTAAGCGGTTGTTAAGGTTTTAATTGAATATAACCGTATTAAGCAAAATTTTTAAACATTACTTGTTCAAAATCAACTATGTATATGTACTCAAATTTAATTTTTTGTCGAAGCAACTGAAAGGTCCCAAAAAATTGAATGAAAAGTCTTATATTCATTTTGAATTAAATTTCTATGTCTGACATTTGGCCATTTATTGTACTGAATTAAGAAGACTGAATGAGGCAAGAGACCTTAAAGATAATAATGTTTCACAAAATGTCAAAGCTGTGACTTTATAAGTACCTGACATTTCAGATGGGTATTAAGAGGATGACCCTGCAGATTGAGGGAACGTTCTAGAAAATTATGAAGTGAAATATGTAGCCAGCTGCAATAAGAATTTTGAACTATTCAAACGCATTGTCACTGAATTTTTGAACGTTAATTAAATGTTTGAAATTAAATATGTAATTACGTTCAACGAAATAATAAAACATATAGGCCCTAATATTGAATTTGCATTCAAGGCACTTCATGCCAAAACTTAGGTTTCTATTTAAATAATTTACTTTTACTTGAGTGTCTCCATAATTTATTTAACAAACTAAGTTCTTATTCAAGATTTTTGATAGTTTGCGCCAACATGGCCAATGAAATATTTATATGAAATTAAACATTCTGTTGTATTGAAATTTTTATGAAAGACTTGGAATATTGGTAACTATTGCGAAAAATATAGTAAGAAAGAGTATTAGTAACAAGCTACTTTAAAAGTGACACATAAAGAAAGTTTAAATTCATTTGTAGGTTGTGTGAAATTCACAATATATTAACAAAGAAAAAAACTTTGCACCAAATTATTATGTAAGTCGTGATGAAAATATAGAAAGTAGCACATTTGGCACAAAAAAAACAAAGTAAATCACCCAAATGAGACTCAAGTATTAGCATTCGAAAATTATCGAAAAACCTTTAGATATCTCATGTATCTTATTATATGAACAAGAGTTTTAAAGTAAAAAGCGTCCTAAAAGATCTAAATGGATATTACTAGGTAAATTACTAGATATCTTATATACGAGTACTGATATTTCAGATATTTCTCCTTTTTAGGTATCACAATTGTTTGTATTAAATTTATTTTCATATATATGTATTTGTCCGTAATTCTTCTCCTCCTAAACGGCTTGACCGATTTTTATGATTTTGTTGTACTTATGTGGTCGCCTGAATTATTCTTAGCCATAGTTGCACACGGTAGGGAGTGCTGCTGTCAAGATCCAGAATTTTTAAAAATATTACTTTTATATTTCTCATATAAAAACATATAATTTTAAATTTTCAGCCTAACGTTTGAATAGTCTGTGGAATTTGACTTTCACGCGCAAGTTCATTGCGTTGTAGCTTGGCATTGTTTTGACATAAATTTTTGATTTCTGCGGTCTGATATATTACGTGTTTTGTAATAGCGTGCGTACTGAGTGTATTATTTATTGATTAATTCAACAATGAATAAATGAGGTGTATTTGAAATAATTTTTTGTGCAATTGTTAACCGTTCTTTTTTAAAATTACAATTACACGTTAATTAGGCGGCATTCCGTCTAACCTCCTGGGTTTATTTGTGCGAATTCGATGATAGGGCAGAGTGAAAAAGTAAACTGAAAAATAGGGCGATCAGTCTGATGGTTTAATCACGTGTTGGCTAAGAGAATACTGTCGAATCAAATACTGCAGCCGGTTAATACAAACGACTTACCGGGAAATGTCGGACACTCAATTAGTATATATATATATATATAATATATGGGTGTGATATTTTCAACAAAGAAAAATGAAAAATATGAGGCGTGAACGTATTTTAGAAGAAGAAAGTCTAATTCTACACATCATTTGTACGTCACAGCTGCCTTTCTTAAAGTTCAACTTTTATCGTACAGAAGAGTAATAATATGAATATTGATATTACTAGTACACAATGCGTTATGTGATCACTAACATATATAAATGTATGTATTGTATGCCGTCCCAGCCTCCATTAGTAACTATAAACTAAATAATAATACACATTTTAAATGAGGGATTTAATTCAGAGATGTATTTTCCTCTTCCCTAAGTTATTTATATTTGAGTCTCGTTCCTGTTTTCCCAGGAAATTTGATTCCGTTTCTGTAAATTAATTATATCAATTCATCTTAATATATTTTTGTGTACGCATATAATTTCTATATTTTAAGGAAATTTTGTTTGTAAATATATAAGTATTTTCCCATCTGTCTTTCATGTTCCTTTCCTAATTTTTTTATACCAAATACATTACATTCCTCAGAAATCTTGGTATCCTTAATGAATATGTATTACTAACTCCATCTTTTTGGAAAGATATGAATCGTTTTCTGGCCAGTTTTAATTGGCGTGTTTTGTACTTATATTATCAGAGAAATTAAATAAATGTCATTGTCTTATGACATTAAGTAAAAAATGGAATCATAAATTAAACTTATTTTAATAGATAGCATTCACAGCCCATACAACTTGCTGAGCAAGTTACTTGGGAAGTAATGAAAACTTGTAGAACATTAAAAGAGAATTTGAATACATATACAAGCTTGAGGGTTAAAGAAAGTTTCATAGGTATTAAAAATTAAGTATTTAGTAAATAAACGTGGAAATAAAGACACATTCCAGTCTGTACATAAACAAAGTGCGAGAAAAAATAAAATATGAGATCAATAGAATAACCAATCTCGAATACCGGATGAAATAAAATCCCATTGGAAAATACTATCAGGGCTTACGATACCAATTTGTTTTCCACGCTTTACAGACGGATGAGAAATTTGAACTATAAATATCTCTGTTTCTCTCTGCGTCTCATCATTATGTAAATTTATTGAACAATACTTCGCTTCACCGAGGTTCAGTTCTTAGTCTCGTCAAAATTGTTAGTTGTATAACTAATTAAGACAATTACATCAACAGTTCATCGAATATTTAATGCAAATTGCAACTCACAAACTGTAGTCGTTGGTAAAAGAGATTCCACTCGAGCAATGCATTGAAACACTAACGTTCACTGCCTTTCACTGCTGTAGTGTTTAACTTTGAAGATGACATAAAAACATGGTTACATAATGAAATTTCACTATTATTTACTCAGGGAAAACCTTTCATGTGCAGTATGTAGGCATTGTCAATTTATATTTTTTCAAGATTTGAAAAATGTTTTGCTGTATGTACAAATACTTTCCAAAATTTTAACGTTACTTATGTTCAAATATTTAGGGAGACTTTCAACACCACTGCCACTTCAAGCACTCCAATTTTACGTACAGTATATCTTATTTACTTTTTATAACAGTCTATTCAAAGGTATATTCAAAAGGAGTTGGGAATAAAAGCGAGTAGTCACAGATACATATGAGATTGTCAAGGGATTATAGTTTATTATTACAGCAAGCCATGACTGTATGGGAACTTGTTATGGAGCAGCTATAGAATACTGAAATTATCTCTGAGAAATTTTTGCAATAATGCTTAAACAATTAAGTGAGTTATCAAAATATCCTGGAGGGCCACGCGGCATGGTGAACAGCATATTTTTATTTATCTGCATCAGATGCAAACATGATGAAAGTGTTTCATATTTGTTGAGAAGGAATGTTGTCTAAACAGGCTAACAATTTAAGACTACCATAATTGAACACGAAAATAGGAGATAAAATATAAAGTACTGTCAAAGAAATGTTACTGTGATGTACAGAAGAATTATATAGGACTCAAACATGAGGACAATATTGAAAGTGTCTACTTGTAACAACGTTCTGGTAAATCACTATTTCTCATACGGAATTATTTAAAAAGAAAAATGAAACTGAAACACTTAGCCACGAACGAGTTTGCAGAGATGATCGAAAAATACATAGCATGTAAACGTTTTATGAAACGGCACCACATTAAGACATTAAAAATAACATAAATTTTAATTTTAGCCTAAAATATCGTATCATAAATGTTTAATTTGGTTTAGGTACGATTATAATGAACTGGAAAAGGATTGTATTTGTCTGGGTAGTTTTTTTAAATATGTTGATATTACTACCTAAGATTAAATATGCTGAAACTGCTATTATTCTTAATCACTGACCTAACTTTCGATAAAAATCATGATGTACTGCCATGAAACTTCAGAAAAAAAAATAGTATACCACAATACACATTCATGATTATATATATGGCAAGTAAAAAGTCACCAAAATAATATTTTTCCATCTGTATAAAATCAATACAGGAAGATACGAATTGAAAACAAATAACAATATAAAAAGTTTTATTCAATGTGAAGCCAAAATATGTTTGTAGATGACAAATATCTGAAAAATATTGTTAGCGATAAAAACATTTAGTGAATTAATTTTTAAAGAAACTATATTTTGAAATGATTTGATTGAGACGAGTTAAATAGAATATTATTGTTACTTCATTTTGTTTAGTTTTTCTATGCATATAACACTAACCATTAGAAACCGCACATGGAGTGAAAGAATGAATTATATATTTTCTGTGAACAGTTTGCGCCACAAAATCATACTAAGTCACTCATAGATAAATTCAAATACCTGACAGATGATACTTAATTATATTCTTCAATAGAATAATTATGTTCAGTTGGAACTCATTTGAAATAGATTAATTTATATTCAAATATTGTGTTCGGTTATAAGTGAAAAAGTATACTGTCAATGAATGGGAAGTGGTACAGCATTGATTGCATTAGCTTTCCAGTTTTTTTAGTACAAAAATAATTTTTAAATTTTTCATTATGTGAAGTTAGAAAACTTGTGGTTATTTTTATTGCTGAGTATATTCTGAAATTCATGTTTATTATATTTGTAATAGAACACAAAATATTTTAGATTAAAAATTATTACTTCTTTGAGGAATTAGTAAACAAACTTGAATTTTCTTCATTTGTAATTGGCAACTTTATGTTTTACATAGCAAATTAAACAATAATATTAGGTAAGTATAAAGGATTGATTTGTAGGCCACAATGTAGTTACTTGAATGTGATAAGACAGTCCAGTCCTGAGATTATTAAACCCATGGATAACCTGCAAACGCAAAAGACAGCATGCCATCAGGTTTTAACCGGATAAGTTATTTTTTTAGTTGTTAACTACCAAAACATAAAAAATGCATGAACAGAATTTAAATTTTTTTCTGAGGTGGTCAAGCAAACATTACATTTTTTGTACCAATTGGTTACTTAGACAAACCGTACAACTGATACTAGCATACTGTTGAGAAATTTCAGCTATAATAATGAGGAGCGAAGACTTTCCCGGTGAATACAAAAATTTAAAGCGTCGAAAATTTTTGTCAGAAGAAGAATCAATGAAGAAGCTACATGAGTTCTGCAAGTAGGGACATATGAGATCTGGAGTATAGTATATTCTTTGATGGGTTAGAGGCATTAAGTAAGGACAGGATGCCACGAAATCAGTCAATTATAGGTAAGTTTGAAAGAAAGACAAACGTGAGATATAGTATGCATTGAAATATGGATTGATATAACTGATACAGTTTTCGTGGATTTTTCCAAAAGGTAATTTTAATTCTATTTAATATAGTAGAACATAAATCGTGTCCTTAAAAATACTAGCAGATCGAGCAATCTTCTTTCAGATGAAGCTTTTTCAAATCAAAACTCGCGTGTGCAGGCAAGCATGAGTATCAGCGAGGGTGCAAAGTAGAGATTTTGCGTGGTATTCAAATAGGTATAATAACCGCGTATCGCTAATTGGGATTGCAAGGCGCCCCACCCTAGAGACGCATGCGCCGTGCCGGGCAGAGGCAGTCGCGGGGATCGAACCGCGTGACGTCACTGCTCCTGCTTCTGCAGATGTCGCCTTGCCGGAAACAAACATGATTTATGTCACAGGAAAGACACTCAGACACACGAAAGAAACATCGCTAAATGTAAATTCCTCTAGACTCCGGGTTGCGCTGCTTTGGTTTATGTTAAAAGGATATCGACGGAATGACGGAACACATTTTTATGGATAATTCATAAAACGAATTTACATATTTCGCTATATATAAAATATTTATTAGGGAAAAAATAGAATGACACATTAATTAAATGTGGCAGGTTTTGCCATAAGACAATTATCTCTATGGATAATAGGTAGCAGTTGGTTTTGATAAGCTTCGTACGGAGATAAATGATGTCAATGTATCACTACAATAAAAAATATTATTATGACTAATTTTTATTGGATGCATAGTTTATATAGTTCGATGAAATCCTAAGCATATCGATAATTAATCCGTCTATATACCTAAGTGTAAAGAATCTAAAAGAACAATATTTTTCAGAACCGGTGCTCAAGGAACGGTACATGTTTCCAGTAAAATGAGCTTAGCCAGGGAATACAGCGGTAATGAAATTCAAATTGGTGTTCTAAGAATAACAATATTCAAATCTAGGTTATTTACGATAAAAGCGTTTTTCACGTACGGCGATATGACGTAATTCATGCGGTGACAGTCATAATTACAGCACAAAACGCAAACGGGCACAGAAAGTTGGTATGGTTATACTAATATTAATTTGTTGTGCGGTGTTGCCTATAGTGACAAATATTATTTGAATAATTAATTTTTTGTTGTAAGTTGTTGTTATTTGAAGTTTTTGTAATTTTTAAGGCACAACTTAACTTTATTTAAAACACATCCCTCGCATTTATTATCGCAGTTAATAATTTTAGTTAATGCGGAATAAATTTTCATTAGAAACGCAAAACCATTCGGAGAAATGTTCATAAAAGAAAACGATTTTCTCTGTTGTCTGAAAATTGCGTGCCCGACCCGGATCAGTCTGTTAAGTAGGCCAATATCGATCGGCCTTGAACACGCTATGTTCAGTCAGTGTCGTGCTGCAGTCGAAATGCATTTCTATCATGAATCCGAGGACTTGAAATGTAGAAAGTGAGCGTTCGTCGATTTTCTCACTGGGATTTGGTCAGAAACGGTCTTTCTATAGTTCAATAAAGACTGTTTTTATATAATTTCACAACGTAGAAATTGGGAAGACTGTGATAAAGCTATAGGCAGGTTAGATAAATGGAAGTAGTGACTTGAGAAAACTACGGAATTTATCAGATTACGTTTACTGTTCTGATAGAAAGGCGATTCTCTAAGAAACAATCTGCACATAATTATGAGATTAATTAATTGATAATGTATGGCAGAAAATGTGTCAGAATTAGTAACATATGTTTTAATTGCAATTTTCAATACATTTACAACACATGCTCAAAAGATTTCACCATTTTCTATGTTTTATCCAGTTAGAATATTCTAGGAAACTTACTAATTGTGAAACTATTTGACGATATATCGTCTAGAATAAGAAAAGCAGCATTATTGCTAAAACTTTGACATGAATTAAAATTCTAACACACACAAAGATGATGTGCGATTCAGAATGTATTTCGCTATATATATTTTCCATAGCATATTTGTATAGCCAAAGAAGTGAATAGGGAGATAAAACGGGCAAGTTGTGAAGAATACTAGAGAGAAGAAGTTAGATATTCACTGAATTATATAATAAAGAAGGATAACAGTGGCAAACGTTCATTATGCCATAAGAATTCTGTTAGTAACGGTTTTCGATAACTCTAAATGGTATTTAAATATCAATATTGTTGATAAATTGTACTTATATTTTGTGTAATAATATTTAACCTAATCTTGTAAAGAAATCCTTACAAATAATGTTCTTCACCAACTGGGGTGACATCGCTTGCGGTTTAATAAGATAGTGTACAACGAATACAAAAATAAAGTTGAGAATAAATTACTAGCTCGTCATTTACAGGATAATGAAATGCTGAAATTGACATGTCACTCAGCACTAGTAATACTACTGGCAGGCATGTGTATTTATTCGAAGACAACTTTAATGTAGTGTCAAATGTCACATAACATTACTGAACAAAAAAGCGTACATAAAAATCTATGAATAATAGGAAAATTGTATAGTAATAAACATTAATGTGTAAATAATCATATGGATAAAGTTGTTCTACGGATATTAGTACATATACACTACGAAATATATATTATTCAGATTGAGTAAAACTGTACACTGAAGTTTTAATATATTTGTTATAACTCTATTATTTTATGATATAATTATAGGAAGTATAACTTTATTACTTCAAAACACAGATGTCAATTATATAAAATAGGATAAAAATATTATAAATATATTTGAGCAGATAGAAATTAAATTTTTTGAGTTTTATTTTCATATTACTCTTAGAATGTAATGAAAGAAATGGTTATGAATGATGTACACTCCGCTTTATATATTAACTTTGTTCATTATAGTGTACTTCATTATGAAAAATATTTTTCTTTCAATATATTATTAACAATGAATGCAAATGTGCTTTATCTCAACCGCCTAATACCGAATAATGAATAAACTTACAGTAGTGATAAGAATGAAACTCTTTTATATTATTAATCTCATTTTTTCATGAAACTATAATCATGTTGTTGTTGTATTCACTAACAAGACTGGTTTGATGTAACCTTCCATGACACCTATTTTGCTCAAACTTTTTCACATAACTAACACATCTACTTTCCTCCCTAATCTGCTTAGCGTATTCCATTACCTACCTCCCTCTTCTGTTTTCACCCCACACACTTCCCTCTAATGTTAATTTTGCAAGACTTATTGGGCACGTCTTTCAAAATGTTCGCTCTTGCCCCATTCTGTTTAGAACTTTCTTGTTAGTTACTCTATCCACCCATCTGATTTTCAGCATCCCATTTCAAAGGCTTCTATTCTTTTCCTTTCCGCAACTCCTATTGTTCAAGTTTCGCACCCATATAACGCCACACTCCATATGAACAATTTTTGCATATATTTTCTAATATTTACACTTATATTATCCGTAATTAAATTCCTCTTTTTCGCGAAAGCCTTCCTTGCCTGTGTTATCCTCCGCTTTATGTCTACTATACTTCTACAATCCCTAATTATTACGCTTCCCGAGTAGCTGAATTCCTTAACTTCCGTCAAAATGTCCCTTTCCAATCTAACACCTTTACCTTGGTTTTCTCTCTATGAATCCTCATAATGAACTCTTCTTCTAGTACCACGTTCATGTCATTTATTATGGTTTCCAAACCTTCTTCTGACCCCCTTAATATTAACATTTCATCGTCAAAGCGTAGCGTTTTTATCTCTTTTACTTTCAGTTTGATTCCTTTTTCATATTCCGTTGTAACTTTAATAATATCCTGTTCTATACATATGGTTAACGGAATGGGTGACACTGCATCCATGCCTTACTACTTTCTTGGTTTCTACTTTCCTTTCTCGATCTTAAATTCTAATTAATGCAGACTGCCTTCTGTATAGATTATGTATAAGCCTCCTTTCTCGATTGTTTATCCTTATGCTCTTCATAATCCTGAATAGTGCGTTCCAGTTCACATTATAAAATGTTTCTTCTAAATCTACAAATGCCATGAACGTAGGTCGGTCTTTTCTTATCCTGTCTTTTAAACTTAAGACACAACATCAGTTTTACTTCTCTTCTCCCTACATTCTTCCTAAATCAAACTGATCTTCTCCTAACTCGCATTCTATTTGACGTCCCATCCTCCTATATACTATTTTCCTTAATATATTGCACGCATGAGATACTAAAATAATTGCCTTGTGCTGCTCACATCCTTCAGTCCCAGTCCTCTTTGGTATGGGTATGATTATGGTTTTACTAAAATCTTATGGTATTCTTCCTGTTTAGTAGATTTGGCAAACTATTTTGAACAGGAATGATATTGATTCTTCGCCCTATGATCTTATCAACTCCACTGGAATGTTATCAATTCCTGGGGTTTTAGAATAGCTCAGGTCTGTCAGCGTCCTATCAAATTCCGAGCTTAAAATTTTGTCCCCGATCTCTTCATCATCCACCTCCTCTTCTTCCTCAATTAATCACTGATCTAGATTTCCATCATGATACAGCTCTTCTATATATTCCTTCCATATTTCTACTTTTTCTTCTTTATCCAGAATGTGCTTCCCATCCGCTCTCCTGATGTTCTTGCTAATATTTTCCTCTCTTCCATATGTAAAATATAATAATGGTACCGAAATTATAAGTTTTAAAAATATATGTATTCATTTTTATGAAAACAGTTTTCAACAAGAACATAAATTTACTTTTCAAATAAGTTTCATACGGTATTTTCAAAACATTTCATTTATATATCGTAAATAGTATTATAATCTATGCTATAGAGTTCGTCAAAATAACAAGCATCGCTTAAAAGCAATCAGGATTAATGGGAAAAGTTAAATGAATTTCCTGTTTATTTCCCAGCTAACGAGTTTACAAATGTTGGCAAAAGTCCTACAGAGAATGTAAAACACTGTGACGAACAGAGTTCAGCAACTACAGATTGATACCATTCTTATTCTTAAATGTAATCTGAATTAACTAATTAAAATTTACTTTAGCGCCCTGTGTATCACTTTCTTGACAACATAGTTCTATATTGTGTTTAGTTCACAATTAATACATTTAATACTCAAGGAACCGTCCACTTTTTTGTAAATTAATTTAAATCACAAGTTTTCTGGACAACAAAAATTTAGTAGATGATGTGAATTAATGTAACTTTCTCCGAAATTATTTTCTGTGTGATTATGGGTAAAAATAATACTAAGAGTAACGTCCAAAATACTATGATAAATTGAAATATAGAAATCGCAAAATATTAAGAAATGAAAATTTTGTAAGGAAAAGACAGAAAATCAGTTTCCAGAAATTTATTT
Source organism: Eucriotettix oculatus (assembly GCA_034510155.1). NCBI lineage: Eukaryota > Metazoa > Arthropoda > Insecta > Orthoptera > Tetrigidae > Eucriotettix > Eucriotettix oculatus. The sequence continues at coordinate 189,928,385 of CM067376.1, forward strand.
TTGCAAATATTTCTTTTAGAAAAGCTGTAACTAGCCCTAAGTAGATTTCCTTGTAAATAATAAATAAATTTTGATCCTCCTAGAAAACACATTTTATATTATAAAATAAGTTTTAATAAATGCGATATTACAAAACATTCTACTTGCCTACAGTACACAATTATATTTTAATTCTGTATCCACAAAAATCAATGAGTAAATATGTATTATTCTATTCTTTCTATTGAGGTAGGCTTTAATTGGTTAACTACTACAATAGGAAATTTTCACATTATTTATTTTAAAACTGAATGAATTTAATAATTTCATTCCATGAATATGGCAAAGGCGGCATCCAAATTATACACCTACTATACAAATCATTATCATGTTTGTCTTCCTATTGTGAACTGAGCGTAAAAGTATTGTATTAGAAATTTCCGTTTGTAATAATCGATAAAGAGCAAATTTTATGGGTAGTTCCTTAACACTATCGATCAAAATCACAATAATATACAATTGAATAATGTGAATGAAATTTGTTTATTATTTCATTATAAACACAACAGTGTGAATAGTATTTAGCTTAGTATTAAACTTTTATTCGGATTTATGAAGTTGTCGCGTTTCTTAACAGAAATTTGGATTAATTAATTACTCTGTGAGATTTCTATTTATTATTCCCAACTACCTGAGAAATAGAGATACAAGAATAGTCGTCGTGGGCTCATGGTAACACAATATTTAAATAAATGAATTTAATCCCATGATTAAATGTTAAGAAGCGTCTTCCGTTAATAATCGGAAGAAATGCTTTAATTTTGCTAAGGTTTCGCAGTGTAGTTTTATTCCGTGCAACTAAAAACGAGGAATTATTTAGTTTAATTTCAACCTATTATTAAATTCTTATTATGGAATAATAAGAATTTTTTATGTCACCCAAAAACATGAACGTCAATTCTTTCAGAATATTATTTCACTTGTACGCATTATCGTAAACGTATAAGACAACTGCAACGAAAAATCGGCTACTACTTGTTATTACTTAGATTCATTAGTACAATAATTACTTTTCGTTGGAACACACACTCCCATACATATTAATTATCTGTACGTAAGTAGTTAAAGCATGTAATTTTATTTATAATTTTATTACGATATTCAAGTTTAATAGAAACAGAATGAACAGAGAATTGTCATTGAAACGTCATTAAACAGATTAAACTTATACTCGAACACAGGCAGTCAATAAATAGTAGGTGTCATTAATATATTAATAAAAGAAAATTTTCAAAAAGAAAGCATTTGATAGTTACTTGCATATATTGATTGTATTTTAGAAAATTTTAGTTTTAGAACGACTTTGTATTTTATCATAGGGAAATATTTAATATATAAAATGGGAAAAACAGAAAATTTGTTCGAATTAAGTTGAACGGGGTTTTGTATTGAACCAAGTTATATTATAATAGCTCTGATATTACAGATTCTGAAGCATAAAACCATGAGAGTATGCAAACAACGAAAAACACATCTATTTGTCAACTGGTTTTTTTATATTTTATTTTTATTACTAATATAACTATGTGAGAGGTGAACAATTTATATTTGTTCATTATAAATATTAATAATTGTTGGGCTTTTCATTTATGACGGTTAGAGGTCTAATCGGGAATGTACGCAAACATAAATTATGTTCAGCTTTACCATTGTTAGCCTTAAGCATTCTCTTATTACAATAACAAGAAACTACTAACTCAAATTTTCTCTAAAACTTCAATAAATCATTAATGTAGGCCAGTATTAATAATTCTTTCATGTTTCTCGTTTATTAAGGCGTAGTCGTGGAGGCAACAAATGAGGCCCCCTTTATTTAGGTTCTTTTTGGATCGAAAGTGCAAAGTAATCCTTTAAGAGATATGGAAAGGGGAAAATGGAGAGTGAACATTCAAATTCAAATTCTGAGCCCGCTGCCGCCATTAGCGAATTACGTGCAGCGCAGGGAAAATAACACATTATTCACGCGTGTGGTTCATTATACGGCAAGAGCATAGCCACCGAGATTATATCCTGAACCCGGACATAATATGACCATCTGACGTTAAGTGCTTTTCTAGCTCATTATCTTACACACGAGACCCTCAAATAATTTCACAGAATAAAATAACATAAAATTTAAAAATACGTATTGTTACTAAGAAAAAGGGGTAGATTGATCCTACTGAGCGATGCTGATTATCTGTTTCTGTATTGCAGCTGCAAACTAATCCTATTCATTTGATATCATTAAAACTTTAAGAGATTGTAGAGTTATACGATTTTTACATTGCTTAAACGGAAGAAAGTATTCCAACGAACACTTTTGAACAAGTTATTTCGTATTTAAGAAGACGATAATCATAAATAAATAAATATATATTTTTTGAATTTTAAATAAATATATATTCATAATTATAAAATTGGTTCAGTTATATGTTGAAGTATGTTTGTAAGTATGCTGCACCTGAAAGAAATATCACAAAAATATTGTTTACATTGCAAAGGCAACATAAATAATTTTTGATACTTTACAATCTCTACTTCTTTATCAGAAATAAGGTCTTATAAAAAAATCCGTGATTAATAAAATAATTTGGTTTATAATAAATTCGAAGGTGACAAATGTAAACACAATTCGGGTGTTCAGAGCAGACGAAATTTAATACAATGAGAAATAAATTGCATATTTCAGTTTACAAGTAAAACATCTAGGTTTGCAATACGAATTTAATTTTAATAAATTTATATGTACTAAACTACTAAACAGAATATCTAGAAACTTTTAAGTGATGTTCAAACAAATTTCATCACCAATAGATGATTTGCCTATCCTTTTAGTAGTCCGTTTCCTTTCTTTATTCATTTCATGAGGTGTTCACAGTCACTGTATCAACGTGCGTAATTAATTAATAGTTGAAAGAGAATTTTCCTGTTAAGAAAATCTGTTTTGTGTAGTGATGTATTAAGTCAGTCTGAGGTGACGGATACTAAACTACTTGTATCACATGCAATTTTGAAAGTGACGAGGATGTAGTTGCTTGGTATCCTGTAAAGGTCAAAGGTTACAGTTCTATGCAGATATTGTTATTGTATTTTTAGCACAAGTATCCAGGTACGTGGTATTTATTTGTTGCAGTATTACTGAACAATATTTTAGCCGAGAAAAACTCTATGGCGAAGGTATGCATAGAAGTCGTTGCACTCGTGAATAATTTAGTATAACATATTGGTGTAGCGTGGAGTTGGTTATGTGTATGAGTTTGAGTGTGCGAAGAACTTGTGTCAGCTCGTGGATTCTGTTATCGAAGTAATCCAGAACGGAGGAGAGCAGAGGCAGGCATTGTTGACATGTCTGGCACAGCAGCTGGGTCCCTGTGCTAGGTGGGAGTGGCTGGCTCACCGGGACCTCCAGTTTGCAAGAACTGACAACGACGGTAACTCGCGAGGGTAGAAGCAGCGACAGACCACTGCAGGGCACCGTTTAACACCGTAGACCAGGAGCGGCCGGGCGTGGTAAACACGTCTACGACTCGCTCCAGGGGCCAGAAGCTATCCCGTAGCGCACTGCGGTGTCGCGGGACAGTAACTCTAGCCTAGAGGTACTCACGCAGCTCGGGTGCCCGGTACCAGCAGCCACAACAGCTGCAGCAGCAGGACCCGCGACATGATGCTAGCCGCTACCGGTCGCCATCGCGTCTGCCGCCCGTGTGAGCAGCGAGCCCGGCCCAGTCGCGCACAGCCCGCGCCGTATTGATCGGCCACGCCACCTGCCCCGGCACCCATATGCCGCCGCCGCCGCCACCGCCGCAGAATATCACCATCTAACATAAATAAATAGATCATCTTATTCGACACGAACCTGACAATATAAATTTTTCTTTGGTAGAAATTAACTATACCTCGGCCAAAATTTTATCGCAATTTCTTCATGCCCAGTGACGTAGTGTATATAGGCTAGTAGGGGCGGTTTCGAACACTCACCCTGTCTATTAAGAAGACTATCATAATTTCCTTTAACCAGTAGAATTAATGTAAGCAGTGAGATTAAAACACCAAATTCTCCTTCCCAAACTATAACTTTCACCTTTCATTATTTTTGTAGAAATTCAGACCCTCACTATGCGTTTGACACAGTTATATGGCATACAATGTCATTTTTAATATGCAATCGGTTAAATAAACCGATTACATATTACAATTCTCTATTGAACAGTAAATGACGATTGTTGACCGAATTAGATACATTGTGAATTTATACTAAGTTATTTAGGTCAAAGAAGTAAGAGTAAAAACCATCACTTCTAACAGAAAAAAAAATATAATCATTTAGGAAGGGACACTTCAGTGTACAAGTTTCGTAGTAAATATCAGACAAACACATCAGTACTTAATTTGTATTACCTTAAGGCAAACAAAAAGTAAATTTTACTAATTCATACGTCGACACATCTTTATAACTGAAATGCTTGCACTGCAACTCACATCGGCTGATGATCAAGAGATTTTAATTTTAATTTAAGGGCCACTCTTAATGCATAAATGGTACTCTTTTTCTTTATACATGTCCTCTCATGTAAATTTGTGTAACTATAGTATCTTCTTCAATTACAGTCTTAGTGTCTATCGTAACACCTCATTTTGATAGGGTGCCACTATTCCCATTATTTATACTTCTTTGTTCCTCTTTCATCCAAAGAAAATAATACATTACATTTTGACGAGTTGAGGTAGTGATGACTAATTTAATTACGATATTATTAAGGATGGGAAGTGCTTAGGTTGAATTTATCATTAAACGTCAGAATAACATAAGTTATTGCCAATATTTAAATAGTAGAGCTTGCGATTATATCGAATAATCCTGTACGATCGATTTGAAATGATGCATACTATCTCTGAAACTTTACAGGGATTCCAAAACTCAAACATTTAAGGAACACATATTTAGAATTATAACTTATTTTGATAACAAATAGCCATAAAAACAAATCATTTAACTATAGCCGTTTTTATAAAGTCATTTGCCACCAAGCTATATGACTCCTTTTCTTACGCGCTAATCACTACATAATTATAATACAACTACAGCCCTGAATGAGGGCATATAAAATTAATCGCAATATAAAACTAGAATAGTTGTTTGTCTATCTTAATAGTTATAATTATATGACCTTTCGGATTTCCAAAATGTGAATAATATCAACAGAAAAATTAATATAGTAATAGATAAATATTTAATTGTACAACTTTTCTTCTCATTTATGAATTGTACACGAGAGTTGGTGTATTGTAAATAATTACTATATATTACAAAGTCCTTCAATGAATATCTGCCAATAACTTATATTGTATAAATAAATTTGAGTAAAAGTTCCAAGGCATTGCTATCTACGCCTGTTGTTAGTGGCTTTTATCAGCATATATCTTTCTTAACTTTATCTGACTGAAGGCAAATTTATTTATTTCTTGTAACTTAATAATCGTATCAGTAGAACGTATTCGTTACCATCGTTCCAGTTGAAATAAAGTTTACAAATTATATTCATAAAAATATAAATTCTTTTATGTCACATAGTGCATTAATATCAATTATTGAAACTCATATAAGGTAGGAAAGCTGTTACAACATGAGAATAATAATAAAAATTATTGAATCAAACTACCTCGTATACTTTCAATGGATTACTCGTTTCATCTCACCTCTGATTCTGGGAAGTGATTATGTTAAAAACTATTGAGATTTTTTTTCATAACGTTTTACATTCTCTTCATTCTCACGGGAGTTTTACTCAAGTTATTTGAACTTCTATAACATTAAATTATTGTATCCAAGGTTAAGTAATATTAACTGTGATAACGATCGTTCTGTCAAAGAAATTGTTAATACAAAATTTCCAGTTATTACTATTAAAGTAAATTATTTTAAATGATTCCGTGTATTTTTCATTACATAGGCTTTTTGAATTTCGTGAGTCTAGTTGTGATTAATTTTTATTTTTCTGTGTTCAGATATATGATACATAATAAATTATATAGAGCAATAATATTTTGGATTTGATTGCCAATATTATAGTGGTATATATGCTGTTCACAGAATAATGTACCAGTACTAAGAAACTACAATAATTTCAAAGAAGTACCTAAGTGGAATTCACATCGGTCCCGGAGGAATGATTAATCTCTACGAAACCTGCCCGAAGCTCAGTCAATTAATTACTCTTAGAGCTACAGTTCAGCTCGGCGTAATTTAATTTATTTATGGAATGAGACATAACTCTTTAATGAAAGTTGACGTTGTCTTCGTTCGTAAAGTTGTAATAAAGAGTAGGATACTAACAATAGTTTAGGGTTGGTTGGCGATTAGGCGAAAATTTTTCAAAAACCTTCTTTAAAACAGGGAATTTCTGCGTATATGGAAATCAGCTTTTCTGAGCCGTTTAGTGTTTACTTTATATCATATAATGAAATGTTAAATGACGTTTTACACCTTCAATTCATTTATTAAAGAGATTCACATGGTCTCTATATTTTCAAGGTGTTCAATAGGAGTTTCGTTTATGAAACAAAAAATACGGAATATGCACTAATATTTTGGATAATCTACAATTTTAACAAGAGACCAAATTAAAATACAATAATAACAAATAAAATGATAAAAAACTGTGTGGTTATTATGTTTTAAATAAAATTAATATTAAGAACTGTAATATATTTACTAAATAATATATCCCTCCTGCACAACGACGAAAATTGAAATTATTTTAGAAGTATCCCACTTTTATACTGAAGTGACTTCTGTTTCATTTCCACGAAAAATTCTGTTATCAACATTCACGAGCTCTATTCAAAAAAATAATTATTATTTTCTAAGCAAGCAACCTTACGTGCCTTGAAATGAAAATTTAGAACATAATAGATGGCGTAATGTAAAAAGCATAAATACGATGTTTTTGAGAAACACATTTATAACGGGTTACGTAAACCATTAATTTATACTGTATAAATTTAATATTTTCTTGGTGCTAAAGCACAAATATATACACGAGGAAGGTTGTAGAGCCGTGAAATTACGTAACTTATATATCTGCGTAATTAGTTTCGAAAGGTTACAAAAATTACAGATCCAACGTCGTTTAAAACGTATGAATATATACATTTTTAACTCTTTGATTCTCATAGAAGAACTGTGGAATATCATTATTACTGCTTTCTCATGCAATATAATTAATTCCTTTAGAATATAATTATAAGTATGTAGTAACGCGCGTATATTTGTGCGTATGGAGTAATTGAAATATTAAAGGAGCACAGAAATTGCATTTATTATGCTTGAGACGAAGTTCGAATTATTTTAGCCAGTAAAACATAAATACATTAGAGCAATTATGAATTTAGGCCCTGATCCGTCGCGAGATCTTGAACCCAGGAAGTGAAAATTGTATAATATCAAACTGGAGATAAGCTGACTTACACGACCAAAAAATTCGTTCATAGCCGGTGAAAAATCTTCATTGAGGAAAGCAGATAGCAGTGAAAGTTATTTGTTTAAGCAAATATGTGATTCTAAGATGTTCCTGAGGGAAGGACTTCGCGAATCAGTCGGACAATCTTGGATTAAAATTTGAAACGGAACCATTACTTAAACAGAATTTGAAGCGAATGGAGGAGAGAGACAGTTTTTTATTAAAATAAAAGTACTGAGTTTTTGGAAGGAATGAAGGAGGTGTAGTTTAGTTGAAGATGATCCTCATTTGTGAGATTTTATGAATCTGGAAATGTTAACTTTGTCGTTTCAGTATTCCTGCTCAATGCACCTGTACATACATTGCACAAAGAGTCGAGACCCCCTCCTCCAGTCGTACGAAAATACAAAGCAAGGAATATATGTATTTGAGACTCTGAAATAATCTCTTTCTCACAGATTCCTTTAAAATTTGTTTAGAATCCCATGCCGAGTAAAATAAGTCTCATTAAAAATCTATAATATAATTATAATGTAAACTAAAAAAATATTTTATTGGAAAAACTATAAATACTTTTATTACATTGTTATGTCATATAGGTCAATTGGTATTATTCTTTAGAGTCTGTTTCTCCTTGTTTTTAAATTATAATATGCAATATTTTCTAATGAATTAATTAAAGGTACGTCACTTGGCATCACTATGACAGGCTAGATCCCATGGAATAGATGCATATATCGCAGGTAACTAAAGACTAAGACACATATTAAAATCAATTCAATAAATTTAGATGCTGACATGCTATATAGCTGAATGGAAAATATTTCTGTTTAATTTTCATGTTTTCAGTTACGTCTTCTTTCACAAAAATTGTTACTAGGTAATAAATTTGACAGTATTCTGTGAGTTGAAATTCGAAGTATTCCGAACTAATTAAGAAGAATTAAATAATGTATACCATCAATTATGAATATTTTGTGGCTTAAGTAAAGCGTTTGATTGTGACGACTAAAACATACTGTTAGAAAAAAGGAAGTCCTATGGAACTACAGGAACTTCATTTTCTTGACTTAAATGACACTAACAACATATAATTTAACGTGTAGCCTTATAAGATTCATGATAAGGTGAAATACATGAATAAGATTTAGGAATTATTAAATCTGGAGTTCCACAGGGTTCAATATTAGGACCTTTACTGTTCCTTATATATAAAAATGATCTTCCAAATTATGTATATTTGTCTTTTTGCAGTTGACAATGGCATATTATAAGTGAAAGGAAGTGGAATGCTTCAAATACTAAATTTGTTGTAAGCTATTAATGAGCACCAATTGAAGCATTCCACTTAATTTCACTTGAACTCCATGCACCTTTTATCAATTTACACCGTCTGTTCTTTCACTGTGTTCCTAGCATTAGGCTGTGAAGAGTGTGAATAGTAAATTGCAGGTGAGCCTGCCTTAGGTTAGGATGTCGAATCGGTCCTTGGACGGTGACTCGGAATAGCTCAGTGGTAGAATTACCGTCCGGAAGGCGGGAGATCTTGGGTTTCAGTCCCTGGTGCGGTCGACGTTTTTCACTTCTTGTCTTTCTTCTAAACTAGTGTATTACTGAAAACTAACAAATAAAAATTAGATGATGCAAGTAACTATAGTTTAAGTAACCTGTTAACAAAGTTTAACTGTGAAAGGATTAACAATTAACTGTGAAAAACCTATTTCATGAAATTTCACACATACAACACAACTTTACAATCTATAACTCTAAAAAAATACAATAATGTAAATTTAAGTTCAATTATTAAATTTCTTAGGCTTTTAATAAATAATACATGAAATTGGACATCTCACTCACATATCCTGTAAGGATTATGTCCACCTTCATTGGTTTAAAAACAAAAAAACTGGTTTACTTACCATATTTTCATTTCATTTTTTATACGGGATTATATTCTGGGGCAACTCAGCAGGTATAGACAGAATGTTTATTGCACAAAAACGTTTTGTCCGAGCAAATATGTCAGATCCCTCACGAACCTCATGTAGAAAATAATTGGGTATTTGCACAGTCATTCCAATACTCACTAATGTTCTTTGTGACTGAGAATAGGCACTTATTTACGAATAATTCTGATTGTCATGGCTTCAATATACGAAACAAGAATATTTTTTACAAAATATTAAACAAATTGTCAATTTCACAGAAAGGCGTATATTATTCAGGGATCTCCATGTTTAATAAACCCCCACAAAGAATTAAACAGTTGTCCAATAACAAAAGCCATTTTAAAACTCGGTTATCTACATTTCTGCTTAGCCACGCCTTGTATTCAGTAAAAGAATTTATTAAACAATCTTAAATGTACATTAAGTCAGCCTGAAGTAATAATCGAAATCCTCTTCATTTTTAACTGCATATAGATTCACTATTATTATGTGACTGTAAATAGCAAACATGAGCTATTCATAAGTAAATGTTCTAGAATATTATTAGTAATAATTTATTGGTTGTTAGTAGTTAACGCCTAGTATTATAGGAATAAACGAACACCCTGTCTCATTCCACATCGTTGAAGCTAAGCTTCTCTATAGGATCTACGAAATATGATATTATTATTACATATTTATGGGACAAAATGACTATATGTACACAAATATAGAAATAAAATGTTTCTAATAAGCCCCTACATATGTGTCACGTATTTCAGAATAGAAAGAAAAGCTGTAATTCTTGAGGTGGGTGTCAGAAATCAAATGAGACAGCGCTAACATGATAAACTAATTCAAAGATATTCTGAATGACAGTATTCAAGTACGATGGCATAATATCCCTTAATTCCATTTCCTGATGGGACTGCGCAAGAAGTGTTCCGTTGTCACTGCTCCAGTAGAGTTAAGGGGGACTAGATGGGCAATTATCATTAACTGCAGAAGCGTAATCTAATGGTGTGAGTCGTGGACCTGCATAATTATGACTTCTCAGTAGGTGCTGCTCTGTATTCATACAAAGATCGCAACTAGGACTCGGAAGTCGATATGCACAACCGTCAATGGACTTGTTAATTACATTTATCCAGAAGCAAACATTTGATAACATCACTGGATCAACTCGTTTAATAATTGATAATAACCACGCTGCATATGTGAAATTAACGTTTTGTTGCTGATATACATCGTATAATCCAGTTCAAATTCGGTTTGCTTTACAATACTGTAATCTATATGATTTGTTTATTTAACTTTTACTGAAAAGTCTTATAAACACGTAGTTTGTAACTCCTCAATATTGTTTTAGTAGCAACAATACATTGTATTTTCAGTGATCCTTAAATAATTATTTGACAGACAATTCATTCTCTAATTTTTTTATTGACCATATTGCTAATTTACAATCTGTTCTCTTGGAACGATTAGTAAATGATTTACATGATATAAGTTACAATTAAGAGAGTCTAAATGTTAAGTCCAAAATTGACTGCGCTTTAGTCTATTGTTATGTTCACTATTGTCCAACATATTCACTGATTGTGGATCGGGTGATTGCTCAATCTTGTTTGGTGCCTCTTCCTGTGTTCGGTGATAATTTCTGTCATTCTTGAGATTTATAGATCTTTATTTAGATTTTTATTTGATACGATCCAGGGTGCGTTGCACAGCAATATATTTGTGTTTTTGACTTGAATCTTCTCAGGATCTCGAGGTTGTATTTGCTGGCTGTGCCCCATAGTTCGACGCCGTATGTCCATGTTGACTTAGTTATTGCTTTGTACAGTAAAATTTTGATGTCCAAGGAAAGCTTAGATCTTTTATGAAATAGGCAAGACAATTTGACTGATTTGATTTGTGCTTCTTTCCGCTTCATTTTTATGTGGATTTTCAATGTTAGACGGCTGTATAAATGTTGTTTCTGGGAGTTCTGCCGAATTTATTTTCACTTTTGGGCATATTTCTTTTCGAAATGAAACAGAAATGTGTTGAGACTTTGCCCTGCTTATAGTCACTCTCCATTGTTTCGTCCAGTCTTCTATCTTGTCGAAATGCATTTGCAAGTATTGTGAAGCTTGTGTTGAGTTTTAGTCGGCAGCTACAATAGCTGTGTCGTGGGCAAATGTGGCCATCATGGTGTGTTCCGCTGTTGGTAAGTCGGAAGTTTACAATACATACAGTAATGGTACATGTATACTCCCTTGTGGAACACCTGCCCTCATTAGTCTGATTTCAGAGGCACTCTCTGGTACGTAAATTGGAAGGAGCGATTGTTTAGGTATGATTGGAAAAGGGAATAAAATGGTTGTGGACTTTATATAATAAACCTTCGTGCCAGACCTTATCAAATACTTGTTGAATATCCAAGAAGGCGGGAGATTAGTATTTCTTTTCTTAAAGGCTTTGAGATAGTTTGTTTACTATTCTATGTGTCTGATCTATCGTTGAACGACCATCCCTAAAGCCATATTGGTGCTGTGGATTTATATAATTTATTATTGGTTTGAGTTGTTGTGATAATAGTTTTTCAAAGACCTTAGATAGTATGGCTAAAAGACTTATTGCTCTATATGATGCAACGTCAGAGATCGGTTTTCCAGGTTTTGGAATGGCTATAATTTGTGCATGCTTCCATTGTATTGTGCAGTGGCTGTCTCGTATTATGGCATTGACAATATTTGTTATGTATGTTGATGCTCCGTTAGGTAATTATTGTAGTATTTTACCGGTTATGAGATCATACCCAGAGCTTTTAGCAGGATTTATATATCATTTAATAGTTTTTTCTATTTCTCTTATGTTGAACGGTTTTATAGGTTTCGATTGAGGGGTGAAGTCTGCAAATTTTCTGTTATTTAGTTTTATAAAGTACTTAGTTCTTTTATTGGTTTGAATAATGTGGAAAACTGCCTTGCAAGACGTTCTACTTTTTTTACGGCTTCGTACCCAAGTGCGATCATTTTTTCCAATAGGCGAAATGTGCCGTTGAGGTTTACTCATTCTTTTGGTTGAATTCCAGAGTGCATTCTCTAAAAGCAAGAAAGAAATTTGACACGATGTCAAACAATTGACAAACGTCAATTGATAATCTCCTTTATGACAATCTCAAACCGCGGGAGCCCTGATTTTTTACAGTGGTTCAACTCCACTTAAAAAAGACTTTATTTTTAGTCTACTGTTGGGTTCTAGGCCGGTGGCAGATACAAAATGAAATTTCTTAAACATAAATACTCCTAATATAAAGAAAAATAATCACAGTCCTTTAAAATTTCTATAGCCCTGAAAGTAAAAATAGAAACGCTACAAGAATTATATTACCTTAACACTTTAATTTTTAAAATCGAGTATACATTATTCAAAATACCCACTTCACGCTTTTTTGAGATTTGTCCTAAATTTATTTTCCTGAAGAGGATTTCCTCCACACACTCCCACAGGTAAATTATTCCAGACGTTGATGGTCCTATTTAGGAATGAGAATTTGTTATTTATTTATTTTTCTTTCTACATTTCACTTTGAATTGATGATCCCGTCTACCTATATAACTGGGCTTTTGCATTTTGGGACTAATTCCAATTCATGGTTTTTGTCCCGTATAAGCTTTGAATAGAAAATGCAGCCATGCTTTTTTGACACTATCTCCCAGCCTAGCGGTTCTACTTTTTCATTCCTATGACCCGACCCTACTCGCACAAAGTTAGCAGCCCTTTTCTGAACTAATGATTCTATTTGATTTTTTCTATGGATAAATATACAACCTCCTTTGATTTTGAACTTCCCTTTTTTACGTTCCTCATAATGAAATGTAAGGAATTCCACGCTTTTCGGGCCGTGAAATTCGCCTGTTCCTCCCACCAATGTCTGTTGTTGAAAAATATACCCAGATTACGGATCGTAGGCTTTCCCGGTGTAGATATCCAACGAAGTTCTCTCGGGCTTCAGACGGATTGACTCGTCGTAGCAGCACAACGTTTCCATGACCTTCCTGGCCATCGGCTTCAGGTGAAGACGATGGCCAGGAAGGTCATGGAAACGTTGTGCTGATCTTCTTGTAATAATATAGCGTCTTGCTCGTTCGTTATCTTTCTGTAGATGATGCAGTCGTCAGCGAAAAGCCTTACCCCTGACTTTAAATAATGCGGTAAGTCATTAATAAATATTAAAAACAGCTATCGCCCGATTACAGTGCCTTGATGTTACAATGCCTGAATCAGAAAATTGTTCTCCAATTTTGAGGTTTTGCGATCTATCGCTTAAAAATTTTTCTACCCATAGTACCAAATTTTATTTAATTTATTCAATAGGATATCATGAGGCACTACATCAAAGGCTTTAGAGAAGTATATGATAACCCCATCTATTTTACCCCCATTATCTACTTCATCTGCTAACTCCTGAAATATATTTATCATTTGGCTTTGATTTAAAATCATTTTAATATCAACAAAAGCACGTTCTTTGCTATTATAACAATGATACACGGCCACCTTACGTACTTCAATATTTACTGTGCCTCATATTCAGAATTTTCATCACTTACGAATTTATGTTGAAGATTCTATATCTCAGAATGGTGAAATGTGGAATTTTAACAGTATTGCACATATTGGAGTATAAAAGATGGATACGCCTGTAAGAGACGAAATCTCCTTTTTATGTAAAAATATAGTTGTTGACTAATTTGTCGATTGATTAACATGGTTTTTCAATTATTTGTTCAATTTATCTTGTGAAACTTGAACGGTATAGCTGGTTTTAAAGATAGTTTAACTTGATGAACGTAGACTTTCCCGGTGAATAATTCGGATGAAATCTTCACGGTTAACCAACCGGGTCAGGTATTTAAAAGAACACAACGTTTCTGCGGCCATCTTCTGCCGCCGTCTTCAGGCTATATGTCGTCATGCGTTGAATGCGCCGTATTTATACCTTCGGAGTCACCTGATCCATGCAGCGATCTGATTGGTCCTTGTGCGTCACCTGTGGAAGGCCTGTCTGTCAACTGAGCTTGTATATCACGTATTGTCGTAATAATGGGATCCCATGCATTACTGATATGGTAGCCAGAGTCTCTGTTAATGAGATTATTATGTGTCTTAATTTCTATGGCTTCCAATATCACGCTATCACGCCATTTATGAGCATGTTTTAATTTAGTTGTCTCCGAAAAATGCATTTTATGTCCCGTTGTCAAAACATGCTCAGCAACAGCAGATTTGTCAAGTTGTTTCAAGCGAACGTACCTTTCGTGTTCAGTGCAACGTTGCTCTATTGTCCTCAGGGTTTGACCAATATACAGTCGGCCGCAGTCACAAGGAATTTGGTACACTCCAGCAGTTTTTAAACCAATGTCATCTTTAACGGAGCCCAGAAGCTGTTCTATTTTGTTTAACTTGGTTAAGTAATAAATCAGTAGTGTAGTCGCTAATGATCTAGTTATCTAAACGAACTGTTCATTAAAAAAATATAAATGAAATTGTTTCGGGTAACAAAATTTGAATTGGTCATGTGAGGAAGAATTTGTTGGAAGATGAATAAAACGAAGAGAAACGTAATGGGTTTTCATAAGGGTTCTATAGAATCGTAATGAATTGTAATATATAATTATTTGTTCCCAGCGAACATGAAGCGTGAGGGAAGAGTGGTTTATTCTAAAATATGATGAGAATATAAAGCTCACACTAATTTAAAATAGATTCATGCGACCACTCAGATTTCACCTAATCAACTCTTAGCTTCTGTTATATTTTTATGAAAAACTTATTGAAAAACGTCGTTCTTCAAATTTCTCCATAAAAAGAAATCGAGAGGCGTCAAATTGGGTGGTAAATTAATTTCCACTTGTAAACGAGGTTATGAAACTAAAGCTTTCCTAACTATTTGTTCTTTCCTGTGTTTGTGCTTGACCATACATTCCTATACAAAATGTGATTGTTACAGTGTCCTGTACCAACCCTCAAAGTTTGTACCATGAATTAGCAGTCACTCTGTATATAGAGCAAGCGATGGTTAAAATTTAAAGGAATAAGAAAAAGGTGTCATACTACAAGGAGATGAAACAAAAACACTACGATTTTCCGATGATATTGAAATATTAGGGGAGTTAGAAGAAGACTTTGAAATTATAATAAATGGCATGAACGTGGTCCTGGAGAAAGAGTTCAATAAGAGGATTAATAGAAGGAAAACCAAGGTAATGGAGTGTAGTATGGGAAACAGTGGAATAACAAAGGGTGTTAGATTGGGAAGTTATTCTGCTACTTGGGCAGCATAATAACTAGGGATGGAAGAATCGTAGTAGAAATAAAGTTTAGTATAGCTAAGCCAAGAAAATCAATCGCAAAAAAGAAGAATTTATTTACGGCTAAAATAAGTATTAATATTAAGAAATCATTTCTAAAAATGTTAGTATGGAGTGGAACGCGGAATGGGTGCGAAACGTGGACGTTACGAGTTGGTGAAAGGAAAAGATTAGAATCTTTCGAAATGTGGTGCTATAGAATAATGTTGAAAATCAGACGGTTAGAAAGAGTAACTAACCAGGGAAGTTATAAGCATAATACGAAAAGATAGATTATCATGGAGGACTTTGACCAAGATAAAGGTCACGTTTTGAGGCATGAGGGTTTTGTAAAATCAGTATTAAAGGGAAGTGCGTGGGGTAGGAACAGAAGAGAGCCGAAGGATGGAATACTCTTAGCATATTAGGGAGGACATAAGAAAAGGCTTGCGCAAGATAGGTTAGCATGGATGGTTGCATCAGACCAGACATGGGACCACAACAACAACATAGAAAAACGTGTCGATAAAGTCCTACTTTCATTCTTAAAAATGATCTCCAACGCTACCCAAATATTGAAAGATAATAACTTAATTCACCGATGCATTTATAATAATATTCGTCTACCTCTCACCATATTATTTGAGCGAAATCACTTGTAATTGAAAGACTATTTCATAAGTCTTGAGCAGTCCTTTCAAAAGCGCGAAATTGATGCACATCAAAACGATTCGGAATTATTTTCTTCCTTGCGCACCAAATGCCGGAGCGTGGGGGTTTTCTACGTATTTCAACATATTATGTTTGAATATGTAGATGCTTTAAATACGAAAAATGCGCTCTTTAGTATTAAAAGGTTTCATTAAAAATTAAAATTTGCACCGGGAAAATATTTTCTTAAGTCCAGGCAGATCTGAGCGTGACCACTGAATAAATGATTTGGAGTTAATAGTAACTATTAGACTAAAAGTAATGGAAGTCAATCTTGAAAGGAAGAGCAAAACACTTGTACTCGTGGCCAGCAATATCTACACAACATCGTGATACAGTGTTATCAAAGAATATATGAACTTTAGTGATAAACTGTAATCTTCTCGTTAATTTGACTTCCACAGAAACTTTGATGTGGTTCGTCATCACTATACATTCCCGTGTGTTAATTTGTTTTATATAATTAATTTAGTGTTAGAGTTTCTTAAATGCTTTCATGTCTTCAATAATGTATTAAAATTACATTTCACGATTGGAGTGAATTGAAGGCAAATAAATAAACCAAAGGTCAATCATTAAAATTAATTGTATTAAGTCTCGGATTTTTAGATAAATTTTGCGAACTTCTTAAGGATCACAAGCACTGGTTTTTTGGTATTACAAGAGGAAAAAGTTTGCAAAATATATGATCATAACAGTTAACAAAGCTTATCTAAGTGTATTTGAGCACTTGGGTAATTGACAGACATATTAAGATACTACTAGACGTTATGCGTCTTCCGAAAGAGCTTAAGATGGCAATTTCGAGAAGATCCTGCGATACTTCATGAAACGAGATGTATGTAAATTGTACGTTCTTGTAAAGAGGAAATTCGTAGTTGGTGCTCCTGAAATGCTGAGTGAGCGTGGAGATTGGCCCCGTCTTCCGGCAACAGGCAGCGCCCTCCAATAAGGCAAACACTCGACACCCGAGAGCCACCCCGCGGCGGAGCCGGCTATC
The DNA here is from genome assembly GCA_034510155.1 of Eucriotettix oculatus. NCBI lineage: Eukaryota > Metazoa > Arthropoda > Insecta > Orthoptera > Tetrigidae > Eucriotettix > Eucriotettix oculatus. The sequence goes on from CM067376.1 coordinate 189,945,846, forward strand.
TGATGCAGCTGTTGCTGGCGCCCTCTACTTCAGCGATACTTCACACCGCAAAGACGCTTCCGACCACGGAAAAAGAAAAGGCACAATACATAAAACGACTTCGATCTATTCTCATAAAAAAATTTCACTTCCTTATATATTTAAAACCAACAATCAAATTAATATTTCTTTGTGCACCCCAGCATTCCACTGCATATTTTTAGCATTAAATTTTCGGTGATCATAATTATGTTTTAAAGCACTAAAAAGTGGACGCCCTCTGTTGGCTAGTTTCTTAAGACTTACCCTGTGTGAAAGCCACGTCATTGAAATTTATTAAGTAAATCCTTCTTGATCAACCAATATCACAACTTTTTACAAAATAATTATCAAGTTTTCATAAAATATATTTACAGTCCCAGACATTATTCTGAATGAACTTCTGCGTGTAGAAGATTCCATTAATCTAATAATGTAAATTTCTGAAACTAAGAATTATAGTAGACTTTTCTCATATGATCCAATTTTTTAAATTAATTATTATAGTTTACATTCAATGTAGCTCCACCGCATAAAATGTTTGCTTCTTGAAAGCGACGAAAGCCATAGCCAAGGGATTCCCTCAATAAGCATCCAGCTAAGATTAGTCACCAGGTTGGAAAATTCCCGGAGAACGCCAGTACGCAAGGGGAGGAAATTGGTAACAGCCTTGGTTGGCGGTTCTAGGATCAATTTCCACCAACTGTACATGTAGAGAGGTGGAGGACGAGACCAGAAAGGGGGGGGGGAGAGAGAGCCTAGAGACACTTTATGGTTGGAATTGGAATTGACGGAGAGCGGTTGGTCTTCAAAGGAGGACAACGAGGGACGGAGAATATTGGCGAACACGTGACCGGATGAACCCGATCTCTGGGGGCAAAGATTCTTTGCTGGTAAGCCGATGAAGTTTTTCTATCCTGGTGCCCTACGACGCTAAAATTTCTTTTTTGGTTGTAAATTATAGGGAATTTTAAATCTGGATATCGAAATTTGGAGGAGATGTCAAAAATGTGTTTATGTATTCGGCTCTATTGTAATATTTTATCATTTCATTTGTAGGGTTTGTAAGTTTTAACTTAATTACTTTAAATTACCACGTGAAGCATATAATTATGATTGGAGGACAAATAAAACTGTGAAACGTAGAATACAGGGATATTAATAGTTGTATATTTGTTGGCTGAAGATTGAGGCTAATTTCAAATTATTATGAAAACTTGTATACGATTTGATTAGAAATATTTTCAGAAATAGAATATTGTTATCTGGGAACAATTAAAAATTAAACCTGCAATATTTGAAAGCAATAAAGTCATTATACTTATTTCTAACTTTTTATTACCATAACTCCAAATCTGTATTGCTTTTGTTCATTACTAGGTTTCAGTCGTAAGCAAAAAAAAATTCAGTTCAAGGTTGTAATTACATAGAGAAAGCCCCGTTGTTAATGATGGCTTCATTGGCGAATATCACGGTGAACGGTAGCGATGCGTATTCCTCCTGAAGAAAGAAAGAAAGCGGTCTATCAATTTGTCACTGCCTCGGCGTATGGAACACTACATATTGTTTGGTAATTTATAGCCTCATGTAGTTACTTGTGTGGGGCGGCTTGGCTAACAAATTGATCATATTTCCAGGCAGGTTCTAATTTGCTTGCGTCGCCGTTGTTTGTCGTTTCGGTCGGGGCGGTGTCAGTTAGATAACCATGTCATTGTGTGACTGAATGCTTCAATCACATTACCACACCCATCGATAAACCCGTTTTCCCTGCGAAATCTTTGTATCGCCAGAGCAATTGTTAGGTACTGATAATGAACTAAAAATCCATTCCGCTTAAAAGGATCAAAGTGTTTCGATAAAAGGCATAAAATTGAAAATTTGACCTTGCCCGCGGAACATCAATTTTATGTGAATGTAAAAGAGATTATCCTCACGAAAACTGATTTCTGCGTGTAAAAATGACTCTGTTTCTTAAATTTATACTTGTTTATAATTCGTCTTCGTCATGGATTCACTTTTACGTTAATATTTATTAGTCTCGAGGAATACTTAAATCAAACAGGTATTATATAAAGTAAGGGAGTAAATATGGTCTAAAACTAGAAAACTACGGAAAACGTTATTCATTCCCATAAAATTAAACGCTCGAATCCTATGCCATACTACGGAAATATGAAGTGACAATATTCCATTGAGACGTAGTTTTGGTCGAATGGTTAGCGTATTGTTGCTTGATCACTTTACTTCATTCAATGTTCCGCTACACTTGGATATTGTTTATTATTTAATTTTATTTTGGTGAAAGAATTTGACATAGATCATAATTTTTACTTTGTGAGATCTCTTGAATGGTAACTCTGGTCTTTAACGTATATTTATGAATCGATAATATTTCAATGTTTGATTATTTTGTTTTTGATATACAGATGCGGACAACATACATAGATTTTCACACATTGCTTTTCTTCTAGTTCTTGCTTCCCCGTGTCTTCGGAAAGGTTTCATTAGAAAAAATCTTTTACTATCATTAACAACATTATAGTACTTTTCATAATAAAAATATGGCTATAAATTCACTAATAATATTATTTTGAGTTTTCCAAATACTTGACAGTTTTAACTAAATTCCCAACAGAAAAGGAATGTTTCAATTGAAGCTCAACCAAAGAATATAAAACTGAATTTACTGCTAAATGTAACTCATACTATTGTCCATGAATATAAAATTGCCTTCGCATTTCTATTTATATTTTTCTCGTTATTATTGTACAGGGACACTAAGTACCGGACCGTGCTCGTTACGCAATGTGTTACAAGAACCCACATACTGCATTCGTGGAGTGACCCATTCAAGGTCTACGTAAACCATTTGGTTTTGTGACTGTCTATTCACAGCAATATAATTGCTCATTAGTTTCCCGCACGTTGTAAATATGTTTCCATAAAGAGAGCTCTGTTCCTGTAAATACAGTAATTTGTCATCTTGTTCTGGGATTCAAATGAGTCATATCAATTTCTAAAGCACAGGACAAGTGCCGTATTTAACTTGGATTTTAGATGTAGTTATACTTAATGATGTTACAGATGACTCGCATAATCAGGATTCCCCTCTTATCGGAGATCAGATCTTTTGCGGTCCTATACCAGGCGTGCCTTATTAGGGTGAAAATTCACACTCGTACCCGTCAGGGCATTTTGGAAAAATAGTACGTGAAGCAAAGGGTGGGGACACGATACCCATCACAATTACCTTGTTTATCATCAGAATGATTAATATTATTAGTTTTTAATGAGTATATGTGACAATCGCTATTTTATTGCCTCACTGGGTGAGAAATTGCCCAACTGGAGACATGTAGTCGGAGAAAACGTCAAGGCAACAGCGAGGCGAGACATCGGGGACCCGAACGTGTCAGATACACAGTTTGTCGGCTTAATGTACGTTTACCCGAGTCCAGTTTCTTGACCCCGGGTATTTTCAAGGACACATCTGCTTCCAGAAATTAGGTAGAAAAACCCCAGGCTAAGCTGGATTTCGACCGGTGATGGGCGTCACATGATCCGCCATACACCTCATGGTGTGAGGAATGAGAGAGACGATTTGGTTAGATGGAATAGAGAAATTGAATCAGTTGGTGATGAACATTTGAATAAGGAAGAAGTCTGTAGAGTTCATGGTGGTTGAGCAACGGCACGAGAGCAATTAGAAATTGATACAATTGGGAAGTAATGTCCGAAGAAGAAACTTAAGAGGAGAGGGTGTAGTAGTTGGATCATGGGGCTAGTAAATAGAAGAGAATCTAAGCGGAAAACTGTAGACGTGCCCCCCGCCCCGTACTCGTAATCTGCGCACCAAAACTTTGGAAGGAAGACCAGGTACCAACGGCAAATGTCAACAAAGGATGGAACAGCCTCAGGAACGCGGAAGACCGGAGAACAGGCGTGTGTTAGTGCCAATGTCTAAAATGTGTAATGACATTCGTCTTGGTAACTGATAAATTTCAAGCAATTGAATATAACATGCATAATAATATTAATGTGTGCCACGTGACAAAATTTTTCAAGTTGAATAAAACGTTCCCTAAGCTATTTGATCAAATAATCTGTCGTGTACTAAACCTAATAAGTTAATAGGGGGATAACTTAATTTTAATTTAATTTAAATAATTTGTGAAACCAAATTTTCTAAGCCCCGGAACTTGTGGGGTCATTGCACTATAGGTAACGAGGGTAGTGGCAAAACAAATACCCATTCAATCGGTGCCCTGCGAGTGGACTAGATTTCCGCCACTTACCAAGCCCTCACTTATAAATTCTACAGGGTGAATGTTTTGGATGCCGCAATTTTGGCACGTAGCGATTTATTCCAGAGGAAGCGGGAATATTTTTAGACGCCAGGTCTCGTATTTATGGAAGAATACACACACACATATATATATATATATATAGTATATTTAATAGGAATGAAGTTGGGTGACAGGATGAACAACATTTTGGCATTATAATGAAAAAAAATAGAGAAACTAATGAGCTATTGTGAATAACGTAGTGAAAGGTTAGTTACCTTAAAGTTTGATATAATAATACAAATTTATATGCCTAAATGAAGAGACTGATAAAATCTACGAAGAAATTGAAAACATAATGAAATATGTCAAAGGAAACGAGAATTTTATAAAAATGGGTGATTGGAACGGAGTAATAGGAAATGGAAGAGTAAGTTATGTATAGGGCTTTTTAATAAGGGTGGGTCAATGTTGAAATGGAATAAAACATGCTAAGAATGAGGTATTAACATATTTATTTTTAATTTTAAAACAATTTCGTTAATATCTTACACACAGCTTGTTGAAAACCACTATAATTGGGTACTATGGACTTGGTGAAAGGAATGATAAGAGAAACATGGTAGTAGAATTTAGCATGTACTACAAAAATAATAGGACAAATACCTGGTTTAAGAATCATGAAAGAAGACTGTACACGAAGTGAAAACGAGACAAATAGGCTGGGCTTCAAGAGAAATACAAAGTAATTGAAGATTTCACGGCGAAAGGGAAAATAGACGCAGCATATGGGAAACTCAAACATTCTGAGAGAGGAAAACATTGGCAAGGAGAGCAGATGGGAAGCTAATTCTAGATATGGAAGATAATATGGAATACCTAGAGGAGCTGTTACACAATGAAAATCTAGATGAGTCAGTAGTAGAGTAAGAAGAGGAAGTGTATGATGAAGAGTTGGGGGCAAATTTTAAGGTCGGACTTTGGCAGAGCACTGACAGAGATGTGAGGAACGAAAAAACGCCAGGAATTAATAAGTTTTGCGAGGAGTTGCTAAAGTCATTGGGTGAAGAACCAATATCCAGTCTGTTCAGGATAATTTGCGTATTTATCCTTATTAATCTTAAAGACTGTTTATTATTAATTCAGAAATAGAATTATTAATGTTGAACTTATTTGGTGTTTGTCGGTTAGCTGTAAAAACACTAACAGATTTGTAGCGTTAAGTACGTGAAACCAGTTTAGATATTTCTCTGAAGAATTTACGTTTATTAATTATTCCGGAACGCATAAGGTTGGTAAAACGATTTCGCGGGATTTCTGGCAGAGAGACGCCGAATATCAATGTTCATCAGACAACGTATTTTTCACATTTATACGGTGATGAGACGCCAGGTCGTGTCTGAGACGAAGGCGACTCATGAATATCTTGTCCTCTTTCATTTTCGGCGACAATTTGTCCAACCTATCGTTCTTCCTTTCGCATAGGAGCCATCAACTTTTAGAATACGACATCCGTCTATTGTAGAGGACGGGCCACAGATCGCTGACACGACGATCAGTTGGAATGATGTACACCGTATTCCAGAGGTCTTTCATTGCAGAGAATATCTTGTTTAAAATCGGAGTGTGTATTTTAATCAGAATCTGTACATCGACCTGAACGCCCATGACGTGGCTAATATTCCTGGATATCACAAGGTTGCGATGATACACAAGGCAAAATTCTCAACCTGACCGAGATATGTGAAATGACAATCGAACATATAACCGGAAGGAGAAGCGAAAGTAATAAACGTTTTAATACTTCAATTAATTATATATCTGAAAATGGTATTGGAGTATGTTGAGTCCTTCGGCTAGTGACAGAGCCAATGGTTGTTAACAGGCGTCTCTAAGGCTAGTGACACACTTGAGCGGGTTGCGAGTGCGGGTAGCCCGCTGCGGGTCAGACAACACATGTATTTAAATCTGAGATGCGACACTTGGAAGAGTGCGGGGCGGACGCGTTTTCCAGCCCGCATTATCCTCTGCGGGAAAACGCAACACATCCGGTGATAATTGGATGAGGGGAAGGGGTTACTATTGGAATATTATCAATTTTATAATCTTAGCCAAGGAATAAACTAGCATCATTGGTGCTTTAAACACGTTTATTTCAAAATTACAATTTGATAATGCTGATTTATTATTTCAACATGGATTATTTAAAAACATTTGTAGTATTTATTTAACAATATGTAAGACTTAGACCTGATTAAGGCAGAAATGAATAACAAAAGGTTTCATTAAAAAACACTAAAAAAGTTATGCCTTCCGGTCCTTTTCAGAGGGTGGTACAGATAAAAGGAAATTGATTGCTCATCTCAGAAAAAATTAATATTTTGTTCAAAAATAATTTTGTTTCATTTATGTTGAGTCTGGTTCAAAGATGACCGACGCTTTTGTTGTAGGAAGCTCGCCGTTTTTCGCGTTCGCAGGCATCTACGAATTTGTAAATTATCCAGGATTGTGTTGTTGAATTCTTTTCAAATAAACTGTATCGTGTTTACTACATTCTGTCCTACAAATTAAATCTCTTTTTACTTGCCTAATAATATTTTTTCATGTTCTCTGTGTAACACAAAGTTCTCCATTCCAATGAAAAAATTTAATTTTAGTAGGATTATTTATTCAAGAAAAAACAGTTTTTAAACTTAATATTTTTCGTGATTTTACTCATAATTGTTAATTTACTTTATATATATGTATTATCAGTGATAAGTGACACCATTTACAAATTACATCCTTTTACAAAGGGATTTTTCAATTTTTTTTAATGTTTGAGTTACAATATCTCTGTTTGGCATGCAGATAAAAATATGAAAGTTTAACAATTAATACTTTACTATAGTATCAAACTACAGTATAAATTTAAACTTCGAGATTTAACTCAAAGTTAGTATAAGAGTTTCTTAAATATTAAAAGAAATGCTTGATTTCCCCTTATAGGAAATACAATATAATACTTCAATTATTTAGACACGCTAAACTATGAAAACTGTTTTTATGTCAGAATACTATATTATGTAGCTATTTGTGATAAATATTATTGCATTATTATGTAATGTTAACTTCGAAAAGCGTAATGAAATATTAAAAATAAATTAAACTGAGAATCATATAAAATGAAATTATTTCCCTGAACTAAATTAACATTACATTAAATATTAGTTAATAGAAAACTGTAAAATGTGTTTTAATCAATAATTAGTTTTTAATATTGTAATAGTTATTAATGTCTGTAAGTTTAATATAAGGCCAAAAACAGATAAAAAATTAGTTTAACATGATAAACTAACATAAACAACTACATGTTTCGATCCTGATACGGACCCTCTTCTGGTTGAACTCAATCTTTAATATTGATTCAACAGTCATGATATGTAATTGCGCTATTAAAAGGGCGTCCGGTCACAGTGGAGAATTCCAGGTGAGTATGTTTCTTCAAAATAATTTTTATTGACACCTAAACTTTTCATTCTTTTGGAATGAACTACTTGGTCATGGAGGGTTGTCGAAATATAATAAGTACTTCTTTGTTTACATCATCTAAGTTGTTCATTTTCGCAACACATTACTGGCCTTAATAAATGCATGTAACTGTGTCCTTATTTTGAATTTTTAATGATACAACTCTTGCAACCTGGTGAAATTCACTTCTTGCTGACGATGTTGCATTCTGGAATTTTAACACAGTTTTGGACTGTGTTATAAAACAATTAAATGATATAGTTCCTTTAATTTTAAGAATCATCCATAACTTATCCACCCCGCACCAGCTGAAGTGACATCAACACGCTGCGTCCCGTCCCGCTGAAGTGTGGCGCAGACTTGAGGGATATATCAGCTATATACAGACCACAAAGCGCACCTAAGAAAAATCCCTTTTCGTAACATTTGCACACACAAGCGTGTTTTAATTTGTCACTCACGTAGTTTTACAATGAACAGCGTTCGGGTCTTTATAGAAAGCCGTCTTTACTCCGCGCATAGCATAACATATCCTGTGCTTTTGTGGTTGAGAGAAGTGTTAGGTGTTTTACTGCGTGTGAAGGAAACTGGAATGTGAGTTGGTGCTGGCCCTGACCTGCAGTGCCCGTGGCGAGTCTAATTAGCACGGTCCTCGACGGCGCTTGCCCGGGTGCTCCAGCCGCGCCGTCGGCCCACCTTCGCGCGTTTACTCGCTTTGTTCCTTCTTACGTTAATGATTCAGTCTTTCCCTTTCTTCAGGATAAACTTCCTTCCAGCAGAGTCTGTCTTGCCCCGCCGCCAATAAACAACTATAATTGTCCCAATTTAGTGGTTATTCTAATTAATGAATTTTTATTTCTTGGTGTTTAACAATTATGGCCCCACGGACACGACACAACACACATGAAGACTCTAGTATGAACAGTGGAAGTGGTGTTTATATTCAGTTGTGGTATTGCACCACTGTTAATAGTGAGCAGAATAAGTTGAGCAATTATTAACGAAGGGATGATACTCGGGCTGCCCACATGGAAAATGAGTCAATCAGTTATGAGCAAATAACTGAGAAAATAAGAGTGTAATTTTACATAATGAGTCTCTTACTCCTTATCAACTTAATACCTAAGACTATTAATACAATTGTTTTAAATTTGATCTAGTTTTTATACAAATAAATCTTTGACTTGTTTGAGTCATTTCTCGCAAATTCATTGCCCTCTACGTTGTTGCGGAACTTTTTTCGGACCCACTTTCTAGACAGTCATCCCAAGATTCATAACACACTAAAATTCTTATTTTGAAGAGGGCCACCTTCCATTTTAAAGAGTTCTATTAATTCTGTACAAGTAACCCTATTAATAACCTCATCACGGAAATTAAAAAAATCCATCCTAAAAAGAAATTGTAAGAAATTGGGGCACATCAAATGATGAACTCCATTTCACCTTTAGAGCTATAATCAGAAATACAATTTATTATGGTTTACAAATATATCACTCGGTCAACAATCATTATAAAATGAGCTGGATGCCACGTCAAACAACTCACTGGTTGCTTCAGATCCACTCTGGTAATTAGCCTTTTAACAAAAGCAAATGAACTACTTCTGTGCTACAGACGAATGCTATAAGAAATTTTGACGAACGCTAAAATAAGAGTCAACATCTCCTCACACACCAAAGAGCTACCAGCAACCTATTACACTGTCAACCAAATCGCTTCTAATACAACTTCCTTATTAAATTCCCTCTTCTCTACCTAATATCAACTTCTCCCTGGAGATACACGAAAATCCAGACTGATACATCCCTCAACAGATAGGACAACAATAAAAAATACAATGTCAATTGGAATTAATCTTACCGAACGCTACAACCACCTAAAAGAGTTATATACACTGACGTGTCTAAATCTCTTAATGGGGTTGAATGTCCCATGCTTAGTATAGTATAATTAAAAACTCAAGCCATCCACAAAGAACTTTTGCCTATTACGGCTGAAAGTTTTGGGCTACCGATATTCCACTAAGCATTGCTTCGAAAATCCTGATTCAAATACGTTAATCCTATGAAACTCATTAAATGCTAAAATTTAAACAGCATCATAAACAATATAATCACCATACCACTGTATGCTGGATCCCAGCCCACAGAAAAATCTTAGGAAAAGAGTTAGCTGAAGATAAAGCTAAAATCATCACAAATTCCAACCAAAATAATGACATATGACGTATGGAAGTTGTATAACATAAAATTCTCGGAATACTGGAACCTCAGCAGAAGATCAAGTAACAATAAAACCTTCCACTTATATCTGAATAGTCATCAAGATCTATTCTTACCCAAGAATCTCACAAGAAATGATCAAATAGTGCTTCCAAGGGTAAGGGCCAACCACTCAAATATTTCTCACGGCTACCTTTTTTTCTAGAGAACCTCCATCCAAATCCAACTCTTGAAAGATACACCTAATCATTGACCAAACCTTTTATCACTGCCCCAATTTAAAAACCCAGAAAACCATTATCATAGGATCACCTGAACCAAAAGCATATCATATCTTCGGAAGAGGCAATCAAAAACAATTAAACAAAATTTAACTGAAGCAAATTGGACGGCTTATTTTATCCATTAATATCGATAATTTTCTCTCCTTGTTATCGCAGTGGTCACCAAGTTGACTCGACCTAAATTTTAATAAAAATTCTGAGCATAACGTGAACCTTGTTTCCTTGTGTTAGCTTTTTCGGGAAACCAACTTGTACTTGTTTTGTTCTACTGGAGATTTTTACTGATAACGTTATGAACTTTGCCAACAGTTACTGCAGAGTATGGTGCTATACCGTCAACTGTAAGGCTAAGGTCTTCACGAAAAATGTTGTCAATGCGAGTTTCCATTGAAAGAGTTGACACTTCAACTGGCCGGCCTATACGATACTGAGATTCGACCGTCTTCTTTGAACTGGGGATCATACAACTTTCATCACACTGTAAAATCATTAGAAATAAGTTTTAGTAGGTTTTTTCATCATCAGGAAGATCACTGATCAACGACAAAACTTCAAGCTAACACAATGGATAAATACAATTTTGAGGTTACAAGCAGACCAACTTTTATCCATCAGTGGTGCCAACATAAAGTCATGAATGTACCAACACTTCCTACAAGACGTTTCCTTATGTATATCAATTTATCTCTTCAATTATCGAATGTGATGTCGCACATTAAAAGAAGAAATAGTCGTGATCCACTTTTAATCATTAAAATATATATGACAGCTGAGAATATTTTTTATTTTTTCTCTCTCAACTGAAGGATGACCTCTGTTCACGTGGAAAAAAATTGTGTTTTATGTACGCTATTATGTTGTTTAAGTATTCAGTCCTAAGACTGGTCTGATCCAACCCTCCATAGTAACCTATCTTGCGCAAGCCTTTTAATTACCTTATAACTAACACAACCCACATCCTCCCAATACTGCTTAGCGTATTCCATTCTCCGCCTCCCTATTCTGTTCTTACTCCACACACTTCCCTCTAATGCTAACTTTACAAGATCGTCGTGTCTTAAAACGTGGTCTATTAATCTATCCCTTCTCTTAGTCAAACGTCCCCCATATCGTTCACTTTTCCACTATTCTGTTCAGAACGTCCTCGTTTGTGATTATATCCACCCATCTGATTTTCAGCATTCGCCTATAACACAACATTTCAAAGGCTTCCATTATTTTCCTTTCCCCAACTCCTATTGTCCACGTTTTACAGCCATATAACGCCACGCTCCATACGAACATTTTGGCAACGATTTCCTAATATTCACACTTATATTACCCGTACGTAAATTCTTCTTTTCAGAGAAAGCCTTTCTCGCCTGTGCTGTCCTTCTCTTTATGTCTACTATACTTCTACCTTCCCTAGTTATTACAGCTTCTCAAGTAGCAGAATTCCTTAACTTCCCTCAACGTATCCCTTCCCAATCAAACACCTTTTGTTATTCCACTGTTCCCCATAGTACACTCCATTACCTTGGTTTTCCTTCAATTAATCCTCATATTAAACTTTTTCCCCAGGACCATGTTCATGCCATTCATGTACGCTAGTATAGAAAAATAAAATATTCTGAGCTTATTGAAATGTTTCTGATAAGAATGTACTTTTCACATTTGTAACTTAGAAAAATTTTACCTAAAAATCTGTACAAAGTTCTTGAAATAAAGTAACTGATAACATTCCTTACACACTTAGCATTGAACAGAATTAATATTATTGTATCCACTAATATACTTTGAAGTACAAGATTTTCCCAGTGAATAGAAGTAAGAAAGACTTGAAGGAAAAGCTATTTTCTGATATTACCCGAGTAGAAACTTTCTAGTTGTTAATCAATATTTAGTTACACTCTCAAAATATTGTATAAAGTAGTATTAGAACGTTGTACTAAGACACAAAGCGTTTGACATGAGCCATAATTTTATAATAATCTTATGTTGGAAAGTGGTGCTAAAATGATATTTATAAATGCTTACGAAAAAAGTTTAAGGTATTTATTGTACATAGTACTAAATTAAAGAGACTATTTGGCTAGCCATAGCCTGCAAAGAAATAAGATCTTTAGAACTCCGGATCAACCGTGGGCGACGTGCATCAAGGACTGAGAACAGTGGACCTCTCGAGCATCTGTAGGCGTCAGCATGCTGCAATCCAATCCGAGGATCAGCAAAATGCCTCGCCGTTGTCTCCGCAACTCTGCCTGTATCACTGCTGGAGAGTAATCGACCCTATCTCACCATCACACGAAGCAGAATGTTGTGTTTCTTTTAAATAAATTTTTGTTTTAAGTCGAACCAACAGACAAGGTCATTAGCGAGTGTATAGACAAAAAGAAACTTTTATTGATGTAAGGGCATCAAAGTATATTTACTCAACAACACATCGTCCAAGCACGCGTCAGGATTCGAACCCGGGGCCTCTGCGGTGCGAGGCAGCGCCGCTAAACACTACACCACAGGATGTCGGCAAGCAGCATGTCTTTCTTCACAGAAGGTATCGATTTTACTGACCGTTTTCTACGATCTCCTTGGACCATGAAATGCCAGAGAGTCCAGACAATCAGTCGTCTTCGAGACATTTCAAGTTTCTGTAAGCTATCCTGTTCCCAAGTGGGATAAAGCCAAGTATCTGTCCGATTCCAAGGACTACCACGGTACAACCTGGCGCTTATAAGAACAATGAACTTGTGCCTAGAATAAAATTTAACAAAATAACATATATCAAGTAATCATTAAATTATCGTGCTCGATTTTTTAAAAAATAATTTATTTTAATATATTATGTTTCTTAGCTGAATTTATTTAATATAATCCAGCGATTAATGTAAAAGTGGTACTTCAATATCTTCAGAAATATTTTTGTTATAACCAAATTATATTCAATAACACTTCGATAAGAAATAGTGGTTTACTCCCTTCATTTTGACACTATATTTTAATTATGAACTTCTGAATAGATGGCTATTATTAATATTCTGTTTGCTCTCTATTTATGTGGTGATTTATTTTATAATTATTTGAATCTTAAACAGTAATGACACGTAAGAATATTAATGCCCATTATTTAAATCCCTTAAATGATGTAACGAGACATAAGTCCAACAGCTCTTTTGGAATCATAAAACATATAAATTATAACCGAAAGAGGTGTTAAAATAAGTTTTCTGTTTAAACGCCAGCGCGGAGTTGTCCCTGGATAGTTCATGGATTTTTGGAACTATGCCCGCTCTCCTTCTATCTGTCTCTGGCTATATATCTGCTGTTGACTGTTTTCCTATCTATATGGCCTGTGTCTCGGACGTAAATGGTAACTGATTTCTTAGCTGCCCCCGCTGCATTTGTCTGTAGTTTCTCCTCTCCCGTCTTTGGGAAGGGCGTTATACTTGTACCCAATAGTTCAAACTACCTGATTCTAGGGGTTTTCCTACACCTCTTTTAGGTGAATCACCGGGTAGGATCCTTGAGTATAGTCCGCGGGGCCTAGTCAGCTCTTGATTACCTTGATCTACCTACCACATCCTCCCTTTTCATTTCCTTCTTATGCTATTAAAGAGCAGTTACCTGTTTAAGGAACACCCTCATGCAGCCTGTTTCCGAAAAAATCTCTGTAGTTCCATAACATCCCGATTGCTATTTCAAAATTATTTCTATCTACTTATTGGGTACATCACACCCGTCAATATGGCGGTCCAATAACTGGATTCCATGTTTCCGTCTTATAAAACAAGATATTTTCCTTTATTTGACACCCTTTAAACAAAGGAAACACTCCTCTGGTCCCTTTGACAATATTTCTGAAGTCATTTTCAACAAATACTGGACAGTTGTTGGTTTTCCAGGTTTTTACATATCTGTACCTCTAACTGTTGACATTTAAACCATAGAGGCAAACATGTGGAAATGAAATTGCAAATTATATATTAATTTATGAGAAACTTAAAAATTCCGATGTTTTGAAATCATAAATTAGCATAAACGTATACGTAGTTAAAAAGATGTATGAGACACAAGAAGAACACTCCTAGAAATGGGCTTAATTACAAAATTATGTTTACCCAATACATATAATATAAATAGAAAAAATGTTTAGGCAGAAAAGCATCACTCACCGAAGATTTTAATGCAAAAAAATGTTAGTCGTTATGGTGGCTAAAGCATGTACTATCTGTAAAGGATTTATAAAAAAGTATATTAGATGAACAATGAACCAGTTTTTTATATAAAAAAGATATATTCAAACTTCTAAATAATATGAGACCGAATCAAAACTCGAATCCAGTGTCGTAGATTACACATATTAGAATACATTCATTTGTAGATAAATAATGTCGATGTTACTTGTTTTATTTTAATTCATTTAATAATTTTAATTCTTTATATTTGTGAGATAATTAATGGTGAAGCGACTTGAAGAGATGAAAATTTCCGACAAACCTACGTATTTTACGCTTTTCAAGTTTATTAAAAATTTTAGTTCGTTTCAGACAGGAAAGCCTTTTCGAAGCGTGTTCATCACCATTAATTGGTGCGCATTGAGTTCTGGCTTTTCCCCCGCTGACCTAGAGTCCTGGCGCCAACTAATTCACGCTAATTTAGAGGCTCACGTGCTAACGCAGCGGTCGTGGGTCTCCTGTTAATACAGCAGAAAGGTGCGCAATTACTTTGCGAACAATGCTGACACGGTACAATGCGTGGTTCGCCAAAAGTGGGCTTTGCTTTCATCATCAGCAGCAGCTGGCTGCTCATTCCGCGAGGACTACTTCGGGACGGCCTTTGAGTCTTCCTTGATGAGAATCCATCCATGCACCGAGTCTCTGTCGTCGATATACCAGAAAATGAATTTTTTCCACAAAGTTTATTCAATAACATGACGGCGGTGAGAAAGTTTTTGTCGCTGCGCACAATTTGAGCTTTACAAAAGAGGCGCTGACGCAAATTCTAAACGAAAGAAGCAATGCGATTAGTACCACAACTAGAGATTGCAGAGGAATATTTGAATGCAATTATAGCCAAATGCATGTAGTGAACAATGGAAGCTCGGTTTAGATTTATTTATTATCAGCGTATTTCGTCAAAATCATATATTTAGAGAAACACCCTTCTTTTAAAGCTAATAGTTTCTAATTAATGTATTTGTTTACGAAAAGTATTACTGTTAAATGACATCCAATATCTGATCGTTACTCAACATTTCCGTTAAAATATTCACTGTATTAAATTTATATTAATAGAGAGTAATGAGAAGATCAGTTTGGTTTTAGGAGGAATGTAGGGACAAGAGAAGCAATATTGACCTTGCGACTGATTTTAAAAGACAGGATACGTCTATGGCATTTGTAGATTTAGAAAAAGCGTTTGATAATGTGAACTGGAACACACAATTAAAGATTTTGAAGAGCACTTGAATAAAATATCGAGAAAAGAGATTTATACATAACCTGTACAGAAGACAGGCAGCAGTAATTAGAATAGGCAATCAAGAAAGTAAAGCCGTAATCAAGAAAAGAGTAAGAAAAGGATGCAGTCTGTTGCCAATGCTGTTTAATTTATATATAGAACAGGCGATGAAGTAAGTTAAAACGGAATATGGAAAAGGAACCATACTGCAAGGACACGAAATAAAACCCTTACGCTTTGCCGACGATATTGTAGTATTATGGGAGTGAGAAGAAGACTTGGAAACCATAATAAATGGCATGAACGTGGTCCTGGAGAAAGAGTTCAATATGAGGATTAATGGAGGGAAAACCAAGGTAATGGAATGTAGTATGAGAAACAGTGGAATAACAAAGGGAAGAATATTTTGACTGAAGATAAGGAATTCTGCTACTTGGGAAGCGTAATAACTAGGGATGGTAGTAGTATAGATGACATAAAGATTAGGATAGCACAGGCAAGGAAGGCTTTCGCAAAAAAGGAATTTACTTACGGGTAATATAAGTGTGAATATTAGTTTGGCGTTATATGGGTGCGAAACGTGGAAGATCGGAGTTGGGCAAGGAAAAGAATAGAAGCCTTTGACATGTGGTGCTACAGGCGAAGTCTAAAAATCATATGAGTGGATAGAATCACAAACTTGGAAGTTATAAACAGTATAGGGAAAAACGAACAATATGGCGGAAGTTGACTAAGAGAAGGGATAGATTAATAGGCCACATTTTAAGACATGAGGGTCTTGTAAAATTAGCATTGGGAGGGATGAGTGTGGGGTAAGAACAGAACAGGGAGGCAAGGGCTGGAATACGCTAAGAATAATTGGGAGACTGTAGGTTGTGCTAGTTATACGTAAAAGAAAATGCTTGCGCTATATAGGTTATCATGATGGGTTGCATCAGACCAGTCTTAGGACTGAATACCACAACAACAGGAGTGATAACAGGAAAAGGCTGCAGCGATAATTACATTATATATATTTAAAAATAACTAAGTTTATTTACCATTCAACCATGTCTCATTTTGTCAATATAAAAAAGCTGAAATCGCGAAGTATTTATCAACAAACAACATTGTGTAGATATAATAAAGAAAAAGCATACCATTTGATATAGATACGAAACATATTAACATAACTACTGGAGGAAGGAATGGACGCTGACACATAAGAACCGAGATAAACGACTATCTTTCTCAAGATGCAGTAATAAAGTTTTCTGACGTCGTAACAATACTGATTAAATGGAAAAATATAGTTGACACACACACAGCAACAACCAAACTACTGCTATTAAACGTGGTCTGAAGAAACTTGAATCACGTTTTCTACCACTAAACGTAAACGCATGATATTCTCCGATAACAGTAAAATTTAGGTAGCGCTCTGGAATTAGGAGGGAAAGATTACTACTCGTCGTTTGTTGTTGTTGTATTGTCCTTAGACCCTCCATGTTGTGTAAACCTTTTCTTAAGTAACACATTGTCCCTAAACTGCTTAGCGTATTCCATCCTTACCTCCTCCTCTGCTGCTATCCCACGCACTTCTATCTAATGCTAATTTTACAAGACCCTCACGTCTCACAACATGGCCTAATAATCTAACCCCTCTCTTCGTCAAAGTCCTCCATATTGTTAGCTCTTCTCTTATTCTGCTGACAACATCCTGGTTACTTACTCTATACACCCATCTTATTTTTAGCATTGTTCTATATTACCACATTTCAAATACTTCTAGTCTTTTCCTTCCAACAACACTTATCGTCCACGTTTCGCACCCATTTAACGCCACACTCCAGACGTACATTTTTAGCAATGAAACGATATGAAAGATTATAGTAAGGTTTCCTAAAATTCATACTTATATTTGCCGTGAGTAAATTCCTCTTTTTGCCAAAGATTTTCTTGCCTGTGCTATCCTACTCTTTATGTCTACTATACTTCTACCATTATTATGTTGCCTACGTAGTAGAATTCCTTAACTTCCTTCTAAATAACCTTTTCGAATCTAACACCCTTTGCTATTCCACTATTTTCCACAGCGCACTCCCATCATCTTAGTTTTCCCTCTATTAATCCTCATGTTGAACTCTTCCTCTAGGATTACGTTCATGTATTTATTATGGTTTACAAATATTATTCTAACTCCTTTAATCATCTGAAAAACCTTAGGGTTTTCGATTCTTCTCCTTGCAATTTGATTCCCTTTCCAAATACATTTTAACTTTCTCAATAGCCTGTTATATACATAAGTTAAAGAGCATGGGACTCCTTTCTTGATTTCTGATTCCTTTTCTTGACCTTCATTATGAATAAATCTTCTCAGTTTTTTCCCTGTCATCTTCAAAATCCTGAACAGTTTACATTATCAAAGGTTTTTTCTAAATTTATAAGTTCCATAAACGTAGGCCCGTTTTTTTCTTATTCTGTCTTCTAAAATTAGACACATTGTGAATATTGCTTCTGTTGACTTTCCATACTATTTTCGTTAATATTTTGCACGCAATTCTTCAACTGCATAAAAATGCCGAAAATGCACCAAGATAACAAGCTTACTTATGAAAATGATATTTACAGCATTTTCCTTGAAAGTAACAAGTGATTAAACATACTAAATTTTTACCGTCTAAGAAACGGGGATCAATGACACTGAGAAGTATATTGGGGCAAGTCTAAGCACCTAATAGGGCTACCCAAGTCAGACAGATTGAAGGGTAGGGGACAGACCAAGAGTAGACCACTGGGGTACTCCAGGTTTGTAGTTGGGCGTGAGGCTAACGGCCTAACAAAGATGCCTCGGATATGCGGATTTACAAATGATAAACCTGGCAATCTCACACGGACACGGAGTGAAGTCCTGAACGTGGCTACATTGAATATAAGAACCTGGTAAAATGTCAGAGAGTACGGATAAAGCACCGAAGATTAAACTAGATATAGTTGCGTTACCGAAAATCAGATGGAAAGGAAATGGTATAATAGATAAATGGAGTTATTTATTATTCTATAGCGGACCTAAGATACATAGTGGAAAGTGTGGGACAGAATTTATCATAACATCGAGATTGAGACGGAACTTTCTCAATTTTGATCCTTTGGGTGAAATAATGACTAAATTGAGATTAAAATGCAGATTTCGAAATATATCTACATATGATGAGGCAGATGATGAATATAAAGATGTATTTTATGACATGCTGGATACAGAAAAGTGAAAATTTATGATATGTTCGTTGTGCTGGGAAATTTAAAAGCAAAAGTGGGAAAGGAGAAATATGTAAGAAATGTAGCTGTAAAAGACTCTTTACATAATAAGGAAAATGTTAATGGAAAATTTTTATTTCAATTTCCGGAAAATAATCGTGATTTGAACGTAAAAATATACACAAAGGCTCTTGGATAGCGCCAGGGTCTGAAGTGACCAATCAAATTGATCATATTCTGGTCTCAGATAGACATGCATCCTCAATAATTGACAGCAAGAGGTCCCAAATATGGCTCCGAACATTATTTTGTGAAGGCGAAAATTAGGGAAAGACTATATATGTTGTGAAGACAAAGGGAGAAAAACACACTCTCTGGAACATCGTAAAATTACAACACTCAGAATTTGTTAAAGAGTATCAAGAGGTATTAAATGATACACTGAAAAGAGTGAATGAAATACCAGCTGAGAATTACGAACAAAATTTGGAAGCAGTATGGAAGGCATTAAGAGCAGTGATAGATGAAAAAAAGGAGACGAAGAGCGAATAATAGTTAAATGAAGAATTTAAAATAGCCATTGAAAGAATAAATGCAGATCGAGTGATGATGATACACAGGAGGACAAGAATGAATTGTGAAATATGTCGAGAAATTAGGAGAGCAGTAAATAAAGTTTTGTGAGAACAGAAGATGCTATATCTCAAGAAACAGGTTGAAGAAGTAGAAGTATTCAAAACGCAGAATTAGGAATTTGATATCCTACAAAAACTGATCAGTGGTAAAGACGACGATGCAGGAAACTAAAGCAAGAGTGTGTATTTGTGAAAAAAACAGCCGCTCCTTTAATGTGACAAGTGTATTGTTTAATCTAGCTTTACACGTAGCAATGAAAGAATTGAGATTAAGAGGGACAATAGTATACTAGACAAAACAAAGTTGTGCTTATGCAGATGATATTGAATTAGTTGCACACTACTGAACTTCGCTTACGAAAATTCTAAATATCTTGGAAGAAAAGCGTGAGGCTGTAGGACTTAAGATTAATGAACGGAAAAAATGCATGAAAATGTCAATATGCAAGAAAAGTGTACGGAAGAAAATATAACTTAAGAAAATTTGTTATTGAAAAGGTCAAATACTTTATATATCTTGGAACACTATTAGTCAGTGAGAACTTGGTAACAGAGGAAATAAACAGGCGAGCCATTATGGGCAATAGATCATATTATGCCAACAAAAAAACTGCTGAAATCTTCCATTCTATCTATAAAACTCTGATGAGACCTGTTGTTACAAATGGTGCAGTCCTGAACCATGACATCGGCAGATGAAAATACACTTCCTGTATTTGAAAGAAAGGTTTTACGTAGGATTTCTGGCCCAGTGAGAGTAGAAGACTGAATATGATCTATTCGTGAGTTGGACATAATTTTTATAGGTGAAGATATTGTGAGGTTTGTGAAGTGCAGAAGGATTGCTTGGCTGAAGCATGTGAAGTGAATGGGTGACAAAAGGATTGAGACGAAGTTGTTGCATGGAAAAATAATGGGAACGAGGAAGCGTGGAAGGCCAAGAAGGACCTGGATGTATGATGTAGAGATTGACGTGAATATACAATTCAGGAGGTGGTGGGAGAAAGTGGACAGAAAACAGAAATGGAGAATCATTGAGAGAGAGGCCAAAGCTCACCCTGAGCTGTAGCGTCGAGGAAGAAGAAGAAGAACTGGGTATCGGGTTTAGAGACACTACTTATAACTTACCAAGTCATAATAAGATTAATTAACTAAATTGACTATGCACGAAACACCTCAAGAAGATCTACCACAACTCTACTATGAAGATAGATACAGGATAGTTCCATAAAATTCTACTCAGCAGTATCTACATAGAAACACAAGAAACATCACTGGTAAGTCGAAGAAACCCCGTATCCCTAAAATGTGCTGTCAATGGAATATAATTTAAACAAATGACATCATAGAATGACCAATCTTCACAAACTAAGAAGTATATGAAGGAAACTGTATGTATAGGATGTCTAAAAATGTCACGCACATCATAAATATTGTGAAATGCATAGTAACCCATGGCCTTGAACATTGACGGTACGTATTAGCAATGGTAGAAGATTGTAGAGGACACAAGAGAGCGATTATGTGGACTCATTTATTGGATACCATGTGTAGAAATGGCGTACGTATACAAAAATTAATAACTTAGCTAAACCATTGAACCTAGTATTCCCTGACTTGAGAAAATATCCACCATGGTCATTAAAAACAATGGAATCCAACACCTACTAGGTAGAATACAAAACAAAAATAGACTTTTCTCAGAAATAAAAAATATACAACAAAAACGTTAAACCTATACCCATCCATTAAAATCGTAGAAAATTTTTCCTTACTTATGGTATTGAAACACATTATGAAGGTAGACAAAATAAAACACTTATTATACACCAAATCTCTCACAGTAATCAAAGAAATAACAAAAGAAAACGGCTACTGCAAGAAATCCAAAGATTCATGAATTATATCACTAAGTTAACAAAACTTGGAAGAAAATTTCAGTAGCGTGGATACATTCTCACCAACGCATAAAATGCAATACTGCAGTCGATCAATTAGCCAAATCAGTCTCTACAGGACACCAAACCAATCGTCTGCCAAACTTAAACAATTGTTTCTAAAGCGTCTGGAACCTAAATAAAGAGAAATTGTAAAAAAAACTGGAAGGAAAACTAGAAAGAATTAAAAACTGGAATGTAACATCAAATCTTCACAAACTTTTACGTAATAACTAAATGGCAGAGAGTAAATCGTCATCTCAGGAACTGGAACTGGCCACACGAAACTAATAGAACAAAACCTCCATCCATCTATAGCGTAACGTTTAAATCCGATTGATGAAAAGATCTTACTTGGGTAATAATAGTCATAAAATGAAAATTCTCTTACTAAAAATTTAGCAAGCTTACGGAAAAGTAAGTGATATGTACGCATGATCAATATTTTTGGAAAAATATAAAATTAGGACAATTATTTTACATCATTGATCTCCTCATACTACGCCTGTATTGATAGCTAATATATCGGAAGTAATGTGAAAGCATCAAGACAATAATAAAGAGCGAGGTATTTATATTGTAAACCACTATATTGTTGCCGATTATAATGAATACGTATTCTAAGCATTTAGTGTGAACACTGTAGCCTAAATCACGCACTGCAACGTCCTGAAAATTTATAAAGACAACAGAGCGGTCAAGTTTCAACATATTCTGGAAGGTACAAAGTAACAAGGTGCACTATGTGCACTATGATTATTTTAGACAGCACCTGTACTTCCTTCTCACCCTTTAAGAAAATATGAAAATACGAAGTTGGAAAAACCCATAGGAAGGACGGAAAAAAAGAATGAACCCAAAAAGTATTCATACGAATAAGCATTGAAATCGAAGTGTCGAGTGGAAGACACGTGTGTTTCATACAATCAGAGGAAGATTCACATGAACGAAGCTGTAGTTGTTTTTCATCAAATTTGTTTGTGGGTCTGTAATAGAGAAAGCAAAAGAAATTATGCCACATATATCTTACCTATATATTTTAGTTGTCTGTTTCAGGATCACTCTCATGTAGCCTGTTATCCAAAACAAAAATTGCTTGAATCCTAGGATTGGTTTTTACGGTTTATGACCGTCGACTCAGAGGTTAAGGGTTGCTCCTATCTGTCTTAAAAAAGAACTTAAACTTTAATATAGGCTAAGAACTCTTAAAATTATGATTTTTCTTCGTACCCAACGCGGCGACACGAACTACCAGTTTAACGTAGGACTACGAGTCTTCATCTCTATTCTAATATATTGGAACGGCTGTAACTATATTTTATTAACTAATTACTATTTCAAGGCGTGCTATAATTTGACTTCATTTCATTCAGCTTTAGATTGTAAATTGTAACACGTCAAATATTTTTGAGGTAATATGAAATATGATGAAATGAAACATTTTTGGATATCTGATGATGGGTATTCGTAAAACACAGTCTTCCCGTTATTCTAAAATTTGATAATATGTTTCATATTTAAAAGAAATCCAACAAGAGTTGGCAGCGTTTACGTAAATTGAAAAGGGTTTACACAACAAGGTGAACTGCATCTTGTACAGTACTGTTTTTCCCAATTTGAAGTAGTGTTGAAACAGTCACGCATCCAGCGATGTCCAGCGACTTTCTCCAGTTTCCGCGTTCGAGACCTCCAATTTCAGGTAAGTTTGATCTGGAAGTAACATATCATGCTTTCATCCAACCGGTTGCTTATCGACATCTAGCTGATTGACTCTCACAGATCTGCTCACTAGTGATTCTCAGAATGAGGGGCCCGACCCTCGCTGTCTGAACACGGACATTCGGATCAGGTAAAATATCCTGAGAATAGACATCGCAGACCCTCCAGACAAGAGCCTCTCGTCTCTCAGTCATCAAAACTAGCATTTAAAATTTTTTTACACTCCAGTCCACTCAATTTTCATCGGTGTTTAATTTCTACGTATTGTATTTTGGCGGGTCACTCACTCCACACACCTGGTTCTCGTCGAGTTGCTGACTTCTTACAGCACCTTTTAATTTCCTTCCCACCGCCGACCTGACTAACTTCTATGAAACTTGCCACTACCACTTTTCAACGACGGTTCAAACTGCTAATTTGCCACTGCACTACAAAATAATCAGCAGGCGATTGAATCCTGTCTTAAGATGTGAAGTACATATACACATAAAATTTGGAATAAAAGACCAGTGCTATATCGCTACAACAAAATATTAATTAGTGTGACAATTTCTGATATTCTGTAGTTGCACATATAAGTTTGAATTTTTGTATTAGAAACTGATGCCATAATAATGAGAAATTTTAATAATAAAACATAGCTGATAAAAATCTGAAGATTTTAAACTTAGTCATTCACACCAAAGTAATATTCTTTATTGTCCATTATTCGTCTTTATTAAATAACTGCCATCAGTTCTATGTTCCAAGCTTTCAGATTGTGCTGTGCTCTTAAATCAAGTCGACGATAAAATGTAGCTATTTTAAAACGGTGGAAGTGGTACACGCGGAAAGATGAGAAGTCTAGAACAGCACGATAGTAAACTTTTGAGCAGTTGAAGGAACGTGCTGGTTTTTAGACTTACACTCAACACTACCGCAGTAATAAACTGTGCCAGAGTATCAGTATTGTTTTTCTGACAAGTGTATAGTAATATAGTTTTAAAACCAGAAGATCCGAAAAATCGAAATCTCATGCTCTACTGCTTTTTAAACCACTACTTCCTATAATTTGTCAATGATTTAAATTACCATTTTTAATTTATGTCTTTATGCAAATTAAGGCAAGCTATGCATAGTGCAGGTAGCAGCAACAATTGATGAGTGCAGGAAATACGATGTGAGCGGTGCTTGTTGTGCGTGTAGGAATATTCTCGCCTGGCGAACCAATGTGAGATCGCGTGACGACTGTGACGGAACGTTCTCGTGCAGCTGCTAAGCGTAGCTGTCCCATTTACAATATCGATTGGTCCAAAGGTTTCGACAAAAGAACACTTTTCCACACGAGGGAGATTGATGACGACGTGAATAACATTCTACCTTTAGCGCGTAATCAAAGGCTGGTCACAGGAAAATTGGCGGAAGGGAAATAATTCATTCACGCGAAACGCTAATGTACCTCTCAAGAAAATATTTTTGCTAATGTAGACAGTATTTATATCTTTTGTGGTAAAAAGACATTCTGACCCAAATATTAAATTTAGATAGTATTCATCGTTAATTACGTTTGGTCTATTTGAAATAAAATTAAAAGGCAGTCAAAAAGATACTGGGCAATTTATCCAAACAATCTTAACCAGGAAAATATTTACAAAATTTTGGCTGCACGGTGATGACATCAGGTCTTTTAAAAATTTCTGGTTAAACTGTGGGCGAAATACCCTCCATAGGACTAAAAGTGTGCAAAATTTGACATCGTACCTTGTTGGAACGCACAATCACACCTCTGACAGCTTCCCTGGATGACGGAAGGAGAAATGATGTCTGGCTCCACGTCTGGTCAAACCAGCCTGCTCTCCTCACCGTCTCCTCCATGGAAGATATCAGAATGATGAATCCTCACAGCAACACCGCCGTGAGAAGAATCTAAATTTACAATTTATTTTATGTAGATCACTAAATCTCATTGGTCAAACCAACCTCGTTGTATTCGAATATTGCGTTGTTTCTCATGTTCCTCATTTCCTACGTAATCATTGTTGCCGGAAAACGTAGGTCAAATTTGTACGTGCGAAGAAAGAATCCCTGGGGATTAGAGATTTTGACATACTGGCAACATGTCCACTTCCCAATCCCCCCTAACTTTATATTCAACAAATACCGAATATTGTATTGTATTTTTAAATCTACAAATGGGCAGATGCCCGGTGGCAGATACATAGAACTTAAACAATAATTAATAAACTGGTCGTAAGGACCATATTTAACCCATAGTTGAATGTATAATTATATTCAATATAAATAAATAAGTCTGGAATCATATTATACGAAATGATTTTTTTTAAATAGAATAGTATTGTTTTTGCCTGAAAAAAAGAAACAAAACAAAAAAACTGAAAATATATTTCACTGTAGTATATTTTTAGAGATTTCGCAGCACTGATCACTTCACTACACTGCACTACACTACACTAAACTTAGATTGAGTCGAAATTTTCTTTCTGTTAGAGGAAGTTCCGCAAACACTCCTGCAGGCAGATTGTTCCAGTCATTAATTGTCCTATTTAGTAATGAGTATTTTACAACGTCTGTTTTTTGGTTCCTTGCTTGTAATTTGAACAGGTGATCACCCCTCCCCTCCCGTTCCGAGTCGATTCTTTCATTTTATCTCAGTTTTTGACCTGCAAAAGCTCTGTAGAAAACGTGTAGCCTAGTTCTTTCTCTTCTTGCCTGTAGCGTGTCCCACCCTAGTCGATTTACCTTTTCGTTCCCATGCCCAGGTCCTATTTGTACGAATTTTGCGGCCCTTCTTTGCGCCCTTTCTAAGTATTCTATTTGACCCATCCTGTACGGATCCCAGCATGCTGCACCATATTCCATAAGAGGACGTAGTAATGACAAATATGCCAACTCTTTAGATTTCGCATTCCCCTTCTTGAGTGTTCTCATGACAAAGTGCAAGGTGTTCCACGCTTTCCTTGTAGCATAGTTTACGTGCTCCAGCTTACTGTTTAAATAAATGCCTAGGTATTTACAGTTTGTTTCCTCGCGCTACATGAATTCCCCTTAGAAAATTGACTTCAGAAAACACTCCTTAAGCCGAACTCATAAATAAGTGCGATAGATCGGATTGCTTTTCCTTATCATCCGTGCTCTTGATTATATACAACAACTTGATATAAAACCATAACCTAAAAATACAAACAAATTATATCTAAAGACATTGATAAAAATATAATACATCCTTATCCATTGTCCATTTTTACAAAAAGAAATGTCCCTTTTCCACTATTAACGTCTTATACGCTGTGATTCATTATACACAAATTGTTTATTGTACGGTCGCAGTAAAGATACCCTTAAAAAGTTTTTCCGATCGGGATGAATGGCAATCATCCTACGTCAATTTCCTACCAAAACAATTTCCTTGTTTGTGCCACTGACAAACTATATCTATGCCCAATTAATTAACCTAAAATATTACTCCACTACATACAAAACAATGACAATGGAACAGGAACATAACCTATAATCATTAATACTAAAAATCTTACAAGATATGAGTCTTTGTTTGTATGTCACGGAAATATGATATTTTAAAATTGTCGAGTCAAACCGTGGATGATATACCCACCCTTGGAGCCAAACAGTGCGAAACTTGACAGCGTACCTTATTGTAACATAGCGTCACCCCTCTGACAGCTTCCCTGGATCACGGAAGAAGTGATGTCACGCTATTATCTGGACAAATCAGAACGATCTCCTCGCCGTCTCCTTCAACGGAAGAAATCAGAATGACGATTTCTCACAGCATCGCCACCGTGAGAAGAACCAAAATATTGAATTTAAGGATCAGTTTTCTGTAGATAACGAAATATATAACTCAGTATTTAAATTTTTTCTGTACTCAGGTTTCTCGTGACACACCAGCCGCGGACTGCCTAAAGGGGAGGCTGGCTACCCGGCTGCTTCACTGACACGTACGCATGACCCAGCGTGGATGCAAACAGCTGAGTCAGTTTCTTTACGTGAATTTAAATTTCAAAAGTTATTTTCTTTCTTTCTCATTGACTACGAAACTTACTAACAAACGTAAATTTAAATTTTCATTAATGCAATTTTTTTTCTTCAGGATCGTTGTATTAAATATTGTACCAGTTTTCCCATGGCATACTTCACATGTTGAATTGTTTCAAAAGTAATCCCAATCTCATCCCTGCTAGCATAGCCTGCGCTCTTCGCTGTTAGTTTTCTTTTTCTTGGAAGGAAGTGTGCTCAGTCGTTGTTGCGTTGAAATGTGCGAGACAACGTCACGCTACGTCACACGTGTTTCGTTGTGGTGTTTTGTCACATTACTAGCGAACCAACTACACAAACGTGCGTCACCATGGCTGGCCGTCATTTGTACGCCCGCCTCGCAGAATACTATAACGTATTGATGGCGTGGCTCAAAGCAGACGCTAACAATCCTGTCTGTGGAGGTTTTACTCCTTTTGAACTCGGAATCCTAACTTCATGTTACAATATATATTTAGTCTGGGACATTTTTAGACGCACAGTCTATATATATATGCGTCAGAAAATGACAATTAATAAGGAAAGGAATGAGAGATGGAAAGTAGGCGACCTACCTGAAGTTCATAGATGGTAGGAATCTTGTGAGGTTTGTAGTTCTTTAAATTTTCGGAGGCACCGACCCCTTCATCAGAAAGTTAGGAAGACATTTCCTGTGATCGTCTTCCTAACTTTTTGATGAAGGGGGCTGTGCATCCGAAAGTTTAAAGAACTCCAAACCTCACAAGGTAAGTCACCCATTTTCTATCTCTCTTTCCTTTCCCTATTAATTATATATATATATATATATATATATATATATATAACAACTTCAAACTAAAGATGTGCAATTGGCCAGTCAGATGCGAACAGGCGGTGTTAAGTAGCAGATGTGCGACCGTAGTTTGCCAAAGTTGTTGTGTAGGTTTTCGCAATACAGCTTCGATTTCTCATTTTACTCATTAAAACGGCTATCGAGATTTTTTATTCAATTAAAATAGGTTAAGGTGATAATTTTTAAGTCGTACACAAGTGTTTGAATATTTGAAACGATTTAAAGAAGGATAGGTGTCGCTTGAAGACAATGAGAGGCCATGGCGTCCCGTCTTAGGTTCATTATTGGGATTGAAATAAAATTTACAGACAAATCTGTTTACTGTTCCGGAAAATGTCGTTACTTTGTGTTATCAGTACAAATCTACTACAAAACGACAAAGTGCAGAATGGGTCGGTGATGTTTCCCTAAGAATAGAATAAAATGCGAGTGAAACAATCGAAAGTTCATCGCCTATTTTGACGCTGTCGACATTAACCAGCAGTACTTTTATCAATTACCACTTTTATCTGGCTGTCATGGGTCGGTTGTGAAAGAAAATTCAGAGGATAAAACGTATTTCTTCTTGACATTGCGTAAGTTCATTGAGCTGTGCTCTTACCCTTATCTAGCCTTTCGTTCAGTTTCAAGCTTTCCCTATTAGTTATACAGACCTGGATACAGGCTCACCTATAAGATTACATTTTTCACTGCCTAATTGTAGTTGATCATAGATTCAATGATTTAATTAAATATAAGACGAAATGCTTTTATCCAATGCTCAGATATTGAGATATGGATCTGAAAGAAATGTCTCGACCTTTCAGGAAATCGGACTGGATACCAACGAATTCAATAAAAATGAGCAATTATTAAATATTAAAATAAAATTTACCTGAAGCAACAAAAACCAAACTATGTATTAACCGTGCCAACGATCCGAAGAAGTTTATTATTTTTCAGGGAGTTAGCTCTCTGCCAACAATAGGTTAAATACGGCGCGAAGCCTACTGCAAAAATAGATGTATTGAGAATAATCTCCCTCTACCTTATGCTGCCAAAATTACGCTTATAATAGCAGAATAAGTGGGATGAATGGTTTGGGAACGCCTAATAAGACTTATAACTCGCAGTTGGTTTTCACGCCGCCTTTCGCGGGACAATTCAATGGATTTATAAATATTAACATTAATATCTTTAAACTCTGAAAAATATCGAAATGAAACATACACGAAAATTTGAGTTGAAATTCCTGTTTCAATTTAGTTGAGATCCGTTAATCCGTTTCGGAGCATAAATAGATCAAGAGTATAGGCGACCAGAATCAATTTTTCCAAGATTCCAATGCACGTATGCTATGAAAATTTATCGTAGAATTAATATTTATATTAAATTAATATCTTCTGCTATATATTTAAATGAAATATTTACAAATATTTAAGTTAAACCTCCTGTTTTTAAACCCTCAAATTTTCGTTGATATCCGTTGAGCCTTATCGGAGCCTACTTGAGACAAACATACGGACAGACAATAAGAGAGACAGACATACACATCATTTTTATTTATTTGAATAGATATAGATTTGAATTAACTGTCCTCTCTTAATGTATAATTGTTTGATATTCTCTTTGCCACAGAACAAATATATTCTTGTGCTTGTTTTTTTAAGTCCTTGGTTGGAGTATAGAAACTTACAGAAGGCGAGGAACCTTAAGTGAAAGTCACACATTTATTGCTTGGTTATTCCACCCTCGTTGAGATCAGTACAAGTTGATATTAACAAACACAATTGTTCATTAATACTAATATCAGTTCCAGCATTGCATAGGAAATAGTTGAAAGAAATTACATTTGGATGACACACTTCATGCGATACAAAGTACGTACTTGGTTTTCAGTGACTACAATAGGCTTTCATCAAACTCCTCATTGTAACTGGTCTATTTAAAAGCAGCGCAGGCCGGCAGATAACAGGTGATGTGAATATCGATACTATTGATTATTGTTATTATGGCGCCGGTCTCATTACGGGCCTCCCTATAAATTACGGGGCTTAACCCAGATACTCCCCCGAGGGGAATAACTGTTCTCGCATCTTTACAAGTTGGCCGCTGCGCGATTGGACCCCATTTGTCACCGTTTTACTCTTGCAACCGCGCTTATCACATTTATTTTAACGGCTTACACAACACGGGTTTATTTTGTGAGCGTATATAGTTGTCGCCTCTAATCGCAACGTTGTTGGAACAGATTTCTGCTTAGTCCATGTCGGATGAAATAATCTACCAAACGTATCAGGTAAACGGGTTACGAGCGATGTAATACTAACATATGTGTATTTTCAGCAGAATTAATTATCAGTGGCATGTTAAAATATCAAGGCACAGTAAAACATGCAACTTGGCTCAATTTTTTTATGAATAAATTAGTTCTACTACTTTTTTCTGTTATCTTTACAGAAAGTTCCGTTGTCGGAAAGACTTGAAGTACTTGATCATTTACATAATAGTTCAGATTTTTTTCACTGTATATTTCATATTCAAAGTAAGATACGAGATTTTTAGGGATTGTGATTGCAGGTTTTTCTTGCCACGAAAATAATTTTACATTAGTTGTTGTTGTGGTATTCAGTCCTAAGACTAGTCTGATCCAACCCTCCATGCTCTCCTATCTTGCCTTTTCGATATCTTATAACTAGCACAACCCACATCCTTCCTAATCAGCTTAGTGATTTCCATCATTGGCCTCCCTCTTTTGTTCTTAACCCACACACTTCCCTCTAATGCTAACTTTACAAGATCCTCGTGTGCCTATTAATCTATCCCTTCTCTTGATCAACGTACTCCATATTGTTCGCTTTTCCCCTATTCTGTTTAGATCTTCCTCGTTAGTTACTCTATCCACCTATCTGAATTTCAGCAATCACCTCTAGCACCACATGTCAAAGGCTTCTATTGTTTTCCTTACCCAACTCCGATCTTCCACGTTTCGCAACCATAGAACGCCACACTCCATGCGAACATTTCTAGCAACGATTTTCTAATATTCCCAATTATATTACCTGTAATTAAGTTCCTTTTTTTGCGAAATACTTCCTTGCCTGTGCTATCCTAATCTTTATGCCTACTATACTTCTACCATCCCTAGTTATTACGCTTCCCAAGTAACAGAATTGATTAACTTCCGTCAAAATATTCCTTTCCAATATAACATCCTTTGTTATTCCACTGTTTCCCAAACTACACTCCATTAACTTGCTTTTCCCTCTATTAATCCTCATATTGAACTCTTTTTCGAGGACCACTTGCATATTATTTATTATGGTTTCCAAGTCTTCTTTTAACTTCCCTAATACTGCAATATCGTCTGGAAAGGGTAGGGGTTAATATTTCTTCTCCTTTATGTTTTATTTCTTTACTATATTCCGTTTTAAATTTCTTCATCGCCTGTTTTATATATGAATTAAACTGCATGTGCGACTGATTGCATCCTTGTCTTACAGATTTGTGTTACATGTCATACATTAGTTTAGATATAAATTATAGTTTCTGTTTAATTTGTGTTTTCTGTAAGAATTTATTATTTCTGTTAACTTAGTACTCAATTGATTCTGATAGCGTGCATAATCGCTTTATTGTGGGCAAGTTTGTTTCTACGTGGAATTTAAATTTAACAGTGAAAGGAAAAGATAATAAGATCCGTTGTTAAGTGAAATAAACAATCATTTTGGTGGGTAAGCGATGTGTTAATTTTGGATGCTTTTATGCTCTCTTAAATTAGAGTGGGATTGTGTTGAAAGGCTGCGAAGGACTCCTCTGGGCCAGCTCTATCCTCTGTTGGGAGAGAGGCCGTGTTAAATGATAATGTTTTATGTTGTTCGGCGCGGATTTAAGGGGCACATATAAACATACATTAACAGGGCTTTGATGCTCCTTGCTGGGGCGATAAAGCTCGCTCACTTACCGAGCCTCACGCCGCAAAGCCAATCACCGGGCTCGCCAAACTGCCGCCTCCGCCACCGCCACCGGGAGGGGGGTTGCTACTGTTCCACCATGCAAAATAAGCGAGGTAGTGCTTCAGCTTAGGTACTACGACCCGATTAGGTGTCACTCCCGATCGGGATTGAAAGTCGAACACACATATAGACGCGTTATGCCATTCTCATGTGCTATTCTTCTACATTTTCATTAAGTTGATCCGATACTTGTAATAAAAACGAACAGTTTTGGGTTCAACTGTTAAAAAGACATTTACATTTCCAAAAAACAAGAGATATCTTTTTCTTATTCACTAAAGTGTGATTGGGAAAAGAAGTGAGCAAATTTTATGAAGGAAACATTATGGAAATATATAAGATGAGGTGAAATGAGAGAATAAAAATAATTGTTCCTAAAATCAATACTTCTTCAGGCTGAGAACGGATTCCTTATTGTATGAAACATACTGAATATGATGAGTATAAAAAGTATAAAGATCGCTTAAATTCATATTTAAAAGTTACGATTTAAATTTTGTCACACCGCGTACAGATATTTCTCGTAATTTGTGAAAGATTAATGAGTGAAGAGATAATAAAAATCCCTGTGACGGTCGCTGATAATTTTTTTAAAAATTATTTATTTCAACGGTAGCTTTCAGCAGCTTAAACTGGCTAATTCATCCTATTATACTTAAAACTATTCTACTTTAACAACATTATCAGTATAACGTATTTCGATTTTTTTAATGTTTGTGTTACTCATGTATATTTGTAATGCAGGTTTTTCATTTACAAAAGTTCTGTACATTTTTTTAAACTAAATACTTCTCTTTGTGGGGTTATTTCAAACTTTACTTTTTTTAAATAAAAATTTAGTCGAGACCTGAGGATTTCTGAATTGTTCCCATAAATTTGACACCAACATTTTTAATGTTTAAATTACATGAGAATAATTGGTTCTGCATAACTAAAATGAAAGATAATAATTAATATAATATAATCGTGGTTTTGACGTGTTGAGCAACACAAACATTTTAAATTTTACAAAGTACCTTGTACTGATAATATTGTTAACGTAGATAATAGGATGAATATGGCAGTTTAAGCTGCCGAAACCTACCGTTGTCATAAATTATTTTTTTAAATATAAGTGTGACTGTCGAAGTATTTTTATGATCTCTTCATCATCAACATTAAACGGTCAAACAACACAATGCAGTTAACGAGTTTATTTCAGTACTGAAAGTCTGTTAAAACGGCTTCAGGCCAAATAAAGGTTACCGTCATCCAATTAAAAGAATGAATATCATCCGAGGCATAAAAAATTAATTCGAGAAAAATCAGTCATGACGCTCCGACCGATTACAATTAAATACCGCAAGCCTTTGTTTGTATACGCAAGATTATACAATCGACTGGCTGGATGCCTTCAAGCACACCTCCCGTACAAATAATATTTATAATAATTAAGTCTTATTTACACCACTGTCGATGGTTATAAAGCCCGATTTCCTTCTAACAGTGGGATGGAGTTGTTACTATAGTTCGCTATAATAACTTTAATACCGCAGATGACGTCACACTTTTAAGAAACTTCAGACTCCTCCACCAACTCAGTGAAGTGTATTTCAAATAACCTTCAGTTTCAACTTTAGTTATTATTTTAGTAGTTTTCTATTAATTCAATCTACAAGCCTCATCCAATTGAGAACATTTATTCAGACTAATTTTCAAATCTTAAAATCAGTTGATAGAGCAAGGATAACTTTAACCTCGGTAATTAGTATTGTTTCCCTAGTTGCATTTGTACATTGCTAATATTATTTATACTACTTAACCATTATTCACCAAGAAATTATTGATATTCATACGATTTCTCCGAATTGTAAACATAACTCGAACTTAGTTTAAATGATCATTCAAGTGTAAATTTCCTTTTCTCGCCTTTTTTAAAAATGAGTTATAGGCTTCAAATTTCAGCGGCAAATAAAATTATGTCAACATATTTAAATATTTAAATCCGACATAACATCTCTCTCTCCCCTCTCTGACTTACAGAGATATCTTATTAACTTTCCCCCAATAGAATAAATATAAAAATTTCAAACGAACCCTTAAGTGGCCGTTACACGCCACCACTTGCTGTATAGGGACAAAGCTCAAGTTCAAGCTGAAAATGGTGAAAACCACAAATGGAGAGTTATTTAATGGTGGTTTGGGGCATAAGAGTTTTAAAAGATGATTCTGAGGAAAAGGTACTACAATTTGAAATATTACTGTTTCATTTGGATGATTAGCATTATTTTCGAGTTGCAGAATTATTTTGTGTTTGTAAGTAGAAACTGAAAGTCGGATACCACTACAAGTTCGAAACGCCGAAATGTTTTTCACGATAAATTCTTCTTCTAAAATATACCGCTTATGATTTCAGAATAGCTGGTTATAGCGGCCAACCTTATAAATGTTTCCTCCTTCTCATTGAAAAGCTTTGTTTAGTAATATTTAATGTAGAAAACAACTATATATAATAAGCCTAAGCCATTGATCAGCCATAGCCAGTTGATAATGACTATGGTCGAAACGTCCTGAAAATAAAGAACATATTGAGACAACTCTTCTGTGGTTTTTATTCACAATACCTTTGTTTAGTATCATAATGGTTCTTTATATATATATATATATATATACACTGAAATACTCGTAATCCATAAATTAGTGACCAACTATTTTATACATTTTGTAGTTGTGAACTATGAAATATTTCACAATTGTTATTTGAAGAACGCTGTCATTTTATTTTATGCTTATAAAACTTATTATATGAAATTAGTTGATTCTAACTCATGATTTAGTTCTTTGGTGAATTATACATTTGTTGTCACTTCTGTGAACAGAATTAGTAGTTCCACATCTGTCTAAATAAATTTGTAGTCACTAAAATTCGCTAAGTAAATTCAATCCTATCCCATAAATTTCACACGCCACCTTTATAGGATGTTTATTACTGTTCGCAGCACGACTATTTCAAACTAACGTGATACTTCTCTTTCTTTAAAAGTCGTTTTAAGTTGATAAAAGTTTGTCAAATATATATCAACAGGAAAGGAGGCGATAAATCCAATAAAATATATTATACTTTCCCACGGAATATTATTGTTTTATGGATAATTAAAATGGTAGGTAGCATGTGTGATATAAAATCTAAGGCACATACTTAGACAATACAGATATATATTAAGTTATGAAAGCTTCATCGACAGGTGTGCTGCAATTAAAATTCAAAGGGAAAGCTTACAAAATATATAATTCCGTATCTGCCACCTCGTGTAAGAAATAACGTTATATATTATAATTTACCCACCTCTTGTCCCCTGATTTCACTGGAGATATTACAGTTACCAATACACCGTATCATCGAGGTACTTTTATCTTAGATGACGTAAAGAAAATTTATAAAGGTACATGGATTTTACGAATTAGAAAATCAACAATAGTCAGATGATTAAAAAGTTTAATTCAATTTTATAATATTTATTGGACTAGACGAATTATTTTTGAATAACAGGCTACATGAGGGTGAAAACAGCATGGGAAGGGAATTGAAATGGATGGGGGATGTGAAAAGTAGAGCTAGGTTGCCACGGGTTGTCTAAGGGCCCCGGGATACAGTTTAAATATACCACCCGGTGTTTTACCTAAAAGAGAAGCAAGGAAAAGCCTAGAAAACCTTGCATCAGGTAGGTCAGGCTATTGGGTACTATTGCCACGCCCTTCCGAATGACGGAGGTTGAGTTTTCTGTGCGGTCGCAGCATTCTCCTCTCTGTCTCCACCAGTTTTAGGACGCGGTTGGCCAACTGATGCAATGGGATCAGTGGACAACTCTTACATACGACCCCAGTACATACACCTCCTAAAATAGATAAATGAGCCTAGGCTTGTGAAAACCTTGAAAAAACAGAGTGAGTACGAGGCATTCCAAATGCATTTAGGTGAACCCGGCAGTCAATCTGTTCATCACTTTTTACCCGGTTAATGTTGTGTCTGCCTAGTCGCACCACTGGATTGCGATCCATGTTGCCTTTTAGGAACATATAGCATGTTTTGTCCTGGGAGATTGTCAACTTGTTTTCATCACACCAGTTATTTGCCAGATTTAGAGAGACTCTCCTCTCGATCTCTACCCTGTAATCCCTCTCCACTACGATTAATATGTCGTCGGCATACGCTACGACGTCCCTAACTTCCTCTACTCTCATTAGTAGTTCAAGAAGTTCTTCCGTGCATACGTCCCAGAAGATAGGTCCACAGACCGATCATTGGGGGTAGCCTTTTGTAGTTCTTTTGGAAATTTCTTCGTAGGGACAACACAGCGTTACCTTCCTGTCCCTGCAATAGTCCAAGAGCATTTTAAAGAAAAGAGAACTCCCGGACAGCTCATATTTTTCAGTTTACATAGTAGAGAGGGCCACCATAGGTTATCGAAGGCACCAGAGATACCTACAGCAATTCCTATTACGTATTTTTTTTACCGGAGTTCGATACACATTGGATGCCTCGATTTATGGCGTCGTCTGTTGATCTACTCTGGCGGAAACCATATTGACAATCATTGGTGCCCCTTAACCTTCTTATTTCTTGTAACCTTTAACACATTAATTTTTCGGCTAACTTTCCGAGTGTATTTATTAGGCATATCGGCCTATGTGACCTGGTGTCTGTGACTTTCTTATCCTTATTTTTTAGTCTAATTACTAATCGTGAATGTTTCCAGCACACACGAAACCTTCCCTGTACCGGGCACGCATTTAACAGTCTGCACAGAAAACGCTCCAGCTCACCAGACAGTATCCGAATCATCTCATTAACTACTCCATCTGGACCCGGAGTTTTCCTTTACTTAATTTCATTAATCATTATAGTTACCTCCGTAAATGGTAACACTACTTCAGTGTTATAAATTTCTTCACTCCTTGATCTTAGTTGTTGTTGGGAATCGTTCTCTGCGTCCGAGATATCATCAGGCAGTAACCTACGAATTAGTAATTCAGTCGCAGACTTCCAGTCATTGGTCATATTGCCTTGTTCGTCTACCATTGTCGACAGGTTTTCCGTTCGGATTGCCTACCTGTGAATCTGAGGTCCGTGGTTGTTACTTGCTGGACAGATATCAGCCGCGCCTAGAAGACGGCAGGCAGCTGGGTCGACAGCCACTCACGGTCGCCTGCTGGGATAATGGCCAGTGACCCTTCTGCTTGCGTTGTCATGTCGTCTTTTGTCCGGAATAGAGTTTAACCAGCTTAGGCCAACTTCATTGTAGCCGGTGGCCTTAACTCTGCTCATAATTTATCGTCACTAACTCCTCAATTTTCCTGATTTCCGGAATTTTCACGCAAAACGCCAACCAATAATCATTCACTTTACTCCGCCCGCCTTAGAAGTGGCGTCACAAATTTATGTTGCAAACAGCACCACATTACTTTTTTTTACTTCGGTCAAACAAACTCAAACAGTTAAAATAATTTTTTTTTCGCAACTGAAATTAAAGTTTATAATACAAACCAATTGTTGCTGTGGCGTTCAGTCCTATGACTGGTCTGATGCAACCCTCCATACTGACCTATATTGCACAAGACTTTTTCATTTCCGCCTAATTAGCACATCCAAAATCCTCCCTAATCTGCCTAGCGGATTCCATACTAACCGCTTTTTCATTTTTACCATTTTGTAAATTTATATTATTTGTTATGAAGAAATGCAAATGATTTAAATTATTAGCTACGGATCCAAAAACTTGAAAAGTTTTCAATAAAAATAGATATTTATAAATATATGATTAATTGAAATTAATCAATTATTTATGACTTTAGTTCTTTATCTTAACTGCTTCCGAGAAAATGACACTTGAAACTCACTAATTTAATATTGATAGGACATTCCGACTTCCCTTACTGTGATAGGAATACAAATCCTTGATAAAAAAGTCTAATAACTCGGTATAGCATAATTATCTTGTCTGTTTTTGCGATGTTTTATTTTGTTTTTGTCACAATTGTTATATTTTTAATATAAAAAATCGATTTTTACGTAAAATATGTTTTTAATGTGATATGTAAGGTAAAAGACTACATGAGGGTGATTCTGAAACAAGAAACTTCCCTTTCATAGCATAGAAAGGAATTGCAGTGGCGAGATGTGGAATGTAGAGCAAGGTAACCAAGGGCTGATTAGGCTCCCAAAGCCAAAATTTAAGGATCCTACCGGCGTTTCACCTAAAAGAGGTGCAGGGAAAACCCTATAAAACCTGCGTCAGCTAGGTTGGGCTATTGTGTACTATTCCCAAGTCCTTCCGAACATGAAACAACTTCTAACTGCAAGTTTAAACTTATCAAAACTATTACCTGGATTAGAGACTCTCCCAGTAATTTTCCAGTAACGTTTCAGTCTTCTATTGAAAAAAACGTAATTAATAAATTATAAATTTTATTTTTATTAATCATAAGTGATTATAAACTAACGATTCTTAAATTATTGTGATAGTTTTTAAATAGTGGTACTGTAATAGTTTTGGCGAAATTATTTACCATTTATGTGCTTGCGATTACATTTGTTAATTCATCGGTTCCTATCCGTAATGAATTGTTTATTGCTGGCTAGAGAAACCTACATTGTATTTAACATATTAAGAAGAATAAATTCAAATGCATTTAGATACATAATTCATAAAATATTTAGTATGGAATCAAATTAAATATATATAATTATATATAACTTGTTTCTCGAGTCGTGGCCTGAAAGTTGTTGTGTTGCTGCTGACGCAAAAGGTACGCGGGAAAGATAGGTTGTACATATTGCGGCCGCGTGATATTTTGAGATTGTTCAAACTGATTGCGAGTGAGATCGCAATTCTTAGCGATTCTGGGTACGCCGTGTACACGTGACTTGGCGTTGGAAATGGCTGACCCAAAGCGGGAAGTAGCATGTACGTGATTTGTGGTTGACGTCAGGTGACCGGACTTGTGCAAGATGGTGTAAGCCAGGAAGGAATGGGACTTAGTAGTCGTCGGAAGAATGCGGTGCTAGCAAGTGTGTTTTGTGGTACGCCCAGCGTCGCGACTACATGTTTAAAGACGGCTAGCAAAACAACCATAGAATAAGTGGCGCTACGCCAGAATAGAAACGCGGTTAGGAAGAAGTACTTTTATGTCGAGGAAATCATCAGTATCTGAGTGATAATTGAACGATTGAATTTAGAGATTGTGATGACCACGCCCTGGAGAATTTAATTATTCCTATAATACTTTGGTAGGTATAGTTATCTTATCGAATTTAAGTTTTTGGTAATGTCAGGAATTCCATGAGGCACGAAAGTGAACTTTATTTTAACTATAATTACCAGAAAAGCACATTAAAAAAGTGTTGGAGGTCATGCTTAATTTTTCGATCTGAATTTTGTGAAGGCAGTGTGACTTTCTGGTTATGCAAGAGAGCCAATAACGCAGAACTTCGAATTGACAGAACTGACGTGGTTGGCCTCACGGAGGAGGTGGACTATAATTTATTTAAGGCGGGACCATGCGGACAAGAGTGATATTTTGCAATTTTCGATATTTGGTGATTGTGCTATTCAGTGGGCTGGTTTAGTAGAGGTCCGACCAATGGCCGATATAACGAGACAGCAACTATAAGCAATGATCATGCCCTTTCTTTGTGAATCTGAAAGCGAGTTAAAAAGTAAATCATATTAACGTGGAGATTTCCGCCAGTCTCATATTTATTTATTTTTCATTGCAGAAATTAAGTGCTTTACATATTGTTGTCTGAGGATGCAGATCCCCATTTGCCGCTCGGAGGAATTTTTCGCCCCAAGAGGAGCAAATTAATTAAATATATTCAATTTGGTCATACTTATAAATAAAAACTCATTCTTGTTCTTTTCAATTCAATCGCCTTTGTACCATAATATCAATTTGTTATTATTTCTTTTAGAAATAAAGAAACAACTGAAACAATCAGAAATAAATAATATGAATGTATTAAGGAATTATGATCTAAACTGAAAAAACGTTTTTTAATTAAACATTCCAAACTTAATGAATAAGAATCAGACTTAATGAAGGTAATTATATTCAATATAATTTAAATAAACGTTTTGAAATGAGTAGAAAAATTTATACTTACGTGAGGGAAGAAATACTTAAATAAAAAATTAAATAAATTTTTTGAAGCGATTAGAAAGGTTTCACTTGTTCCCGGTTTGAAACTAGAACTGCCATACATTACATTCTTAATTTCTTAAACAATTACATGACCATGCCCACGCGCAGAATTTATATCATTTTGAGTGTACAAAGAGTATATTAAACAAGTGCAGTAACTGAAAACGGTAAATATTTATCGATTAGAAGTAAATGAAAGTAAATGGTAATAAGATAACAGTGGTCAAAGCAGTACGCTTGAGCGACACCTCTGCTTTATTATGCCTGTAATTCGTTCTTCCTGCAGACAGCATGTTGTATTAGTACCAGTTGGCGCCGACTCCCGCGAGAACAACTGTAATTAAACTCCATCCTGACTGATGGCAGCCGCTTGCATAATTGAACATGAAATCTAGATAGAAACATTCACATTCGCATACGCTTCCTGCACTCACTTCGATTGTTAAAAAAACAACACACAGATAATGGTAGGCTGGGCGGCGTAAAAGACACTTAAGCAATTTCACTTAAGGTAATTAAATTTCTTTTATCTTCATAGTGGTACCGAGCATTTCAGATAAGTGGATCAAATATACGTGGTATAAGTAAAGAATCGTGAATCCGCTATCATTTAACGTTCAGTTAATGAATTCTTTCCCTGGGGATTCCTGATAGCGAAACGATTATTTACCATTCTCTTTCCGTGTAGAGATTCTTTGTACACGTTGTTTCTGTAGTGTATGAGCTTTCGACTGGCCTTCATTAACTAATAGGTGTTTTATCTGCACGCGACAGTCACTCAGCTAAAAGGTAACCAAATGAATCCTTTACTAAAGGTTTACGTAACGAAAATATATTTTTGCGTTCATTTAAATATTTCACTAATATTTTATATTGTCTTTAAAAACTTAATGGTATGGGGACGGAGGTCTTTATTAGAACAATTCTTTCACAACTTAAATCGTATTATTAACAGAGTTATGATGTTATAACTGTTTATTTTTATAAGTTATTAAAAATTGGATACGCTATTATTCACTTTAATTTATTGATATAATTTATTACAATTAAATATCAGTTATATCTTGTCTGCAGCTATTACACATGAATATGGCTTATTAAGCCGATAGCTCCTGGGAAACTATGACTGATATTTAAATTAAGACTGAATAAGAGAATATCCAGTCTTTAATAACAACTCCTATTCTTAAATTACTATTATAACTTTGATTAGTCCACATTCCTGAAAAGAAACAACTCGTATTATTTTTATCTTTTATGATTATCAAAATGTAGGTGTCTTTCTGTGACATTTAAATAGTGGCCATTTCTAGTCGTGTGAGTTTTACATTAACAACGCTACTCAAGTAATTTATATTCCTCAAAAAAATACATTTCTTAAAACATAAAAAATGATGAGGAAGATAGCAGTTTTAATTATTGGTTTGTTTAAACCTTCTTGGCAATTTCTCAGTTATCCATTGTTGCTGGTTTATGTCTGGTAATATCAGATCTCCTTGTCCAATCCTGTGTTGGTGAGGAACTCGAGCAGGACGTAGACCGCTGCTGAAGTCTAACAGAAAACACTTATTGTGTAGCTGCATTAGATTGCACGTTACTAATGTTATGGGAAAATGTCTTAGTGTGAGTTTTGTGATGCCAGTTTTGTAAGTGTCGTTTTTATTCTTCCTGTCCTTGTCTTTGCACCTGTATCTTTCACTGTTAAGTACATAATTGATATAATCTTGACAAATGTTTCTGATGAGTTAAGATCCCCCTCTTCAGAATTATGAGTTCCTTACGTCTTCGAGAAACTCTTCCAAATTCAATAGTTTCTGCGAAGATGATATCTGTTTCGTTTCCTAAGTCGTGTTAGTTACAGAAGGTTGTTCGATCTCCGGAATGTCGGTGTTGTCCGGTGACGTATCTAGAGACAGTTTCGGAGGGTCGCTTATTGTTCCCGCAAGTTTTGTTAGAAATTTTATTTGCTGACTTTCTCAACTCTGCATTTGAATTATCTCTAGCTTTTTCCTCTTCTACTATCCTTGGAGAAGGATCAGTGATGTGAGACTTCAGTTTAATATATAGGGTGCAGTCTTTTTGCGTAGTGCCTCAGAGATAACATTACCGTTTTCTGGAGTAAGGAGGATTCTGAAATAGGATCCTTCAGAATGCAAAAGGATCGACTCAGTGAGGGTGTAAACGAATTTTGGGTCCAGGACGAAACGTCTGCGAAATGACGAGATATGGGGAAATCTTTGGTCAGAGGTATTAATTTTGAGGCAAGTAATATGCTTGTTTAATTCTCTAGCAAGCCATTTGGTAATATTGGAAAAACATTGGTAATAAGAATTAAAGTCATTTTGATTAACAGTGGTCCTATTTTAACTGTATGGTTGTTTATCACGATATCCTTATGTGCACGCATTGGATCGTCCACTTCTTTCTTATTACATGAAAAGGTACTGGCCCAATGTTTCGCTAGCTTGGAGAAATGGTGAATCTTTGAGGGATATATAACTTAAGAAAGAGATGTAAGGTACTCGTCTGTGGTTGCTCCTTCAACTACATCAATCACGAATGCTTGAGACCTGACGGCGGTGAATTCAGCAGCAGTGGCTCCAGTATATTTCTTTACTTTTGTTAGCAGTTGGGTTATAGCAGCGCACTCAGTTTCACCCTCATGTAGCCTGTTAACTCCCCCGCTCCCAATAAAAAAGAAAAACTATATTATCATAAAGGGAAGGAAGATCTGTGGGAGTTTTCTCTCTCAGGAACTTTTCCCTAGAGTGGGCTCATCAGATTATGTTCGGAGTGCCTCGTACTCTCTCTCCATCTGTTTTTTTTAAGTTCTCACATGCCGAAGCAACCTTTACCTATTTTGGGGGGTGTAAAAACTGGGGTGGAAGACCT
The DNA here is from genome assembly GCA_034510155.1 of Eucriotettix oculatus. NCBI lineage: Eukaryota > Metazoa > Arthropoda > Insecta > Orthoptera > Tetrigidae > Eucriotettix > Eucriotettix oculatus. The sequence goes on from CM067376.1 coordinate 189,989,068, forward strand.
TGGGCATACGGCAAGAGTTGTTCGCGGATCCAATTGGATCAGTCGGACAACTGCCTCCTAAAACTCGTGGAGACACAGAGAAGAGAATGCTGTGACGCCTGTTACCCCCCCCCCCACTCCAAAAAAAATAAGAAAACTGTATTATCATAATGTTAATTGATAACCTCGGTTAAAATCCTGCCGTAGTCACTGATTTATCCTAGTCAGACGAATCACTGGGAATGCCCTATTAGGCTTAGTTAAGAAACTCTGTCATTGCTAGTTCCTGTCAGACCTGTTTTCACTTTCGTGACTCATGACATCTTCCATTGAATTTTTATTACGTAGCAACTTTTATGCCGACCTCCTGTGGCCTAGTAGCTACCTCAAACCACAGGACATAAAGAGTAGCATAACATAGACAAGGAAGGCTTTCGCGAAAAAGAGGGATTTACTTACGGGTAATATAAGTGTGAATATTAGGAAATCGTTGCTAAAAATGTTGGTATAGAGCGTGGCGTCATATGGGTGCGAAACGTGGACGATAAGAGTTGGGGAAAGAAAACGAATAGAAGCCTTTGAAATGTGGTTATATAGGAGAATGCTGAAAATAAGATTGGTGGATAGAATCAAAGAGGAGGAAGTTCTAAACAGAAAAGGGAAAAGTCAACAATATGGAGGACGTTGATTAAGAGAAGGAATATTTTCAAAATCATTAAGGAATATCTTGAATAAAACGCGAAAAATACTAGCACACAATGTAGACCGTTTATTTACTACTTCAATATCATTAACGTAAACCATTAATAGGCCACGTTTTAAGACACGAGGATGTTGTAAAATTAGAGGGTAACTGTGGGGTAAGAACAGAAGAGGGAGGCAAAGGATTTAATATGCTAAGCAGATTAGGGAGGATGTGAGTTGTGCTAGTTATAAGGAAATGTAAAGGATTGCGCAAGATAGGTTAGTATGGAGGGTTGCATCAGACCAGTCTTAGATCTGAATACCACAACAACAAATAAAAAGGAATTATTCTTTTCAATATCAATGAAATGGCAAAAACCATCTTCCGAAATAAACTCACGATAATTTGTTTCTGGTTGTCCTGTTATTCATTTAATGACAATTTCCTTTAAGTAATTTTGCTGGAATCAGTCTGAAAAAGTGACCCGAATACGGACTGACCATTAACTGATCTCAATCCGTAAGAAAATTAGTTAGTACATACGACAGATTTATGTATAATTACGCCACTGCAAATAATATATAAATCAACCTTAACGCATTAAGTTTCGGGTTATACATTTCTGACACCTGCCCTACATAATAGTCCGAAAGATTTAGTACTAAACAGCACGTTGAATAAAAGCTACGTTGACAAGGCTCAACAAGATTTATGACCTCAAGACAGTAGGCTATTATATTATAACGAATGAGGTATCTCGTTTGAATAAAAATTTATATCCTGGATCACTAAGTTACAAACTTTCTTCTTTCATGGTTTTCTTAAAATTTGAATATAAAAATTACGAAACAATAAGTAAAAGCATAGTTTCTCTTTTGAAGGAGTTTGTATAATATTAATATTTACTGTGGAAACAATCATATTTCTAAATAACAGAGAAAAGTCGAAACATTTATGTTAGATAGCAGGTCCGATTACACTCATTATTAATAAATAAAATATGGTCAAATATCTCAGCATACAAATTTAATTATTATTTAATTAATTATTGGATGTTATAATAACTTTATAAGTTTGGTACCCACAAATATTAGAATTAAAAATTTAATTACATGTGAATATAACTGTATGTAAAGACTTCTTCTACAGAAATAAAAACTGAATATACACCTAAACGTAGTTTATCTTTAAATTGAATAAATAAATATGTAAAAAGGTCAAGAATTATTTTTATTAATTTATAACAGACGTTAAATTAAAACTTTTACGATGGACACACGACCGAAAATGTGTCAAAATCCATTAATTCTGATGGTTTCTTCTGTCAAATCAAGAGGATATGTGGGAAAATGCTGTGTACAAAACTTAAAATTTGGACCAAATTCTCACATAAATTAACGAATCTGAACTGTCAATTGGACTTTCTACTACAATGTAGAAGACAGGACGTGTTATCGTCACAAGTTAGCCACATTAAGGACAGATTAAAACATTTCATATTTTATAATAACTTTGTGAAACATAAATACTGACGCAAATTGCGTCTATTTCCACTATGCATACCAAATGCTGAAATTAAGGACTTACACTTTGCTTTTAAACAGTTAGAAAATAATTTAAATAATCTTGAAAGTGAATTAAATATAATTTTACCCAATAATATATTTAAAACGATTCACAGATCACAGAAATATTTGGAAAATATTGTTGAAAACAAAATTTAAAAATAAGGAAAAATTTAATGGGCTTACTGAATTAGAAAATAAATATACTATAATACCAATGTTAATAATGATAAGTGGTTTGTAAATCTCAATGATATTCTTCCTCAACCCTTAAAGACATTGTATTATTAAGTATAAATTTAATTTAGATAAAAATAAGCTCAATAAAACTGATATTATAGAAAGAGTACAAGTAATTGAAACAAAATTATATAAAACTCCTAATGATACTAAGAATATTCGAAAAAAGGTAGTCCATTAATGCAGAATATTTTAAATCACTCCAAAAAAACTTGTCACATTCCAGCCGTGAAAAAATTAATACACAATATCTGAAATAAAAACATTCATAATTTAATGTTCACTAAAGCTGATAAAGGTAATGTCACAGTTTTAGTTAACAAACTAGAATACACAAATAAATATAATGACATTCTAGAGAAAACACTACCTACACACCAATTACAATCGACTCTTTTAATAAAATTATTATAAATTACAATGTTTTACTAAAAGGTGGAAAATGAAAAACTACATTTACGACTTAGAATACAACTAATTATTTTTAACTACTGACAACTTAGCTTGTGCCTATGATTAACCTAAAACCCATAAACCTAACAGTCCATAGAGAATTATTGTGCCATCTATAGGCAACCCATAAAATTACATTAGAAAATGTATAAAAGATCTACATTTACCCAACGATACATCACTATTTACTAATATCCCAAACAACCTCGTCATTCGTAGTATAAAATATCGATGGGAAAAAATAAAAACGTTCTGCAATATACCTAGGGTGTAAATGGAAATTGCTATAAACCTATTATTAAACTCAACATTTTTATAATTTATCAATAAATAGAAGGCTCACCTAAGGCATCTCCATTATTGCCGATTTTTGCAGAATTTGTAATGAGAGACATTGAAACTCAGTGCCAAAACCAAACCCATTCAATGCCATAGGTATGTGAATGACATTTTCTGAATTATAAAAAATATGGAAATTTATTATATGATTAATGTTATTAATAGTTATTATCAAAAAATACTATTTACTTTTGAATTATAAAGGAAAAAATTTCTAGATGTATGTGTCAGTAATGCTGTTGAGACTAATTGGTACCAAAAACCAACCTACTCAAGACGTGTTTCATACTATTTATCGAAGCATCCTATAGACCAAAAAGGGCAATAGTATATAATCTTGTAGATAAGGCAATATTATTATCAAACTCCAAATTTAATACGAAAAATATCATAATAGTCAGGAGTATTTTAATTACTAATACTTGCCCGGTTGACTTTATCAAAAAACATGTTACCATTGGGACCAACAAAATAAAATAAAATAATAATAGCAATAGTATGGTAGGTAATAATAATAATACTTGGATATTAATATAATTTTCATATTATTGCCATATTATGGATTAATGAGTGAGAAATTAAAAAATATTTTATCCAGTTTTTATTTTTCTGTTACTTTTAAAATTAATAATAGGTGAAATAAGTTTATTAAAATAAGTAAAGGCAAAATAATAAAAACCTACATAATTTCATTTACAAGATCAATTGCCGAGAACGTAATTGCGAAAAATTTTACAAAACGCGCGTTAGATCTCCCTTAACGGAACACAAAAACAAGTTCATGACAATTAACCACAATGTGGTCACTAACTATCGCTTAAAAGACGACCATGAATTTTATTGGGAAAATGTTGAAATATAAGGTATGGGAAAAAATTATATAAACAAATATATCTGAAATGATACATTTCAAAACTACACAATTTGTATAACGATTAAACTAAGTAATATTTATAACAATTTAATTTACATAAGTTTATCCATTTAAAAATATAAGTCTGTTTTTTTACTTTATTGAAAATTATACATCAAATTTTAACAACATTTTATGTATTCAAAATTAATAATGATTTCTTAATTTTTGTGTCAGGTTATAAGAAGTCCTCAAAGAAGGATGAAAAGTTGTGTTTATAATAATTCAATGTTAATTAAATTTGTTTGCTGACATTTGGCCGTATTTTTATATATTTCTCTTATTAATGTCAGAAAATTAATTTTTATCCACTTATTAAACTTTCCGGAATCGTAATTGATGCCCCATATAATTATTAAACTATACATAAACTTATTTTGTACTATTGGGTCCAGAACCACTAGGTCATTCAACAAAAAACTATAGAATCTAAAATCAATAACATTTTTATTTATTATTTTAGGTAATATTAGTTGTAATCATATTACGTCATATAATTTCCGTAGGTTTTCCCAGTGAATGATGTTGTTGTTGTGGTACGCAGTCCTAAACTGGTCTGATGGAACGCTCCATGCTAACGTATCTTGCTCAAGCCTTTTCATTTCCTCATAACTAACACAAGCCACATCGTCCCTAATTTGCGTAGCGTATTCTGTCCTTGGCCTCCCTCTTCTGTTCTTACCTCACACACTTCCGTTTAGTGCTAATTTTACAATACCCTCGTCTTTCAAAACGTGGCCTATTAATCTATCCCTTCTTTTGGTCCCGGGATTGTGTAAACGTATCCCTAATGGTTCTCCTGAAAAATACTCCAGTTCGTTTAGTTAAGGTCTTAAGAGCCGGCCAGTAGACGCTGAGTAGCGCAACATGAGAACCGTGGTCACCAACTCCTTGGATGTTGCCCATGAGAAGCGGGTTTCAGCATTTCCTTCTCTGGACGCACACAGACGCTGCATTCACGACAGTCTGCATTCTTCCTTCCTACTATTAACTTCGATTCTCAAAATTGCTGCATGGCTCGGACGAGTATCACAAGAAATAGGAAACGATTTCTCTTGAAAGGATAGTTGGATAGGAAAGGAAGATTCTTCAGTAGTCTTGGGAAAGGGACAACCCTGGAGTTGACCAGTGGATAACTTGATTATGGGTGTCCCTCAATCAAGAACGCCAAGTCTAAATAGAAAAGAGTTTATGCCCAAATTCCCTTCTCTTAGTCAACATCCTCCATATTGTTCTCTTTTTCCCTATTCTGTTTAGAACTTCCTCGTTTGTGATTCTATCCACCCATCTGAATTTCATCAATCGCTTATAACAGCACATTTCAAAGGCTTCTATTCTTTTCCTTTCGCCAACTCCTATCGTCCACGTTTCGCACCCATATTACGCCATGCTCCATACAAACATTTTTAGCAACGATTTCCTAATATTCACACTTATGTTACCCATAAGAAAATGCCTCTTTTTCGCGAAAGCCTTCCTTGCCTGTGCTATCCTACTCTTTATATCTGCTATACTTCTACCATCCCTAGTTATTACGCTTCCCAAGTAGAAGAATTCCTTAACTTCCGTCAAAATATCCCTTTCCAATCTAACACCCTTTGTTATTTCACTGTTTCCCATACTACACTCCATTACCTTGGTTTTACCTCTATTAATCCTCAAATTGAACTCTTTCTCCAGGACTCCGTTCATGCCTTTTATTATGATTTCCAAGTCTTCTTCTGACTCCCCTAATACTACAATATCGTCGGCAAAGAGTAAGGTTTTTATTTCTTCTCCTTGCAGTATGATTCCTTTTCCATATTCCTTTTTAACATTATTTATCGCCTATTCTATATATATATATATATATATATATATATATATATATATAAGCATCCTTGACTTACTCCTTTCTTGATTACAGCTTTCTTTTCTTGATCTTCTATTCTAATTACTGCTGCTTGTCTTCTGTATATGCCTCCTTTCTCGATATTTTATTCCAAAGATCTTCAAAATCCTTAATAGTTTGTTCCAGTTCACATTATCAAATGCTTTTTCTTAATAATGAATAGTGAATAAGCTGCCGGAATTGTCCTCGGGTTTCCAACCGTGTGGCGTTTGCTAAACGCAACGTTTTGTTGGCTACTATTCCCCAGATGTCAATGGCGTTAGTTCTTCACGAACCGTCATGTTTAGGAAACGCCACCCAGTTCTAAACCCGAGAAAAATTTTGGCATCATATTTAATTGACAATTCCCGTCGTTATTTAAGGGACTTCAACAAGCGATATTTATATAGAAATAATAATAGTATTTATTATATTTGATGAACAAATTTACATTATTTAAATCTTAAAAATTTTCTTAGAATCTTGTTAAATAGAATAACAACATTGTGGATGCATAAATCCTGAGCCACACGATAATAATAAACACAATAAAAATGGAATATAAAAAAAAATAAAGATAATCTCAATACTAGTTCAAATTAAATTTAAATAGAAACAATGGTTTAAAGTTTTATTTTAGGCCAGATAAGAGGGCTTGAATTTTAGACAGCGCATGGAATTATTGTTGAGATATGGTAAGTAAATAAATAATAAATTATATCTGTACCGAGAACCCTTTCTTATTTCTTTTGGATTTCCGTTGCCACCCGGATGGATATTTGTGTATTACTGCAGAGTTTCTATGTTTACAAGTTTAAAGGCATTATTACATTTCCTATTTGGTAACCGTGTATACCCATGAATATCTGACATATTGACTATATTTTAATGAGAGTAATATTGTGGTAGCTTACATTACGTTTGAAGGAACAGCTTGCATGTGCTACCTTTGGATATGGGCGAGTTCTGCGGAGACAATAGTCTGGAGTCTTCAGGCTCGGTAGGTGTGTTAGTTTTTCTGATGCAATGAGTTCACAAAATACAGTTTTCAAGATAGATAGAAGTCATGCAGATAAATTACCGGGCATCACCTAAACTGCCTTCTATTTGATTACAAAGGAAACACTTTTTTCTAAGAATTTATTACTAAATCAGAAAATTAGTCTACTCTTTGTACGAAAATATGAAGGAAATTGTTACTGCAGAATTTTGAATTTAGTTACATTAAATTTTATTCTTCTTTCCAAAGCGTTTCAAATGATGTAACTAAAATTTATAAAGAATTTACGAAATAATCAAAATTCAAATTAATTTATTAATTACATGTGATGACGATACTTTTTCATGACAATATATATGAAGGATTAATAATGTTATTTCTCCCGATTTTTGTTCTTAAATCTTTGAATCACATAAAAGTCTCTTCCTCTCCTTGTAATACAGGTTTAGAAAAAAAAACGAACTGATTTAGATAATTTCTGTCCATAACAGGTTTTTATTTATTTTAATAAGAAACAGTAAACAGTCCTTTTTTATATTATTGCTTAAAATTGACATCCAATATGAAGATCAGCGATCAATTATGTTTGTGTTTTGTTTAATTTACCTCTTATTTAAAGAAGGACTTACAGAACTGTAAATGACTAAAGCGTTATCGGGGTTTCTGTACTGAGGTTAACTCCAAATTCCAACCGATTGCTTGCTGCATATCGCCACTGCGTAAACCCTCTACGATAGAACCAAATCGATAAGGAACACAAGGGAGATTAGAATTTCGAGGAGGTGAAACATTAGGGTTGCAAGATGTTCTGTTTAGTCCGCATGTAGAAATAATGGATCGGCAGGAACAAGAAACACGGTTACTTGGTATACCAACATTGGATCAAACATAGGGCAAACGTATCATGAAAGAACGTCATTGCTAAGATAAATTTATCAAAATTATTTGTTAAAATAATTTAAGATTTTCATTTTGTTATAAAAGCATAGAAAATAGTATTTCCTTATATTATAATCATGTTTGTTTTAGTTTTTGCACATTCGTTGTTTTAGCTAGGACATGAATTAATTTAGTAGATAAACTGATTCTCTCTTCATTTCTCCATATTATTATTAACGTTGAAATATTTCGTAAGTAGAGCTGAATGCTTATTATCTGCGGTTTGGAAAAAAGAAACAAACTAGTAGTAATTTTTCTTTATTGAAAATACCTATTTTATTTTTAACGTGGTTTAGTCCTGGAACACCATTGCGCGTTAACAAGAATATTGTAACGTTTCCGATGGATCGTGAGATACAGTGAGATATACTGCTCGAGGTTATAGACGTTTATTTAACGTGGAATATTCCAGAAACAGGATATTCTTGAAACAGAAAATACTAGAAACTAAAGGTAAACAAAGTAAATATAGTAAATAATATAAAATGGTTGCTCGAATCCACATTTCTCTCAACCCCTGAACTATAGCTGCGGGTTCCCAGATATATATCTTGAAATCTATCAGACTTCGTTAAGGTTTGTCAAAAAAAAATTAATGTTTTACTTTCAAAGTATATAAAATTTAACCAATCATCCGTTTTGGTTATTTCGTCCAATTTCACGTCTGAGAACGCTGTTTTAATTATGTACGATAATTTATTTCATATAGGTTTCATACTGCAAGGAAAAGAAATAAATGCTCTAAGGTTTGCCTATAATATTGTAGTAGTAGGTAAAACTTGGAAGGCATAATAATGGCATGAAAGTGGTCCTGGAGTAAGTGTGCAACACGAGGATTAGTAGATGGAGTGTAGTATGGAAATAGTGCAATAAGAAAGTTTTATAGATTGGGGAGACAAATTTTGAAGGAAGTTAACGAATTCTGCTACTTGGGAAGCATAATAACTAGCTATAGTAGAAGTATAGTAGACATAAAAAATGTAATATTGCACAGGCAAGGAAGGCTTTCGCATGAAAGAAGAATTTACGTATGGCTAATGTAAGCAAAAAAATTAGGAAATTATTACCAAAAATGTTCGTATGGAATGTGGCGCTATATTGATGCGAAACGAGGACGGTTGGAGTCGCAGAAAGGAAAAGAATATAAGCTTACGAAATGTGGTGCTATAGAAGAATACTGAAAATCAGTTGCCTAAATAGAGTAACTAACCAAGGGGTTGTAAGCAGGTTAAGAGAAGAGATAACAATTTGGAGGGCTTCGACCAAGAAAAGGGATAGATTATTAGATCACGTTTTGGTCTTGTAAAATTAGCATTAGAGGGAAGTGTGTGGGGTAAGAACAGAAGAGGGAGGACAAAGATGGAATGCGCTAAGCAGATTGGGAGGATGTGAGATGAGGTAGTTATGTAACCGAAGAACAATCATTCTTATACACGTATCCGTTGAACATCAGGGTTAAGAAATGTGTACTAGAGGCGAAATAATGCTGAGTACGAATAAAGGCGAGGAATTGATTCAGGCGAAAAAATTGCTGTTTCTGAATCTATTCATTGCCAAATCTAATAGTTACAGACAATTTCGCTGATTCGTTCAGATGAGTAAAATTGAGGGTTGAATATCTCAGTTTCAAATAAATGTTTGTAACATTTCGCAACGGCTCGTAGTGATAAAACATATGACGAAGTTTTTAGAGGAGAAACATAGCATCTGTTTTAAAAAGGTATTCGAACTTAAAAGTAAATGTTGAATTACGTAACATTGTCGATTATAATAGGGTTATATTGCTAGAAACATTTTAAAATATGAGGTCTTGGGAATAGATCGATTATTTACAATTTGATGGCTGGATGATCAAACTATTTTAATACATTAAAATAAGTAGTACTGGGTAATAACAGTTACATATTTATGACTGCAACATTTGCTGTGTGGAGGCAGAAGGATTAATTGAACTGAAGTTTCAAAAGAGTTGGACACACAGCGGGAAACATGAGTTTACAACTAGTTATTTGTGTTAGAGTGAGTTAGAAACAGTTTACCAAGATAGATCTGACAGAATTGACGAAGAAGTGGAATTGTTTCCATTATAATAACTTTCTCAACGGCAATTGATTTAGTTTAATGTCGGTGACAGAAACACGAGTTCCTGTCTGGTGTTAAATTGGATCTGTCCATTCTCATAGATAGATATATAACTTGGAAAAAATGAATACATTTGATATTCTCTGGAAATTACGTAAGTATACGCGTGTAGTTGCTGTTTTTAATGTTTATATTTCAAGTTTTTGTCTCAGATTATTTGTACAACTAGTGTTTGGTATAGTGTTTCATAAAAAATAAATTAATAATATATCTCACTACGGCTGATTAAATAGTCCGGAAAAGTAAAAATTTATACAATTAGGGGTTGTCTTACGTTCACAGTGAGAGTTGATACAAGTTATAAATAATTATAGCTAACAACATTACTGAATTTGCTGAAGAATCGATATGTGTATGTGAGAACTATTAGATTACGGCACAGCTTTTCACATCCCTACTTTATGACATCTGCATTTCATCATAACAGCGTGATGACCCAGAATCATAATCGAGTCAAATCTACTGGTACCTTATATAAGCAAATACACACCTTAAATAAGCACGAAAGGACATAAAAATACACAGAAACAGTCAATTATATTTATTACAACAAGATACTGGAATCATCGCTTCGGTCTTATTAGAGTGAAGTATATATGTATATATTTACAAAAAATAATTGCATTTTGTTTGGGCTCAGGCTACATGAGGGTGATCTAGAAACTGGCAACTCCCCTTTAATAGTACAGGAAAAAAATTGCGAAATAGAGGGGAAGAGGAATGTAGCCAACGGTTGACTAAGGCTCTTGGGCTATAATTACAGGGAATATTACTCTTTTACTCGTAGGAAGGTCATTTCTTCGAAAGATAGTCTACGTTTGACTAAGATGACAAAATTTTATCTGTAATCTGCAATTTTCTTTTTATTTATTTATTTTAGGTCGCAAAAATTACAAAGTCATTAGCGACCGAACTTACTTAAGGTTACAAAAAGTGAATTTTGAGCACGTTATATTGCATCATAACAATTCAAGATTCTGATTACTCTCTCTTGGTCGTTCGGTGAGTGGTTGATCTGGTCTGGGTTGTCTTCTCCGAGGATCCGGTGTCTATCTTCAAGAAATCTACTGCAGAAATTGTGAAGATAGTGTTTCAGAAATCGCAGATTGGAGGCGGTCTATTAGTATATATGTGGGAGTGTGTTATTTTCGAGTGACCGGATCTCAATCAAGAAAGGATCTCTTCTGGATGTCTTTTAGGGGAGGAGGATAGAGAGGAAGTTTTAAACTAATTTATGGGTTGGGATTTATTTTAGAAGCGACCAATTTTTTTCCAGATGGGCTATTTTTGGAAGGGTCTATTTCCTTAAGGGGCCCCTACAGGACAATCATGACTGTGAGCCTTAACGATGAATTAGAGTGACAGTCCAGGGATGAATCGGGTAGTAACCCTATACAGTGAACTAGACTGTCAAACTTTAGTTGTCTGCCGTACGGCAGAGGCAGCAGTTGTCCATTTGAAAGAGATCAACCGGTTTGGATATGATAATGGAAAAATTAACGTCTATGGAACCAATAAAAATAGATGCGTCATTATATTAATAGGCAAACATAAAATAAAGAGAACTAATTAACAAATTTAGATATGCCGACGTTTCAAAGTTGACTTTGCGTCTTCCTCAAATGACCATTATAAAGTAAACTGACAAAATTTAAAATAATTTAAAAAAAAGATATAATGTCATTAATGTCGTATCTATTGTTATAACAATGGCAATTGTCACTAAAAGAACAGCGAAGCGTTGACGTTGCGTGAAAGAATCGTTAAACTCGCGAAAAGTATATGTATTTATTTACTGTGCGAATTTCAGCGACAAATGCATTATTACGTAACAAGCAGGGATTCAAGAAACTTCTCGAAATGAATGAAGTGCATCAGTGTAATATGGTTCTGTTTTTATTTGGAGATATCCGTTATCGGGGTGAATGTTGATTAGTGTAATAAGAAGGTTGATAGATGTTTTAAATTGTTACTTCGCCTATTGCATGTCTTAGTTTGGTTATAAATCCCTGCGAAATACTTAATATAAGAGTAGGAATAAGCAATAAGTAGGCAGTTCTTAACATTTATTACGAGTATTTTAACTATTCAATATGAATAAGTTCCTACTACATAAATTACTGCCGCTAATAATTTCAAAAAAACTATGGTCATGAAAACTTTCTCTTATTATTGTAACTGCCATTCATTTTGCTTATTTGATATTATTGTACCTCTTATCCTACATTCCTGTTTTACTCCAAGTACTTACGGCTCCAAGTAATTACGGCTCAACCACACGCGCTTTTTCAGAGAATGCAGAGTCAATTGACGATAATGAATGTGTAGCACGTGACGTAGCATTTGTCGGATATTGTTCACTTTCTTAACAATTTGTCCGAATCTCTATATTTGTGGGATCTATTTTGCAAGAAGACTGAAAAAGAATTGTATAAAATTTTGTAACTATTGAGAAAGCTTCTTCTTTTGGGCCGCTATAGGGTCATTAACTCCTCAGCAACGGCAAACGCGGGTTGCAGGAAGAAATTCATTTTCCTGGCCCCACAACTTTGGAGGTGGGTTTGGGCGGGACTAAATACCCCCAAGATCGACGCTAATACATCAAAATATCTAGATATCCGTGATTCACGGTGTCAGTCCACAATTCACACTCAATAATACTGGCAGTTTCTGATAATACTGACCGTCAGATTGGTCGTGTAAGAGCCCCTTTACATCCGAGAATGTATTGACGTAATCAGGAAAGGGAGATGGGGGAAGATGAGTGGCAGTTTTTGCTAGCTGGTCGACGGAGATGTTCCTTGTTGTTTGGAGCTTGTGTAAATCTTGAGTGGTGATTGCTGATACCTCTTGGGAGTTGTCTTCATTGGCGATGGTTTTTAAAGCTGAGAGCGAGTCTGAGAGAATTAAGTGGTTCATTTTGGGAGACGTAGAGCAATGGTCTATAGCAATCTTGATGGCGTAGGTTTCTGCAGTGAGTTAATTGTTACTGACTGGCGGGCATTATAGGAGATGATGGCACTGATGACTCCATCCTTGTTCTCGGCACCGTCGGTGAAAATCCAACCGAAGCTGTTGAACGTGAGGTTTAGATCTGTGAATTTGTTCAATTCTTCTTGAGAGAGATTGGACCTGTTATACTTTGTGAGATATAGATCAATATGGGTTTTTGAGATGTGCAAAGACGGAAAAGCGTGACATTTGTAGGTTTCCATTTCAAATCGGGTAAGGTTTATTTTTTCGCACCAGGAGCTAATCCTTGTATGAAAGGGAGTGTTTATTTAGAGCCTGAGGGTATAGGGTGGCTGGGAGAGGTTGCGTCGTTTCGTATTAAAGAGTTGTGGGATGTGAGCACTTTTAATATGTTTGACTGCCAATACTTTTCTTCTGTGGTTCAGATTAAGTTCTTGTGCTTCTATTAATATTAAATTTCTTATTGTTACCCCAAGTATACTATTTTTAGGGATAGTTATAGAGAGAAAGATTATCTAAGGCTCAAAAATTTCTAAATATTCTGTACTCAGTGTGGCGTATTTGTTATGAATACTGTTCCGTTTAGGCAAAATACGAGTTTATGAAGAAAATAATAAAATTACAATTAACATTTATTTACAAATAAATTTACATAATATGTATAGTTCGACTAACATTCCTCCTTCTATAAGAAAATTGTGTTTTTTTTATAAATAAATTTATATTATGTGAATAGTTTGACTGACGTTTCTCCTTTTATTAGAAAATTGTGTTTTTATGGGACAGCTAAGAAAACAAATTGAACTCCATTTTGTAAATATATGGACTATTGCGGTTTGTTTACGTTGGTCAGTGACTTCGGATACACGATAGACGGATTCATCTTCGTCGTTATTAGCAGCTCCGTGGTGATCGGGCAGGTTTTGAGTCTCTTAATGCACTATTAACAACTCAGATATCATTATAAAGTCCTTGTATTTTGTAGTCTTACCTTGGCTGCTTCATCCTGTCGTGTAGGCTCGGCTTGTTTTCCAAGGTCTTCTTCACTGTTCCAATGGTAATAGAGGACAACTGCTACCGTAAACCGAAGTTCTGCAAGCTCTGAGTATACACCTCTTCAAAAATGACCTAATTTCCTCGGCTTGCGGGAACCTTAAGTCAAACAGAGAAAAGAAGACCTCCCCAAAGGTATTCCCTCTCGTCTTTCACCTACAAAAAATAAGCCGAGATATTATTATAGCAGTCTTCATTTACATTTGCTTATACATGTGAGCCTATACTTTTTGTCTCGTGACATATTTCGATCTACCACATTTATGAGCGTTCGTTCTGTTGCGTGCTTAAAGAAGGTATTAAAATTAGATTTATCTTCAGAATAATATATATATATATATATATATGAATATGCGTCAGAAAATAACATTGTAAGGTTAATTACAAAAATTAATAAGGACAGGAAAGAGAGAAAGAAAATTGGTGACTTACCTGAAGTTTTCAGATGCGGGCTGCATGTAGGGTTTGAGGTTCTTGAATTTTCTGAAGCACCGCCCTCTTCATCAGAAGGTTAAGAAAACATTTCCAGTGATGGACAACCGTCGACTGAGAGTATATATTGAATTTTAAAATTGTATCCTTAAGAAGCAATTAAATAAAATCATTTAGAAAATTATTATTATATAATAAGAATATTACAATAAAAATAGGATAAAAATACGCTAAATGGATAAGACATATTCAAACATAATTAAATAATACACTTCTAGCAAAGTAGAATATAGGAAGGTCCTCTAATTAACTCGTAAATTTCTTAATAATTACGAATTGCTAACAATAAATTTTTTATGGGATGACCACATTTATTAGAAGCTGTCAATGAAACGAATCTGCTTTTAATTAAAGGATAAGATTAATAAAATTTTTGTTTATTCTGCCACTCATATATCTGACTGAGTATTCAGCCGAAGATCTCGATTTGGCATGTGGTGTTCTTACTACGTGTGTGACCCTGATCAACTACCTGTCAGGTGAGAGGTTTCCTCGTCAGTTGTATACACCTGATTACTGAAGGAAGATGAAAAATAAATAAAAATTAACTCTAATTTCCATTGTCAGATATATTTGGTAAATGGTAAAAGTAGCAAAATGTGATACAAAATTATGTCAGAAAAAAGGGAATTTGCTACATTTTATTCATATTAAAAAGTTGCTGCGTTTAAGTAAACCCAAATTAAAGAATAAATGTGATCAGTGATGGTATTCTTACCAGTGTACCGCATATAGTAGTGAAATCTTATTTCACTTCCTTGTAGGCGTATAAAATTTTATTTATTGATTTTACATTTATTTTTATCCACTTCCGTTTTGAAGCATCCTAAATGTAGTTGCCACTGAGCCCTGTCAATCGTTGTGATAAATATATTCATATCCATTCATATTCATATAAAATCAACTTTGAAATATGACTTGCAAAATAAGCGAATATATCATGTCAAACACGTATCAAAGTCGTATAACTGATAAAAAACTGTTGGCACTGACGCTCTAACAAATATATCAGAATATTGTTTGGTTAATATTTTATTTATCCCCGACACAAATATTCCATTCATTTTCATTTTTATGCGTTTCTCTGTTCATAATTCAGTATTTTACACGTTCATTATTTTTTACGAAATACAAGTATATGTGCACTATATTCTGAAAATCGTCTTATCCGCTATTATCGTTATTCGTTTCCTGGCCGGATTTTCGTGTTACTGATTACAAATTCGATTCAGTGAGTATATATATAAACGCACGTTTTATTTTGTTTAGAACACTTTCAGAAAACCAATAAACCTTATTTAATGTTCTTAAATATATCTACAACCAAAGTAGCAATGGGCTTTCTTTTTTCAAAATATAACTATCATAATCTTATTCATCTATGAGTTTACATTTCTCTGTATGTTGTAGCTCGTAAATTCATTGTACTTTATTTATCATGGCAGTTATATAATACATGTTCTTGTTCGTTAATTATAAATAAAGTAACATACTTATTACTTAATTGTACATTTGCCTACTTTATTAAGTAAATTAAAATAGTTTCCCAATCAACATTAAAGCATAGACTGATAGCCATGTTGTTTGTCTAATATTTCAACATGTGGCCAGTTTAAAGTCTAGTTCAATCCAAGAATTATGCTTGTTTACCACAGTTTTTTATAAATAGAAAGTTAGATATTAGAAATGCGTTTTTAATTTCAGTTATGAGAATTCTTTCGATTGGCATAAATTACAATTGCGAAATATTAGATATTTTTCTTAATATTTAACATACTATTTCCAGCGGTCTTGCTGTTTACAACTATGCGACAATAAGTATTATTATAAGATAAAGAAATGTGATTTTTTAAAAGAAAATATTAGTGAATAGAGAATGAGGATATAATGGAGTAACTATAAAATATTTAGTTCATATAAATATTTTTTCAATCTGGCGGAAATATATTTGTTGACAATCGGAATGATATAATTTTTTAACATAAGAAATCGCCATCATGAATAGCAGAAAAAGTTCTGTCGTGGAAAACTAGTGACATTTTCGCGTTAATAAGTAAATAGTAACTTGGGATGGTCATTAGGGCAGTGACAAGAAGAGTATGCACCTCGGATTTGCGCAAAGCATTCGGCTGAGTTCGACTGAGGATGTGTAATGCACATTCAAAACCATTGTTCAACGACCCAGTAATTAAGTGGGTTAAGCGATAATATTTTTAGCAATTCATGTAGGTATACATGCAGTGCATATTATTAATTGAAAAATAACTAATTCAGTACATTGTCCTTAAGAGCATGTGATATTCAGTAATATTTGTTTGTAACGCTTAGAAAAATACAATATAAACGTTTAATTGCGACCAAAGCAGAAAAAAATTAAAATAGCAAAAATATATTTAATTTTATTATTTTTGTCTGTTTATAACTTGAATTAGACATTATTAACTTTTAATTCAATATTATATATTTAAATAAATTTTAATAATTTAACCAACGATTTAAATATTTTTAAATGAAGAAGTAATGGTATCATTTATAAAATATTGTAAGGGTCTTGTTGTGTGGAGATAAGAGTTGGGGAACGATCAAATGATATACTATTCCAAATGTCTGGGAGATATCCGCTAGGGTGGTCATGTTTTAACAATTCCTGAAATTATTAGCCATTAAAATACTACATTTCGAAACGTAAACACTCTGGTGTACTTCTTGAAAATTTGCGTGATACTATATTAAATTAATCTTCCAGTTTCCTCCCATCCGCACGTTACACCAGTGATCGTTGAACTGCATTATAGTATGTAAGTATTCAGGGAAAAATTATCCAAATCATTCTAACACCCTTCACCTACAAATGGCCGATTGTGGACGTAGCTGTCTGAGGGAACTGCAGCTGGCCGAGTATCCACGAGCTGCACCAACATCCTTACTCTACTGATCTGAAATCTGAGCGCTGATAAACAAAGATCCATGTTTCTCGCCCCTGGTTATCTGAGTGTTAGTCTAAATTCGATGCCAACTTTTCTTTTTATAAGAATTAGTGATCTCCGTTGACTTGGGAAGTAGACGGTCCAATTTTAAACGAATAAAATGTAGTATAGGACTACGTATATCGTATCACATAAAGAAGAAAACAACCATTTACAGTCTCCAAATTCATTACTTAACAGGTTGAAAGCTTTCGAAGTTTACTGTTTAAGTGTTATTATATCTGTTATCGTCGTGAATTTTATACTTAATGAATCGTTCAAGAACCCCTCAACAGAAACTAATACTAAACTATATAGACGATGTTTTCGTTATAATAAAAAAAGATCAACAGTTCCTATTCCTTGATAGCCTAAATTAACTGATTGGATGAGTAATAGAGTCTGCAGCTCTTCACGGATAATATTAGTCTTGTAAGAATCCCTAGTAAAAATCATCTTTCTCTTTCTAAACTCATATTTCTGAATTCAAGACTTCTCACACGCACCGTTACCTAAGAAATCGAAACTAGTTGTTGAAAGTTTAACTAAGTCCTTTATCCTATTTATTTAATTCATTGCTGCATTTACAGAGACGTTTTGAGACGTGCTACGTTATTTAAATTATGATGTTCGTTATTAATATTAACTTTCACGTCTACCTAAAAATAAGAGTAAAATTTCACTTCTGCGGCTACACTGGGGTTAGGGTTATTTCACAAAAAGCTGTAAAAATAATCTTAATTATCATCACAACGTGCTAGAACGAATATTTTTTTAGATGTTTTCACACTCATTCATACAGTTGAAATTTTTGGTAACTGACTGTATAGGCCGTGGCGTACTTCATCAGCGGCGGGTGCTGCATTACAATGATCTCGGAGAGTTGTTCTGGGTGCGCGGCGAGGGGATCGTCGGGGGGTGGCGGCGGGGGCGGGGGAGGGGGGAGGGGAGGCAGAATTCGCGACAGGCGTCGTCATAACTTGCTGACGTCACCAGCCGAATTGTTTGGCAACATGAGTCCCACCTCGCGTATTGATCCGCAGGTATGTGTGAGTGTCCATCCATCGAGTGTACAATGTACCCTCCCTCAGAGCCCGTCTGTCAGTCTTGTATCGACACACATGTAGCAACGAAAGCAATATTTTTGTGTTGATTCGCTGCCATGACGTGTGATGGATCGTGTCGCTAGAACTTCGGTGAAACGATTCTGAGCGATACTCTTACTTAAAATCTGAGCTCAGTAGAAGAAGAAGTACGAGTCAGAGATGATGAAGGAAATGAACGGTTCTCCAAAAAGTTATTACACAATTAATCAATATTATATATATATATAGGTTTTATAGTTTCTTTATTTATTCAGTTTTCAAAGTGGTTTACGAAATAAATTAAAGTTGCAACTCAAATAGTTCCACAGGACAGGGAAATTGATAAGTATTAAGCACTAACAGACGTAAATAATAAAATGAAACAATAACTTTATTGATACAAAATTGAAATATACACGATGAGATCACTTCTGCCTCTGTAATGCAAAATATTCACATAAATGCTGTGAAAAAAATTGAACATACAGCTTCCTCTCGACAGGGATTTAATCTGGTGTTAATATCAAAATTAATATAAGAAATCAACGCAAAATTGTTTAAGGCGATTCACTTTTAAAAATTAAGCTTACAAAGTATACAATTGTATAACATTTTCCTTTGTGAATTCCCTGGCTGCTCTTCTGCACCGTATCTGCCAGGTTGCGGTGCAGCTCCACACATTTTCCCACTCAGTTAATGGCTGCTGGGCTCAACCTCGGCTACCTGACGTTGGCGAATTGGCAATGGAACGGGTTGTTCCTCGTAGGTGTAGACGAACAGCTCATCCGTTCATCATGGAAAGTCCGAAATGTCCTAAGCAATATTTTGTTTAGGATAGCGATGCGCTCGCGATTGGCTGATCCTCAATGGTTTGTCAGTTCCGGGCTCTGCCCGACTCCGCGGACAGCGACGTAGGTTCATGCAGCTGCCGTGCACTCAGAAAAAATAAACTTTAGAAACTTGTCACAGTCACAACTTTGGAGTAATTTACCAAAAGGCTACATCGTTTCACTTCGGTGGGCCGGAGGAGAGTGATCTTTCGTGAACTGTCTCCTTTGGCCAGCTTCTTGTACTGCACAATTAGGAAATCAGCTTCAGTAAATTTTATCATCAGCCAATTAATTTTGTCTTTTGTCTACACGCATGTATGAGTCCTGAATGAAGTAATTTGTTTGTTGAACGCCACATTGTAGACAATAATGCCATTGTCGTCGTTATTAATTCAACACTATATTCCGTCTTATAACATTATTCTTCATATAAACCAGAAATAGGTAACATATTTGAGAAGTTGGTCATATATATGAAACAAAACTTCGGTGGGCACCGCCGAACTCCCGTTCAAAAGACAACTTTTAAATATGAAAGTAACATGAATACTACATACACAATAATAAATATTATTGATATTAACTTGAATAATAAATGGCCTGAAAGTGGAGCTGGAGAAAGAGTTCAATATGAGGATTAATAGAGGGAAAACCAAGGTGATGGAATGTAATATGGGAAACAGTGCAATAAAAAAGGGTGTTAAATTGGGAAGGGTATTTTAAAGGCAGTTAAGGAATTCTGCTACTTGGGAAATATGGTAGAAATAAAGAGTAGAATAGCACCAGCAATGAAGACTTTTGCGAAAAAGAGAAATTTACTTACGAATAATACGTGTGAATATTAAAAAATCGCTGCTAAAATGTTTGTATGGAGCGTGGCGTTATATGGGTGCGAAACGATAGGAGTTGGGGAGAGGAAAAGAATAGAAGCCTTTGAAATTTGGTGCTATACGAGAATGCTGAAAGTCATATGGGTGGATAGTGTTATTAACGAGGAAATTATAAACAGAATAGAGGAAGAGCGAAAAATATGGTTGACGTTGACTAAGAGAAGGGATAGATTAATAGGCCACGTTTTGAGACATAAGGGTCTTTTAAAATTAGCATTAGAGGGAAGAGGGTGGGGTGAGAATAGAAGAGGGTGGCAAGGAATGGAATATGCTAAGCTGATTAGGGAGGATGTGGTAGTTATGCAGAAATGAAAAGGCTTGAGAAAGATAGGGAACAATGGAGGGTTGCATCAGACCAGTCTTAGAACTGCAAACGACACAACATAGAATATTTTTGAACAGGATCAAAGTGTATTTTGGATTAAATTTTTTAATATAAAATTAATAATTTGTATGAGTGTAATTACGGAGGAGTAATAAGTAAATTTTAAAAAATATTTTAGTATGCTGATAATTTTTCCTGTGTTTATCAATCGGATTTATAACCAAAACTATACTTAAATTTAGATTTCAAAATTATTCAGAATTTATTTAAGAAAATTTAAATAAATTCTTTGAAGAAACTATTTTAGTAAATAAATTGATAATCCATTAATAAATTCTAAACATACTTTCAGGCTGATTAAATTCTTATGTTAAATTTCTGTAGATACAACACGAACTATTCCTTTATTATTTACATATTTGCCTTCCTAACCGTAATAAATTATTTACGAAAACAACAATGAGAATGATGAATGTGCTGCAAAATATTAGTGAGTACTAGCGGTTTAATCAGCAAAACAAACTGAAACCTGGTAGGCGTGACATCGTGGTCAAGACAGATGATTGCGTTCTGGTTTTTCAGGTCCGTCACAAACACAGGTGGACGCAAACTCCTCCCAGCTGTCAGATCTCGGAGGTCGAGTCGTGAGTTCCCAATGTCGGTTATATACACAATGTAGACCGAGACCGGAGGGGGGTTTGCAAACCAAGAACACGCCTTATGTAACGGAAAACATGAAGCACGAGCAAAGTTTTCTTGAAGAGTTTAAAATTTTAATGTATTATTGAAATTGTTAGTATGAAATCATAATCTTCTGCATATTACTTTAGAAGAAAATGTTGCAAGAAAGTGGGCCGATTCACAATTTTTCCTAAATTATAATATAAATTAAAGGTTCCTCTTTGTGAGTATTTTTATAAATGATATATTAAATATTACAACGTTTCGTCTCTCCTTTGAGACTTCTTCAGGTACTAAAAAGAAAATCTACAAATTGATTACATTACAACAACAATATAATAACAAATTGAATCAAAAAATCTTCATATTCTGGCAGAGTTCTAATTTACATGTCCGACCAAAAGAAAGAAATGGTTTATAGTCTAATAGACAAAGCTATCAAGTTATCTCATGAAAAGTACTACACCAGTAATATATTCAAAGTTAAAGAAATTCTCTTATTTAATGGATATCCCACAAAATTTATTAACAAGTATATCAAGATAAGATTAGACAATATTTAGTATAAAAGTAGAAATTCACAATGCATTAAGGACACTAATATTAATTTTTTTATTTCATATTACCCTACATATCTTGCTTACAATACAAATTAATACAAACATTCAAAAATATATTAATATCATTTTCAAAAGCAGTAATAATTTGAATTTTGTTAACTTAAACATAAAATTGAAAGTTTAGATAAGGATAGTGTTATATATAAAATTAATTGTTTGGATTGCCAATTGGAATGTAGCTCAGTAGGACTCCTCCCTAATTTTATTCGCGTTTTTGGATTTTTGAAGGATATAAAGTTTTAGCCAGAAAATTCTGGCTCGGCGACAGGCAGCTAAGAAGTGAGAACGTAGATTTTCCCGACGAAGATGCTGGGTGAAGAGCTCTCGGGACTCCAGTCGGGTGATGTCGTTTGTAGTCCACAACGTTTCTATGGCTGACACCGCCATCTTCTTCAGTTGAAGAAGATGGCGGTGTCAGCCATATAAACGCTGTGGACTACAATCGACATTATCCGTCTGGAATCCCGAGAACTCTTCATCCAGGTAAGAAGTGGTTTTTCCCGGCGCCAGGGTGCCGGACGAGAGTCGTACCTGTTTGAGGGCTTATAAGGTTCGGTTTGTTTTTACTGCAGGAATGTTCAACTTCAAAATTTCCGAAGGTCACCACTGCTCTCTTTGTCGTGGAAAATTTCCCGCGCTGGACGAAGGACGGACGATGATCAGCAAATCTCCGACACTTGGGAACCGCTTTCCCTTCGAGAATAGGAATATACGAGTTTAGCTGGGAGGCGAAACTACGGAAAATTATTCAGAATCGGTCAAGACGTTGAGAGGACGAGGAGGCAGAGGAGGAGAGTTTATCAGGGCGTGGAAGGGAGGAGAAAGCTGGAGAGAGGAACTGACGTTGAAAGGTAGGAGGAAGCTGGTGAGTGCAACAAGTATTGAAAGGGAGGTGAGAATTGTTGCTCTTTTGTGAAAAGGAAATGAGAACAAGGAAGAAGAGGAAAACTAGGGACGGAGGGAAAATTTACAATTCAACACAAAGGAAGAAGGAAATCGAAAGGTGGAGAGTGATCAAGACAAGGAAGATCCGGACGCCTAGTATCTGCATCGAGAGACGAAGGGAGATAAAAGAGGTTCGTCAAGAAAGTACGGAAATCTCTGCTGCACGTGGTTACCCAAATCATTAATTAACCCTCTTGTATTTAAAAATCGTCCTCTTTAATTAATTAATTTGTATGTAATAGTGCAGGGATCTTTAAAGTAATTTTTTATACATAAAATAATCATTTTAAACAATATATGTATGACAGACAAAAAGATCATTAAAAATACACTTTTTGTCACACATAAAGAACATTAAAATCAGTTGACAGAATCATTCCGTTTTATCTAAACACATAATAATGAATAACCATCAAATTGATTGGAACCATGTCGAAATTATAGATGAAGAACAAAATTATTTCTCTAGAATAATGAGCAAAATGCTCCACATTAAGAAAAACATTCATTGTGATACCAATAACTTAAATTGCGTGTATGATTATTTTCTGTTATAGTCCATTGTTGGTTCTAATTTGTAACGAAACTTCACTCCTAGGCTGGATTTACGACACTAGCTTACATTTTGGTCGAAGGAGTCATGGAGTAAAGTTCCATGTACAGATGAATTTTGATACTGTAAAACCATGTTTCTTATTCTAAAAAATTTTCATAACATATTACCCACTGTAATCAATTAGTAAATTTTA
Organism: Eucriotettix oculatus; assembly: GCA_034510155.1. Taxonomy (NCBI): domain Eukaryota; kingdom Metazoa; phylum Arthropoda; class Insecta; order Orthoptera; family Tetrigidae; genus Eucriotettix; species Eucriotettix oculatus. The sequence continues at coordinate 190,012,802 of CM067376.1, forward strand.
TTTTTAGTACCTGAAGAAGTCTAAAATGAGACGAAACGTTGTAATATTTAATATTTAAATTATAAAAATACTAAGAAGCTGATTAACTCCTTTATTGTATACTTAATTGTCAGATAAATTATTTAATTATAATATAAATAGTACGGGTACTAAAATAATAGCTATCTTAACTTACTGCATTGCACATTTGCATAATGTATTAACTTCAACTAGTATATAAAAGTAAATTTAAATCAAACATAATTTTAAAATACTGCATGTAACTCAGCGTCTCGTCTAACGAATACGAATGGTTAATTAAACATTTAGATACTTCATTGTTTAACTTTCAGATACGTTTGTATTATTTATTTAACGACATTAGGAAAATCGACGATTTTGTCTATAATGGATGTTTTTCTATGATGATGACATGGTTATATAGCAGGATTACCAATGTAAAGTTTTCCTCTTTTACAAAAAATAACTTAAGTTCTTGTTGTACACATGACCACTTCGACGGATTTTGGAAGAAACGTTTTGTATTCTGAATTTACGTGCAAGTAAAATAATGTATTTTTCATTATATTTTTATGATTCCTTTGCAATTTCCATAAATTTAAATGTCCGTACGATTCACTGTTCTGGCTATTTCAACTAGAAAAGTTTTCACAATAAAATTATTGGCTTCTAAAAGAATCCTCAGTATACAGAAGTTTATTTGACTGAAGATTATAAACAATTAAAATTACAATCACATTAACGACTACCGGGTGTGCAACCGGAAATTGCCCATTAATGGCCATAAGTGTAAATGTTGTCACATTTAAACCACATCTTTGGCGTCAATTTAGTACATTTGGCAGCTGACGAACAGTTTAGACTCACAGCGTTGAACATGGCTAGTTTTGGGCCTAATTCTGACAGCATTAATTTTCTGTTAACATTTAAAGAAAACTGTTGCAGAATCGTATCGAATGCTTGTCCATGCTTACGGCGAGCATTTCATTGGTAAATCACTTGGGTGATTTAAGAAATTCAAAAGTGGCTATTTTGACGTGATCAATGAAGAACGTAAAACACTGCCGTAAAAGTTTGAAAACAGTAAATTGCAAGCATTGTCTGACGACAATCGCGGATCAATTAATCGCGGATCAATTAAAAGTTACACGAAAAGCCGTTCCTGTATGTAGGAAAGGCCCAGAAGGAGGAAAAATGTGTTTCATAAATTAAACGAAAGGCAGAAAGAAAACAGAATGTGGAATGCTGCTCACTAGGTACAAAAGAAAGTAATTTCTCCGTCGAATAGTGATAGGTGATTAAAAGTGGATTTTTTAGAGACTCCTAAGCGTCAAAGATCTTGGGTAAGTCAAGGTGAACAATCAACATCGATTACAAGGCCAAATCGCTATGGAAAGAAGACAAAGCTATCTGTTCGATGAGATCAGAAGGATGTGATCTATTACGATTTGCTACAACCTGGCCAAACCATTAATATTGAACTTTACCAACAACAAAAATCAATTTAAATCCAGCATTGCGTGAAAAATAACCTTCACACACAGAAAAACCGATCAAGAAAGAGATTGAGGCATTCACTTGGTTACTGTTTATTTGCAACGATTGCTCACTTGCTTCACTTCTTATAAACATGTACGAAAGTGGCCTCTTTCTTTTGGTTAACAGGCTACATGAGGGTGATCCAGAAACAGGCAACTCCCCTTTAATAGCATAGGACGGGAATTGAAGAAACGGGGGATGTGGAAGGTAGAGCAAGGTAGCCATGGCTTGACTATAGCCCTCGGGCTAGTGTATCATCAAAGACAGGCATGGAAAACCCTAGAAATTCTGCATCAGGTAGGTCGGGCTATTAAGTACTATTCTCACGCCCTTCCGGATTATGAGAGACGCGTCTGCTGTGGGGTCATAGCATTCTCTTCTCTGTGTCTCCTCAATTTATAGGAAGCAGTTGGCAGAATGATTCAATGAGATAAGGTGACAACTCTTAACGTATGCCCAAGGTCTTTGACCTCAGTCACCTCCTAAAATAGGTGAAGGTTTCTCAGCTTGTGAAAAATTTGAAGAAAAAAAAACGGAGATCGTACGCGGCATTCCCAACATAGTCAGGTGAGCTTAGCAGTCAATTTGGGGAGAAGTCCATACGAAAGAAAACTCCCACATGCGTCCTTCCTCCCAACTGGTTTGCCTCAAAAGAGCAACAGTTTTTGTGGCTTTATATTTATAAATTGCCAGTGACATGGGAAAAATATATAGCTAACGATGGACAAGATTTCGAATAAAATATGTTTTATCATTATCACACAAACTTGTATTTTGTATACGAAAAGTCCAGTTTCATATTTACACACCTTGTAAGACAGTCAGTGATACTGAACCAGACAAATAAAACATTTCTTTATAGTTTCACATTCGTAATATTTTCTTTCTTTACAGTTTTAACGGAATTCTATATTTTAATATATGGTTATTGAAAATTGTTGCGGTTTTCAGTCCTAACACTAGTCCCATGCAACCATCCATGCTAACCTATCTTGCACAAGCCTTTTCATTATAGCACAACCCACAACCTCCCAAACTGCTTACCGTATTCCATCCATGGCCTCCATCTTCTGTTCTTACCCCACACACTTCCCTCTAATGTTAATTTTACAAGACTCTCGTCTCTCAAAACGTGGCTTATTAATCCATCCCTTCTCTTAGTCAACGTACTCCATATTATTCGCTGTTCCCTATTGTTTAGTACTTCCTCGTTTGTGATTCTATCCAACCCTCTGATTTCAGTATTCGCATATAGCACCCCATTTAAAACGTTTCTATTCTTTTCCTTTCCGGAGATCCTATCGTCCACTATTCGCACCCATATTACGCCACGTTCCATACGAACATTTTTAGCAACGATTTCCTAATATTCACACTTATATTACCTGTAACTAAATTCCTTTTATTCGCGAAATCCCTCCTTACCTGTTCTATCCTACTCTTTATGTCTACTATACTTCTAGCATCCCTAGTTATTGCAGAATTACCCAACTTCCGTCAAAATATCCCTTCCCAATCTTACACCCTTTGTTATCTATACTACACTCCATACCTCGGTTTTCCCTCTATTAATCCTGATATTAAACTCTTTCTTCAGGACTCCGTTCATGCCATTTATTATTGTTTCCAAGTCTTCTTCTGACTCCCTTAACACTACAATATCCTCAGCAAAGCGTAAGGTTTATATTTCTTCTCCTTGCAGTATGATTCCTTTTCCATATTCCGGTTTAACCTTCTTCATCGCTTGTTCTATATATAAGTTAAACAGCATGGGCGACGGACTGCCTCCTTGTCTTACTCCTTTCTTGATTACGGATTTTTTCTTGATCTTCAATTCTAATTACTGCTGCCTGTCTTTTATACAGGCTATGTATAAGCCTCCTTTCTCGATATTTTATTCCGATGCTCTTCAAAATTCTAAATAATATTTTCCAGTTCACACTATAAAACGCTATTGAATAAAAGGAATATTGATCAATATTATTTCAGTCACTTTTAAATTACATTTCAAATATATCATTAAATTAAAGTAACATTAAATGTTTCCTTGAAAATGTAACAGAAATGAAATTGTTTTTAATAAAAAAGATATCAATGTAACATTCATTTTCGTAGCGTTCCATTACAAAGATAAATTAAATTTGAAGTAACAATATATTTGCTAATTATATTTAATTCTGATATTTAATGCGATCATATTCTTAGCTGAACAGAAAGGCAATTATATTTTACGTATCAACGACATTTCGGAAGAAAATGTTTAGAAGATCGCCTTCAGTTGTAGGCGCAGATTTGTGCCAGCATCTTCTGCGCGTAGGAGTTTCCATTTGATTAATTCAAGAGCACGTTTCAGTCGATTATCTGAAGTCTGGCGTGAACTAACTGTTATGGAGGTGAGAAGCTGCTTCAGTAAAAATTAATTTATCCCAGGAGTTGTCGAAGACTGCGCGTAAGGAAAAGTATAGAGGTTCTATAAATTCCTTCATTTGTCTTTTACGAAAGGCGAAAAGTAGTGGACGTACCCGAAGAAAAGGGTAATCATTTACTTTCAGCGTACACGAGTATATAAAAAGGCTTACTTTTATGGTTTGTCGTTTGTACGTAAACGTTCATTTCCATTATATAGCAGATCGTTAAATGTAATCACATTTAATTACAAAAGAAATACTAGGAAGGCAGTTAAGTTGAGTCAAAATCTGCAGGGTGTATTAGTTCCTCCCCCATTTTATACTTACATCAAAAATATATTTCCCTTAAAATTAACACTTACAACGAAGCTTATGATAATAGTGAATTCCATTTCTATTTCCTCCTTATTATTGCTACAATTGCTATTACAATTAAATTAGCAATTATTCATGTGATTTTTGAAGTACCCAAGTGGCCGATCGTGACAATAATGCATAACTCCCAGTTTATCTGACATAGATACACGCGTTACCGTTTTACCAGCAAATGGTAATATGCTGTCGTGTAGTTCAAAATAATATATATATATATATATATATATATATATGTGTGTATATATATGCTACTTTGAGTTTTAGGAAAGCAGCTTTCGGGACCATCCCACACCACACATAAAATATGATATACGCACAAGCTTCTCGCGTTCCTAATGGGACTTCCAAGTCCCGTCCTTCATCGATGATGTAAAACAGAATTTATTTCCCGCGGTGCTAGTTCCCTGCCCTTTTTTCGTCATTTTCTGCTTTTAACATTCTTTGCCATCATCAAACTCGCCATTCAAAACAAAACGTTTAAGGAAAACGTATATTAGGTGTCTTCAATTTAAACAAGCATTCTGTTAATTTAAAAAATGCAAAGATTATCGATGTTGATACATTATCCGAGAGCCATGTAGTTCTAAACAGAATAAGAGACGACAGAACAATATGGAGAACTTTGATCAAGGGAAGGGATAGATTGATAGGCCACGGGGGTCTTGTAAAATTAGCATTAGAATGAAGTGTGTGAAGTTAGTACAGAAGAGGAATACGGATGTAATATGCTAAGCAGATTAGGTAGGATGTGGTAGTTTTGCGGAAATGAAAAGGCTTGTGCAAGATAGGTAGCATGGAGTGTTGTATGAGACCAAGATTAGGACTGAATACAACATCAAAGCAAGAAGCATTAGCCATTTAGCCATTTCGTGAAGTTGCAAAAAATAGTCATAGATTTTGAAACTAAGTTAATGATGCTAACAACAGTAATTAGAGAAATGATAAAAATATTAATTTCAATTTACAGTTGGTAGAGTAAGCAGTAACCTCTTGCGGCGATTTCCGTTTAATATGAAAAGGAAATAAATCGTCAGATAAATTCTGGTAGATTATATTTATCAAATAATAGCAGAATTTGATGGATACTAGCAAACTGTTTTAGTAAAGAGGATCTAATCTGCCCTTTCTATCTACGAACGCTTTCATCGAATAATACGCACCATTAATTAACAAAGATTTACAGGTCTATAAAAATACATTTTGTTATTTCCTCCGGAGGTTCTGGCCTAGAAAATGACGACAGAGTATTTGTTCTTAGAAACGTCGCGCAATATTGTTTGACACAGATGTAATCCCAAGATAGGTTTCCACAACAGGTACTGCGACAAAACCTTCAATGTTTGTGTGACGTAGACAAAAGATCCATATTATGCACTTCGGGGGCATTAATGTCATGCTCTAATCTATGGAATAATTCGTAATCTTTGTGTTCCGTTACCTCATTAATGGCTTTGAAATAAAAGAACCTAAGAGATTGTACGTATTTTATCAAAAATTATTCTAATTATTGCTGCTGTTGGTGTATAATCTAGAATTTTGAAATTAATGAGCTAAATGGCTACCTTGATCTACCTTCCACATCCACCATCTTCAATTCCATTCTCAAGCTATTAAAGGGGAGTTTCCTGTTCCAGGATAATCCTCATGTAGCCTGTTAACCAAAACAAATCTTTGCGACATCATACACTGGACGCACAACTCATGTCATTACACTGTTTCAGATTCTATAATATGACGATATTTAGTTTAAATATTTATTTTCGTTTGAAAAACGAAATCTTGTCTTTAAATATCCTCACATGTGTCAACAACTTGTTGACACAATCTCGGTACCGAATACGGACCAGATAGTTACATACAAAAGTAAATAAGATCCAATGAAGTATACGGGACTCAATCGAGGTGATCCTATACCTTCGCAAATATTCTACTAACTTTTTCGGCTAAAAAGACTCAGAATTTAGTGGAGAAACTTGAATTCCTGAACCCTAACTTCATAGTTGGCGCAAATGTGAATGGAATGAAATTAAAAACATTTGACTGATAAAACATTGTAAATTAATTTGAAAGGTGTGGGTAAAACGAAGAAAAACCTTAAATCACGGATATTTGAATGATGTATTCTTTAAAATTAATATGAAAAATGGGGGTAGAGTGAAGGAAAATTCTATTTGCAATGTCACCGTTAGCAATTGGCTTGGATTTCTCAGAGGGAGGATACGTGTTTCGGAAATAAAACTCGTCTTTAGTGAAACATGGAATTCTTTTTAGAAAATTGCCCTTTAACGTTAGTGGATAGACGTCGTGTTGACACATCTGATGTAATTTCCGAGCTGCTACCTGTGCCAGCATACGAATATACTTGTCAGTAACATTTCACTGAATTATGGGGCAACTATAGCTCGTAGTATACTAATCATAAAATTGAAAATAATTACTGTGTTGTTCTCTATTAGTTACACTATTTATTATTTTTAGTTTTTAAAAGTTTTTATGTCTTAATCATTGTGTCTTATGCGACTTAATGAACTATTTATATCTCCTTCATGGAACCTGATATTATGTTCCCAAAACCTTTCCGAGGCCGTCATCACACTTTGATGCCTCAGTCGTTTTTTTATCGAGCTGACAAGTACTCCTCGACAGCGTCAACACATCTCGACGTCACAGCCGTATACACCTGAGGTCGGTTCACTGCTACACTTTTCCTGAATCTGTTTCCCGGTGATGCTACAATCAGAAATTATGTCTTGACAAAGGATATAGAGCGTTTATCCACATACCTGTGACATAATGTTCCTGGACATAACTTTATAGTTCTTTAAATTAGTGAAGGAGGGGAGAATTGCATATGTTGGCGAACAGGACACATTATGAAATCTGATTATTAAATGTCTTTGCTTGATTATAGAAATTAATTTAACTCCATTGTTCTGACGTTGAAGACATTACTTGATAAGGAGAAATCTTCAACGGTAGAAAGCTCCAAATGGGTTGAACCTTACATTATATATGACTGGCTCCTGGTAAATATATGCATGTAAACACATAAGGTTTACAATATGAATGGTTTCACTGTATATAATTGGGCCTGGTAACATGAAACATCGTCGCATAAGAAATGAGTGTCAAGTCGATCAATAAAACTACTCTATCCACTCCTCAACAGAAACGCACCAATTTCCATCTCCAACAAAAGACTCATTTACCTCTCCCTAATCAGCCCCATATGGTCGGTCATACGCATGATCCATCAACTGCCAACTCCAATTCAAATAAACTTCCAAACCAAGCAAAACAGAATCCTTAGAATCTTTTCCAACTCCCCATGGTACATTTGAAACTTAGCAATTCACAATGACATCCAAATTCCACTCATCTCCACCACAATTAAATCAGGCATGTCCTCTTCAATCAAAAGTTCCATCAACTACTCCAATTACACCATAGCCCTTTTCCTCAGCAATCCTCTTTTTGCTCCACACAGCCGCAGACTAAAACGAAAACTACCAATCGATTACAGCCTTCCACTTTCTCATTCAGGTATAACCTAACATTAATTTCTCTTCTAGTTAGCTAGCACCTCATTCTCCGACTCTCAAAAAACTTCTTTCTCTAATTCTCTGTTATCTGGTATCCCTATTTCCCTAAATTCTGAAAATATTCACCGCCAATAATAAGCTAAAAAATATTAATAACCCCAATAAAAAAATTAAATTCACAGCTCAGGCATTTATCTCGCTATAAAATTGTTTGTCACTGGAAATTAAACTACATCATGTATTCATATTAATTAATTATTCGCCAAATATATACTATATACCTTGTAAAAACAACTGTAATATCGTCGGATATAACTTATCGTAATAAAAAAAGAAAAAAAGTCGATCAATCTTCCCCTCACACACCTCACACCTACAATCACTTCAAGTTCATTTGGATGTTGAAAAGTGATCCTTGTGAAAAGTCTTTCTGTAGATTATTCTGCGCAGTTTGAGTTTTAGCTTACCTGTGTTGAATTGTACTTTAGTAATGACTCGGTAACTTGTAACTGGATAGTGGGAGAATTGTAAGTTCCTGATCTTTCCTTTCATGATGAATTCGATTTTTCGGATCCCTTTCAGCTTTATGTGAAGGGTTTATGCCTTCATTAACAAATCCAAAATCACCGTATAGCTTCCGGAATGGATATATCCAGGAGGAACAAGATAACGGGACTCTTACCACATTTGTATTTAACCGTTAACTTCAGAGACCAGCGTTCAATGTTCATCAGTTCTTATTTTTCTTCGTGGACTCAACAGTGATTCGTTATTGTGCATGGGTTGTTCTCATTTCTAGGACATAAACTCTCTTCAATCTTTGTTTAGATCTTCACATTGAAGATAATTCTCTGCTGTGAATATCGTGTTATATTAAACAGCTTGATAATTAACCAGATCGGCCGGCAGTATCTCAAAATAGGAGAGATAATATTTTTTATTTTATTTATAAGGTAGAGTAGAATTTTCCATCATTGAAGGAATCATACAAACGGGCCGATTTTGTCACAAAAGAAGGAGTGTTATTTAATAAATCTGTAAAGTTACTTGCCGAAGACCGTAACTTGTTTGGAGTGACCTGAGGGACGTAGTTGGAGCTGAAGCCTGAAAACTAACACACGGGTAACAGAATTAAAGGAAGGAGGACTAATGTTATGAAAAACTGTCACGCGGGATTATGTAACGAAGAGATAGATAATAGACCACCTTTTAAGACATGAGGGTCTTATAAAATTAGCATTAGAGGGAAGTGTGTGGAGTAACAACAGAAGAGGGAGGCCAATAATGGTAACGCTAAGCACATTATGGAGGATATGGGAGTGGTAGCTATGTAGAACTGAAAAGATTTGCGCATTATAGGATAGCATGGAGTGTTTCATCGGACCAGGACTGAGTACCACAACAACATCAACAACTTTGTTAAATATATGTGAGCGGAGCATGGAGGTTGACTTCGAGTTCCTAGTTCTCCAAAAATAATTTTATGAAAAATATTAATCTATTACAAACGTCTAAGGTTTGAGTATATAAAACCACAATCCGTCCAGTATTTACCTACGGCTTGATGCTTTGATGAGGACATTGTCCTCGGCTGAACTTTTGGACAGGTTTGAGAAAGTAATTTTTGGATGGTGGATGTATGGCAAAGACAGAGGATGGTCAAAAACTGGCTTGCCCGGAGGGATTTTGGGGACTGGATTTGGGGCACTCGTCAAAAGGGAAGACTGCGACAAGAGAAAGGACAGGGTTGAGGCTGACAAGTCGGACTACGACACAACTTTGAGGGAGAAATTTAGAAGAGGCCTCCTGGTCACGTTACGGACCTCTGTGGTCCGTAATGTCAAACAAGAGGAAGTAGTGGAATTCTCGTAAAGAGATTTTAGTAGTCATTTTCTGACTACTCTTGTGTAGTACTTGAAAAGTGTTTCTAAGAGAAAACTAGGTACATGGGTAGTCGAGGAAACATTTTTTGACTTTGATATTGGTACAATAATTTATTATAAGCACATATTTCCAACGGTCGACGAACAATCAAGAAATGCAGATGAATAGAGAAAACATTGATCTCATGATCTCGTTATAAACACAAGTAGTTGGCGTTTAAAATGGGTACTTATTTCATATGTGATGTTAATTATAATGGGCCGAGAGTGTTGTCTAAAATGATATTTGCTTATCGCAGGTAGTTGAGTCAAAGCCCACCGACAGTTTTCCTACCGATACCTTCACTAATAAAGTGAAGACTTTATTTTTACTCCTTTCTGACTTGAACGAATGGTTTACTGTTGTTACTTGACAATTTCTCGAAACTCGTCCTCGTATACGGAGGGAAAAGATGTTGTAGCAATCACAGAGTTATGGTTCTTGATTCTGAACTTTGGCTCCATTAATTACTGACGACATGAACTTGAGCGTCCTTTTTTAAATATCGTAAATATAATCACTGTATTAGAAATTACAAGTGAACTTCAAGCAAGTAGTAGCAATTTTATGGCATTGTGCACGATTTGTCGTAAACAGAACCTAAATATTACTAGAGAAGCTAAAAGTTATTCCTCTAATGATGGGTGAACTGAAGAAAGAATACATAGTATTTTTGGTGTGTCTACAAAACAATTTTTTAATTTTCGTGAGTACTTTTTATCTATTTTATTTTAATTGTAAGGATGAAAGAGATTAAAATTCAGCTGCAAATTAATTTAACAGGGTCGATCTAACTACTGAAGTAGAATTTACTAACAAATCTTATCACATACTGAGTTCACTGATGTTCTACTTTATATTAATGATGTGCCTCTATACTTGTGGAGCGAAGGCAAACTCATCCCGCATGTTAATGGAGCCAATATACTAGCCAAGACAGCGTTCCTTCAGAGATTCACATAGTAGATGATAATTTTGCTCAATTCGATTAAATAATGTAATGTGGAATTCCTCTTCTGAAAAGTTTCAAAACTATGTATTTTTAAAGCTACAGAATTAAAAATGGCCAAAATATCTTAATTATTTTGTGAATTTTAATAGAAAAAGCTGAGATATTACGATCTTGGACTACTAAACATTTATTTCTTAAAACTTCGTTGTTGAAAGTTATATAATCCTGTATTTATCTCACAGAGTCTTAGAAATATGAGTAATATGTAATTATATGATTGCTATGCTACAAACTAAAATTATATCAATATTTCATTTATGTTCAGAATGAAACTCGAGAACATAACATATGCAGCTATATTTGATTATCAGCTTTCTGTAGTTATCAGAGAGCATTTTTATTATCGATGTGACAAAACATTTAACATACTGCTCGATAGGGGAATATAATTTAGTAATTGATTATTTTGAACAGATTTAATCCCATTTATTTTCTTGTATCAAATTTAATCTACAATAAAGGGAACTGGATATTTTGAGTGTTTCTAAGGTTAACAAATAATTTTAAGAAACTGAAATGGATGAGTGTACACAAATAATTTTTAGCGCCGTGATAATTACCTCTTCTTTGTTAGACCTATATTTAATTTGACTCAACTTCTGAAAACAATATTCGTGACATCTTATAGTAATAAACACATGTGGACTATTAATACCTGATCTAACGTTTTTGATAACATGTCTGTTACCAAATAGAGTTAAATCATTAATAGGAGACTACTGTAAAAAAATAAGCAAATTTTATAGATTTATTTCAGTATGTAAACTTTATACAACATGCGCAGATATAATAATTTTATCCTTTTCTCTGGAAACATGGTTTAGTTACTTTACATAAGATGCTGCTCCTAGCAAAATATTTTAACTAATTTCTAAATTACACTTCATAATCATACCATTCATATAAAACCAATAATCACATTAAACCTTGAAGGCTATTGTAATATTGTAATATATATATTGTAATATATTGCGTCAGCTTGTTGTCTAATAGCAGCCTGGGTTGAATTACATAATGCAAATAGATCTTAAAAATTCAATGTAAAATGTAATTCTAAAAATTTTCACTTATTTTAACTAAGTTACAGAACCACCGTAATAAAGATATTATCTAACTAATGATACACGTTATAGATTTACAATGGAATGGAAAGACAACTTGCACTATCCAATTTTAAGAAAAATGTAAATCAAAGTGTAGCAATAGCATTGTAGCCGCCAGTTAAGTCCAGAATTTAATCTCTACTTGTTTAGGATCGATTTATGTAATTATTAAAATGAGTTACTGATAAGAAATGCTCGGCTGCAAGGAAAATCAACCAGTTAAAGTTTGTAAAGGTTTTGTGGTTAATGATTGAAATATTCTAATCTCATAAATTGATAATTAAGCCGTACTAAACATTATAAATAAATTAAACTTCACAATGTTTCAGTTCATGGACGGAGATCTTCGGGTGTGGATGTAAATTAGATATGAACGTCTATAGGTGCTGAGGGGTTACACAAGAACTAAAATGGTTTGAAAAGTAATGTAACAAAACTGTGTGTTTGTGTGTATGTACGAATAATAGTTATCTTACCATACTTTTATTTGCTTTTAATCTATAATATTCAATATTTTTATTAAATATACTTGTTTCATATCGCATTTAGACCCTCTCGTGAAACAGTGCCAAATTTAACAAAAAAAGCTAGAACACATGAAGTGTTAAAGACGAATGAGGAATATATTGTTAAAACAATTTAAAGTAATTAATATTCTGTCGCTATGATAGTTTATTTCAATGTATCAAGAGAAACATTATTCTGTAAGGTATGCAGGACCTTTGCTCAATTTTAGGAATGAAAGATAGAAAAGTATTTTCTTCGCACTGTTAAGTATGAAGTTTCTGATTATTGTAACATGCTACTACTTAAAATATTAAATTATATGTTGTTGTTGTGGTATTGAGTCCTAAGACTCGTCTGATGCAACCCTCCATGCAAACCTATCTTGCACAAGCCTTTTCATTTCCTTATAACTAGCAAAACCTACATCCTCCCTAATCTGCTCAGCGTATTCCATCCTTTTGCCTCCCCCTTCTGTTCCTACCCCACACAATTCCCTCTAATGCTAATTTTGAAAGACCCTCGTGTCTTAAAAGGTAGCCTATTAATCTATCCCTTCTCTTAGTCAACGTCCTCCATATTGTTCGCTTTTCCCCTATTCTGCTTAGAACTTCCTCGTTTGTGATTCTATCCACCCATTTGATTTTCAGCATTCGCCTATAGCACCACATTCCAAAGGCTACTATTCTTTTCCTTTCCCCAACTCCTACCGTCCACGTTTCGCACCCATATAACGCCACGCTCAATACGAACATTTTTAGCAACGATTTCCTAATACACTTATATTACCCGTAAGTAAATCCCTCTTTTTCGCAATAGCCTTCCTTGCCTGTCCTATCCTTAGTGTATTATTTACTAAGAGACTTCGGAATTTAACAGATGAAGTTTTAATTTTACATTTTTGTCAGTGTCTTTTACAGTTATAACTTGTAAAGTTGTGATTTGTGTGTGATATTGCATTAAATGTGTTATGTTACATTTAAATTTTAATCCTTCATAAGTAAACCATGTTAACAGGTTACTTAAATTATAGTTACTTACATCTTATAATTTGTATTTTTTTACTTTTCACAAATATACTGGTGTCATCTGAAAATTATAGTTTAGTAAAACAAATGACAGTTTTTCATTATATATATATATATATATATATATATATATATATGTAAGTAGGTAAGCACATATAAAGAACAGTAAAGGCCCTATTACTGACCTCTATGGGACTCCAGCTTTAATAATTCCCCAATCTGATTCATGAATTTCTCCTGAACACGAATCCTTTAATACTATCCGTTTCATTATATTTTGAAAGTGAAAATTAAACCAAACAATGAAGTTCCTGAAATTCCATAATATTTTACTTTTTGTAATAGTGTTGTGGTCTACACAGTCAAATCCTTTACTTGAGTCACAAGGTATATCTTTTTTTGGGTTAACAGGCTACATGAGAATGACCCTGAAACAGGCAACTCCCCTTTAATAGCATAGAAAGGGAATTGAAAAGGGGGTGTGGAAGGTAGAGTAAGGTAATTGATGGCGTTATTTATTTAATTCTTTTAATATCTCATCATAAAGAGTAAAGATCGCTTTCTCGGTTGAAAATCTTGTTATAAATCCAAATTGGTGTATGTCAGTAAATTATTTTTGATGAGCTGCAGTAAGTATAAGTATAAAATCATATTCCATAAATCCTATAGAGAAGCAAAAGCTTCAAGGATGTGAAACGAGTCAGAGATTTTACATAGGTTGCTTTATTAATATTAAAATATACTGTAACTATTCGTTAATTTTTAACTTATAATAAGATTTTCTTAAGGACCTTTTGACAATTCGGGATACCGTGGGACGGGAAAATAGTTTTCAATATCTTCTCATTTCCTCCTTTCAATAATAGTCTGAAAACAGCATATTTTTAGCTTGTCTGAGAAGACTCCAGAAATTAGTGAATGTTTACGAATGTGGCTAAGTACTGAACTAACACTGTCTGATTTGTTTCAGTATGCCGCCAGAAATACCACCATGCCCTGATTCATTTTTAGTTCTTTAAAGAATTCATAATATTTTTATTTCAATTGGTGACGTCAAAGCAAAGTTCAAATTATTTTCTGGTTGGGTTAGGCTTTTTTTTTAAAAAAAAAAGATGTATGGCATTTAATATTAATCATATTTATAGGGAACAGTCCTTGCTATAAATAACCAGCGTTAATGATTTCTTAAGATTTCAATAAAAATTTATTCCTCATATTATTAGAATCTAAATTGTCATAACGTTTTAAAAAATTAGTTGCACAATAAGTCTATTAGGATTTAATAGGAATGATTTGGATTTATGTGCTCTCCGTCTTTTAATGATCAATTTTGACGAAAGTAGGCATATGCCTTCCTGGAAGCTAGAAAACAGAAGGATGTTAATAATTGATAAATATTGGGAGATAGGTAACAAATTTATTATATAGAAAATATTTAGGCATTTTTCGCCGGTGCGAAAATCGCACTTTGAAGTGTGACGAGGGCGAATCCGAATCTCGTGAACCTTGACCTATTTGAAAAGCCCCAGCATCTAGGATAGACTCGGATCCACGATAGGCAGACTCACCTCAGCTCGGCCATTAAATTCTCGCACATCGCTGGTTGGCCACGTCACTGCTGACGTCATAGCTGCTGTGCAATCAATGCGCGCGGCGCCGCACGTGACCTTGCTGGGTCAGACCCGCCCGGAAACGCACACCACATTAGCTAAATAAATAAATATACAATTATGAGTTCGTACTTAATTGCTTCGTCGTGAGCTTTGCAGCATTCGATCGACGTAAAGAACTCGTGCTTCTCAATTCTCACGCCAGTACTTGGCTTATTCTTCAGATCATGTTGACAGTCGGAAAAGGAAACACTTGACCCAAATATTAACGTATCGGTATTCATAAACTCAAATTATAACGCTATTTATACTGTGAAAAGCTGGTTTCCTGAAAAGTATTAGATTATCCTTTTTTTAAAGAAATTTACAGAGAGTATTTTATAAATTTACGCACACCAGTGTTATCTTTCGTAGCCATGTACTTTGGTTTTCATCTGACATTACTTAAATTATATTATGTGGATACATTTCCAATATCAAAACAAAAAATAGTTTTCATTAACATTATATAAAATCGATACTTATGTATGTATTTACTATTATTTAACTATGAATTTATAACTGCACCACCTATTTTTTCACAAATTAATCAACACGTTATTTTAGTCCAGAGGCATTACAAATTCGTTATATTTATAAACTTCAATTAAAATTGAACGTGACCTTACAAACTCTTATATAGAAGTAAATACAGTTTCTGTATTATATGTGGGTCAAATGAATTTATTGTATGATTAATATGGATCTTGGTTTGCCCAAGGAAGGTTGCTATTTATATTTCTTGTTTAGACCGTTTTAAAGGATTAACGGAGACGATAGGAAGGGCGTATATCAAAATGTAGATATTTTTTAGAGTTGATTCATAGAAAAATACTAGCTGTATTTTTATCCACTTAGAATAGTTTTATTTTGTTCTTCTTTAAAAGAAATTTCGAACCATTGCGAAATCACTTTATTATTAATTTACTGTATTTTATTTCAATTAAAACCCAGTTTTATCAAGAAAATGATGAGTTATTAATTACATTATTAATTAAGAGTGATTTTTATTCCGTTTTTATGAGTTATATTAAGGAAAATTTTTCAGTGAAAATCGGAAAAATCTCAAAACGATTTTTGTTAGAAGTCCTATTAAAGTGGTAGCCAACCAATTAAAAAACGGTTGAATACATTCTCAACTTTAGTTAGTTCACTTTTTACAAATACTTCAATGTAATTATCTTGTACGTTTTAAATTTGAAGGAAAACAATGCTACATTTTGGCCATATTACTTTTTTTTTTAATTTTCACAAAATATTTTAATATTTTTTTCTTCTTAAAGAGGATTTTTATTTTCAAAGTAACATCGGTAACCTGCGAAATGTAAAATTTTCTTGCATTTACTTTTACTTTCATTAATTTATTTTAATCCTTTGTACGTGTCTAAATTTTTGTAATATTGTTTCACAATCCACTAATCCCAGTATGAGTCATTTAATAAATTAAGTAAAATTTTTGGAATTAGATTATTCTTTTAAATTTAATTTTGCAATCTTACAATGCAATGTAATTGTAGACAATAATTGTTATTATATTGATTTACAAAATATATGTAATATGGAAAATCGTTCTTTGATATTTGTCAGATATTATAACAGTTCTTTATTTCTTTATCTTTTTATTATTATGTTAATTAATTTTATCTTCTCTTCTCTGTTACTCTTCTGCATATGCTTAGCTCCTACCTTTGACAATCCATTTAGATTGGAGTACAGTTTCAATAGTCCTAAGTTCATTCGGTTTCTCTAATATCACAGTTACTCGTGTTCCGAGTCTACATTTGGAGGAAATAAGATTTCATGTCATCAATAGCTTAAAATAAAATTATTAATTGATTACCTAACGATATTTCATATTTGATAAGGTTTCTTATACGTCAGGAATTGACATAGACAATGAAGGCCCCTAGATGCTTCAAATATCACTGCGATATACGTATTAAATCTAGAAAGGGGAAAGAATGATTTAATATAAATGTATCCTTGAACATTTACCTAATGAGGCTATTTAGACATTTAATGAGAACTACTGTGCAATTATTTGAAACATCTAATGAATAAAATGAGCTCCAGGTACTTGCATGGTTTCCTGCAGTTATGGATAATTCTTACATAGAACGACAAATGAAATCGTCTTTCAAAGGGACCTAATATCTTTCCATTTATGTACTTATTTACGAAACGCTTTCCAGCACTTAGCCGAGTAATTTGAATTCAAGAAGAGATGCTTTGAGAGACGGAAATCATTACGGTTTTCATGTAGGAGAGCTACTGATGAAGCAATAATTCCCATTAAAATCTACGGCTAATGCCGTTGTATAACATGTCAATTACGTGCATATAATTTCAATGAAACCACTATGCGTTATTTCAGATTTAGGTACTTTGTACATACATATATATATATATATATATTTGTTTTTGTATAAATATTGGTCTATACTTTGTTTAAGAACTTAATATGGAATTTTGTTTCAAAAAAGGGCAGCAATTTTTTAAAAATATGTTTGTATACATAGATGAATGTGCAATTTTTGGCCGAAAGCTTCAATTGGAAAAATTTACGAAATTAATAAATAGTATTTAGAATTGAATTTTTAAACTTCGAGACTGTTTTAAAACGTAAAGGGATTGTATCAAATTCTTTTAATATACATAAAACAATTTATTGAAACCACAGTTATTGACATAATTAATTGGTTTCAAAATCTTTGTTGGTGGTACTAAGATCTCTTTTTGAACTATTTTCCTACCAACTCGTTCTTTATCAGTTGATCGTATTTCTGGCTTTCGTTAATAATTTTATATATAGTTACTTGTACTTTACATATTTGAGATAGGATGCGGAGCTTTTATTCATAATTGCCGATTACCCAGTTTGGCATGGCTTGACCTAGCTTCTACGAGGGCCAGTCAAATATAAACGGGAATTTTTTGTGAAGCCTAGTGGGAGAATGGGAGGAACCACGAATTTCGTGTGGGTCTCTGCACTCATTACCGCACCCACCGCCAATGTTAGTCTCATACTCGATACTAGAGCAATGAGTTAACCTCTGTTGTGCAACGCATTATTATAACGTTTTTGACGAGAGAAGGAGTAAGACCTTCAGAAATTTTAACTCAATTCCGGGCACAAATCTGGGATGACTCTCACTTCAAAACCCGCGTGTACGAATGTCACAATATTTTTTTTGAGGGCCGAGAAATAGTGGTAAATCAGTCACGATCGGCGTCCTCGAACTTCCATAACAGAAAACAACGTCCGAGCAGTAAGGGAGATTTTGGAGGAGGACTGTTGACGAGATTCCTTCTTCAGTTGGTCTAAGTCACGAGAGAGAGTTTCCATCATCAGAGAAGAATTTGCTTTATAGAGATCTCAACGAGGTCGTCTTCTTACTCCTGATCAGAAAAACACGCGTTTGGAGATTTGCCACTGGCTTTAGGCCCGTTACTCTGACGGAGGAGAAGTCTTTCATAGTCGTATAGTCGGTGTTGACACATGGGTTCGTCACTATACGCCTCAATCGAAACAGGCGAGCAAAGAGTGGCAACTAAGACATGAGGCTGCACCAATAAAGGCCAAAACGTGATTATCTGCAGGAAAGTTCTTGCCGCCGTGTTTTGGGATTTCAAAGGCATACCTATGGTTGAGTTACCCCACGATCGCCGAACAGTGAACTCCGAATGTTACTGTCAACTTCCTGACTAAACAAAAGCTGCATATCGAAGAAAAAGACGGCGTTTTCCAATCAGAAACGTCATCCTCCTTCACGAAAATGCAGAGCCTCACGCGGCGTGCATAACTCACACCAAATTGGAGGAAATACACTGGGATCAGCTACAAAATCCATCATAGAGCGGAGATTTGTTACCGTGTGACTACCATCTGTTTTGACCGTTGACGAAAGCACTAGGAGGTCAAAGGTTGACTAGTGATTAACTCTCTGCGCTCAATTGGTTACAGAGTTAACCTCCAGCTTTTTATGATGATGGAATCAGGAAGCTTCCAAAACGCCGGGAAACTACAAGGAAACTATGTAGAAAAAAAGAAAAATGTTTTGAAATTCTATCGTTATCAGAAAATTGTTAAAAAGATTCCCGTTTATATGTGTGTGACATATTTGCTTTGGATGGAATTTTTCACTCTTGGGTCCTTTGAACTGAAAACGTATTTGGGTGTCACGGTTGAGGAAATCTACAGTGAACAGTCCACTGAATGAATACTTTACATTCAAATTCTCAGATTTGTTTTTACAGACTTATTTTCTTCATGCACTTTGTTCTTAATTACTTTTATACGTTACGTATTTTCCTAGTCACATAATTTTTATATCATTTAGAAGATTCAGTACAAATAATTATTACAACATCTATTAGAAGAAGCATTTAAGTACAAAATATTGTAACACAAAATACTCAGTGAATGAACAGCCGACCTCAAGTACTGAAAACCATTTTTCTAAACAAAAATCTATAAAGATCAATAAAAAGATTTTTAATTAAAGAATTAATGAAATATTTCGTAAGTGATAATCATAGATGCAACGAGATAGAACTTATATTCAGACTATATAGACTATATAGCTGACAACAACAATTGATAAAACGCAATTATTGTATGATATCTATAGGGGAAGCAATAAAAACCGTTTTAGGTTTCATGGAACATCAAAATTGCCGTATTGATCAACTATTCCAATTTATATGAGCAATTTTAATTCAGTGGAGATGAGGGTTTATTCACTGGACAGTTCACACTATTAAGAACGTGTTGGGAATGTTGCTTATTCCGAAAACTTCCCGACTAGTATTGAATTTTCAAATAATTTGTCAGAAAAAGTTATCCTTAACACACTTTTCATAACTATAACTATGAAGCACATAAAAATCAGCTGTACCCGAGTTATCTCCTTTCTAGTTTTGAAATGTTTTAATTCTTAATGTTTTGAAAATTTTACCTGATTGAAGTCAATAATGTATTATACATTTTTGTATTCCTTTTGTTGACAGTAAAAATTCATGATAGACTCGTTCGTCTGATTGACGTTATTTATATGCGTTCATTTTCTTAATTCCATTAAATAATCGAAAAGTTTTGATGAATTTGATGTACACTGATAAATGGTTAAATGCCGTCCACGTAATAAAAGTATTTTATATTCCTTAACCGTTATATTTTTAATGAGGTGTCTTTTAAACAGCCTTTAAGACCTATTAACATCATGGTCGTTGGGGACTCTCTGAACTGTCACAGAAGTGTTTATAGTACATCTCATTCTAGTACGAGAGGTTAGCGAATAATGGCATTTGGAAGTTGTTCACGTAGGCACAACTACCATATTTTAGGGGTAGTTTTTGTTAAAAATGTATGCGTGAGGAAGCGGAGTATGTCCTGAGCCCATTCTAGGCAGTGTAATTTAATTTCTACTTAATAAAACTCTGGGAAATATTGGTTTCAGGTAGTCTTCTAAACCACCATATTCAGTGCCTAGCGGAGGTCTTTTCACTTTCAGTTATCAAACTGATTCCATTCACAGATAGCTTTTTTATAAGAATGTTAGGAATACCATTTATCTCTTCTACTGAGTTTTTAGTATTGTGAATAGTAGTTTGTACTTCACTCATAGTAATACTTTCATTTACGGTATCTATAGCGTTGATCATCCTCTCACTAAAGGTCTTGTTTGAGAGAAAATGACTAGGAATTGGAGAAATAGCTTCAATCTCCTCGTCAGATTTATCCTCCCCGTTCCCACAAAGACAGTAGTAAAGTGATTTGCTATTGCAAAATTATCCTTGATAAATCCTTCATTGGCAAGTATGCAGGACGGTTGCCTATGTCCTGTTTTTCCCTCATCCTCCTGATACGTCTCCATATCTCCAATCTATTGTTTTTGTCGTCTAGTGATCCCGGGATTCTGTAAACGTATCCCTAATGGTTCTCCTGAAAATTACTCAATTTCGTTTAGATAACATCGTGTAATAGGGAAAGTGAATGTCAAAATTAGTTAAGGTCTTAAGAGCCGGACTGTAGACGCTGAGTAGCGCAACATGAGAACCGTGGCAACCAGCTCCTTGGCTGCAGCCCATGAGAAGCGCGTTGTCAGCATTCTCCTCTCTGGAGGCTCACACATAGACGCTGCATTCACGACAGTCTGCATTCTTCCTTCTGACTGTACACTAGGATTGTCAATACTTCTGCGTGGCTCGGACGAGTATCACAAGAAATAGGAAACGATTTCTCTTGATAGGATAGTGGACAGAAATGGAGGATTCTTCGGTAGTCTTGGGAAAGGGTCACCCCTGGAGCTCATCAGTGGATAGCTTGAGTATGGATATCATTCAATCAAGAACGTCAAGTCTAAATAGGAAAGAGTTTATTCCCAAATTCCCTTCTCTTAGTCAACGTCCTCCATATTGTTCGCATTTCCCCTAATCTGTTAAGAACATCCTCGTTTGCGATTCTATCCACCCATCTGATTTTCATCAATCGCTTATAACACCACATTTCAAAGGCTTCTATTCTGTTCCATTCCCCAACTCCTATCGTCCACATTTCGCACCCATATAACGCCACGCTCCATACGAACATTTTTTTCGACGATTTCCTAATATTCACATTTATACTACCGGTAAATAAATACTTCTTTTTCGCGAAAGCCTTCCTTGCCTGTGCTATCCTACTCTTTATATCAACTATATTTCTACCATCCATAGTTGTTACGCTTCCCAAGTAGCAGAATTCCCTAACTTCCGTCAAAATATCCCTTCCCAAACTTTCACCCTTTGTTATTCTATTGTTTCCCATTCTAAATTCCATTACCTCGGTTTTCCCTCTATTAATTCTTATATTAAACTCTTTCACCACGTTCATGCCATTTTTTACGGTTTCCAAGTCTTCTTATAATTTCCCTAATTCTAAAATATCGTCAGCAAAGCGTAAGGTTTTTATTTATTCTCCTTGCAGTAAGATTTCTTTTCCATATTTCGTTTTAATTTGCTTCATCGCCTGTTCTATATATGAGTTAAACAGCATGGACGATAGACCGCATCCTTGTCTTATTCCTTTCTTGATTACGGCTTTCTTTCCTTGATCTTCTATTCTAATTACTGCTGCCTGTCTTCCATACAGGTTATGTATAAGCTTCCTTCCTGGATATTTTATTCCAGTGCTCTTAAAAATCCTTAATAGTGTGTTCCAGTTGAAGGTGGATTAAGGGAGGTTTTCCCCACCTTCACCAGCTGGTAACCAGGTACCTATGGAAGAGGCAGTAATTAAAATATGGCTGACCTTTCTCTTAAATTATCGCCACTGAGAGGTTCTGCTGATCTCTCGGTTCTCACACTCTAGTTCGAAACATTACTACACGTGCTGAGCAACAGGAGTCGCTATCACAGCAAGTCTAGAGTCCCCGGATGTATAGCGCTAAGACTATATGAAGCAACCCATAATCAATAATATATATGTCTAACTAATGTTTATTTATTTAAAAAGAAGAAATTTCTTAATCACAAATATTATATTCGTTATTTATCATAAGGCATTACAGTGGTTTATTAATTTTATTATCTAGCAGAAAGGCCTGACCTCTGATAAATGTGGTATCTATTGATATATAAGGTTAAGTCTATGAGTATTTTCATTTTGCCTTAATAGCTTTAAGTTTGCCTCCACTACTTTGTGTGCTTCTCAGCCGCCAGTTTTCACTTTAGAATTCGCCTACGCATCAGTCATTTTGCGTTGTTGCGATGTAAAAATGTCCAAGCCACTTTCTTAAACCAAGAAATATAATGCAATATTGCAATATAGCCGCTATCATGTCATCTTTGCCGTGTGTTACGCATATCCTGCAGTCGCGAAAGGTACAACTACTCGTTTTCATCTTCAATTGAAGCTTAACGCACTGCGTTCACGTCATGATAGTGGCTACAGTGTAGGCTTCAATTGCATGATTTCGCCAAATTGGTTGCTGTATAGAGTGACGAGGCCAGCGCAAAACGACCTGATGTGATAACGATGCAATATAAATGTGCCACCTTGAGGTTGGTGAGCACTCAAAGCCGTCAGACCAAAATAAAGTCTATTAGCACAATTATACAGATAATCACTGACTTAACGTTGCACATTGTGTGTGCTTCATACGATCACAAACATAAAATAAACAAGTCAGTTGTAATTAATAGGCACATAATCTTGAATTTTGTTCAACCTCCGTTATCTGTAATCGTTATATATAACTGAATCTTATTGATACAAAATTCAAAGAATCTTCAGGTTGAATAAGTATGTGAAACTTAGAAACAGGAAATTGTCATTCAGTGTTCAGAATAACTGTTGAAATATTCTTAGTTATTCCTCCAGTTTATAAGTTAAATTAATTTAGTAGAATCTGTTGAAGTCTAATTGTTTAATGAGGTTACTATAGCTTTACTGTACTAACAAATAGATGGAGAAATACAACTTGGTCTTTCACGTCACAGGTTTGTTCGGAAGCTTTTTTTAAACTGTGGAATCACGTCCTCGAAGGAACCGGCTAAGCTAGGTCTCTATTCTCTCCCCCTCTCCCCCCTCATCCCTTCTTCTCAAGTATCGAGGCAACTTTTAAATCGCCGCTAACCTTAGCAGAAGCTTCATTTCCGCTCTACGTCAAACTTTCTGTCAAGTAATTAAAGTTAAGACCGTATTTTATACGTCAGAACTGGCAGCTGGCTGTCGGGGTGAACAATACTCCTGCCACCTTGAGGATTTCTTGCTGAAACAACTCCCGAGCGAGCGTAGAAACAATATAGTGGCAAATTGGCGTTGCTGAAAACTTTGGTAAACACAGAAAGCTCATAATAAAAGCACACTGCCTTTCTAACTCAAAAGTAATGCAGTCTCTTTCTTCCTATCTCTTTTCATCCTTTGCGCAGAAAGTTGGCATTAAATAGAAAATTATACAATTGTCTTCAGTGCGAAGACGAGGGAAATTATATAATTTCAAGATCACAGAAATTTGTGAATAATATTCTGTTATCATGTTAGAGGCTGTTTTATTGCTATCAATGGAGTAGAGCATACACATAAAAATATTTGATCTTATGCGTAACCGTTTGTATTTATAACAAAGTTTCTAAGTTATAGATTAACAGCTGTTCAATACAGTTTCAATGGTAGACCCTTGCTTCTAAATTTTACTTTCTTATAGTTATATATATATATATATATATATATATATATATATTCTGACACTAAGTTAATTGTACTGTGACATATCATATAGTTGCAATGAATTATATTAAACAAAGGTTCTACTCATTACCTGAACAATACAATACGTTATGTAGTTTGAATTAATATTAATAGTATCATGTTGTAACGGCTTTAGAAATAAACAGCGATAAGAGTGGATTTGAAAGATCTTCCGTCAGCATTTTTGGCTTACTATACTTTCCTGTAATACTTTTTACTAAATGAAAACATTTGGCACTGAGTCACAGCTATGTTCCTGAAGAAAGGAAACATGTTTCCAGATTTAATTTGATGAATTTAAAATTTGTGTTTCATTACAATTGTTCAGGGTGAATCGTTTAAATCTCTAAACTAATGTATTATAGACCTACTTCTCTTCATTTTTATTATATACTTACGTGAAAGTTTTTTTTTAGTTTTTGGCAGTTTTCCCTTATTTTTGGAAACATATTACTTACTTCTTCAACATTCTTCTGCAGCATCACAAATGGAAATGAAACTCTTTCAGTTTTAGACACCTTGATAAACGATTCTGAACTTCCATAACTTACAATCAAATCTATCTAATTAAAAATATAATTACTACTCTTTTTTAATTTAATTCCGACACTCAGCACTCAAGTTCAGTTCTTTGAAATTAAGCTCACAAGGAGTAATTATGAAAATTGGTGATAATCAATAACAGGAAATCAACGGATATTGGTGTTTATTCCAAGATTAAATTAACCTGTTATTTGTATTTTCTTGTTAATCTACAATTTCGCGTAAGCCCGGTGGTAGGTAAATAAATAAATTCACCCTATGTACATAACTTCTAATCAAAATAAATCATTGCCAGTTGAAATGATTGTACCCCTGATTGAAAGAAAAAAACACTGTAAAACTGAACACTTCACTATACTTTGGATTTAACACTTATATTGAACGACATATTAATAGTAGTTTTTATTGTTGAGGATAATCACTTCACCTCACATAATTACTTAGATTTATCCTAATTTTATTTTTCTGAAGAGGATTTCCCATAAACATTTCCTGAGGTAAATTTTTACAGCCTTTGATGGTCTTATCTATGAACAAAAATTTTCCAACACCTGTGTTTTGGTTCCTACATTTTACTTTGAATTGATGATCACATCTACTTATAAAAGTCGGGTGTTGCATTTTGGATCTATTTCCAATCCGTGATTTATGCCCCCTATAAGCTTTGATTAGCAAATGCAGCCTTGCTTTCTTTGTCCTTTGGGACCACTCTCATCCTAGTTGTTCTACCTTTTCGGTCCTATGACCTGGCCCGAATCACACGAAATTACCAGCCCTTTTCTAAAGTTTCTCCATTAATTATATTTGATGTTTTCTGCAGTTATCTCAATAAACCGACCCGTATTCCAAAATAGGTCTGACTAAATTTTAATAGCCACGTCCTTTGATTTTGAACTTCCCTTTTCTAAGTTCCTCAATATGAAATGCAATTACACTCTTTTCGGGTCGTGAAGTTCACATATGTCTAATATTGAAATATAATCTTAACTATTTACAGCTCGGTGTCCTTGGAATTAGTTCCCCTCCTAATATACATTTCGTATACAACGTACGTTTTGTAAATGACATTGAGCATTTTTCTTTCCATTAATTTTCATTTCATTTTCCTGGGACCAATCATTGACTTTATCTAGGGTTTTAATTCTAACACGTCTTGCACGTTCGCAGTCTTTCTGTGTATGTACAGAAATGCCTGACCCCAGATTGTAAACTATTTGGTAAACAGAACAACTATCTTCTACTTATAAATAACATTGACTGTTAAATAATTTAAGAAAAATGTCACGTATCAAAAGTTGGTATAAATCGTAATATAAATATTAAATCCGCATGTTAATTTAGATCAAAAGATATATAGCTGGGATAAAATTATATTAAAATTCTTATCTATATAATAATGCTGCGTGTTTGTTTGTAGATGTTACGTAAACAAATATAAACGCATGGAGCATTCTAGCAAATTTTGTATAATTTTTTTGTGGGGTATAAGATGGAGGGACTGGCAGATGGGTGGATATGGAGGCTTGTTACGTGAAAATAATGAGAAAACTGTCGACATATGTACCTATTCTTGTTTGTACATACAACATACACCTTAAGTTGTACTTCAGCCCTAGATAGGAGGGACTTGGCTAGCATAAATTAATGCACTACAACGCCGGGCACCTAGTTAGTCTTAGAATAAACTAGTAATTAGTAGATAAAATTGGAAAGGAAGACGGTTCTAATCTTGAAGAACTAAAATAATCTCGATTTATATTTTACAGAAATTCTCAAGTCATCCACTGCATTCATATGTGTTCAATATACAACACGAGATGAAGGCTGGCAAGACTTCTTAAACTCTTTGTGTTAGCTTGTAACTTGTAAACTAGAAGTATCGTCTTACATTACGGAGTAAAATTATATCGCTTATATGTAAAATTGTGTTTTATAGCATAATTAAAGATTGTTTGTAAAAACTACAAACATAATATTTAACGTAAATAATTAAGATTAGAATTATTTTGATTCTTTGTTAAAATATGTAAGTATACACTTGTGACGTAATGTGCTGCAGGGAGGATTTACAATGAAGTCGTTTGTGTTAACAGTATTGGGAAAACGTACTCGTATTTACGAAATTCATTGACTTTCCGTCCTATTGGCGACTAATAACTGTGTTTGCGGATATTATGGACTAACAATTGGCATTATGAGTGACAGACATGATCCTGATGATGTGACACATGAAACCCGAATTAATTTAATGAAATTTCCACAGCATAAATAGCATGTTTATTAATTCGCCATTTGCGTTTCAATGCAGATGTTCATGGTCACAGTTTTTACCTCTCAAATCATTTCTCATACATTTTTGTGTACAAGTTCAATTTACAAGTATACATCAACATTGAAAAATGAGACCTTATAGTATATTATATTGCATATGGAATTAATTTTTTTTCCAATTTGAGTGATTTATGTTGGTTCATAAGTTTTCAAATAATCTGAAAAATTTGGAAATGTCAGAGGAAAATTTGTGTTTTTTCGGTCTACATAAGACACAAATTAAAATACACTTGTAAAGTATATTAGTAAAATGAGACATTTAATTCGGCAGTATATCATTTAGAACATGGTCAGATGTGGCAATTACATAATTTAAAATTGTATTTTAAATCATGAGATGACCAGAGAGCTGAATTAAAATAATAAAGAAGAATTTGCAGAGCGTTTCATCTTCGTACATTTATATTAAATAACTTCTTCTTCCGATTAATTTGCAGATACTTGATTTTAAAGCCAATTTTTGATATATACGTCATTCTAACTTCAATATGAATCATATTTATCAACTATCTCACTAAAACAATTAATGTTTTAAGGTGTGCATTATTACTAGGACCTAACATATGATAAATATAATTCCTTAAAATGACATATTTGAGGCTATCCAAAATAATCCCCTTAAATTTTTATTATTTTATTGATCCCTGACCTAGGTAATCTAAAAAGCAGAAGATAAAGCTAGAAATATACACTAAACTAGAGGGAACCTATCGAATGATATGAAAGTATGTTTGTATTATAACTTCTCCAATATATTACTAGTAAATACTGTGTGTGAAAGGTCTGTTACGTTATTACCATTTTCCAACCTTATTACTTAATATTCCTTTTTTCTTCTTATTTTATAATAATGTAGACAATCGTACCTTGATGGTCACCCGAGACACATATTTTCACTAGCTAGGCTAACGGGAATTTATTTATATTAGCCTGGAATGATTTATTGCCACCCGCCTCCATTTTCCCACCGCACACAAACTGTGACTGAAGTACAGGTTACGTGCTATGTTGAATGTCAGAATTAAACTTAGTGACTTTCATAGCCCCAAATTAGACACCAACATCGTTTGATTTCATGTTACCCATTTGAACCCCTTCCACTCATCCCTCACTATTGGCTTCAAGTACACGTTGCATGTTGAGTATTAGATATATGACAACCCCGGAATCGACACCAATTTCCGTTGTTTAGTGATATGTTAATAAACCGCCCCTCTACCAACGCCGTTGTTTAAACATCCTTGCCGTGTCTTAACCTCAGGACCGTATTTATTACACTCAAATAGTGAATATAGTTTAGCGTAGTGTAATACAGTGAAGCGAAGTGATCAGACCTCCGGAATATCAAACGATATACTAAAGTCAAATACTAAAATAGTTTCCCTGTTTTCGGTATATTTCCAGTGTCTCTTCAGGAAAAAGCAATATTATTCCTTTTTAAAAATTTATCTTCCAATAATATCATTCCAAGTATATTTATTAGTTATATATATATGATTCATGTTTACGTAATATAACTTATTTTTATGTTAGATATAGTTCCTATGACCAGCTTATTAATAATAATTGTGAATTCATTGTAAGTCCTATGCATCTGCCATTTGTAGATAAAAACTATATAGATAAATATCAGCCTATCTTTAAAATTAAAAATGTCCTCCCAATTCAACCCTCGCTCTGGTGTTGATAGTCGTCTTTCCTAAACAGTGTTTGTTTTTGGGTCACATATAAAACACGAGTAAATCATTTGGTCAATATTTCTCGTCCCGTTAAAGATTTAACATGACACATTGTTTTACCCCCTTTTATACGCCCTTAAGGTCTGAAATGCAAGTAACCTACTTTTTGGATGTCAGAATCAGATTCAGCGACTCACATTACATCGGTTTCGACATGTTGATTGCTTTCTTGTTTATTTTTATGTAGCACCCCTCCACCCAACCCCTATTAATACACCCCTTCCTTGCTGAAAAAGGTTAAAATTATACACAAACAGATGGGGGAACACTATAAATGTAATTGACCCCTAAAAAATGTTTTTCGACGAAAGTATCGGGCTTTATACATGTTTTGAAATTTCTATCTCCCCCGCCACCGCACCTGTAAGTGATATGTGTTATATACTCACAGTGTTTGTTTCCGGGTTACAAGGAGCTCGTGTAAAAGATAGGGTCTAAATTGCTTAACACGTTTAGATAAATACACGGCTAAATTGGAGCTTTTTTCTTACACATGAACAGTGAATTTCATTCACAAAAATAAAATTGATCCGTATCTTAGGTCTATTTATCGCGAAGTAAATTTTCAATAACCGTTTTATTTAAGTGACTATCGACTCCAAATGCGTAATAGACATCCAAAAATGTTTTATATGTGAAATCCTGTCACTGCTAGAGCCATATAAATACGATGAGCTGGGCCGCTTACAGTCAAATTTATTTTTCAGATGAGATTAATAATGTGCAGAGAAAAATATTTATGAATCTCTCGAAGAGTTTGTAGTACTAAAACAAGGTTACCGTGTACGGCAAGTTGTTTAATTTTGCAAAGGAGAAATAATCTGGAAGTACGTTGTACGACGAAACTTCTTGGGCCGGAAGGACCTATGACATTTCGCTCTCTCCCTGTCTGTCCCGTGGAAAGTTGTGAGAAAGCGCATGATTATCTCGGCTGCGAGAAGCGGTAGGCACCCTGCTCTCCCCTACGCAATAAAATATGCATCAGCATGCAAAGCTTGGGGTGTGACGGATGCAGGCAGACTGGCAAATCATCGCGGCGGGCCCCGGGTGTCATTCATACTGCATCACCGGCGGCGTTAAAGCGGCTCTTCTTCCCCCCCATGTATCTTGCAACAACCATGAAAAACGCGACAAAACAATACAACAACATACTGCCAGCGCATTTGAGTCTCACAACGACACCTCTCAAGTTCGGCTCTCTCTCGGGCTCCTTTGAAGTATTGGCAGAAACTCATCCCTCTTCATACGTCCTATTCATGCTACAGTTGCTTCAACCTTTCTGGCAAAAAATTTTCGTCTTCCTAAAGCTAGTATACTATTGATTTAACATAGTTATTAAAAAAATATATTTTAAGTGAATTTACTCATTAAGTATTATGATGGAAGAGAGTCAAATTATTTATCGTCGAGGTAAGAATATATAATCCTGCTGATTATATTTACAATAAAGTAGCTAAGTGAAATTAATTTCAAGATTAACTTATTTGTGTCACTTAACATTTAAAAATTCAAAAATAAGTAGAAAATTGAGGTTGGACTATTTTATTCCACTTCAACTCTGATTTACTTCATATATCTATTCAACTTCATCAATCCATTACTTCATCTCTCGACGACCTGAAGGAAGTGCTCAGAAATTATTGTTTGATTTTAGGGAGTCTCAACTTAATTTCTTCGAATTACTGCTGGTAAATGTAAATGGTTATACGTCTTTGGCTGGGTTCAATACCCTCTTGTTTTGAGTCGCTACGACCCAAATCTGGTTGCAGTCGACGACCACTCGGCTGTAATTTTCGCTGCATAGGCTTGTCTCCAATCCAGAGTGCCGAAGTCAGTCAGAAATACACTATCCAAAGAGCATATATTCAAAAGAAAAAAAATTTAATAAATCAGTTTCCGTAAGAATTACATTGCGTATTATATCTCGTCCCGTATTGTTTTACCATATCCTACGTGTAACACTATTCTCTGAAACATGTATTACTATTGATTCAAAAAAATATACATATCATTGTTAGTACTCCTTAAGACAATTTACATCGAATGAATGACGAAAGAGCAGTAAAGAAAATCTATAATTGTTGTCCTCTGTCAGCGCGGAAGTAAGACCAAAGGTAAGATGGTGAGATGATGTGCTGAAAGACCTAAAAGTGCTAGGAATAAAGAATTGGTTAGTCCAAGAGCAACATCGGAAAAGATGTAAGGCTGTTGTGGAGAAGGCGAAAAGGTTCGAAGAAACGATGCAGTGTCTCAGAAGAATAAGATTAAAACTTCGATACATCATATATCTTTAAAAATTCTAATAGGATTACTTATTTTTGTTTAGGATTACAAAGTATGCACATGGTCTGTGTGTTTAAATATAAGATGAGGGCAACAACAAGCAGATAAATAAACATCGGTCTGTGTGCGCATGTGTGAGCTATCAATCGGGTGTAGAAGGGATCCCAAGGGGGCCATTGCAGCAGCCTTTGAATGTTTTATGTTAGTCAAGGATTGCGCGACCCAATGAAGGACAATGTTCAGCAATCAAACGCAAAACAAGGCTATAAAGAAAAACATCTCAGATAGTCTAAGTCTTATGCAAGATAAGGACATGAATTCTAAACGAACCCAAATAATGTTAATTAGAAGCACGTTGAGTCACATTATTTATCTGTTCATAATCTCAAATTCAAAATTGATGCCACGTTAACCATTTTCTAGCTACAATTGTTTTATAAATAAAAATTTTAATATATCGTAATAAACAATTCTGTCAATATGTAACCAAAGTACTAATTATTTATTTAAGTTCATTTACGAAGTGGGTAGAGGTAAACCACATAAAAATAACCAGAAAACAATCGAGATTGGGCTCTAAGCCGGGGTAATGTGAGCCGCTGAGTTTAATTATGTATTAAAAAATGCAATTTAAGTTTCAGTTCATCCCCTAAGATGGGTTAAAAGGGGGTAAAACAGACTTGTGCATACTTTTCTAACGGATGGAATAATTTCGACTAAATTTTGAACACGTGCTTATGACGAACCGAAAAAGTACACTGTTTGAGTAAGACACGAATACCACCACTTTGGCGGGGAAGGAGGAGGCGCTTATTTTTAAATATCCATAAAAACCGTTATTTCCTTAAAATATATATTTTTCACAGCGTTTTATTTTTGTCTGTTTGCGTATAATTTATACCCCATTCTTCGTCGAATTGGAGTATTCATTGGGGTGGGCGTGTAGGAGGCTTCGTATATAAAAAACAGTCATTTTTGGTTTCGAAATTGTGCTGTGAGTCTTGGTGAGAGTTAATTTACCACACCATTTAAATGGAAGTTCAACTCTAAGAGGACGACTGGACGGGGTAAAACACATTTTTTGCGTAAGTTTAGTTTTAGTAATTATCAATTAAGTTCTGTTACAATATGAAATATTTCAATCCAACTTAGTTTATGTGTCACTTAGGTCAGTTTGAACTCTTGATGGGTAAAACAACCCTTAGCTTCTTCAGGGGTGTGACTCGGGCGCATCTCTTTCTGTCTTAAGGAACCCAAGCTAATTATTATCATCTTAAAAAATAGATGTAATTTAGACTTTCGGAAAAAAACGCGAATTTCTCTTTGTCTACTTGGTTGCCGTAAATTCTTTTGACACTCTTACATTACTAATGGAAAATTTTATTATTGTAATGTACCGGGATAGTTTTGGGCTCTTATAATTTCAGTTAGTTTATTGAAAATATTTTATACCTCTTATGTACTGTGAAAATTTTATACTCTCTCGAGATACTGGGAGTACATTTGAGGTTCATAAGATCACGGGAATAAAATATCGAGAATAATGGCTTATACATAAGTTTTACAAAATGCATTCAGCAGTAATCGGAATTGAAGATCAAGAAAATAAAGCAGAAATCAAGAAAGGAGTAAGCAAGGATGCAGTCTGTCGTCCATGCTCTTTAACTCATACACATAACAGGCGAAGGAAAAAAAACGGAATGTGGAGAAGGAATCATACAGCATTGAGAAGAAATAAAAGTCCTACGCTTTGCCGATGGTATTGTAGTATTAGGAGAGTCAGAAGACTTGGAAACTATAATAAATGGCATGGACGTGGTCCTGGAGAAATTGTTGAATATGAGGATTAATAGAGGAAAAACCAAGGTAATCGAGTTTAGTATGGGAAAAAGTAGAATAGCAAAGGGTGTTAGATTGGGAAGAGATATGTTGAAGGACGTTAAGAAATTCTGATATTTTGGAAGCGTAATAACTAAGGAAGGTAGAAGTATAGTAGACATGAAGATTAGGGTAGCACAGGTGAAGAAGACTTTAATGATAAATAGGAATTTACTAAATTAAATAAATAAATAAAATAATATATAAATAAAATAAAACCACTTCAAGTTGTCAGTTTTGTATTATTTCTGTAGCTTTCGGCCATGACCATTTTCAACTGAATATTTCGATCATCTGAAGTACAAATTTTGCAATTCATAGTATCAGAGCGGTACACGACTACCTATAATCAGAGTCCAATTCAACAGGAGAAGAATTTACTTACGGGTAATATAAGTGTGAATATTAGGAAATCGTTGCTAAAAATTTGCGTATGGAGTGTGGTGTTATGTGGGTGCAAAACGTGGACGATAGGAGTTGCAGAAAGGAAATTAATAGAAGCCTTTGAAATGTAGTACTATAGAAGAATACTGAAAATCAGATGGGCGGATAGAATCACTAACGAGGAATTTCTAAACAGAAAAGGGAAAGAGCGACCAATATGGAGAACGGTGACCAAAAGGTGGAATAGATTAATGGGTCACGTTTTAAGACATGAGGGTTTCGTAAAATTAGCATTAGAGTGTAGTGTATGGTGTAACAGAAGAGGGAGTCAAGGATGGAATACGCTAAGCATATTAGGGAGACTGTGGGATGTGATAACTATTCGGAAATGAAAATGCTTGCGCAAGATAGGTTAACATCAGACCAGTCTTAGGACTGAATATTACAACAAACAATGTGACGTTTTCGATGCCCGTTTAGTCAAGTATTGACCAAGAATTAAATAATGTACTGGGTAGATATAATAACTACCCTGGAAACTTCAGGTCATTACATAGTTAATGTGATTGTCGGAAAAAATATTTATTTATATTTTTTACACAAATTTAAAGTCCGAATAGATTAATGAAATCGATTAATCCTAACTGTTTCTATTTATTGAAGTAATAGTTTAACAATTCTTAAAATATTTTATGAAATATGTGAAATAAATATTATTACTCCTTAAAAAGTAAATAATTGTCTATAACTTTTCTACGTTGAGCACGTTATTGACAACAATGTTTATCAGCTGTACAAAGAAATAAATCAGTATTTGATATCTTAATTATTTATACTGTTTATTTTTTTATGGCTGATGGAATTTCATTTGTTTATTGGGTAACATAAGTCCAGAAATCTATTCAACACATTCTGACACTCTCCGACATTTGTTTGACAATGCCGTTGGTTAAAATAACTTATTTTATAAGTTTATCAGAATTGTAAAGCTAAGTATTGATTCTGGCACATTTTGTGTAACCATAACTGGTATCATAATTATGGGATAATGGTTTGCCACAAATTTTTAAAATCACAATTAATTAATTAGAATTATAGGAAGCAATTAACCGGTTACAATATGCTTTGTTTACTGATCTCTCTGGATCTGTGGATGGTAAGCATTTAATTAGCCACTTGTACAAGGAGGCTCTTGTCCCAATACCTCCGACTATAAATTTCCTGCGGCATCTAAGTGCAGATTTCCGTTTTTCTTGAAGCGCATGAAACTCTCTCATTCAGTAAGCCGCCGCCTCTTCGTCACACTTATTAAATTCCTCCCCAGCGAAATATTGCTGCGATTAAAACACCGACTTGATCTAATGAACTTGTAACGCTGTTACGGAAGACTTGTGAGTATCTAGGGGAAAGGAAGGAGCAAACCATTCCAGTTACAGCAAAAGTGGAGATAAGGCGCATAATTTTCGCCCACATTAAAAAAAGGCGAACATTGAAAGGATTTTTTTAATGATCCATTTGAATCTTTAATATGATATGGAAGTTGCGTGAACGACACTTTTCACTTGATTTCAATAATTTCCAAGAATCTGTTGGGAGAACTGTAATACTAATTAATCAAAAATAGAAGTGTATTTAAAATACGCGTATTTACAATTAATAAATGATTCTAGTGCAAAATTTCAACAGTTTCTTGCCCGACGCATGATTTCTTGACGACATTTTCCCGACAGTCATTGTCCTGATTGACGTTTGCTAGACAGGACACTATCGCCAATGAAGTTTCCCTGACCGGTGTTTCTCTGAAAGATTATTATCCCAATGTCCGATTGGTAATTTCCCCAACAGGTGCGTTTTTATATATATTAGTAGCCCACACTATTATACACGACTTTTATTGTAAACTACCGGGGGACCCAGCGTTTCCCCAGTATTTATTTATCTTATCTCGGTACATTACTAACTCTTGGTTAACACATGATTAAAGCGGAATCTAAAATGTCACAATATCAAACTCAAATATACTCCGATTATCACGACAGAGTGAAAAATAGTCCCGGTACAACAGCAGGGCTAAAAATGTTTTCAGTACTCCAACAATAAAAATTATCCCCCAATTAAGGGATGAATGTTTAACTTAAATCGCATATTAAAGGTCATAAATTATCTTTATTGTTTACTTATCTCTCTGGGGCGAATAGCATTACACCGGTTTCGACACCAAACGGGATAGTTTTCTTGTTAGTTTCATATGACACATTTCCCCCCTCTCCCTCGCCGCCCACATGCTGGAAGGGGTTGAGTAATTGATCTCAAGAATTTTTTTCGAATGTCATATGAGCCTTTATTACATATAAAAATCCCACTAGTTATACACCCTCCCCCTGGGGATAGGAGCTGTGTCTTTTATCCAAAGTGTTTGCTTTTGGGTCGCAAGAAATATGGAAACAAAATTTTATGAAAATTGTTCCAGTTCCCCTGTTAAGGGATGAACTGCAATTTAATTCGCACTCTAAATGTAATAAGAAATCACAAAGACTCCCATATCACTGTTTTCCATACCAAACTTGGTCTGTTTTATTTTTATTTTCATATGACGCCCCCTACACTCCCACGCCTTAAACGATGAATAGGGTTGAAATTATACGCGAACGAGTTCATCGAAAACGCTAAAAAATTTATTGAGCCAAAAATATCTGCATGAGAAGGAAATAACGGCAGTTCATGGATTTTTAAAAGTACAGTCCCTCCATCCGTGCCTCATGTGGTGGTAGTCATGTATTACTCTAATTGTGTTGGGTTTGGGTCGCCAAGAACACCTGTTCAATATTTGTTCAAAATTGTTCGATCCGTTAAAGATAGTAAGCGGAAGTCTATTTTCCCCCTTGGGGATCAACTGTAACTTACATCAACTCACAACTATTATATTTGTTTGCGGATCATAATTTTCCAAATTTTGTTGGCAATTATTGCACACATTAATTATTAATTTATTGAAAAAGTACCAATTCTTCTCCTCATTCGTTTTAAGTTTCCGATCAATTTTTTTAAATATATATTTTTGAATTTTTCATATGAAAAATCATGTAATTCCAAATTTTCAGTCTGGCCGTTTGAATAATATGCTGAACTGTACGCACCAATACATACGCAAGTTCATTGCGTCGTAGCTCTGCATTATTTCTAGATTTAGTGTTTTATAATTGCGTCAACAATAAGTGAATTATTGAACAAATGAAGTGTATTTCAATAAGACACTGCATGATGAAATTCAGCTCACGCTGATGGTTCAGTTCCATATTGACACAGAGGTTACAGTCGTATTAAATACAGTATGAATGGATTCCCGGACAATACTGAGTACCTAGACAGTGTATATTAAGGTAACTGACATATAAAGCGTTCTATTAAAAACATTCTTTATTTCATAAAAATGCTACTTTCGGAAAACAGTCGATCGTGATATTGACCTTTCAGGCAAACATCATACCTTTCGGGAAACGTCAATCGGCAAAATGACGTGTCTGACAAACGTCAATCTGTATATTGTCGTTCGTATAACGTGTATCGGTCAAGTGCCTGTCGGAAAATAACAGGATCCTATCATAAATACTATTATTCTGTGTGTTACACACGGTTTTATTTTAGGTGGATCTCTGCGTAATACATGATATAGTACGCAATTATCCAAAAGAAAATATCGTTTTATCATGTTATGAAAAAAAGCAACTGAAATTTTCGTAATACTGTTCAGTATTATGCTGTAATAGTAAAAGTGATGATGTTTGTTACTAATAGGTATAATCTATTCAATTTAATAGCTCAATAGATTAGCAGAAATTTATATGAATCAATGGAATGTATGAAATAGTAACTTTTGTTTACTAGTTTTTACCCATAATCCATAAATTCTCTTCTCACCTGGACTCCACTCATCTACTCGAGGGTAATCTTAAGAACAACCGATTTTATTAACTGTAATCTACACATAATGTTTTTTATAAATATGTTTAGAGCCGCATTAACTGCTAGGCAATTTTCTGAAATTTTTGGAAATCTTATTTCCTTTGTATGGGTTTCTCAGTAACGAAACTCAAATGCGCACACAAGAATCGAATCCGGTACCTCTGTGGTTAGAAGGATTGATACTAGCCACCAGACTACTAAACTATTTTAAAATTTTCTACAGCTCCTTGGAACTCCAACTTTTTTCATCTCTGCGATCAAAAATTTTAGTTTAAATGAGACGTAATTTATTTGAATTGCGCGTTAAGTAGGTCTTATAATATTTTATACTATTTTGAGAATATATATTATTTCTATTAATAAACAGAATATTTTGAATACTTGTAACTAGTCGATATTAATTCTGTTTCTCAAAGAGATGATCGAAAAATGAATTTGTAACATATTGCCATCAAGCCGTTGCTTAGGAGTAACGGACGCAAGGTAGATATCGCAGATTATTTGTGAGACCAACTAAAATCGGTGTTTTTCTTGACTCAAAATAAATCCTCAGAGTGTGAGCTGCCCGAGATTAAGAACTATTTAGGTGTTACTTTGTATTTTAAAGATTTTAAAATTCTATTGATATGATAATATTTTTTCCTTATTTTTGTCACTTGAATAACAAGAACTGTATTTTAATTTCAATTTTTTTTGGTTTATTGTCATATCAACCGTCGTGGTTATTAGTGATCACGTTCACTTTACAATTACTCATATATTTATAATAATAATATATCCAATATAATAATTTATAATGATAAAGAGGAGTACAAAACAAACTATTAGAGATACATTACATATTGTTGAATAAGTTCAAGTCTTTTAAATAATTTAATTTGGTGTTTATAAATCTTGGGTCATTGAGGCATTCCTTGTAGTCGTCCGGGATCCCATATTTTCTTCTTTTTCGCAGCATGTCCGCACATTCATTTATTAAGTGTCGGATGGTGTATAAAGAGTTACATTTATCGCAGGGTCATTAAATGTTCATGAGGGAGTCTATAATGGCCAAATTCTTAGACGGGTGAAAACTGTTTGAACTCATCTGTTTAAATTGTATTGATATGGTTATATTTCGTAGATACTATTCCTTATTTCGTGTAGTTTAGTATGTTTATTTATCCATTCATTGTTAAAATTATCCTTGATTTTGTCTTTTATAGTCTTCATTACGTTCTTGTGGGACAGTGGCAGGTTAGTTGGGTTTATGCTGGATAATGCTGATTTTGTTCCCTGCTATACCAACGTGCGAGAGAATCCATACATACGTCAGTTGCATACCTGAGGATAAAATTTTGGAGTTTGAAGATGTGATAACGCGCGTGATGGGTTGCTTGCTATACTTTATTAACGGATTGATTCGATAACACCTCTTAAATCAGGGAAGATGGAGTTGTTTGAGTTCTGGACATTATTAGAGCTGCTTTAATTGCATATGACTCGCAGTAGAAGAGTTTATATCCTTTTGTGGTCCCTTGAAATATGATAGCACATGCAGCACTATTAAGAAGAAGCTTTCGGCATTGCCATAATCATCATCATGTAATTTAGTATGTATATAAAATTTCTACCTTTCTTCGTGGATTAGTGCGCGATTGCAGACTGTGATCATCTACACAGAGCATTTTTCTAATTTCGGAGTTCCAGAAGTTGATGCTCATGTGCTCACCAAGCACAATCGGAAACGTACATCCATGAATCGTCGAAAATTTTATTCAATGAGTCCTAAAGATGTAATCTTGACTGTAGGTTATATCAAATCCTATATAAAATAGAATAGTAGTTAATATGAATTAATTGCTTAATGATTGACGGCTGATTGGGTCATCGTCTCACATTTACTTGAAAAATTCTTTCAGAATTTCTCTTCATGTAATTAACAAGCCGTTTATAGTTATAAATTAAGCCGATACATTAATAAAATGAGACGAAAGAAAGTATGTCACGGAAATACATTTGTATTTGGTATTTTTTATTTCCTTAAGTTGTATATACAAACATAGGAAATCGTCAAAAGGTTAAATATTAAATAACATAACAAAGGAAATAATAAAATAAAATACAGTATAAGAATTAATCAAAATTCACTTAATTTATAAATTACTTTTTCCGCTAAAATTTTTTTAATACAGAAGAAAATTTTTTAACTTTCAGTTTCTTAATATTTACAGGTAATTTATTAAAAAACATGAAGTTACGAACCAACAACCTTGTAGATTATGTTTAATATGTTGTTACTGTTGCTTTTCTTTTCTATTAAATAAGTACCTCCTTACATGCGTATGAATTTTTCCGAAGTAACAGTCTGCAGAATATTTATAATGCAACCTTTTACACACAAAGAGCAAACTAATTCATTTAAAGTAATTCCGAAGCTGTGAGCGACATAATCCACAGTTCATCAAGCACTATATTGTACATATTTAAGAATTAGATTTATGCTACACAATCGTTGCCTTCATTTATAGCCGTTAGTGTCTAAATACCGTGCATCCGACAAGTTTCGAGGCTGGATAAATAATAAATAGAAAAAATTAAGACCAATTCTCATAAATTGAAATTAATAACACCAAGTTTCTTCATCCAAGATGATTTCTTCCAGAAAAGATTTATCTTTTCCTTTTTCTTTTCAATCAAGCTGGCTTCAATGCGTTGTTGTTTTTATTCTGTAATCAAGGTTTCAGGATTAATTATGCACTCACTTTTTATCTTCATCAAAACATTACGGATGACTCGTTCTGTCCTCTAGCATCACTAAGACCACTTTGAAACCTTTACTCGTGTATGACTTAAAACACTATCCATTACCATGGACTCCGTAACTGTTTCATGGAGTAAAACGTCAATTCGAATCATTGCTCGTTGTTCCATTAGCAACTTTGACATAACAATGATGACAAACTACGATCGCACATTCACTTTTTAACACTGCCTGTTTACAACTGACTGGCCAATTGCACGTGTATTTTTTAAAGCTGTGAGTTTAAGCTGCTACGGCTGCGCCGATGTCGCTTTCAAGCCATGAAAATAGTCAGTACTAAATTAAAGATCCTTTGGGAGATGTCAGGACTAAATTAAAGATCCTTTGGAGATGAAAACGACATATTTCCTCGTTCCTCGTTGTCATGGTATATTTTCGTATCCCGGCTACTACGTTTGTCATGAAATCGTAGTATATAGAAATATATATTCTGAGAAATAATTTGATATCTCATTTTCTATTCAATAGAATGCTAAACCGAGATTCTTCTGTAATCATAAAATCAATGCAAAAACTCATTAATATCTGAGACACGTAATTATATTATACATTAATAATGCTGATTACTTCCGCCGGATGGGATTTAACTTTGTAGTCGTATAAATGAATGATTGACTGTCAACTCAGTCACATGGGTGCAAACAGAAAAAAATATATTTTCTAATTGATGTCAACAGGAGCCGTGAAATAGGAAATCATCCTGACGTTTATAATTAATATCTCGTTTTACTCAGCTACATCATAAATGGCTTGTTGTCCTATACGATATTAATTTTCATAAAAGATAAAGGGTGCTATTTTTTACAGCATTATATGCTGATAATATCGTAATTATAACGACACACTAATTAATAAATACAAGTCAATTTCTTTGTTAATTCGACTTCCTTTAAGATGTTGGTCATGATTAGTGCGACTAAATTAACGGTTGAATATAATTCAAATCAATTATTCCTTTCCTGTGCCTATGAACAATTTTATCACCATTTCTATTCTTCTCCTAAATTTTTGCCGTGATGAATCCCAATGTTCTC
Organism: Eucriotettix oculatus; assembly: GCA_034510155.1. Classification (NCBI taxonomy): domain Eukaryota; kingdom Metazoa; phylum Arthropoda; class Insecta; order Orthoptera; family Tetrigidae; genus Eucriotettix; species Eucriotettix oculatus. The sequence continues at coordinate 190,054,075 of CM067376.1, forward strand.
AAGTACAACACGTGTCAGATTGATTATTATTCGCTTTCCAGCTGGGCTCCAGCGTTTCCCACGAATTAATTTATGTTTTCCCGCTACATAATTTAATTCAACAGTAATCTCTTTGATAATACGTGACTAAAACGCGAGAGCGTCATAATTTTGAGAATTTACCTTTTCACACGCCCTAGTTTATGAGAGCTGAATTTCATCGTAACCACCGCGAAATACATTATTAATCTCACCAACCGCATGCAAAAATCTCGTGTTTATGTTAGTTTAAAATATCCTTACTCTCCATCCCCACCCGCAGGAGAGTTTAGTTCCCAAGGAAGCCGTGCACAAAATTTAGTCGAAATTTGTCCATGTGTTTAGATATAAGCAAAAATACACTGAAACAGTCAATTATATATTTATAAGGAAAATATGTTATTCTGTCTGTTTACCGTGAAATGATATGTATGGATACACAAAAATATCTACAAAAATATCTACAAAAAAGAAAATTGAGTGAGTATCAACTTGTTAAATAATGATAATTTCTTATAAGCAAGCGCGTGACGTACCGAAGCCCAGGAGACAATCAGTTTGTGGCAAATATTTCAACAAGAATATGAAATTGACCTTGCCTGAATTATAAAAATGAATCATTATGCTCTCGACGTGACACAATTCGACGGATGCTTGTAATTTCATGCAAATGATCCCATTACGCTTTCACAGCTATCGCATCGGTAGCTATAAAAACGCGGTAAATATAATAATGATTGGCACTAAATAAATATAAAGTGTGATGAAATCCTCCATGCTAACCTTCCTGCGCAAGACTTTTTATTTATACATAACTACCAAATCGTAATCTGCTTAGCGTATTCCATTCTTTACCTTACTCTTCCGTTCTTACCCCATACACTTCCTTAAATGCTAATTTTACAAGATCCTCATATCTCAAAACATGACCTATTCCCATCTCTTGGTCAACGTCCTTCATAATGTTCGCTCTTCCCCTATTCTGTTTTAGTTACTCTATCCATCCAAATGGTTTTCAGCATTCTCCTATAGCACCACATTTCAAGTTTCAAGGCCTTCTATTTTTTCCATTCCGCAACCCCTATCGTCCACGTTTCGCAACCATATAAAATCAATGTTAAATCACCTTTAATTGATAAGAAGCCTTATTAATTAATATTTTAATGTATATATTTGTCAGCTTATGTACATTCACCTATTTAACTTTTTAAAACATTTGAATTGACTTAATTAAAATACTACATATGTTGTACTTAGCATAAATATAATAATGAATTGAATTATGAAAATCCTTAGTAAACGAATGTAAAAAATAATGGGTCAGAAAATTAAATAATACTTTCTCATATGAATATTCAAAATCTGCAATACAATCAAATTTCTTCAAAAGAATCACGTCTGCTTCAATGAATTAAGTAGAGGGACATATTACCTGTAATTTTCATCATGGAGGCTGGAAGAAAGCTGATCGGGCAATTTTATTCAATAAGTCGAGTTTCCGTCAGACATAAATTGCCACTAATCTCTTAAATTACTGGAACTCTTTCACAAGGTAGAAACGGATAAAATGTAAAGCTTTGCACTTTCTTTAAATGGGTCCAAAACTTTTGTCATATTCTTATAAAGTTATGAGCAGAATACATCAATTATTGGATAGATGAGATAATGAACTCCCATATTTTCTTTAAGCACTTCTTTCACTATTAAAGAAAATTCAGGGGAATTATGATTAATAAAGAAGCTCCTCACAGGATTAATGAACAGTTACCTAATTTGCAACCTAATATCATTTTATTCGTAACATAACAGTTGTGTGTAAATTATTGTGTAGGATCAGTACGTTTTAAAAAAATCAAATGAACCGAGTAATGCAATTTAAGGGTTCACTAATTTATTCCTTGTATGAACCGTCCGAATCATTCAAAACCATAAAAAATTAAAACCATGGCGCTAATAAAAATACCTGATAGTTCTGAAAAATAACGTTTCTAATTAGTAGACGTTTACTAATCAAAAGAATTGGCTTATGCACAATAGAACATTTAGAAATTTAAACAAGTAGGGGCGGTCGGGGCGGAACGCGATATCCTTTTACTTTTTACGTGTCAGTTCTGGAGGTTCACGAATAGGGATGGAACATTGCAATTGGTCAAGGAAGAAGTTATGGTAGCTGACTTGACCAAGTTTTGACTCCTCCCTGTGATGAATTCTTGTTTTTGTGTCTTACACCTGTGAGTATAATTATTGCAGCATTTCGACAGAAGGCTATTCACAAAACTGCTAGCTTTCATCTCTATAATGGTATATAAACATAAAATAAGTGTCTTTAGCTGCATATAAGTTACGTTTTACGTATAAATCTAAACGGGATACTACTGTATAAGGCAAAATGTAATGAGTTTCTCAAGAAAAGAAGAAAAAACTGGCAGGCAAAAACTTATAAAAATTTGATACAGGAAGCAGTAATCAAAAATAATAGATTAAGAAAGAAAATGAACGGGAAAAAATGGAAAAATGTTTGAAAAGACTGCGCAGTTGAAAACTATTAGTTTTGCGCAAGGAAATATTGATAAAGCGATCATCCGTACACTAAATAAGTACAAGAAAGAAAACTCAAAAAGTCTCAAGAGTTTTATTACTTTAAATTAAATTTTTATTTCCTAATTGGATATACAAAACATCCTATCCCGTTCTGCTCGGGTCGTAAAAACGGGAAATATGTTTCCTTTTAAAAATTCATCAAAAATCCAAATTAGTTGTGTTTAGTTACATTGGCATTAGAATAAGTAAATAATAGAATAAAATAATGCTTGAAACTACAATGAAGTAATTTTTCTTTTACCATAGTTTTAGAAAAATTGTTAAACAATATTGACTTCCATTATCAACATTTATGTGCTCAACTGCTCGATTTAATCGCAGAAGGATAATCCGATTTTCAAAACGTGTAAATCATATTTTTACGTCTTATCTAAGATTTTCTATAACCCCACAGGTAAGGAAATTACTTAACAGTCTACTAATTGTTACAAACATCAAAAGAAAGAAATGAATGGATGAATTCTGTGACATGCCGATTTGAATAAGAATAACAAAACTCATTATAAATATATATTGAAACAATTATACATATAAATATGAACATACAACTAACAATGATATTATTTGTAACAATCCCAAAAAATATGTCAACGTTATAAAATGTACAGATTTTTATGTTTTCGAAATTTATAAATCGTTAACATTAACTTATATTTAAATATATTTGCTTCTGGTTTAACATAAACACATGTTCATATAGATATTTTTTGGGAAACTGACCTTTGAATTAGAAGCAGTCTGATTGGCAAAATTGCAAATGGGAAGTTGAAAACTGATTCATATAAGGAAGTGTTTTAGGTAATAAACATATATTTAAAAAAACTCACATGAAAGAAGGGAACACATTTAAGACATTAATCTGTAGGTCAGGCCGTTTCTCGGACTAGCATTGAGTAGTACATGTCAGTTGATAAGTTTACAGTAAATCAATAATATATGGTATAAATATGTAAGTGTAAATTGATGGAGGAAAAATTAAAAATTATTGATTTGTTCCCTATCACTCTCTCTAATTAATCAATACTATATATAATAATTTTCTTATATTACATATACATATATATATATATATATAAATCTTCCTTGCAAATCAAAATAGAAATGTTAAGGTAAATAACGACAGAACAACAGATTTAACAGATTTATTTCACAACTTTAATACTGTACAAATAATTTTAGTTTAGATAATTTTAAAGGTTTGATGCATAAAGTGTTTAACATTTTGTTTACTTTCCCATAGTTTATTTGTTACATCTCCTGAACTCTTCAAGCATGTTGTACTTTGGATGTCACTTTGGAATATGGGGGGGAGAGTTGGTGGATTTAGAGGAAATTTTCAATTTCAAATAATACTACGTGAAGTGATGAAGTATTCTGTTATTATGACGTATCGATAAATATAAGAAAAGGATTTATTAAATGTAAGTAAAAGTAAAAAAAATTAAAAATTTATGTTAATCCTAAAACATTGTAACGGAAATTGGGATTAAGACTGCTGGAAAATCGATAATCTTACCAATTACCACTTCAAATTCATGTCATTGTAGCTGACAGTCCGCAGTCAACCCGGTAGGCCAAGGCCCTCAGTTGACTGTAAAGCCAAGGAAAGGGATAAAAAAGAAATTCTAAAATGAAGAGTGGTAATAAATACCGAATCATATGATTTTTCTAACCGAAAGCTAGGTCTGTAGAAAATTAAATGAATGTTTTGATGTAAAATTTAACCTAACTTAGATTTTTATGACATCAGATAAAAGGAATAAATTAAATTAAACGTTACCGAATACTCCATCGCTGCCACAGTACTAATACGGAATTTAGTTAATGATTGTGACCTCGCAAACCAAAATTAATGAGCGGAGACTATTTGGAAGGAGAGGAATGTTTTAAAGTCAGTGTTGGTGCTAGGATATTTTCGGTGTTTGGAAAAGGGTAGAGACACAGATAGAGAAAGACAACTACACTTAATTCTAGGTACCACACTTATAAAGAAGGTTAGAAACATCTAAAACACAAACCCTTAAAAGTGTTTCCTCACGATATTTCAAATCACGATATGATGCCTGTAAGAAATCACACACAACTAAAAAATTGTCCTCCTGATAAAACATTGTATCATTTACAATCTCCATAGATATACAGAATAAATGTAGCCACAAATGTGTAATAAATTTATTTTTCACTTCACATCAGTGACATATCACATTCCAAATATATCATTCTCTCTTCTTGAAACTTTTTTTTATATATTTTATTATTGGCCTAGCTCAGACCACTCCACAAAATGTCACTGTACTTAATGTTCATGGGAGTTGCTGACTAAGCTGATTTGTCGCTTTGAGTGTGAAGAGTGTACAAACAGCAAACAATTTCGGAGCTCCTTTACTAAAACACACTTGTGTAGAGCAATTATTCATGACTCGGTAAAAAAAGGCACAAGATCAATTGAGGAAATCAAATACATCACCATAGCATTCAATAAATCGGTTTACACGTTATCATGTTATTTGCAATGTATTTAATTATTTAGAAATTATAGTTTAACAACCCTAGTGTTTTCTTCTTGCAGGTAATAAAAATAACACGGATATTAACTTTTATTAGCAGTTGATCGTTATAGGAATGATTGAGAAATTACGTAAACTAATACTTAAGTCGTATATTTTCTGTTCGTATGGCAGTTTATTTTACAGTTAATAGTTTTCTGTTACTTGACAATTTATATGTTATCATAAATAGATAAAGGAATTTTTAATGGATACAGTAGGTTTATTTTTTTTAATTTATTTTGTTTTGTTGACAAGATCCACTAGTTTTGATGCGCATGTAAGATGAAGCATAACCCTGCTGATGTTTGCAATAAATTACTACAATATCATGTAGATTTATTCAGATGGAATGCAAGAAGAATACTGGGTCTTGTTTTAACTTTCGCATTACGTTCCATGAGTTCTGATTTAGGTTACGGTTATTATAAAATAATTGTTTATCGCACTCAATCATTGAGCTGAACGTCATTTTAAACTATTTCGGTAAATGACTACTAATAAAAGGTCTTATACGAAATCATATATTAATGATAGTTTGTTATGCAGTTTAGTGAAAAAATCAGTCTTTAATAATATACTGCAATTACTAACTAAACGTATTAAATATAAATTTAATGCAGCATAACTTTACTACCGAATGCTTCAACACAACTATCACTGTTCCTAATTTCCTAATTTGTTTCTAATCATGTGCCTCTGGTAGCTAATTAAAAAATCTATTTAGCCCCGCGTTCAACTAATCTGTATTTGTAAACTCTTCAATAACCTATCGTTAAGGTTTCGTTTAGAATATTAAACTGAGCTCCAACAGCACCAAATTTCACATATTATTCCATGCAGATACTCTGAATACCTTCATGGTGATAGTAAAATTTAGAAAATATCATGCTTTCGTACGGTAAACCACCCACTGCCGTCCGCGCACTTTTACAACCAATTCTCTTGCTTTCGCCAAATTATTTCGCAGCACGCCAGAAACCGACGGAATTTGATATACTTTACACGTAACTGACTTGAGAAAACGTAACACATTTTGTAGTTTACTTGCATTGATAGACTTCTTTGGTTGCGTACTTGTAAAATCAATAATCTAATACGATCGTTCTTTTTTGTGGTCGTTTCCAATTTTTGGTATTCTCATTTGGTCTTTAATTTTTTTTAATATTGTAAAATCGTTGAGTAAATAAAAAGGATGGAGTTTCCAAGAAACTAGAAACCAGTTCGTGTCAAGAGCTCTTTTGAACAAGCGGTTTCCAGCATAGAACACGATGTAAAGATATGATTTGTTTGATTGGAGTTCGCCCCACCATGGGACCGGGGGGGGGGAGGAAGAACAGACGACATTGTTGCCAGTTCGTAAGGCAGTCGGGTGGCGGCGCTGAAGTCGCGCCGAGACACGTCGTAGTTGGTAGCCTAGCCGAGAGCGTCGCTGGCGATCAGGCACCATCAGACCTGCGTGTGAGTGTTGCTGTGGAGCTGATCACCGTCGGCGCTGTTGATCTGGTTGGCCGGAGTGTAGTACTGGAAGGACGATAGCTACAGTGAAAGGGCACACCGTACTTCGTTAACAATGCATATAATAATCTGCACTTTATGTGGGAATGAACCTCTCGGTGCAAAGGCTGATGTCGCTCAATACTAACAGCAAAATCGGTTTTTAAATCGAACGTGAACCGAAAACGTTCAATGAAATGATCATTAGAGTCACAAAAACCTTTGCACCATTACAATATACAATAAACCATATTTGTAATAATTTTAAATTCTAAACAGCTATGAAATAAAAAAAATTAAATTAATTAAGTTTATAAGATGAACTTCTTCATCAAAATAGATAACGTTATTAAAAGGTAAAATATTTCCTGAATTTACATTAAACAAAATCAGTACAAGGTACCATATTTTTAATTTCTTAGGCGTTAATGTTTCATATCCCGATATAGTGCAGATTGAGAAATTGTAAATAACTATGTTAAGTCGTTTAAATAAGAAAAATATAACTACATATAGCATATGTTTACAAATCCAGTAAAAGTATAAATGATTAAACATACGGGTCCAACACTTAAATTCTTTAAAATCCGTGCTTTAGGGAACTTGGATTAAAAGCAATAATTCGGACCGTAACTATTATGTAATTACGGCACTGGTAAAGAATATACAAGAATTTTTATGGTATTTTTATTAATTAATACAAACTTGAATTGAGTGTGGCCGTAAATGAGTGCGAAACGTGGACAATAGGTGTAGCAGAAGGTAAAATAATAGAAACTTTCTAAATGTGAAAACTCTGAAAATCAGATAGGTTGATAGAGTTAGTAACCAAGAAGTTCTATGAAGAATAGGGGAAGAAAAGATATATTAATACGCCATATTTTGAGATATGAGGGTTTTGTTAAATTAGCATTAGAGGGAATCATGTGGGATAAGAACAGAAGAGGGAGGCAAACGATGGAATACGCTAAGCAGATTAGGGAAGATGTGGGATTTTGTAGCTATGTAGAAATGAAAAGTCTTGCACTGGATAGGCTAGCATGAAGGGTTGCATCAGACCAGTCTTAGGACTGAATACCACAACAACAACAAACTTATAAATCACTAAATTATATTAAATACTAGGTCTAATACATTCACGTATACTTTATTACTCATAATTTATTTGGAACTAATTCACTATAGTTTATACATAAATTTAATTGGCGTTGGTACAGGATAACTAAAAAAGCTGTTACTATAAAATATATCGTAGAACCTGTTGCATTGTTTGAGTTTCTTAACATCTGTCGTGATTCATATTCTTGCCACCAAACTTAATATTTAACGGTAAAATATATTTAGCATATACATAAATAAGAACAGTTAACGTCTGTATAACAATTTAATAACGTATGAATTAACGACCTATATAACAGAAAGAACAATAAAATTAGGAAGGAAAGAAAGAAATTAGTAGTTGTTTCGACCGACTTCTATTGAGAAGATCTTCCAATACTTTTGATTCTCATAATGTTTTTTTAGAAACAATTATTGCAATAATTTTTCATTTTGTTATATTGGTTAGATTAAACGATCTCTGTCAACTAGTATTAAGAAACGTAAAGTAAACTTAAATTTTTCCTTCTTATAAACGAAGCACGTATTGCTACAGAAATGATAATGTAACATGTAACCTCTGTATATACAATAAGAATCAACGACCCGTGTAACCGAGAATTACAATAAAAATTCTGAGCAAAAATTCATAAATTAATAATAGATGCTTCGACAAAGAATTGTTGCCATGCACTAAATTTAAAAATTTATTCAAGAATTTCAATATTTTGTTAAAAGCCATGCAGATATTCTTAATATTTCCAATTACCATAACCGTGTTTATAAAATCTCATGCAATAATTGTTCGTATATATATATATATATATAGGTCAAAATAAACGTTCTGTCAACAAAAATTAAAGACTATAAACATAATTGAAGTTTTGTTTATAAACACTGTCCTATAACTAACTAAACCACACTTTAAATTGTGATTATACGTTTAACGAATAGACCGCTCCAAACTAACACATTAACACATCTTATCCAAGCATACACCAACACTTTGCGATTTCTCTAATAGCTCTGTAACAATCGAACATATATTCGTCAATTCCACACAAGTCCACAGAAATAGATATCTAGTCAACAATACAAACACTCATACAATGAAATTAATTAATGACCCAAAGCTCCGAAACGAATTATGACAACCAATTAAATGTTATCTATGTAAATATGTGATGTGAAACGTAAGCAGTCGCTAATGGCCGCAAGGTTCATGCAACTTAAAATAAACAAATAGAACTGTTATTTTAGGCGATGAAGTAAAATTATAAAAAAGGTTAATTTCTGAAATATTTAATATTGAAATATTCTGTAAATGTAAAACAAAACCTTTTTACTTAATGTCTGATGGTTTATTAAATAGTCTTTATTAGTCACATCTTTGGGTTATTCATTGTTTTGTACTATCTTAGTTCATATTATTTCAGTCTGTCTTAAAATTAGACAAGGGTCGCAATGGTTTGTCGAAACGTCTATCAATTTCTACATTTCTTGTTTTTGTTCAAAATGTTATTATATTTTTTGTTATACGGGTCATTAATTCGTATGTTATACATTACTATAATAGTAGCGAGATAGATACATTTTAGATTAAATACAACTGAGGCTTCAATTAAGTAATTACTTAAAAAATTTTATAAATTGGTGTTTTGGGGTTATTACTTACAGAATTCGGAATCAACACTCCAAATAGCAATAAAAATGTCCATCTAAAATTGGCAGCAATTGCTACTCCGTTAAACGTACTGAGATACTCATATGCTTTAGTTTGATAATTACTAGTAAAAAAAAGGTCAGACTTTTTCAGGTTGCCTTTTTCTGCCTTTTCAGATCACCATTAATAACGTCAGATTAATAAATTGAAAGAGTATCTTTCGGATTTTGCGATTCTCGTGGGAATCAGTATTTCCTAATTTTAACAGGTCTCATCTTGCTGAATATGTAAATTGTCACGACAAGCTTTATTCATTCAAGTATTTTCCTCTAAATGAAGGTTTAAATATAGCGACAAGATTAAGATAGACGCGAGCAACTCCAAAGGAAAAGCACTGCAATGGGTTGCTTTAAAGGACTTCACGTTTACTGAAACGTATCACCTCTGAGGTACCTGTTGAGATACACGAAGGTTTGCGGTTGCGTGCCAGATCCGTACACAACGAGCAACAAGATAAAGACATCAAAACAAAGACGGATCCCAGTGGGGAGCACAGCTATATTTCATTTCTGGCATGGCACCCAGAAAATAGAATCAATTATCCACGTCGCGTCGCGCAGGATTTACTCGCTGTAAGGAACGATATAATTTATAAGGGAAGTTTGTCTTTTTGGCTGGTCGCTTTGACCACTGCTAACACAAGATAAATATTAAAATTGCAAGATATTAGAATTAAAATTCTCACAAGCGGCAATCAGTAATAAAAATATTGCTTAATATCTGTTATGTTTCGTCCTATTAGCCCTTAGATGCAAATAATATCGGAAGAACTACAATTTATTTTTAACATATCTGAGAAAAATTTAATAAAAATGAGCTTGCTATGTTTATATACTATTTATTCTGTAAGAGAGAAGATACAATATTAAAATCGTAACTCATTACGAATTAAACGGAGAAAGATATTTACCAAATTATGGTTCTATGAGTAAATTTGTCGAATAATGTACCGCTTCTATCGCTTTTCCACTTCAAATAATATTTAATAAATGTCTTTCCGCTGGAATTTTTGCCTATACTCTGAAGTTCGTAAAAGTAATTCCATTGTTTGAGAAAGGATCGCCATGCAAAATATCAAATTTATAAGCCGATTTCTCTCTTTCCTACTTTTTTTAGAAAAAACATTTGAAAAAATAATACGTATTTATTACGCTGATTGGAACATTGCTCCAGAACCAGTGAAAAAATTAAGTTGTCAAAAAATGCTATTAGACTACCATTCTTCAAAAGCTAGCAAATAATTAATTTACCTAGCCTAAAATTCACAAAAAAATATTAAAGTTTGTAAAACGGAATAAGGATAAAAAACCAGAAAAGTATCCACCATATCAAGATAATTTTACGTAACTGTCTTCCTACAGAGATTAAAAACAATAATGATTACAAAACCTTCGTGAATCATAGTAAAAATATTCTATTGAATGGCGCGTTTACCCTGTAGAGGATTTTATTAATCGTTCCCTTCATAGTTGAAATTAATATTCCTGAAAACGTGTTGGTTTGCAAAATTTCCTATCTCCTTACTGTTGTTGTGGTATTCAGTCCAAGACTGGTCTGATGCAACCATCCATGCTAACCATTCTTGCGTAAGCCTTTTCATTTCCGCATAACTAGCGCAACTCACATCCTCCCAATAAGCTTAGCGTATTCAATACTTGACCTCACTCTTCTGTTCTCACCCCACACACTCCAGTCTAATGTTTATTTTACAAGACCCTCATTTCTTAAAACGTGGCCTATTAATGTATCCCACCTCTTGGTCAACGTCCTCCATATTGTTCGCTCTTCCCCTATGCTATTTATAACTTCCTCGTTAGTGATTCTATCCACCCATCTGATTTTCAGCATTCTCTTAATGCATCACATATCAAAGGCTTCTATTCTTTCCTTTCCGCAACTCCTATCGACTACGTTCACTCTTATATTACCCGTAAGTAAATTTTTACTTATAACATTATGTATTGTTTATTACTTTATAATTTCACTGTGTATTTTAGTGTATTTAAGGATTTACTAGAGTTGATTACATCTTATTTTATTTTGGTCTAAAATTATTTGTTACTTGAAGTAATGTATAACGTATCCCATTTCCTCATCCGTCGTAAAGAGGAAATATAAAAAAATTTGAAAACCTAAATCTACTTTTTTTATTCCAAAGCGTTAATTATAGTTTCATCGATATTACTAGTAAAATTAATTTCATTATAAAATGTGTAAATAATTTCATTCAAATTTTTTATCACAAATATGCTAGGTTAACACGTAATGTTCATATAAGAATAAACTTAGCATTTGCTCAATTTAATGTCTGTCCTTAAACTGGTCTGATGCATCCCTCCATGCGTAAGACTTTTAATTTATAAATAACTACCACATCCCACGTCTTCCTTAATCGGCTTAGCATATTCCTTCGTTACTCCAGAGACGTCCCTCTAATACTAATTTCACGACACCTCATCTCTCAAAACGTGGCATATTAATCTATTCATTCTCTTCCATTTTGTTCGCTCTTCCTCTATTCTATTTAGAACTTCCTCGTTAATAACTCTATCCACCCATATGATTTTGACAATTCTTCTATAGTCCTACATTTAAAAGGCTTCTATTCTTTTCCTTTATGTAACTCTTATCCACATTTCGGACCCATATAACGCCACAATCCACAGGAAAACATTGTTTAGAATGTTTAACAAATGTTTACCTTGTACATGCCGGCTAGATCATTCTTATTGAAGTAAATAGTTCTTTTTGTTCAATTATTTTCTTATACGAATGGGGTTTTAAAGTTTGTTTTTAATATAAAATATGAGCCGAACATATCTTTTTTTATTGCAATGTTTAATAATTTAAAATTAAATTTAGCTAAGTTCTACAATTTCGTTCTTATTTGTTTGTAGAGCCTGTGATTTTAGTACCAAGCAGGCGATAAAAACCTTATTTCTATTTTTCCTTATGAGGACTTAAAAATCAATTTCTTATTAATGAACAGAATATTTCTTTAAAATATTACTCTTATGTTTATTAAGGAACATGTTGATATTCTACTTATAAACAATTAGTAAATCCTTTCTGGAATAAAACGTCTGTAAGACATTTTAAATTGTTGATGTGACCATAAATAAACTAATTTTAAAAAGTCTGTTAAAGTAGACGGCTTACCCTTCCATTGTCAAAGTCTCTGCCTCCTATAGTTAGCCTCGCTTTAGCTTTCATGGCGTCTGATAACGGTATCTGAAAATGAAAAATAATCACTATATTTAACGGCAAAGATCCTTTGCAAGATTTAGGTTCAATAATGTTTGGAATAACACGACGAATTATCCCTACATTAATTCACCGACGTGTTTCCATCTAACTACGGAACTCTGGCGAGAATATTACGTCGTGGAATTAATCTAGTTTCAGACGCAAATACGTTTGAGAATAGACTGCTAGTACATAATTAACACTTTGTCGCTAGTTTATAACGCGACCAAACAATAAAAGTCGAGCGTCTTCAATCACGTTGTTATTACAATTTTGAAAATAACTTCTGAAATGTTCTTTGAAAAATAATAATAATAAAAAAGGAAAATTATTCATATAGCATAATATTTGTAAAGGTCAAAATATATTAGTGTTTCTTTAATAAATGATTAATTATCATTATGTGAAAGGTTTATTTAAGTAATTTTGGTTTTAAGATATTCTCTCTATTTAAGTGTAACAAGTCTAAATACGCTGATCACATACAATCGTTTTTAGGATTATCTGATTCTGTAAGACCACTTAGTCGTTAAAAATATTAGTGAATTAATTAACCTCCGCCAGTATATAATTTAAAATTAATGTACTGAAATATGTGTACTAAAAGTTAATTAAAAGAATAATTCCATTGTTATAAAATTATTGAAGCTATAACCAAAATTTTACATGAAGCCTATAAATATAGCTTCAGTGCTTATAGTGCAGTACACAATGGAAATTCAATGTATGAACATTATATGCATCTTATAAATGTTAGGTATTTTATAACGTTTTCTAATTTCGTTTATAAATTGATAACCTTAATCATGAATCCAAAAATGTATTGCTGATCCAATTTTATTTTTCCTCATATTTAATTGTAACTATTAAATTGAAGTTGTTCAAATGTTGTAATATTGGTTAGAAAATATGTAAAATAAAATAATTTATTACTTTCAAATCTGTGACAGTCGAACGAGGAAATAATCTATTCTGAGTATACAACATTTATACTTGAATACTATAGATGGATGTTCCCATATTGCATTATTTTTTGTCAAATATGACATTTGATACTATCCATAGAGGTTACATAGAATTATATGAGTAAAATAGCAATCTGCGGAGGTATATATAAATAATTTTATTAATTTTTCATTTTAATATATTACCTGTTTCTTTTATAACACATTATGTTTAAAGTTGCACTATTCCGTTGATTATTAATTGAATTTTAATGGGTATTTTTAAACTGACAACTAAAAAGTGGAAATTTTTTGACTTCGAAATAAGGTTTTTAATTTTTATGATGATCAATAATTAAACATAAGTTGAATTCACCACTCAAAATTTTTTTGATTTATTGGAACATGTAAAAACTACATATATAATTGAGAAACCTGTAAAATTAAAACTCATTTAAAAATACTTAAAGAAAATATAAATCCTAATATTACATTATAGGCAGGCATTAATGTAACAATATAATCCATACTATATTACAAAATAATACATTTTATAAATTAACAATACAGAGAATATAAAATATACAAATCTACTCTTTATAACGTAGATTTAGAATTAAGAATTTAGACCATTGCAAATACAACCATTTAATCATTATCACCAATTTTCTTATTGCACTTGCTCGATAATTCCCTGTGAATAATTATATGCGTACCTAATACGAAAGGCATCAGTACATAAATCAACCAGGCAACATGTCAGAAATAATTTAATGAAAGTGAACTCAAATTTTCGTTTCTTTTCATGGAACCTCTTCAGGCACATAACTACGAAGTAATTTCGGATAGATGAATTCTTCAGTATGAACATAAAAAATAGTAAGGAAACAATTGTTTATGGTCTTGATGTCAAAACATGTACTTTAAATATAAATTAACATAGTTAAAAATTTAATAACAATTTTTTCTGTAATACTTTGTAATTTGAATAAATAATAAACCTTTGCAGAGCGATTTCTTAAACTGAGTGCGAATTGAGTGTTGCAAATACAATGATATTGTACCTGGAAAAAATGCATTCTCATAATTTTAAAATTGAATACTTTTAAACCAGATTTAATCTATATAAATAAAAATAAGTGTATACTGTGCGCTCTTAGCTTGTATATACCGGGCGTCGTTCCAACATTCTGCGACTTATAAGGTTTGCTTTTATGTGCTCCTATACCATTCATCCGATTCCGGGAAATTTAGCGGTGATTACCCCAGAGACGTTTCTTGTCAACCAAAAAATATTATGGTAACTTGCTTCTCTCCCCTCCTTTCCATCGACTTCATGTCCCTTATACATTCCTATACCACTCTTCAGATTGCCATGAAATTATGGTGTATTGTAGTGGTCAGCTCAGAGAAAGTTCTGTTGATCTTTCGAAGATTATGGTTCCTTCTTCCCTCCCCCCACTTTCAGCACAAGAAAAGGTTTTACCTTATATACATATAGAACCCTCAACAGAATATATTATTCCCTCACTTCGCCTGTCAAACGAAATTATTAAGTTGCTGTTAAGCGTGAAATAATGCTTAAATTAAAGTAACAAAAAATTTATGCATTTTATTTCGTCAATAAACATTCAGAAAATTATACGTTGCAGTGAGAATGATTTCGTATTGGTTTATCCTCGTAAAAGTCAAATCATTGCGTCACGTATGTTTTATTATAATGAATAAGGTACACTTTATATCGATAATACAATTCGTGCCAACAGAAATCGATACTGGTATAACATCACTTTGACCAATATATTATTGCGATTTAGATTCTGTCTCCTGCTAATAAAAATAAATTCGCGGGTAATGCCGGGACCCAAGATTGTTGCATATAAATGAAATAAAACTAGTTTAGATAATTTCTCCAAATAAATTAGATTCTGTTTGTGTGTTGCTGTCAGATTTAAATACAGTTCAAATAAAATAATTTAAATGGAATCAGGAATGGTTTATAATAAGTCAATAATATAAAATTTCCTGAATTATCGGCAACGTCACACCGAGCAGAGATAGATGGAGTAAAATTTCAAATGTAAATAATTCCTTGTGATGCGTGACACCTATATAATGCGTGTCTCACCTTTGCTCTCGCGGCCTCTGTGTGAGACTTGTAGCAGAACTCCAGAAGAGCAACTGCCATCGCAAGCAGAAGTCCTCCTATTAGTATGTAGAAGATGCCAGCTACGTTGCTCAGCGACAGCTCGTTACGAGATGCATCCTGAAAACAAAGAAACTTAATCTTATCAACTGTTATACGTCTCTTCTAGCTACAAACATTTTATCAAACTAACATGGAATAAATGAGTTATAAAATTACAAAAGAATTACCATCAGATTATTAGTTATGATCCTGTACATAAAGACAACGAATACAGCCTCACAGTAACGTTTACTAATGCGAAATGTAATAAAAATTTATGCGGCGACTGTATTTATTGTCAGTATACGCTGAATCATCTATAAGTCAAATTAAACAACACAATCCAGATATTATTTTATCAGCATGCATCCAATCATTTTTTTAATATTGTTTTATAATTTAACTTAAATGTTGGCTAGCCAATTTACTAGTTATTAAAAAACATAATTACACTAATAAAGAATCTAACGCATAATTAATAAAATTTAAGTTTATAAAAACACTAATTTAATCTTTTATTCTACTGCAGTTTTATTTGTTGGCAAATATAAATATATTTATTAATATTTATATCAGTGTAGGGTGTCTATAAAATAATGTTTCACTTTTAATGGTATATTATAACAGTTTTGTTTGGACTCCTTATAAAAATCACACATAATATTAACGGGTTAAATAACCTAGTTATTCTTACAAATATTCAATAAGTCAACCTTTAGCTACGCAGTACAATTCCAAGCAAAAATCCAATTCCTTCTACACTCCGATTAAGAAGTCCGGAGCGATTGAAGTCATAGACCATCCAATTCTGTTTCAACTTTGGTGGAATGAAGACACGATCTTTTATAAAAATGATTTTGAAAAGAGCAACTTTGGGAGACGATTTACGATGTTCGTGATTTGACGTCTTAAATGTAGGCCTCACCGTGTGACTTTTTATCGTACTCCCTAAAACTTTGCGGTGCGATACACTACAAAAATGAAGCCATACTTTGATACCCCTAAATGGGCGTAAGTTACCCTAACCGTACAAGGTCGCTAATAACGTAGCAGTTGATGCGACTATAAACAGACGCGAAAAAAAATTGAAGCTTTTGTCTCACGGCCATGAGCTTACCTACATTTGATTTGAGTTACTCTTTAATTTGGAACTTGAAACAACACAATATAGCGCATGAAATTGATACTATTGATTTTTATGACTGGTACATTCTTTTATGAAGATCCTGTATGATAATAATTATTAATCAAGTATGATCCTGTATATTAATAATAATTATTCAAGTATCAAAATCATGAAATAATATATATTCTAAATGAAAACGAGAACTTAAAATAGGCAGAATGAGAAAAATTGTTCAGTTATGTACATTACTGTCACAATTAATCAATTGTGGTAAAATCGGCCTTCATAAAACATATATTAACCACGTTCTAAAGATAAGCAAGTTAATACTCATCATATATGACGTAATGTTGTTCATATTAACTACTCTTCGTCATTCTTTAACGATAAGTACCTAAAGCCAATGAATATCAGCGTCATTCCCTCACTACTTAACTTCAATATCGTTTCACTGTTATTAATCACTGGTATTATTACAATGTGTTCAATTTTATTTAATGCAAAACAAATTTAAATAATGATAATAATAGTTTCAAATAAAAGTCTGATAGAATTTGTGTAACGAACTGCAATTAGGAATAGTAAATATATTTTAAATTAATTATTGTTTGTGACGTTTGTTAGTTATTTATAATAATATGGCATTAAATTCACAACCTGTTGTATTTTATATCTACATCCATGAATTAATTCAAGAGGAGAAGTGGCAATTTCATTGTTATATGTTACAGCTGCAATTGTTTGGTAAAATATTAATAGAATAAAAATATAGAAGAATAGTTTATTCACTTGCATTAATGATATATTATTAATAATATTAGAAAGCTTTCCTGAGGATTAGGAGAATTATATTATGTTGAAGTATTGGCCAAAACGTTTAATGTCGTCGAACGGGGATAATTAATTTTTCTTTCAAGTGACAAGTAATAGTCTACTCATTGGATAAATGATTATAAGTCAAAATGATAATAACTATCAAAACGCTCGAGAAATTTTTATGTTTATACTTGTATGTTTACTTCAGCTATAAAGGTAATTTATGTTTCAGTTGTGCAATAATGCCCAAGACGGTAACGTTGTAGGAGAAATTATTTTCAGCGCTTTTAAGTATGTGGTATGTTGTTGAAATAATCAATCATCAATCCTTAGATTGGTCTCCATGGTAATATTATAAGTATAAGCAGTAATAATAGTGGAGACTAAGAAATCGATGTAGAACTTATAGAACCCTAATTATAATTAAGAATTTGTGACGCAGAGGTTTTGTGTGAAGAATATAAATAAAGCTTGGATATAAAGGGAAAATTGAGGAATAAATGATACAATATAAAACGACGTATTTAGTTAGCACATTGAGAAACTTTCTAGAACCTTTATAAAAAGCACATGCATTATGGTTACACGTTAGACTATATGTAAACAGAATTTTAAAACCTTGATAATAAACGGTTGGAACTTCCTTTTGAATGTTATTAATAAAGAAACAGATATGCTAAGAATTTAATACAAAATTTCTTAAAACGATGTGAAGTATGACACAAAGAAAAATAAAATAAACATATTTGTCCATGTACGAGGATTTGACATGGAGGTGTGTCATCTCTGGAAATCAGAAGTTTACCTGATTTGAGACGAAAATATATGGAGCGAGATGAGTGTTAAATGCAGAGATTTAATTTGGTTGGGTAGACAATAACAGTGAATATTAAGTAACAATCATTTTTACTACGGGTAAAAACGATTGATTTGTGTGTCGATTACGTTGGTTCATTAAAACTTGTTCAATACGTTTTTGTTAAACGGTTTCCTAAAATTTATTCATTTGTAAATTCATTATTTGATTGCAAGTAAACCCACGATTTTTAACCCTGACAGTAATAGTGGAAATTTTTCGTAAAGATAAAATTTCTTTAGATGAATAATAATAATAAATAGAATTTTTTACGTGATTCTTTATGACGCAGTATGACGTTATTTTTTTTCTCGACAAAAGACCGGGCATATTGAAAGTTGAAGTTATTTATAATTTTTATAGGATTATTACAGGTGCTTAAAAATCGATACACATTTAATGATTTTCTTATATTAAAAATATTTTGTAATAATTTCAGTCTACGTATCACATACTTATTTTACAACAAAACTTTTTATTTACCTGCAATCAATTACGTTACGATATTTAAAACGAACAAAATATAACTTAACGTGGAAATTTTATATATATATATATATATATATATATATATATATATTATTGCTTGTATAGTTCTTCTAAAAAATACTTATATATTGCTTATTGGTGTACTAACTGAAGGTTTAACGGTAGCTTCGACATTAATACTGAAGAACTCAGGGTTGTTGTAGAACAGTTATATATTATTGAAGTAAGTATTAAAAATGTAGAGTTTTATACATATATTCTGTATAATTCACCTGTTTATCGCTGTGTTTACACTCGGTTCGGTCGTACCACCAGCGATTTTTCAGCTTTGTAAGTTCTCCATTTTCAATTAAAGATAGCACGGCCAAGTTGATCACATCCCTAAACAGAAAAAGAAGTGAAAGTGAATCATATACACAGATAAAGTACAGAATAAACAGGAATAAATGATATTTTATTTTAATGCCTTATACTTCTGCATATTTCAGAAAACTCATTGTAAAGTAAATATTCCCATTTTGAATTATTTTGTTTCCAAACAAACAAATGTAGCTAAACATTGCGTGCCTGGAGGAGGCGTGGTAAAGAAATGTACACTAGCTGTATTATTACAAGGTTTCTTCGCAATGCAAATTTACAAAGTACAGAATATATTTAATTCACTTTCCATGAATAATATACTAAGATAACGAATGAGAAATATAAATTATAATTTTACATCGCTCTCAAGAGAAAAAAGAATAAATTAAATAATAATAAACCCTTAAACAGTTTATCAACATGAAATATAATATAAGGATCGAAAAGCTGCTACTGCTGTGTTATAAACTTTGTAAATAACCCTATATAAACGTTAATTATTTATAAAGAGACGGTTTCACTAACACAAACCATTTAGTAAGTAAATAAATTTTAATGCAACTGATAAATACAACTATTTATTTCAATAACAATTCAGTTCTTTTGAAGACGTTGTATTACCATGCTGTAAACACTTTCGCAAAAATTCTCCCATTATTACAGAGGAAATCAAGTTTCATGGCCTTCACGGCAGAGCTTCATTGCAAACTATTGTTTTTCAACATATTCTTGAAAATTAATATGTTAAAAAAATAAGACTCAGAACAAATCAATTATTTATTTTGATGAAAACGTTAGATACGTTTCAACGTTTGGTCTACAATTTTGGGACTTCTTCGTGTAAAATAATACATAATACAATTTATTTTGGTATTAACTAGAGAATAAATTCGTTAAACACGTATTATTCAGTTTTGAATTAATTGAATCAATACAAAATTTGATGAATAGTGAAATAGCCTATAATATGTTTTCTCTTCGGCTTCGTCGCTCTTTCGATATGCACGCCAAAATATTCATATTCTTAAATGTCTTGATTCTTTAAGAGACATAAGGAACTGAAATTTCAGCCAAAATACGAAACAAATTGATTATCTACTTTTTTAATATTAACATGCCCATAAATTCAGTAATCTGTAAAAAAGAATCTGACAAACAAACGAAGAAGGGGGGTGGCATTAATTAATATTTTTGATTATAAATTAATAAATATTATTTTATTTTCAAAAAATGTGTTTTTCACATGATTTCTGCGACCAAAAACCTTCTAAGCGTCACAAATATTAACATATTGTCTTCATTATTTTTGTAAATAATCTACATGGTAATATGATCTAAGAATAGAAGTAGTTTTCTAATTGTTCAAGTAGATTAGGTGAAAATAAATTTCTAAGTACTAAAAAGTGCCAATTTTTCAGTAACCGTGTGAATCTCTTGGGAAAAATAATTAGCCCCCCACAATTTTAATCAATTTCAAAAATAATACTGACAATTGATAACTGGTCAGCCCTATATTTTAATGTAAAAAGCTAAAATATATTCAAGGATGTAACGCAAGGAACATTTTCAAAACTGCCAAATTTTGAAAATAGTTTTCAAAATATGTCAACAAAAAACAAGTTTACAAAAACAACATTTTGTACATTGATACACTTGTTTGTTGTTAATACACAATTTAAATTTTAGCTCAGTAGCAATTAATTTACAGGAATTTCAACTTTCAGTCACCATGTACCATAAAATTCACCAGGTGAGATTCCAAATTACTAAACTTCGTGTAGTGTCATGCATTTATGTTAATGAATTTTGTTTATATTCTGACTTACATGCTTTTTTTACTATTTATTAATTCCAAAGGGTCCGATAATGTAACGAAACATATTTTAATTACAATATCGAGGTGTGTAAAACTATTCGTCTTGGACTACTCCCTATGAGGGTTGTAACCGAAATGAGATTTGAGTAAAGTATACAATGTAGCCACTTAAAACTAACAACGTGAATTAGTGGAAATTGAAATTAATTGTGAAGGTGGCACATAAAAGTAAATCATTATAGATACAGACAATGTATCCTAAATACTGTTTAAATTATTCATATTAGTTTTAACGTTTAATGCAGTGAGAATACAACGGGTACATAGTATTATTTGAAAAAGCTGTATGCAGTTATAATAAATAAAATATGAAAAAAACTATATTTAAAGGTAATATTAAGATTTAGTTTGCGGATATCTACTGTTAGTAAGTGACGTATGAAAATGGGAGCGATATTATATATATATATATATATATATATATATAATATCGCTGTGTGTGTGTGTATTCTCTTTTTGTATGCTTATAGCCCATTTTCTTAATAGAACAGGCTGTTTGAGGTTCTATGATGTTGAGGAATCTCCACTTTAATAGCATAGGAATGGATATTAAAGAAGGATGTGTAACGGAGAAAAAGCGGTCCAAGTTTGAACTGCGGCTATATGAAAATAGTTTAAAGATCCCATCGAATATTTTCTTCAGTTTTTTTGTAGGGATCAGCGTGGACAATTCTATAACAGACAGATCGGGCTCTCGATATTTGTCCCACGCCTTTCCGTTGACTGGAGGTGGGATTTTACGTAAGGACTCAGCTATGCAGGGACAAAAGTATAAAGCAGCTGACCGAATGATACAATTGTAAACAACGAGAGTTTTGTCTTTAATCCAACGTCTGCAATCTCGGAGAATACATCTTTCAAATGGTTCCTAAGTATTTTGGCTTATGCCAACATTATTTTAGAACGGAGATATCAGAAACGCATTCCTAGTAGTAGTTTCCATCGTCTCCTTTGATCAATACCCGATTTTAACGTTTATTTATTTTTTATTTATTCTTTTAAGTAGATTAGTGAATGGCCTGATTTTACGTTTATATATATGGCTCTACTATATATATATATATATATATATATAAAGATATTTGTTTTCAATTGTATCATTCGGTCAGCTGCTTTATACTTTTGTACCTGCATAGCTGAGTCCTTACGTAAAATCCCATCATCAGTCAACAGAAAGGCATGGGACAAATATGGAGAGCCCGATGTGTCTGCTATAGAATTGTCCACGTTTTCCCTGCAAAACAAACTGAAGAAAATATCGGATGGGATCTTTAAACTATTTTCATATACCCCCAGTTAAAACTTGGACTGCTTTTTCCACAAACTCCTTTCATATCCTTTCCTATGCTATTAAAGTGGAGTTTCCTGAATATCAAAGAACCTCAAACATCCTGTTCCATTTACAAAATGGACTATGAGCATGCAAAAAGATAATACACACACAATTGCCTAAGTAAAGTATTTGTACGTAAGTTATTCTTTCATTTAATTTTAAAACTTATGGCACTGTTATTACTATTTAATATAAACACTTCTACAAGCATTAAAAGTATATTTAAGGTTTGTTATTAGTAATGTTGAAATAAAGTCTTACTTATTTTAACAAGTGTGAACGTGTAAGAAAAGGAGGTAGAAAAAAATTCCAAATATGAGCAAATGAAAACGATAAGACGTGGCTCAAAGATTTTATTCCGGGATTGGATATAAGTAAACGCGAATCGCTGAGGGACTGCGGGATGGAGTTTTCTCATGACATCGCTGCCAGTTCAGTGAGGACTGGTGAATCAATACTCATATATATATATAAAGATATTTGTTTTCAATTGTATCATTCGGTCAGCTGCTTTATACTTTTGTACCTGCATAGCTGAGTCCTTACGTAAAATCACATCATCAGTCAACAGAAAGGTGTGGGACAAATATGGAAAGCCCGATGTGTCTGCTATAGAATTGTCCACGTTTTTCCCTGCAAAAAAAACTGAAGAAAATATCGGATGGGATCTTTAAACTATTTTCATATAGCCCCAGTTAAAACTTGGACCGCTTTTTCCATAAACTCCTTTCATATCCTTTCCTATGCTATTAAAGCGGAGTTTCCTCAATATCAAAGAACCTCAAACATCCTGTTCCATTAACAAAATGGACTATGAGCATACAAAAAGAGAATACACACACAATTGCCTAAGTAAAGTATTTGTACGTAAGTTATTCCTTCATTTAATTTTAAAACTTATGGCACTGTTATTACTATTTAATATAAACACTTCTACAGGCATTAAACGTACATTTAAGGTTTGTTATTAGTAATGTTGAAATAAAGTCTTACTTATTTTAACAAGTGTGAACGTGTAAGAAAAGGAGGTAGAAAAAAATTCCAAATATGAGCAAATGAAAACGATAAGACGTGGCCCAAAGATTTTATTCCGGGATTGGATATAAGTAAACGCGAATCGCTGAGGGACTGCGGGATGGAGTTTTCTCATGACATCGCTGCCAGTTCAGTGAGGACTGGTGAATCAATACTCAGTTCCTTTTGCAGAAGACAGCTTTATTGTGCAGACTCGTAAAAAGCCAGTGGCCAACGGTGTACATTTCGTGTGCGCGTCTCAAGGGGCCAGGCTCTCAGCAGCTGTCCGCATAGAACAGCTTCGAGAGTCACTCCATGACTTGTCACGACAGTTCTCCTTCTTGTGTGAAAATTGAGCTACAATATTTTACCGTAGCATATGGGGAAAGCGGTGAGCGTATCGTGTGGTCGAAGAATTCAGACTTAGATTGCTTTTAACATAAAACTGACAACTGATTTTCGGAAACCTGCAATGCACATCTAAAAATAACCTCCGCAAATACTAGTATAAAACAATCGAACTGATTTCCTATTAAAACGACCGAATTTATTATTTCAAAATATGTCTTTATTCAAATAATTTAATTTTCAAGTACGGAAAATATTACTCATAAATAACCACATACATTTGTTTTGGCTAAAAGAAGTTACAAAAGAAACATTTTGAAACGTATGATTTAGGAAAATCACTGACTGTTTGGATGGTAAGTGTTTAGGTAGGAGGGAAGCATTACTGTTAGAAACTGTTTTGGTTAATTGGCTATAATTTTTGGAGAGTGTTGATCTGGTTTTAAATAGCCATTATCCAGAGAATAAAAGTATTGTTGCTGTTTCTTGGTAGTAAATAAATTATTGAGTGACTGAATAAAAATCATTTACACATATTTCCCTACTTTTTGATCTGACGGATCCCATTTAAAATACCGTAGATTGAGAATATATGCATTTCACATTCATTAACTAGTTTGTTATTTTTAGAAGAAGGACAATAATAAAAAAATAAGTCAACCAACTGATCATGGTGCAAAGTATTGATACTATAAATTATGAAGACGATTTATGAATTGCATACAAAATATTAGAATACAGAAATTGATAATAGTAAACGGCGAAAGCTTATCAGCACTGATATTAATAGTTTATAGTAATTAATTTATGTGACAGAAAAATACGTGTGTGTCTATACGGGGTGTAACCATATTCGGGGGCAAAATTTCAAGAATTTATTAATCGTATTGAGGAAAGAAAATACTCTATTATAACATGGGACCATATATGTATAATTACAATGTTATCCGAACTGTTATGAATGTAAGTTCATGACGACATGTGCTGTTATCTGGATTATAATGCGAGACTCTGGTTACAATTGTCTCACGAGGAAACATGTTTGCGAATTAAATTGATAACTTAAATACTTATGAGGACCAGCAAATGAATACCGTTAATATACTAACTCTCCGTGCACGCTTTTTGGCAGGCTGTCAGACAGCACGCACTATACCATCTACTAATCTCAATGCGAAGAAGAGCAGGTCGAATATTTCGTCTTCATATAATGCGATCAGACACTGAATAACTTAGACGCGCCGAGTAATCATTTTCTAAGATGGATTTAGGTCAACATCAATTCAATTCCTAAGATGTAACAATTTTAACCTGGGTTTCACATTTTAGTTCATATAACAAGGCATGTCGTCATACACTTTCATAAAGTTAGGATTAATCAGTAATTTTCTATTTCCGATCCCAAGTTGCCCTTATCTTTTCTTTTCTGAATATGAGGAATCCATTCATGAAACTGAGCCGTCACGTTTTGTTACATCCTGTGTAATTAAGAAGTTATCATAAATATCAGTTTTAGTAAATTAACAATAATATGATTTCTATTTCCTAATTCATTTCCACCATACTAACCAATTTTTCGTATTTAATTAATATTGTATGTAGATGTTTCCACTGATATTATATTTATTCAAGTATCGAATATTATTGTAAAAGTTAATGTTGGAATTTTTTGGGAAAAGCATCACATGGGGTACCAGGCTACATGAGGGTATGCATGTGATGGCAACTCATTTTTAAAACATAGGAAGGAAGGATACTTAAGGCACTTCAAACGCAAAAAGACTTTTTTTTAAGTAGATCGGATTCTTGGTACTTATCATTCGATGAAGTAAGTAGTTGGGGAAGTAGATAGTCTACTGTTCTAAAACGATAAGCGGGGAGCTGTTACCGTTTCCTCAGCGCCTACTGTCACGGAGCATATACCTCTAAAAACTGACCGAAATAACTCGGCTAGTGGAACAGTAGGTCAAAACCATAGAGCGTAAATTTCAACAATCAACTGTTAAAATATTTACTTCTACGCAGTAGTGCATTTCAGTGGGATATCTCTTTTTTCCTTTCTTCATACGACTTCACAGGGTAAACTTTAGATTCCAGTTCTGTCAATTTGTACACAATCAATATAATCCTAGATTAAAATTTTCCTTTTACTGTATATGAATATGTGAATTTATAGAAGAATTGATATTTTATTTTTTAGTTAGATTATTTATCATATTTTTCCAAATAGAATATACGGGAAAAATTTTATTTTGCAATGTGGGAAGTACCAGTTTGCAGACATTGATGTATTTTCATTATAGGTAGCACTTCATACAAATATGCTGTCAACACTTCGTCGAGAACGAATTGCCTCTTCCATTCATGCGCATTCCGTGACTCGGAACGGAATCACCTATTAGATGGAATCACCTCCTTCTTCAACGTTGCCACCGTAGACTTCATGAGAGAATTGTCTTGAGGGGATTGTAATTTATTCAAGATCGGTCTAGTTGGAGAATAAAGCTACGTCACGCAATATTATGCAGGAGTCTTAGGCACGAACAGTCCAAGTCACTTTCAATTTGCATTTATACAAATGAAAAATGCTTTCTCCCGACATAAAGAGGTGAATGGTTCCCGTTCATTATCCAAACCAATAAATTGCGAAGAGGAAAAATTTATTAGTTCCGTTTCCAATACATCAAAATTGTGGTAAAAATGCACGAATATTCATCATCAACAAGATTTCAAAGATTTATCGAAAGGTTATACGTACATAAAAGTCATCAAGTATTTTGAAATTTAAAAAAATAGTTGTATATGAATATTAATAAAAAGACTTTGGATTATACAACACAATTTTTGGATAGGGCCGGGACAATTGTCTGATTGAGACTTATATGTTAATATATTCTGTCTAATAAACGCATGAAAGGATGTATTGTCTACTAATAATATAACAGCAAATAAAAATAATCACGCGCTTTATTTCTGCCTGACGACGATGGCGGAGCTTGCTGACGAAACGTTGTACAAGCAAACTTTGACCCGGGTTGAACCCCTGAGAATTATAATTGGAACAAGTTCACCGGAAAGCGTTCGTTCTACAATACTTTTAATTACTTATGAATATCAAATTTTTTGATAAAAAACACTCCTAACATTACAAATTATTTATGCAGGTGATGTTGGTTAACTAAATTTTAGCGTATTCAGAGATTCACGTGTGAATTGTATTTATTGAAAATATGTGACTATGCTATACGTCATATTTAGAGGAGGTTTAAATATTAATATATCAACATTGAAACACAGGAACGAGGCGTAACATTGTTAATACCATTACAATACAGAACAAAATTATGTGTAGTTCGCCTAGCATAATTACATTTAATATACTTAATAATGATTGCATAGATGAATTGGATATAAGTAAAAAATCCGAATGTTCCTGGATCGACAGACAAAAAATTTAAAAATATATTTCTTTACATAGGACTATTAACTGCAAAACTCTTATTTACTCTGATATTATGTTTTATATTTATGTAATTAGTTAATGAGCTTTAAATTAATTTCATTCAAAAAACGTTAATACTAAGTAATATTAAATTTATGTAACTTTTAAGGAAAAATAGATACTTTTATTTATTTATACACAACTCTCAGAGCTGATTTCTAGGCTGACTAATGATACTTTTAAAATATAATCAAATAAACTATTCAGTATTTTGACTCACTTTAGAAGATAATTCATTATCTTATAGCTTATAATGTAACATCGTCTGCATTTAGTGCAATCAACTACACCTCGTTCACCCCTTAGCCGAGTAGCGTTCATTAACTGTTCAGCGCTGAACACGGTTGCCCATGAAAAATAAATGAGTGCGGGGAGTGAATGCCGTGTCCCCAGAATCCTCAACACGCATTCCCGGATATATTGCGAATCCCAATGGGGAAACCAGCGGTCAATCAGTCACATGATAGCGAGGTCAATACTCTTCAGCCATGAATATTGTCCGTAGCAATTTCAATTTTAAAATACCACTTCAAACATCATTATGTAATAAAATAAAATAGGGATTTTATCTCACATAAGAGACTTTCAATACCATGCTGACGAGGGCTGGCTGATTCTCAGTATAATTGTATCGTAAATTAACGTATAATGAAAACAAAACTATTCTACATTGCTGTAACGATTTTTGAGGACAGATAATCGGTTTTCTGTTTATATAATAATACAGAATACGTCAATAGATCCAGTATAAAATATTTCTTTTAAAAAAAAATTCAACTGCTGAGGACATTAATGGCTTTCCTCTTACGATTCAAGGAACTAATTTTTGTTGGCTGTAAGGCTTTATCAAGCATATAACTCACACACACAACATCCATGCCCTTGCCATGATTCGATCCCGGGAAGTCTGTGATGCGAGAAAGCGACGCTGACAACAGGATATCGGCTAAAATAATATCAGAAACAAAATGCCTAATAATTTATTTAACTCATGTGTTCCATCCCTAACATCTTCCAAAGAATTAATTTAATATATTTAATATACATATATATATATATATATATATATATAAACTAAAAATTATCCAACCAGCGCTATAAAACTACGTCCAGCAAACATAGTTATCAGTAACAGAAAACTTAATTCGTTTGCCCTTTAGTAGTAATTGAAATGCCTTTTAATAATAATTGATATGAAATGTAGTTTTTCAAAATCTGCAGTCTGTACATAAATTGTCTTCAGTATAATTTATAAATATCTTAATAGGCGAGACCTCGCGCACATATTCCTTAAAAACATTTTGGCATCCTGTCTATTGACTCCGTTTCAGCTGAGAAAGATAGTAAAGTCCGTCATCGAAACTTCGTGGATTAAGATTTCTTTGACAGGGGTGGAAACGCAAATACTAATTATCTTGTATATACACCATAAATGTCATGAACGTTGTCCAGGAAAAAAGAGTTTAATATGAGGATTAATGGAGAGAAAACCAAGGTAATGGAGTTTAGTATGGAAAACAGTGGAATAACAAAGGGTGTTAAATTAGGAAGTGATAATAACTAGGGATGGTAGACGTATAGTAGACACAAAGAGAAGGATAGTACAGGCAAGGAAGGCTTTAGCTAAAAAGAGGAATTTATTTACGGGTAATATAAATGTGAATATTAGGAAATCGTTGCTAAAAATGTTCAAATGGAGCGTGGCGTTATATGGGTGCGAAACGTGGACGATAGGAATTGGGGAAAGGAAAAGAATAGAAGCCTTTGAAATGTGGTGTTATAGGTGAATGCTGAAAATCAGATGGCTGGATAGAATCACAAACGAGGAAGTTCTTAACAGAATAGTGGAATAAGGAACAGCATGGAGGACGTTGACTAAGAGAAGGGATAGATTAGTAAGCCACGTTTTAAGACATGAGGGTCTTGTAAAATTAGCATTAGAGGGAAGTGATTGTGGTTAAAACAAAAGACAGAGGTCAAGGATGGAATATACTAAGCAGATTAGGCAGGATATGGGCTTGCGCAAGATAGGTTAGCATGGAGGGTTGCATCTGACCAGTCTTAGGACTGAATACCACAACAACAACACCATAAAGTTCTATTATGTTGTTATTGTTGCAGTACTCAGTCCTTGCACAAATCTGATGCAGCCCTCCATGGTAAACTATTCTGCACAACCCACATCGTCCCTACTCTACTTAGCATTTTCCATCCTTAGCCTCCCTCTTCTGTTTTTACCCCACACACTTTCCTCAAATTCTAATTTTACAAGGCCCTCATGTCTCGAAACGGGATGAGAGTAAGAACTAAATAAAAATACATTCTCTTGCATTAAGAAAGACAGTAAATAGGAAATCCCCAATTTAATATATCCCAAGAATTATTAAGAACGCTGATATCCAAGTCCAATTACTTTTACTTTTTAAAGATTCTTTAACTATTGTAAGTATACCGGAAAAATAAAAATTGTAGCTAAAACTTTTTGCGCTGAGCGGGCGGTTAGCGAATTGCAAATGGTCAGCTTCAGTACACAAAAACAGCTGCTAGGTGAATTTCGCAGGGGAACTGCGCCCCACATACGCTGCGAAGTTGAGTGGCTATAAAAATCAGACGTGACCAGAATTAATTACAGTCGTGCGTCGCCTTGAAGTCAGTTGCGTGCGTGTGCAGGTTTGTTGAAAATTTATCTTAAAATTTGCTATATAGCCAAATAAGCAGAAGGTTAATATTGCGTCTGTTGAACTGATGCTATTGGTTTTGTTCTGAAAAATGATGGCAAACGTTAAGTAGGTGAAGTAGAGGCTTTAAAAAGCCAAAATGCGTATGTGTGATAGAAATAGACAGCATTCGTTCGGAGTAAAAATTCCGACCGTATTTTCCCCTAAAGTGATGAAAAACTAAAAAAAAGCTCTCTTCACAACATGAAAAACTACCTGACACATCTGTCACTGTTCAAACGAGATAAAATATTCGGAAATACAGAATAATAATGAATGCATGCCAATAATTGGTCCAAAATAAGCCAGGATTAAAATTATGAATATATTTAATTAATAATGTCTTTTAAATTTTCTATTGCTTTTCTTTGATTGTTTAAACTTTTAAAGAAACGATTTAATCAAATTTTATATTCATATTTAATTTTTACCAATTATTATATGGATGCAAAGCGCCTCTAAATCTCATAACTCATGAATATAAAAATATAACAATAATCTTTTCGGCTGACGGAGTCAAGGAGTAAATATCATGAACTGCTAAATTAACCCCTGAGGACGTCTCAAAATGGAGACGAAACGTGGCTTTTGAATAAATGGTGATAAATTTATATGCTGACTTTTTGGCCGTCTTTTTATTATTGTAAATTTTAAAGTCAGAAAACTATACTGAAAAAATTATAATAACTTCCTATAAATCCTTCAGACAACAATCCTCATACATATGAATATTTTTCACAAGTTAATTATTTAATAAAGGATGCTCTGTTACAAATAAAAACATTATGAAAATAACAGTACCCTTCCACAACCGTATCAGTGGATTCATAATACAAAGATAAATATATGTTAAACTTATGGAATTATCTTGGCGTTCTATTTTGGATTACCAGTAATTGCAGTATAAAATGTCTAGGAGGGAATTTATAATATTAAGTGGCTGTAGAAGTGGCCTCCTAAGACGATAAATAATCATACCTTAATCACGGTTTGACAATTTGAAATGTTCGTATCAGTGATTAAATTTATTTTAAGTAGTAATTGTACAAAAAAAATGCGAAATATTTTATTTCATTCTGTCTTTAAAATTTTATGTAATACGAACACACTAAATTAATGCCTCAGTGGGGTTAGACATTCAGATGTAACAAACTTCCTTCTTGAAACGCCTATACTCATTTGAAGGATTTTGAAGAAACAGTATAATCTCTTGTATTTAAACTTGAATAAATTTAAATTAACCTTAGCTCAAGTAAACGTAATCTGGCATTCATGTCATATGTGATGTTTCTAAAATAATTTAGTAATTACTAAGCTCTATATAGTATTTTTTTAGTTAAGCCGGACTTCATTTAGGAAAAACGTTTCAGGATTATTAAAAGTATGATTAAGTTCTCCCTGATTGTGTTGCAAAACGTGTGTAATTTTCCACATCTATTTAATTGTTTATTCTGCCATCTTCGTCTGGCAGTTACAAATACAATTCCATTGATTACAAAGGCCTGGAAAATTACGGATGAGAAAACATCATTTATAAACCACGAAAGCTTTAGTTTATTACGATTTTAGAATCTATTAATGTATCACTAGTGTATCACGAAAATATTTAAATGGAACGGCAATTTTTCCATATTAAAATAATAATTTTAATATTAGTAACGGTGAAGCCTGCATGATAGCGACAAAACAATATAGCTTAAACTTATGGATAATTATACGAGCCAAATATCATTAAGTATTATATACAATATAATGGTCAAACGTACAGTGACCAAAATTAACGCCCGAGTGTTGGTTTCTCCAATGCGATTTACCTATTAAATAAATAATAACCTAATATTAAACTCTACATAGTAACAAAAAAATGTTCTGATAGTAAGTCAAACTAATCCAAGCCTTAAATTTTCCATCATAAATATTACTTGCAAAATTCCGTAAAAAATTGGGAAATTGATGGACAGAAATGAATTATATCTATGTGTAAAACATTAGTTAACGAATAAAATATTATTATTTACGGTTTACAATAGCAATGTGTGCTTTATTTATATGATATGGACTTAAAATCGCATATTCCTATAACATTAGTCACGATGATATTCATATATGCAATCACATTAAATATTTGAAATTCAACTTGATTCTGATCTACTGACAAATAAAACTTTCATATTTTCCAGATTTAATTTCCTAATTCTGGAGCATTTTCTTTGTAATTCGTGACATTTTGAATTCACTTTACTGTGAATCGCAAAGTTATTCAGCTAGATAATAATCCAATAATTATATCCAGGGTTTAATTGTGATAGCAAAATAACAATATGAAAGTGCTATTTTTTTAACATTTTCTAACGTTTTAACAGTAAAATGGAAAATAGGCGAATTGATCAACATTGTCGTGTTTTAAACTAAGAAAGACATTAAGACCGGAAAAGAAATTATGTGATACAGAAAGAGTTCACGAAAGGCTAATATGTCAGAGAATCAAACAGGAAGAAATGAGCGCCAGCCAAAGAAGAGCAAAGTAGAAGACCGAAGTCTGAAAAGAATAACCATATGAGGTGTTTAAAATTTTACAAACGTTTCACAGATTTGTGACCTTTTTATTGTAATAATGGAGGATGTGGTAGTTCTGCTTGCACAGAATAGGTTAGCATGGAGGGTTGCATCAGACCAGTTTAATAACTGAATACCACAAAAATAACAATGAAAATTTTTCCTTTCGAAAGCAAAAAGAAGGATATTTCAAGCGATCCAAAAATTTACTCATTGTTACCAAAAGACATGGTGAACCACCTGAAAAATTAATTTAGAAAATTTATTAACTGTTGTTACAAAATACATGTTAGGAAATCTGTATGGATGCGTGTATGGGGTACGAAACTTTAACGTAAATTGTTTTTCACTTTTAACAAATATATAACTTCAGTATGTTTAAAGCAAAGAGATCATGAGCAACTTCGGGCCCTGAGAAACACGTGTGCTAAATTTGGTAAAATTAGGACCATTAGGTGTGACATAGTTTTTTATTTATATATATTTTAAGTACTAAAAATTATTTACAATCAAGTACTGTCTGTACAGAGTACTCCTGTTCAATTTATAAAATTATATCATATTAATAAAACGTACTGTTGTTTAAAACTGTCATAAGGTTTTTCATTATAATATTTTTCCGCCATCAGTCATATCAAAGCATCTGAAATTTTATTTTTCTTAATATTTAGTCATTAAAACGTCTATAAAATGTGCTTAACGATGTTTTTGTCCAATATTGTAAATTCTTAAATGTTAAATAAATATAGCTACTAATACAAGACGTAGATCTTACAAGAATAACTTAATTCATATGGTCGTCGTTTTTGACATTTACGCTTTTCTTCCTAAATTAATTATACGCCTTACACAATGTTCAACATTTACGATCTTTGTCTCTTTTAAGTGCTCTCGGAAATATCATCCAAATCACAACAAGCGACACCAACAAGAGAGCTAAGTGACATTTTACTGGCCAAAGTGATGGCAAAGCGGAGCTGTTACTGTAAACGTCTGCTTAACTGAAAGTTAGAGTGAATTATCCGCCGTGTTGTGAGGTCGTTCTGTTCACGCAGCGCTACGCCGTATTACGCCTGAAACTTGTAGTCGGGTTAATGGCCCAGTTACTCGAATAATGGCTGCACTTTCATATGCTAACAACACCGAATAAATTGCGATCATATAAAAGACTGCACTCTAAGTAGCGCTTAGGAAGAACAAAACAACTCTGCGTCAAAGAAACGAGACTATTGCTCCGGGCCTGTACAAATTACAGGCCGGACGTTCATTTTTTTTCCCCTCACGAATAATAAAATACGTTTGGCGAAAAGCAGAAAATTTGCATTTATTGAGAAACACGCACTTTACATTGTGATTACGAAGCTTTTCAATAATGCATTCTTCAAATTCTCAACTTTCAAAGACTTTCCACGTTCTATCCCTTTATTAAACTTTAAGACTTTAATTTATGTTAATTCATTAAAATTTATATATATATATATATAATATTTTCACAAAATAATGATATGTCATCTTTCAAGATTGTGTCCATACAGACAAAGTTCTTTCTAACGATGTTTGTTTCCTAGTGTACTTTATTAACCAGTTTCAACGAAATTAATCTAATAACCATGTCGGTTGATGTAACAATAAAACAAATCTCCTTCGGTACTTTAATGTAGTCACAAATACGCACAGTATATCGTTAGCTGAAAACAGATTTACAATCGTAAAGACAAGAGAGTAAATAATACTCCCGTTATCTATAAATTCAATAATATTAAAATACCCTATTAGATTCAAATATACTTCCAAGAGTCGAAGCTACTGACCGTAGGCTCAGTGAGTCAAATATGTCTAATACAGAACCCCAAACCAGAAAAAAACATTTTAGTCGCTTCCACATTCCGAGTTGCTAAGGATGTTCAATCCGTCCATTGTTTGTTCAGGATAGTAAGTAATACGTATACGATGTTCCAATTGTACGCGGATATTTGCTCAATTCCCTTTAAAGCCATCTGGTAGAGACCTAATTTAATATTAAACGGCACGTTGAATGTACTAATTAAACCCAGTGGCTTCCAAAACCCCATAGTCGACAGAAATCTCAATTCTCTTCATATTATGATTATATAACGAGCTTTCACACCCTTCCACATCCGCCCCTATATGTAGGATACTTAAACTATATCCTGGGGGCCTTAGTCAACCCTTGGTTACCTTTCTCTACCTTCAAAACCCACCGTTTTTAGTTCCCTTCCTATGATAGTAAAAGGAAGTTGCCTGTTTTAGGATCAACTTCATGTAGCCTGTTAACCCAAAATAACTGCTTACAATCGACAGGTGAAAGGGATGCCTGTGGGAATTTCTCTAGCAGGCATTTCCCTCCAGGGTGACTGCGGAGCTTACCTATGTTGGAAATACCTTTTACTCTTTTTTTCAAATTTCTCACATACTGAGGCACCTTCACCTATTTTAGGATGTGTATGTCCTGGGGTCGAAGACGTACGGTAAGAGTTGTCCGCTGATCTCATTGGACCAGTCGGCCAACTGCCTCCTAAAACTGGCGGAGACACGGAGAAGGGAATGCTGCTACCGTACGGCAATCTCGTCTCCCGTCATTCGAAAGACCGTGAGATGGTGGCTTTATAGTGATTTCCCCGCATCTCTTTAGGTGAAACACCGGGTAGGATCCTTAAACTATAGTCCGGGTTCCCTAGTCTACTCTTGGCTAACTTTCTCTACCTTCCACATTACCCCTTTTTTAATTCCCTTCCTATGACTGTTTCTGGAGCTCCCTCATGCAGCCTGTTGTCAACCAAAAACTAAATTTTTCTACGCCTTTTAGATATTTCACAGAGGCTAAAGTATAGTTTCATTATCCTACCAGTACATTAATTTTTTTCACTCCGCTAAAATGTCACGAGGATTTCGGCATCAATAATGTATGTTTATTAATATTACAGTTATAAGGTATATTAAAATTATGACGTGGAACTGAGAGAAACATAGAAGGGACTTTTTTCAAAGAGTTTTGTATATCAAACATATGTTGATTGATTTTCTGAAATATATCATTGCATCATTTCAAAGAACAGTTCCTAATGCCTGATAATACCAAACTTCCGTAAATCCCAACCAATTGTTTAACTAATAACACAGAATTACGTTAGTCGGATGCAACATACCGAAGAGGTGAACCAAGCGGCGTTGCCACGCCGAAGCCTTTCGCATCTAGGTTTCTTCCAACCTTCATGGTATCGCAGGGTTCCCTCTCGTTGGTATAGTCGTTCTTGGGCGACTCTATGAGGAGGGCGTACTTTCCCTTAGACGTCCGTACTCTTCTTATGCCTTCGTCGTATGTGCGGACGAAGACGTGCTTCCGAGAATTCATGAACTCCCACATCCTGCTGTACAAAGTAATCTGGGATCTCTGAAAAATTATATATTCGTGTTTGTGAAAGAATTATTTTAAAATATAGATATTAGAAATTAGAGTTCTAAAATATTTATTTGAAAATGTGTTTTATTCAAAAAATGATCAAGTAAGAAAGAGAAATATTTACAAGAATTTAGTGTACGTGTATGTATTTATTTAATCTACAAATGGGCAGATGCACGGTGGCATGCACATAGAACTTAAACAATATTCAATAATCTCATCATAAGGACCATATTTAACTATAATTAGTAATATATTTATTTTCAATATGAATTGTATATACACATAAAACATATATATGGAATTACATTATTAGAAGATTAATTTTGAAAAATATAT
This sequence comes from Eucriotettix oculatus, assembly GCA_034510155.1. Classification (NCBI taxonomy): domain Eukaryota; kingdom Metazoa; phylum Arthropoda; class Insecta; order Orthoptera; family Tetrigidae; genus Eucriotettix; species Eucriotettix oculatus. The sequence goes on from CM067376.1 coordinate 190,090,689, forward strand.
AATATTGCTTTTTCCTGAAAGAAAAAACACTGAAAATATATTTCACTTTTGTATACTGTTAGATATTTTGAAGGGATGATCACTTCACGTCACTGTATTATACTAAACTTAGATTAAGTCTAAATTTTCTTTCCGTTAGAGGAAGTTCCCCAAACACTCCTGCAATCAAATTGTTCCAGTCATTAATTGTCCTATTTAGGAATGAGTATTTTCCAACATCTATTTTTCACCCGTCCCGTACTGAGTCGATTCTTTCATTCTATCTCGGATTCCCTGCCGAGGTTTTTGACCTGCAAAGGCTCTGTAGAAAAGGTGTAGCCTAGCTCTTTCTCTTCTTGTCTGTTGCGTATACCACCCTAGTCGTTTTTCCTTTTCCTTCCCGTGACAGGTCCAATTTTTACGTATTTTGCGGCCCTTTTTTCTAAGGATTCTATTTGACTTATCCTGTACGGATCCCAGCAAGCTGCACTATATTCTTTAAATGGGCTTACTAATGAAAAAACCATGCCATTTCTTTAGATTTCGCATTTCCTTCTTGAGTGTTCTCTTTTACAAAGTGCAAGGAGTTCCACGCTTTCTTTGTAGCGTAGTTTCCCTGCTCCGTCCACCCCACTGTTGAAGAAAATGCCTAGGTATTTTCAGTTTGTCTCCCGGATCAGTTTCCTCATCTATTTTATATTCCAAGGCATATCGAATGCGCATTTTAGTAAAACTGATCGGTTTACTGTAGTTGATTTTGGGTTTATTCCGCTTAGCCCATGTACTTCGAGTATCTAAGTCAGTTTGTAGAGCAACTGCGTCTTGTTCCCTAGTTATTTCCTGTAGATTACACAGTCATCTGCAAAAGGTCGGACATTACAATTATATTACTTGGCAAATTATTTATAAATATGAGAAACAATGGCGCAATAACTGATCCCTGGGAGACTCCCAATGTAACAGATCCGACTTCTGAAGTTTCTTTCCCAACTATGACCTTTTGCAGCCTATTTTTTTTTACAAATTTTTGCTCTCAGAGAACTACTCTTTTGTCAATATCTAATTTTTCACAATTACCTCTGCGTCTACGAATGTAGCTATAAAATCTCCCCCACTGTTTATCAACATTTATAATGTTACGTAAAAGAGATTCCTGTGCATTTTTCTTTTCCTTAACTAATAAGTATAAAAAGTTGGCAGGAATTTCACAAAAGTATACATATTATATTACAAATATTTGTCATGTATATATAGTTTACATCAGATAAGCTTCTATATGAGTAAAGAAACGTCGTCTTGTAAGCACTGATAATAAATTTCATATAAAATAATTTTTCCGACTTATATGCTGTTTTACTACTTACAGATTTCTAAACATTCAGATATTGTAACTGCGTTTTTGAAATGTTTATTTATATTAAGCCGCTGAAGTACTGAATTCTCAAGGAGTTCCATGGCCCCGAAGTCGTCAAGAATCTTTGAATTTTTCTGTTCAACATCTTTCTCCGTCACATCCAACTCTGGGGCTTAATTAAGCTTAAGTTGCATGCTGATTGTTAAAATTAGTGACCCCCGCGACCCCGGAAAAGACACTAATCTCAGTTTTTATCGGTATTTTTATGTAACACCCTTCCATCCCAACTGTTATTTGTGCACTTCTCTCATACATAACGGCATATGGCTTGAACTTCAACTAAAATCACACATTGAATGTCATAATTAAAGTCAGCGACTCCGACAACACCCGATTCGACGCCAATCACGATTGTTTTATTGTTATTTATATTTGTCTCCCCTCCACCACGGCTCCAGGTATGGCAGTTATGTCTTACACCTTTAGTGCCACATGGAACACGTGTTTTGATCAACATTACTCTACGCATTTATGTTTTTATGCGCAACTAGATCTCATACATAGATACATATAAAAATACGAAACTTTTCGTTTTTACGCATAAACAGTGAATTATTTTGGGTGTTTGAGAATGAACTCCCTAGTTTTAAGGATAAATATAATGGGGAAAGTAATGAAGAATTACAGATATGAGTACATATCATGAAAGAGAATTTATAAGAATAATGTAAATCCATCTCATCGGTCTGATTAGTGCGAAATAATTTTAAAATTTCAGGAACGCATTATTTAGGAAACAATACAATCTAAATACATAATAAAGGTACAAAAAGGTTTTATAAGCCGCATGCCTTTCACACGTGGTGCCAATGAAATACGGTAAGAGGAAAACTGGTGGTGACACGGAGAAGGGAATGCTGCGACCCCACAGCAAACTCGTCTCCCGTCATTCGAAAGGTGCCCAATAGTCCGACCTACCTCAGGCAGGTTTTCTAGGGTTTTCTATGCATACTGAATCCTTTGGTGTAACACCGGGTAGGATCCTTAAACTATAGCCCGGGGACCCTAGTCAACCCTTGATTACATTGTTCTACCATCCACATCCCCTCTTTTCAATCCCCTGCCTGTGTTATTAAAGGGTATTTGCCTGTTTCAGGATCACCTTCATGTTGACTGTTAACAAAAAAAACTGTTTACAATCATTTTTATTTCCGAGACATCGCTTGAAATAAATGTATGGTGAAATATATTTCTCACTATGTTATAACACTACCTCTCATACATATCATATGTTTGATTTAAGTCTTCTTTTGCCTTAATACGTATTAGGGTATTCTGGTACTTAAAAATTGTTAAAAATACTAAAAATTTGATACAAACGGTGGCCTGTAATCATTCGTTTCTCAAATATAATACAATTATCAAAGTCTGTTCTTACTAATAACTTTTAAATAATACAATTTCAAGTTGAAAATGATAGCTGAAGCATTTCTTCCGCTTTTGGAAATGTACAATGGTTTATCTGAAACCTGAATTCTTCCTATTTTGGAATTTAGGTCAGGAATAAATAGATTAAATCAATCATCTCGTGAGATGAGAATAGCCTTATCGAAAATAATACCTGATTTGGCGACGAAGGAATGGTTGAAAGCAGATTTATTGTATTCCAGGATGAATTTGTTTTCAGTAGACAGTTTTCCGCGGAAAATATCTTTCAAGTAATGAAAGCAAACGTGTACGTAGCATGTTTGGTTATTTATTTGGAAACTAGTTTCCTTTTCCTTGTCAGATGTACAAAAACGTCAAAATTATTAGAAGTATTTTAGATAAAGTAAAATAAATATTGGGTAAGGAACGCAGCCTATTATTTCCATTATAATTACGTTGATTCGCAATAATTTAAAGTTTTGGAAAAGTCTCCATCGAATGAAACACTGAACTGTAATATAAAATGATATGAACCAGCTCATTCAAAAATTACGGTGATATATTTTTTATGCCTGATGCAATAAAGAATTTTCTCATAATTGTGAAGTGGAGTCAATTTAAAGTAAAATTTTAAAACCGTAACAATCGTAAATTAGGCTATAATCCGTGTCGTGTCGTGGTTGCAAATATTTTTCTTTTCAATTCAGTCATTGTTGGCAGAATCTATAGATAGATATTATATTATATGTGTGTGTGTGTGTGTGTTTGGTACGCCGCCTAGACTTTGGCTTTAGTATCAGTATTTTGATTATTCTATTCCAATTTAGATTAGATTAGTTTCAGTTCCCTATCAAACTAATCTCATTCGGTTTACTTCAAGTTATGTAATTGAGAATCTTGCTAGACCGATTGCTATTTCAAAAGGAACTACGTGACAGAAATAACGTGTTGTTATTAGCGAATGCAAGAACTTTTAAGTGTCTTTTTTTATGCCTGTCAAAGTTGTCAAGCGTATGCAAGCAGCTCATTATTTTTCCATTGATCCGTTTTTGTTGCTTGATTAACATTTCTAAGGATACATAGGTCAAGTGTCCGAATTATTAAATTGATGAAAGGTATATGACATCAATTTTTTTGTAAAATGTTTAGTTCAAGGGTGAGATGATTAAATGTCAAGAAAAAACAGTATATTGCAGTTGACGTCACTCCGCAGACTACTAAAATACTTCATTTAAATCGAGGACCACTATGAACAGTCTATTTTTACAATTTAAAGAAAAACAATATATTCAATGAGTAACTAAGTAAATTTTTTTATTTGTAGATCATCACAAATAATGATAAAAAATATATATATATGTATCTGAATTATAACAACCTCTGTCAATTTTTAATAATTTAAAAGTCTATTATTTGAGACTTCTTCAGGTAAATTAAAACGTGAAAATTAAAATGGAAATGCACTAAGTAATACGATACAAAAAATATTTTTAAATTTAGTAAATAGTTTTAAACATACAAAATTTAGGTGCTAATGCACACCTTGTATAATCAACTGTAATTTTCATTTTTTATTATACCTGAAGAAATTTCAAATGAGAGGCGAAAGTTGTATATTTTGTCTTTTAAATAAAAAATATATAAATTATTTACATAAAAATGAGCGTAAAGAACGATGAAAGACATTCTATTTAAATAATAAAATAAAAAAAAAATTGTAAAATTCTGTTTGTGACATAAAATAAACAAGATGCAAAAAGTTTTCAAAATATAAGAATGTTCAATTGTGAAAAAATATCAAAGCAATCATATTGATTGTTTATTTTGTAGTTTTTTTTATTTTGCATGTAATAATTTATCAAATCTGGGCAACGAATGTATTGCATAAAGGTGTAAAACTGGACTTCCTTTGAAGTTATTTCTATGCTTGTCATTGCAGGGAATGTAGATTCACATAAATATATTGATGAAAATTGTAGCAACACTTTCATTGTTTTTTTATGTTACCCAAAATTGAGTTATATATTTCGGTTGAATTGTGATTTTGATTCCAGAATCGTAAATTAATTCTAATAAATTTTCCTGGTCCGAATCAGTCAAATTATTAATTTCAAATTTGTCGAATGGGTCTATAATTTTCGCACATCATATTACTGTTAATTATAGTTTTCGAAAGCAGATGAATTTACTGGTAAAATTTGAAAAATAATGTTTTTGAAACCGTTTGTATTCACATGTACAGTCTTTGTAAATTCTTCGATACAGTAACTCTAGCATTCTTTACTCCAATACGCTTGCGCCATTGTTTTATTTTTTTCTGAATTCTTAGATGTTTTTTGCTTTGGAGAATTAATTTAAATTCATTGATTAGTAACAATATGTCCGATAGAACACAGTTTTTCAGTATAGTCATTACTCTCTAAAAGTATTTAAAATTCTTATTTTTTTGGAGAGTGAAACTGTTTCTATCTCATTGCATAACTCATCGAGACTTTGTAATATTCTGCCCTCAGACAAGCATCGCACTTCTGCGTCAATTGAATGTATGAAACCAGAAAAATTACCATACCGCAAAATTCAAGATGCCCTGAATTCTCACCGGAAATTTTATCAATCTATGTTTGATTGATATATGTACTTAAGTCCTAGGCTACACAATAGGAGCTAAAATAAAAACCTTACTTCTTTCCAATTACACAATTCGCCACCCTCACCCCCTTTTCTTTGTACTCTTGTTTAACGACACATAATTAAATATGTCTGAACTGCAGATAAATTTAGCACTTTATATAAGAATTTTTTTATATGGATGATTACGACGTTTTGCCTAAATTTTCATAAATACGTCAATGAATACATTTATTTTTGTGACAATATATGGCATTCATCTATATTTGTTTATTTTTATCAAAAATTTAATAGTATTAATTATCTTTCACTGACTATAACATTTTCCTGCGGACCACAAGTCGAGAGAAGCTGCTCTAGAGAATTTCGTGCTTCATAACTTCGAAAAATTTTGGTAAGAAATTTCTGTAATCAAATTTATACTTCATGTATACTTCATAGGCAAAATGTGTCCACCTTAAATCTTTCATTAACAGTATATAAACAGATGGAGCAGTTTTTACGCTTATGAATGTTTCTTCTATTTCTGTTACAGCAATTGAATCAATAAATTAGTGGCACAGTCATCAAGAGAGAAACAATTTAATGAAATAAAAGAATATAACTATGTTCGTACGGTTTCTTTGAAAATACTCGGGTGCTCAAGTATCACAAATTTAATAACATGATTTTTAGAAGTCTGAAATATCTGAAAACATCTCTCTACCTTTTATTTAATTTATTCACCTGAGAAGGTTCCAATTAAACACAGTTAAATTGTTTCTGACATGTTGGCTGGTTTGTTTCTTCACATGTTATCAAAGTACATTCCATGGAACGTCTATATCGATAAACGTAATTTAGTTAAAAATGGAACACTTTTTGTATGAGAAATTTTATTGTTACCCTGAAGAAGTCCCATGTGGATCCATGATATAGTGTGCCATACTGTACTTCAGTCTGAGAAGCCAAGTCTTCGGGACTGTTGATGGGAGCCACCATTCGCTCGACGGTGAGGAAAGCCGCCAGGTTGGCAGTATACGAAGAGATCAGGATCAAAGTGAAGAACCACCACACGCTGCCTACGATGCGGCCGGAGATGGACCTGCTTGACATCCCAACACACAAACACATAAAACGGTGCAGCAGCAGCTAACTGTCAATCAAGCTATTCATATAACTCTGGAACTTAGAAAGACGCTTCAGACTAGATGGTGGAACAAACAAAAATCTAATTTACAATAAGCAAACTATACACGCCAGAGGACAAAACTAGAGGGCATGAATATACCAAAGTACTACGCGTGTGTTTGATGTTCGGTGTTTGACTCATCTTATTACTATAATCCCAACGTAGGTGTAGGCGTAAATGCCATTTCAATTTACTTTTAATGACAGCAGATCCTCGGCCGTGAAGAATTGATGGATAGACTTTATCAATATAACTGTGCTAACTGAATATATTTTTGTTCTTGAGTGAATTAAGATGAAAATGCTTACTTTATCATATTTAAGTTGTTTAAAAGCTATAACTTTGTGAAAATATGTACAAGGTTATATTAGCCCGCCTAACAATATTATTTATGATCTTCAGAGTAATTAGGAGAAACTTGCCCCAAGATCAAATTAATTTCAGATATAGTTTAATAATTAGGGTTTGCGTTGAAGAATTACCGTTCAGGAGAAATGTCAGCAGACTTGAATATAATACAAGGAATGGGGAAATAAGCGACGCAGGTGAATAGGGATAAAAAAGTCGGAAGGTTCCGTACATTTATCACAATAAGTATTGAATCAATAAAGGATTTAAATTTATAATTAACAGAAATTAGAATAAAAAATTCTCAAAGGTCCAGTGTTCGAGACCCGGTCCGGTCAACAGTTTTTCATTCTGATTTTCTAAATTCATTTCATACCTACGACTTCAATTTCAGGAAGTTATTCTGTTTTGGAGTGATAATCAATGTAACTGTACTTCTATCCACACAGTATTAATTCATGTAAAGGTCATTAAAATTTCATGAAAATAAAAGAAAATTATTCAGGATAATAGTTTAGAAATTAATAGCTATGTCGTAAAATATTGTATCATTAAGACATATATTCCGTGCTGTGGTGAACACTAACGCAGAACTTAATATAAAATTGTCGTTTCGGAGATAACGTTATCGGTTGAACAGGAGAATGATTATGGTTACTTGCAAAATATATCGAGTGAGGACGTATAACAATAATATTTTAGTTATTTGGTTCAAAGGTTAGCTTTTGTACTGCGTTTCATACTGTACCCTGCATGGCCCGAGCACTCATTTCATAGTAGACTTTGGAAACTGCAAATTAAATTATCGTTTTTAGTTTCATAAGCATGGAATTTTTTTTTTTCGACCGGAGCCCTACAAAGACCCAAAAATTTGGTTTTGTTCTTCAAACATCTTTTCACATAACTGGTATTGTGTTATTGTTTAATTTATAAATAAATATAAACATTCATTACAACTTAGGTTCAAACTTAATTACATTGCGGCAGATAAAACGAAGTTTGAAGGTAATAAACACCTTGAAGTGCACAATGAAAAATTTCTGACACATGTGTGTTAAACTGATACGTTAATTAAATTTTACACTATCTAATATAAAAATTAAAAATGCTATAATGTAAATTAGTAGAATAACTATCAAAATGTTGAAAAAATAAATGTGTGAAATAATATTTATTCTGAACCAAAGTTGAATCTGAAGTAATCTAACAATAAGAGTATAGAGAAGTTTAAAACAGAACATAATATAGTATCGTAATAAAATGATAATGATCAATAATTGCTAAATAAAACCAATCAGTTGTCTCAATGCAGTTTTTATTTAAAATTGTTATTGCATTCGGCAATTCCTGCCACATTCAACTGATAGATCAATTTCGTCAATACACAGATCAATATGACAGAAATTGGCTTCTGAATTGTAATAGCATTTTAAAATAAAATAAAAGATGCATTGTGACAACAGTTTTGTTTGACAAACAAATTAATTATAAACCACTAAGTTGATGAAAAATATTTATAAAAGTTCTATTTAAGAATTTTACCATCAAAATCATTTATCAAAACAAAGATATTGCAAAATTTTGTTTCAGATTTCATGAAAATAGAAATATGACTTGATGTTTTATTAACACATTTTGTAGAAATAAAAGATCTGGGATTAAGTATCGAGAACAATTGCCCGAATGAAACTACCCGAAAATGGTTTTCGGGTATTTTCAACAGCAAGCTGGTTTAAAAGTAACTCGTAGTACAGAAGAGACACAACGGCCATTGTCCTTCCCTATTTATAAAACATCATTTAGAGTTCCAGAAGGCTGCCTCATCATCTACAGGAAACGACCCTTATCCTTTATCTGCCCTAACAAGCTACACGACACATTTCACACAAAAGACTTGTATTCAGAACATGTATTTCCAGCAGAGAATTACCAATATATCGCTGTTTAAGTGGGAAGGCTTCGTGACTGCAGAGGTGGTTCCGCTTTTTTTCGACATCACAGAGAAAGGTTAATGAGGTGCGACATAAACAAAACAGTAGAACGATTAATTTTGTTAAAATCACAGTGGAAGATTTAACACATAAAATAATTTAAGAATACAAACTTGATGAAACATGAAACAATTTTATCCAATGAAACGTAGACAGTGGGCGTGGGACAATTAAAATTTATGTAGATAGTGTTTCAGGTGTATTTAATGTGAGTATTATAGCACGTAAAATGGATAATCGAACTTGTTTTAATGTGTAATCTGGAGGAAATAGTTTGTTGAAGAGATACAAATGGTAAAAGTGACAAAGAGGAGATATTATTGTGACACAACAATAATGTTTCCTACATGTAACGTATAGGGGCATTTATATCATTTAGGGGACTATTATATTAAGAACTGAATTAGAATTAAAGGCCAATAAAAGAAAGCAGAAATCAAAGCTGCAGTCTGACGTCCGTGCTCTTTAACGTTTAGGCCTATATAGAGCAGGCGATGAAAAAAGTTAAAAAAGAATATTGAAAAGGAATCATACTGCTAGGAGAAGAAATAAGGTTCGACAATGATATTGATAAATGGTATGAAAGTGGTCCTGGAGAAAGTGTACAACATGAGGCTTAATAGAGGGAAAAACAAGGTAGTGGAATGCAGTATGGGAAATAGTGGAATCAAAAAGTGTGTTAGATTGGGAAGGATTATTTCGATATAAGTTAGTAAACCCAAATAGTTGGATAGCACAGGAAAGAAGACTTTTACAAAAAAAGAGGAATTTACTTACGGGTAATATAATTGTGAATTTTAGGAAATCATTACTTAAGTTTTCGTATGGAACGTGGCGTTACGTGAGTGCGAAACGTGGACGATAGTAGTTACAGAAAGGAAAAGAAAAGAAGCTTTTGAAATGCGGTGCTATAGAAGACAAAGAGGTTAGAGTAACTAACCAGGTAGTTGTCAGCAGAATAAGAGAAGAGCGAACAATACGGAGGACTTTGAACAAGAGAAGGAATAGATTAATAGACCAAGTTTGAGACATGAGGTTCTGTTAAATTAGTATTAAAGGGTAGTGTGTGGGGGTAATAACATAAGAAGGAGGCGAAGAATGGAATACGCTTCGCAGATTATGGAGGATAATGGGTTTTGAAGTTATGCAGCAATGAAAAGGCTTGCACAGAATATATTATCAAGTTGAGTTGCATCAGACGAGCCTAAAGACTGAATAGGACAAAAACAACAACGACAACCTGAAACAAATTTAGATATATTATATCAAACCACTTGCAGATTACGGTCTTTGAGAAATTTTAATTAAAGAGTTTCGGTTATCTTACGTTTTATTTAGAAATTCATGAAAATTAAGATTATACCATCCATTTCCCTTAACTGTGCAGTACAATGCTTGAAGGAATTAATTGTAAATCTGAGAAACAGCAAAATTAGTTGGTTAAGTAACTGCCGGTTGTAGAACATAGACATATAGAACATATTTATAATTGGGATAGCAGGCCAAAATAAATACAAAAAAGGACAACTGGAAAATATGAAGTATAGTTGTCGTTCAAAATTGAGTTCGAGAGCAGTTTTTAAAGTGAGTACCAAAATTTAGTTAAAAAATAGCAGGAGATTAATTGCCAGATATTATATTATATCATTTCATTAAACTTCATGCTAATTCTCCACTTGTCACCGCCGTTATTGAGGTAATTTTTGTAACGTAAAGCCAGTTTTGTATGCACTCGACAAAGAAAAATGCCCCCTGTGATCACAGACGGTCAACTGCAGCCCGGCCCATCGTCTACATTTTTAGGAGCTTCGTTATACTTTATAATTTACTTCCCCACTATTGCATATTTTCCACAAATGTCTCACACAATTACCGATAAATGTTTTGTGGAATATCATTCATTGACTTCAAGAAACGAATCACTCATCTGAATTTATAGCAGCGGATTCGTTTAGTTGTGTTTAACAGTCAGCAACGCTCCAAAAAATGATGCTTCACAGCTGCGTCTGGAATAATTTAATAATGGAAAATGTGATCGCGCATGCTCAAAATCGTAAATTCAGCACTGCATCAGATAAATACTAAAACAGCGTTAACTTTAAAAGTGGCCCTGGCTATCAATAATCGTCCGAAGATTACAGATACCAGTAATTTCATTCTTTAAGTTTTATGTTTGACAGAATTAATGAGGTGGATGTCATGAATGTCCAATTAATGCATCCAAAAACAAATATACTACCAAGAAACGACAGTGGAGCCGTGAAGAGCCAACTCAACACCATTGTAAAAGACGTTCATGAAGGTATTCGGCAAACTAATCAGAAAAAAATAAGTCATGGATAAATATTAAATCCCTTTGGATTATCGTGAGGTGATTTAATCCAGTAAAATGTTAAAGAAAAATACAGACGAGAATTTAAATATCACTGTTGGGAACTGAAAAATATAAGATATAATTTATGGGTAAGCAAGATGTACTGTCATCATTTTCTGTGTATCTCTCAAAAGAGTGGCATTATAATTGTAAATAATTTTGAATGTCTAGGGCAGTTAATAATACCGGAATATAAACGCCATTTTTTATTGCCACAAACGAAATTGTGTTAAAAGTAAGTTTTGTTACACATGATACAGTTAAAGTTAGCGTTTTAATTTAAAAGAGTGGAGCAGGGACATTAAAATTTACAAATGGGAATATTTCGCAAAAAATTTTGAGCGAAAAATTGAATATTATTTAATAGCTTTTACACTACGTTAAATATATTTAATCCCAACCCATCTCTGGAGGGTAGTTTAGAAATATCTAATAAAAATCGTCTGTTTCATTGCTGATCAAGAATTCAGTCTGTGTAAAATTAAATATTTTTCTACAATTAAGATTATGGAACACCCAATATTCATATTATTTCAGAATTATAATTACTGTATCAGTTTGTTGGCCATCCTAGCTGAAGCATGTTCTGCATTTTCTAGGATTGAAAACTATTTTTGAGTACTTGAGTAATGAATGAATTTGTAACTTGTTCAGACTACCTCCAGATGGAGAAATGGGGAAATTAATTAATTATCATTACGAAAATATAGAATACTATTTTCACTTAGTTACTTTTAGAGAATTCTATTTTTACATGAAATGGAATATTAATTGAAATTAATTTGTACTAATATTTATCCAATCACTTCAGTAAAAATGTGACAGTTTCGTGAGGATAAGCACCTGGGCGAGATGTCACAGCCTTGCTGCATGAACGCGCCCAGAGCGAACCACAGGCTGTTGAGGATGCTGAAGTCGTTGGCCAAGGTGCTGCCCCCGCCCCCGCTGGAGACTCCGCTGGGAGTGCTCGCCCCCACTGCGGGGCCTGGGTCGTCGCCAGGGTGCAGCAGGCGCCACTCGTACGGGGAGAACCTCGACACTATGAACAGCACGATGCTCACGCCCACGTACGAGAAGATGACGCACACCCAGATCTCCTTGCTCAGAGGGTTCAGGAAGCTGAACACGCCTGGTTTCTGCTTCACCGGTTTCTTGATCATTATGCTGATACCCAGGGACATGAACGGCTTGCTGAAGTCGATGACTCTCTCGCGTTCGGAAGTGATTGTCATCGAAGCTATTGCGATGTCAGCTTCCTAAGAAAACGGAGGAAGAAGATCATTTAGAAACGCACAATTAACATAAATTGATCATTTAAATGATAAAGATTAAACATGCTTTGTATTTTACTTTATACGACACCGACACTGAAATTGCTACAGTGGACAACGGGAGGAACCAAATATTCAGATATTCATTATCATTATCTGGTGTCAACAGTCATGAAAAATTAGAACGTTCTTGAAGCAACCACATACTCTACGATAGATATACCTAAAACTATTGTTACATTTTCATTTTTATGAGTATATATGCGAGTATATTATTGTTTTGCAGTAACATGGTGAAATAATTAACACTAAGAGAAAATATATTAATATATAATACTAGTATTTTAATGCTGTCAATAAAATCGTATTGTGACGTAAAGAAACCCCCCAGTATGTGTTAGATACAAAGTAGAAATTTAAGTAGTCGGTAAAAGTATTCGAACGCTTGTGGTAGTGCTTTCAACATGAGAACAAATTGGTACATTTTATAAATATTCTGGATTTAAATCTGGTTTACTATTAGAAAGTCTGAGCAAGTTTCCCAGAAATATTTATTGGTAAGTAAAAAGTATCATATTTACAAACCAAGTTTAGATGCTTTTTGTTTGAAAATTATGTGTTAACTTTTTTTGAAGATCAGCCAAAACATTCTTCGCATATTATCTAACTATATAATTCCAAACACAAAAAATTACTGCGCTTTTTACAGCAGTATTGAGTTTTACATTGTTTCTTAGTATCATTGTAGCATGTTCCACTATGGTTTCTCTCGCTTCTTGGTTATTAGCTTGTTATTTCCTCTTCGTTATCTTCAGTTCCCGATTTCAATATCGTCTTCTGCCACAAAATTTTAGTCACACATGTCGTCTTCTAAAGTAAGACGAATCTCTCCTTTTAAGACTATTTTACTCATACTGTAAAGCTGTTCTTTCTTTAAAAAAGTTATGAACGAAAAAGCCACAATATTAATAGCAAATGAATATTTATATATCAAAAATATAAATATTTAATGTTAAACGGGAACTTTTGATTTCGATTTTGATGAAAATAGCTTAATAATGACAGTGTACTGCTGCATAGACAAGCAGAAAAATAGTGACCTATGCTGTGTTTCTTTTTCATTATCTCGCCATTTTCCTAGAAAGTACGGTCTCTTCTGTAATGTGATCTTGGACGACAATTGTAGACACATCCTTCTGGTATGTCATAAAAGATGATCCCAATACCTGCCCTGACTTTCCAAATATAAAAGGAATTAAACGGCATAGGTCCGTCCCTTGGACCTGAAGCGCCTAATGGGGTTTATGGGAATAAGTCCCAACATAAATGGATTGATATTGATATTTGAAAGGAAAGTAAGTGGTCATACAATTCGTTGAAATAATTCACAGTAGATTTGAATTTCGTATAATGATATGAATGGCCCAGACATAATAGCTTTTATTAGAAAACAAATTTGTTTCATTATAAATAAAGAAATAGAAGCTGCAGAAACCCCTCAGCAAATATTGCATAATGGCTTATAATGAATATATGAACAAAGCCACAATATTTTCCTCCCATAATATCCTAAGTTTTTAACTATTTTTTAAGTACACAGTAAATTCCGACATGTAAATTTTCGAGCATGAAGCAGTTTTATTGTACTGTGGAACTGTGTGAGGGGGGAGGGGGTGGGGGTGGGTGTGGGTGGCTGTTGAAAGTTTGCCAGAGCGCCTTGTTACAAGCCGGGGTGAGTGTAGTAGTGGGCGATCTGTTGGCACGATTTCAGCCCTTGGCTAGTAAACAGCATAAAAAACAGGGGCTACGCGTCTCTTACCACGAGGTTACGCACACAGTCTGGAGATGGCAGCAGCGACGGGAAAAGGGACTCCTGCAGTTTCTCTGATGCCCTGTTTGCTTATTGTATATCTCAACAAATCGACGTCATTCGACGTGCGAATAAAATTACAACACGAAGGAATTCCGATGGCAGTTATGTTAATTTAAAAATTGTAATACTCCATGCTACGGCTTATTTGCTTACCGGCAAATTTTTGTGAAGGAACTCTTCGATAACGTCACTTTTATAACGCATGAATTTAATTAAAAATCTGTTTCTATGGGTGTAATTCCGACTACATAAAAGGACACTTAATACCCGGATCAAAGAACATATGCACAATATCAAACTCGACATTGACAAGCAATCTGTAGTCTCGATACATATTAATTCAAAACATTCATTTGATTGCCTAAATACTAAGATTTTAGATGTTAACACCAGATAAGATTCAAGAATTATATACAAAATGCTTTACATTAAATTTAACATGACTGAGATTGACGTACAAACTGATCCTATGAAACACGAATATATCTAGGATCCCTTATTGTTCAGGTGACTTCTTTTCTTTTTTTAGTATGTTTTCTTTAGAGTTAGATTTAGCTTTCCTTTTAAGTTCGTTACAACGTGTATCGCAGAAACGCTGGTATTTATTCAGCACTCAAATTTTTCTGTTAATTGGCTATATGATTATTACAATAAACTAAAATTGATTCTGTTATATCATAAATGTACATTGTTTTTAAACATCACAATTTATATTGACAAGGAAAGAATATCAGCTATTTCATAGAACATTAGTTATAGTGTCACTACGGTTTAAAATAGTGACTCGGCCCAAAAATATTTATTATTTTACCAATTTCTACGGACAAAATTTTTCTGTTTTTCCATTAAAAATCCGAAATTTGTGAGCAGCCGAAAATAGAATCAAAATCATGATTGTATTTGTCTCCAATCATCATAGATATTTTTGGGGGTTCATTTCAAAAAACTTGCAAAACCTCATTGTAATATTTCTCTCCCTAACAAAAATTTGAGCGGCGTACTTTTATTTTAGGTAAGATTAATTTCTAATATTATTATTTGTGGTTAAAAGATTGCTTAGGAGTAATAATAGTACGGATACAGAATCGTACGGATAAAGACACGTATCCTCAAATTTCTGAATTATTTACAAACTTTATTATTTATTATTAATTTATCTGGACCCATGTTTCAAAATCTTTTACACTTGAGATTAATACATTTAATATGGTTACGGAAATATTATTACATTCAATTCATACAACTTTAACAATAATAAGTAAATAAAAAGAAAACCACTTTAAGCTGTAACTTAAACTGTCAACTTAAAGTGATTTTTCTTTTTATTTAATGGAAATATTATTTTTTTGTGAAATTTTGTTATAATAAAATGCTGGTGGGGTAATTAATTAATAAAATATCCATTTTGTATTGCTCACAGTGCAATGTATTCGCGAAATTTAGTGTTATTTGTGAAGCAAATATAAAAATAATAACTTTTACAGTAATTCTTCTCTAAACACGTAAGAAATGTATTTGTACTAACCCACATAGTGTTATACACACAAGAAAAATATTTTTTCAATAATTCCATTTAATTTATTTTCGAATATATACTCTTTCAATTCTTTATTTTACTATTCCTAATTGTCTACTATATATATATGTTTTTTTTCATATTTGTAATTAACCTTAATTTGAAATGTCCCATTTCCTTAGCAGAGAATTAATGTAAGCAGAATTTGTAATCTAGTATAATTTGTAATATATAGAAATGTTAATACTTTTAAATTTTTTATTATAATACATACATGGTATCAACGTAATTGTCTTTGTATTACCTACAAGTAAATATTAAGCCGTAGATGAAATCATTTACGCTCAGAATTTTGTAAATAATGTGGACCATTTTTTTTAAATTATATATATATATATATATATATATATAGTATTCTCAGGTCTGTTCTTTCCATTTTTGAGATGAAGTTCTCTGCTCCGATCCAATCTCTATGCATGAGTTCGTAGGTTCGATGGAGATGGAGAGAGGGGATGAAAAATGCAAATGCTGTTGGGGAAGCGCCAAGTTCGACAATTTACAGTTCACCAGTGTTATTTTAAGACAAACTCACTCAGACAATAAACGTTTTTATCAACATCTGTTACCTCTATAAATAGAAAATTCTATTACCGTCCAACTACAATGAATGTTTGCCTCAGAGTTGTTTTTAGACTATTCTTTCTTTAACACTGTCTAAATAAATTAAACAAATTACATCAAGTTAACTACAAATGCATTTATTTAACAGAAATCCATAGCTGGTTGCGTTTCTATGGGATACGAATATTCTTGATCAAGGTCCTTGTTTTGCGTGTCCTAGAATAACGTTCCGACTACTGATAAAAATTTTGATTAACTGAAAATATCGAGAGACGATAATTGAAATTCCGATAACTTAAATTTATGAAATAGCATTTTATAATGCTGTTTGATTAAAATTTACAGTCGCATTAATAAATGTATACAGTCCACTGTACTAAATTAGTATAACGTTGAAATATAGGGTTCCCAGGTTGGAGTAAAATTAATGATGATCTATACCATATTTTTTAATGAGAGAATTTAAATAAATTCAGTTATTGAATGACGGACTTCATTGATCATAATTACTTAAAAATATAATATAACTATTTGTAATCAATTAATAACGCTTTAATTGAAATGTTACAGGATACATGTTAATAGCGTCTGTTTCTGAAATTATCTTTTCTTAATAGAATGTATTTATATGTATTTATAAGAAAATTGAGAATAAATATAAACGAGGAAGGATTTTAAATTTCGGGTCATTAAAATTGTGTATCACACATATCGAGTAATACAATTCCTAACGCTTCAAAAATTTCTTAACACAAATAAATTAGTGACACATTTAAAGTTACAGCGTTAGAAATGTTCAGGGGAAATAGCTCAATGTCGTAAATAATCAAAATAAGTTCATCATTAAAGATTGTTAAATTCATTATTATTTGCACGTTTTTTCATGTAACGAAATTACATAATTTATATTCCAATAAGGAATTAATAAATTAATCATTCATTTATTTATTTAATATTTACAATTACCAATTTAAGAATAGTATTTTAAAATTCATAATAAATTAATATATATATATATATAATATTACTTCTGAAAATATGAAATAAATCGTGAATATAAAAATATATTGTATTATTTAATGTTTTGGAAATGTAATATGCTCCTATTTCCTGTCTTAATGTTAATAAAATAAACAATTCTATGGGCTGCGTTTACATCTTCACAGATCGTTTTGTTGAATTAAAACATGTCTATTTAAACTAATGTATACGATTAGTATCCACATAACTAAAAGCGTAGAAATTATTGTAACATCGTATCAAAGACTCTTTGGTGGTTGAGCACACCGTTTCCGGTATAAAATCAGTGCAATTATTATTATTATGCTTTTCGAGAATTTTCCGTATCATATGTTAAAAAAACGCCTGAAACGAAATATCACGTTCTAATTTACGAAATTATAAAATTCCATAATAATTAACGTGATAAATATCTTCATTAATAACAAAGGAGTTCATAAAATTTAGAAAATTTCTCTTACAAAAAAGTGAGTCTTGTGCATCCCAACAAAAAATAGTAATCACATCATCTATCCTCTTTCCACTATATAATTAGTTTAGGTTGTCTCAATTTTTAAATACTTTGAGCGTGGATTAACTTCTAGGCTTCACGATTAGTACGTGAGTTAGACTTGCCATTCCCTAAACTTTGATAACTAAGTGTAAAAATGTGTTTGAACACCAGATTTACAACATTCCATTACACAGTATTGCATATCACTAAGGGATTGCAGAGAATTAGATAATACTTATTTTTAACAGAAATTTATTAACGAAATATACACAGATGGATGTGACGAATTTTTCACGTTAAGAACTTTACATTGTTGGTAGTAAACGATAACTTCTGTGTGGGGGAAGTCAGGCCTTTTTTACTGGATAGTGATGGAGGTTCAGAAATACGGGAGGAACATTGTAACTGGTCAAAGAAGAAGTCCTGGGAGATGACTTGACCAAGTTTTGACTCTACCTTGTGAATGAACTCTTTTTATGGCTTCTGACATATGTGACTTTTTTTTTCAGCATTTGGACAGAAGGCTAACTAAACAGATCCTCACTTTTAACTATTCAATGGTATATACTCGTAAACTTGGTGTTTAAAGTTGAAGTACACTTGTATAAAGGCTCGGTGAAAACCTTTAACGGAACGGGATACTACTGTAAAGGGCCAAATTTTGTGATCCTCAAGATAAAGGGAAAAACAGGCAGACTCAACTCATAAGAACGATTACCAACAAGAGAATATATTAACACAGAAAACTGTGCACTTGCAAACAAATAGTATTTTAAGTATGTTTAAGATTTTCTTAAATATAATTTAATTTAATTTCACTAATTGTATATACAGAACAGCTTATCCTTTCTGCTCCTGGAGCTGCAGCAGTTTATTTTTAAAAATTCATAAAAATCTTAATTGTTGTTTAAGGTATAGTGATATTAGATTAAGTACGTAATAATTTTAACATAGGTTTCATACTTCTATGAAGTCATTTTTTACGTAATTTTACAAATAAAAGTTGAACAAAAAGTACCCCGTTTCGCATTGACATCCTTATGTATCCCGTAAAAATAGATTTTATAAATATATTTTATTTGTTATGGTCTGTTAAAAAACGTGACTTGTAGAAATCGTAGACTGTCAAATATTTTATAATATTTTACCAAACGTTTTGTAAAATATTGTGTCCTGTTGTTCTAGTTATGTCCTAGTCGTCACCTTCATTAAACTTTGATAAACTGCTAACTGTTGCCTACACGATATCAGGAATTGGCAACGAGGATATAGTTTGAATTGACGAATTTGCTTCGTTTGCAAGTGCGTAGTCTGTGGATTACGTAATTTTTAAGCTGGAATTGAAAGCGTTTTCGTCGCAAATGTAGGACGTTTTGGCTTTACATTTATGCCTTTTCTTCCACCCCTATTATTATGGTTGAGAATAGTCTTCGTCTCTCAGTATTTCACAATTTGAAGTTCATAGAAACATCTCAAATGGTTTTTTCAGGAAACGTAAAATAACATATGCTTTCCACAAATTTTCTAATAAATACAATTATGCCGAAAAAAGCTATTCCTTACGAGTGGGATATTTTACCGATAATTAAAGTTTCTAAGGAAATAAAGATTTTTTTCGTAGACACGAGCCTTTCTGACTTTTCATCAGAACCTAATCTCATAATTTTGGTGAAGAATTACTGGTAATTATTTGCAGCGATTATTCACTATTTTAGTGAAATATTTACAATTGCTAATATTTTTTACATCATTTCTGTTTCATATTTAATTCTGTCACAAAAACTATATCTCAGGTTTAAAGAAACTCAAACAATTCAATTATAACTTGGATTAAACTTTTTTTTTATATTCGACCATTATAATGTTATCATTATTTTTGCCTTCGTTTTAAGACTTCACTAGGACGTGAACCCTTTTCTGAATCACTTTCTGGTTCGACATCTCCGCATCTACGTGGCTTGAGCCCAATAAGGCGTCAAGGCAAGAAGTTTGCAGTTTGGCCACGCGATAGCGTAATACGCCCTGCTCTGATGCGCCATCTGGCGGCCATATTCGCAACCAGAGGACCCGACTTTTACGTTACGGTCAATATCAACATTGAGGGTATGGTCGTTTTTGTATGATTTGATGGGAATGAGTTGTCGATTGAAATAACACGAGTGGTTTGCACTAGCACATTCTACACGTTTATTAATATTTGTAAAACAGTGGACAACAAACCCAACACATTTATAGTGGTTCACTGAGGTAGGAACTGGAAAATTAATTAATCTGTGAAAGTGTAAGACTCATTCTACCGCAGAAACTTCCATTAACAGAATACTGACTTCCTTATTTAATAATTTATTCAAAATTCAATCATATTAAATTTAAATTTTAAAGTACGAAGATTACTGTTCGTGGTTTATTATAAAAATGTATTTTCTCATATGAATTACAATTCTTTACAACAAAATTAATCAAATTAATTATTTTGAAAAAACATGTTAACTGATTGACTATTTAATCGAATTCTATTAATTATGTACTATGCGCTAAATAATTGTAAACGTATTAAATGAACAAATATTTGTAGAGCTGTACTAATTTTTTTCATATTGTTATGTTAAAGGTAATTATTTTTATTAGGAATATTATTAAAATACTTTGATGATAAAACTCACTTTTCATAAGTAATATGTTTATAAATGTTATATATTTCAACTCAGTCCTATTCTAAGTATATCGATGAACTTTTTCCCTTTTACCCATCAAACGAAGTTCATTACAGCGTATTAATACTTTAAATAATTTAGAAAAACTAGTTTAAGTTCATATTCGAATCTATTGCAAGTGTTTAGTTCCAGGAATTTTTAAGCTGGAAGTCAAAGCGTTTTCGTCACAAATTTAAGGCGTTATCGTCTTACTTTTATTCTCCTTATTCCACCCCCATTATTATTCTTCCAAGAATAGTCTTCCTCCCTGAGTATTGCACAATTTTTAGTTAACAAAAGTGCCTCAAATAATTCTACCATGAAACGTAAATTTATATACTGACATTTTATAGTGCTATTTGATTAAAATTTACATTCGCATTTATAAATTTATTTATTCCACTGTACTAAATAAGTGTGACGTTCAACGAATCTCAAGTAAAATTAATGATGTCTCCATACCAAATTTTTGAATGAGACAGTTGAAATAATTTAAATTATTTAATGACAGAATACATAAATCAGCATTACTTTTAAATATGAATAAAACTACTTGTAATCAATTAACAACGCTTCAATTCAATGTGGATTACAGGATAAATATTAAAAGTGTCTGTTTCTGACTCTTCTTGATTTCATTGAATGGTAATGTTGCTTCGATTTATAAGAAAATTGAAAATAAATAAAAACGAGAGAAATATAAACAAGCACAGAGATGTGAACTGTTTGTCATTCATGTAGCTATTGTTGGGAAGTAATACTGCGGACACAACCGAAACATTTTTCACTGTTGTGTAGAACCGTAAGATGATTTATAGTAACATCAAACTACCACCCGTCAACTTGGGAGAAAATGGCGGAAGTACAATAACCTGATTTTATCTGCTTCCACCGGGATTTCATCGCTTTACGGAAGAATTGCTGAATTGGTTTTCTCTGAAGCGGTAAGGAACTTTGACGTTCACTTAGCCATCCTCCTTGTACTAAATTGGAATCTAAAAACTAGTTTATTATTTTTACGATGCATGTTAGTAGTAGATTATTAAAATTTTTAGTTGTTAACTCCAGTCAAGAAGATAGTCGTTTCTTATAGAACCAAAAGGTATTCATCAATATTAGAATAAAAAAAACTTCATAATGGACTAATGAATTATAAATAAAAGTAACTATTCCAAGGTCCTATTTTATCTATATCAGGCACCACAGACAAGTCTTTGTGTAAAAATGTAATCCCCAACTCTTAAAAAACAAATGGGATGCTTTCAACACCGTAATGTGACCGTCACTGAGTTTATAGAAAACGAAATATATACTTGAGGAATCGCCGGTTATTTTTGTTACGGCGAAAGGTGTATCTGATAATTGTGAAAGAGTATAATGCATTTTAAATGGTATTTTAGTAAAAATTATTTATTCAAAGTAGGTTTGTTTTTGGGCTACATGAGGGTGATTCTAAAACACGCAACTCCCGTTTAATAACATAGGAAAGGAATTGAAAATGGGGGATGCGGAAGGCAGAGCAAGGTAGCCAAGGGTTGACTAGGGCCCCCGGGCTGTGGTGTTTCACTTAAAGAGATGCAGGGAAAACACTAGAAAACCTGCATCAGGTAGGTCGGGCATTGGGTACTATTCTCACGCCCTTCCTAATGACGGGAGACGAGTTTGCTGTGGGGTCGCAGCATTCCCTTCTCCATGTCACCAGAGGTTTTAGGAGGCAGTTGGCCGACTGATCCAATGGTGAATTGAATGTTGAAATATTGAATCTGCTTACATTGGTGAAATGAGAGCTATAAAGGAAGCAACTGCGAGTGTAGCATGGTTATAATTTGGATGAATATAAATAACGTTAGAAGCCTATTTTTATGTTCAAATATTTCAGCAGATCTATTTCGTTAACGATGGAATATCTTACATGAAAGATTGCTATAGCGAAGTTTAAGAACCGTCAAGTTTTGGGTGATAAATTGTTACATTAGAAATATATTTGCCACGTTAGCCTCACTAAATGAGGAACGAGACTGGCTCTAAACAAGATATTATTGCTTTGTTTGAAGCATAAATATTAATATTCAAGTATCCCAAATTATATATGGTTAAGAAATGAGCTAAATTTATTTCACAAGGGATTAATAACAGTCTTGCTGATGTCACCACTGAAGTTAATAGGAGTGACTAAACTCATCCTTGAAACGCTAAATTTGAACACGGACCACTGTAAATAGTGTTAGCATAACTGTAGTAACCCAGATCTTATATTCTGAGTTATGTACTGTCACGTGATGATTTGTAAATGTTACACGAATTATATTAGCACGCGTTGATCGGAAGTTGATTAAAGGGAGACGGTTACAGTATGAATAAATTAAACGAAATAATGAGGCATGACAATAAAAAATTATAGCTTACTAGTAAATTTGGTAAGTTGCTTCTAATAAGAATAACTCCAACAAAAACAACGAAGAACAAATTTCAACATATTTGTCTTTTTTGTTCTAACTAATTTATCCTGCATATATTACATAAGCAATAAAACAGTTAAATATTAAAAAATGATGTTACATGAAACAATTACAGTCATTAAGAAATATTGATTTTGAATGATGACGCAATTATCATTTCTAACATTTAAATGGACATCAAAAGTTCAACTTTAAAGAGAAGTGAATATTCATAGTGTACTATAAAGAAGCACATTTTTTGGTAGGTAATCAATTATTCCAAAACTTAAAATAAATAATTGTAGAGCCATAATTATTATGATGTAATAAAAATATAACTGCCCGATCGTAAATGATAAAGCTCTCCAATATGTAAATAAGGATTAAATTTAATAATAAAGGAACGTTTTAAAACGTCAACGTACAAATATAGGAAGTAAATAAATAAGTGAGGGATCAAAAATTAAATAATATAAGCTTGCTGAAAAGCCAGAAATATTAAACGAGGAAAAAGAATGCTCAAAAGCGACTAATTTATCGAAGGCAAAACTTTAGATCAATAAGCATTCGTATGAACGTTTTGAGTTATAACAGATAATTCATTCCGTAGATAGGAAAAAGAGCCTCATATGACGATACTGTCACATGGCAGTAGTTCTGTAATAATTAAATATGCCGCTGCATGAGAGAAAAATTTTACGGTTGAGTGCAAAATTTCTGTTTGTAAAATAAATAACGAAGTACGTTGCAAAGCCTCGAGGAGATCGTTTAAAGAGTTCAGAGCCTGTAACGATTATAATTGGATTAAAGCTAGCCATTGGTGGAAATACATTGCTTTCAAAGAGCTCGCACTACGTCTCTGCAGTTCGGCAATCAAACGAACTTGCCCATCGCTCGCTTCAATTTTTTAAATTTTGTTAGGTAATTATTTGGTCAAAGAAAGAGACTTGGATAAAAAACGCCAATTATTATCAGTAAGAATGTAATTTCCATTGATTTTTGCAGTAGGTTTCTTTGTATGACGGACTGAGCTTTGGAAGGAAAATTCTTCGGCACATATTGGCATATTTTCCGCTATAGAAATCTTTCCAGGCATCTCGTTATATTGCTACGATTCCCTCGATTACCTTAAGGGCATTCCATTCACCGCTTACCTTGTTATTATGTTTTCTATATCGAACACATTCAGAAGTTTGACACTTTTTGACCTATTTTAGCCGGATGCATACCACGCTGACATTCATTTTGTTTCTGTAGTTGTCAATATTAAATGGCACAAAACATAAACTTCGCATATTGCGATATTTTTAACCCGTGTCAAATATATTGGTACAGTTATATTATTGGAAGTAAGGTTTAATAAATTCATATTTTGCCATATTTTTAAGGTATAAATAATATGCAATTCAGTAGAAATTGGGCAGTTTTATAAACAATACATAATTATAATACTTTTGGAAACATTTTCTTGACAACTTATTTCGCGTTTTGTTCAAATTCTTAAATGAAATATATATTGAGATAACATTATAACAAGTTTTTAAATTTCAAGTTACTATATATTTCTCAAAGGGTCTTTACACGTATTCTGCAGTAACGTATTATACGTGTAGAGTGCTTTATTTGATTGATTGATTTCCTTAACTTTTTACAATTTGGCGCCCGTATGCATTTATGCTTGTTCTTTTATTTTAATAAGAAGCGTTATAAACTTGAAGAAAGTGCAGTAAGTATTCACTCAACAAAAAGAACAGTATTTAGCGTTGAGCAATTTTTAAATTTTGATAAAATTGGCCCAGATTTTTCCCGACTTTCCTTAAGTAACCCAAAAACGATGTTTTCGTTGGTTCTCAAAATTTTGCAGAAATAATATTTTTGTTAGACGATATATACAACTCATGAATACATAAAATCAGCCCGTGATACAATCTGACGAAGGATCCGAACGGGACACTTACTGTTCAACATTTTTTGTAAAATTATGGAAAAGTAAAATCACTTCATAAAAGTATAAAACATTAGTTTGTTCTATTACCTACGTAATCTCATATTAACATAACTAAAAAAACAATTTTACATTTTTATGAATTTTTAAAAAGATACAAATATCCCGTCCTGTCCCGCCCCTAGGGCAGAACGGGACAGGTTGTTTTTTAATTACAATACAACAAAATATAACTTGGCGTATGATTGATCGGTTTATGAACTTATATTTTAGACAGAGGTTTTTTGGCAACTGCACTACCTTTTCTGACATTTCTCTCTTTTTCCGCTCCTTTTCTTTCTAGATCGATTCTTTTTCGGTATAGCAACCTGTAAATCATCCTTATAAATTGAGCCTACTAGTTTTTCCATTTCTTTTCTTGAGGAACACATAACATTTTGCATTATAGTCTTATCCCATCCGGCCCCACCCGTTCCTACCGGCACAGTTTAAGTTTTTATTTTTAATTAAATGTTGATAGGTTAAGGCAGTGCTCAACGGGAAACATATTGTTTAACAACTTTTGTAAAAATATGATAAAAGAAAAATTACTTCATAGTAGTATAAAACATTAGTTTATTCTATTACTTACTTAAGCTAATGTCAATGTAACTTAAAACAACTAATTTAGAATTTAGATGAATTTTTAAAGAGAAACTTACAAATTTACCGCTCTGCCCCGGGGGGTGAGGCAGAAGATACGATTCTAATTAGGCAATAAAATTTAATTTAATTTAAATAAAACTCTAAATACCTTTGTGTTTTCTTTCTTATACTTATTTAACGTACGGTTAATCGCTTTATCAAATTTTCCTTGCGCAAAGGAATATTTTTGCAACCGCGAAGTCTTTGCTAACATTTTTCCCTTTTTCCCGTTCATTTTATTTCTTAATCTATTTTGGGGTACAATGGGTACAGCATCAGGTATCTAATTTTTATAAGTTTGTCTGCCAGTTTTTTATTATTTTCTTGAGATCCCTGATACAGTATTATCCCGTTCCGCCCCGGACGCTGTCCTCAGTTTAAGGCTTTCACTTAGCTTAATACAAGTCGATTTAAACGTTATACGTAACTTGTATACAAATAAAGACAACTAGTTTACGAATATATACCATGAAAGAGTTAAAAGGGAGGAGTTTTATGAATTACCTTCTGTCAAAATTCTGCAAAAATTCACAGATGTAAGACGCCAAAACAAGAGTTCATTCACAAGGTGAAGACAAAACTTGGTCAAGTCGGCTGCCAGGTCATTTTCTTTGACCAGTTACAATGCTCCATCTCTATTTACTAAACTGCAGCACTATCCAGTAAGAAATGTATCCTTTCCTATCCCGTTTTTCCGTTCCACCCCGACTTTCCCTAAATCTAAAATTATTCATCTTTGAAATATCTATCCGTGACCCATGCGTTACCTTAATAAAAGGGAAAACTCTTCTCGTCCTTTTGGTTTAGGCCTTTTATTTTAATCTATTGGCTAAAGTGGTAGTAGTTCACGTTTACCTATCTTTTATCTAAGAAGTCTATATAGTTCAATCACAAGCAGGAAAATAAAACAAGACCACTACCTTCCCCACAGATTTCACCATTTAAATCTTCCTAAGAGGTTTCTGTAAAGGAATTTAGTGGTATATCAGTGTATGGTCATAGAAACTCTTCAAGATTGCAACAAAAGTAACAAATGCAAATCTCCAAATTGTAAATTTTTAACCGCTGTTTCTTTTTTGGTGAAAAATCACTACCTGTTCGTAAAAAAAACATTTTTCACCAATTAAAGGAAATATTGTGTAGTATTGTGTAGTAATAATTGTTGTTTTTGCTCTGGTATTCAATCCTAACACTGGTACGATCCAAACCTCCATGATAACCTATCTTGCGCAAGGCTTCTCATTTTCGCATAACGAGAGCATCTCACATCCTGCCTAATCTGCTTAGCGGAATCCATCCTCTTCTGTTCACACACCACAGACATTCCTCCAATGCTAGTTTTATAAACCCTCATGTCTTAAAACGTGGCCTATTAATCTATCCCTTCTCTTGGTCAACGTCCTACAAATTGTTCGCACTTTCTTCTTTAGCTTAGAACTTCCTTGTTAGTGATTATCGGATTATCAGCACTCTCCTATAGTATCACATTTCAAAGCTTTCCGTTATTTTCCTTTCTCCTATCGTCCACATTTCACACCCATTTAATGCCACACTTCATACGAACTTCTTAGCAATGATTTCCCAAAATTTGCACTTATTTTACCCGTAAGCAAATTCCTCTTTTTCGCGAAAGCCTTCCTTGACTGTGCTATCCTACTATACTACTACCATCCCTAGTTATTACGCTTCCCAAGTAGCAGAATTCCTTAACTTCCGCCAAATTATCCTTTCTCAATCTAACACCCTTCGTTATTCCACTGTTCCCATGCAACACTCCATTACGTAGGTCTTCCTTCTATTAATCCATTATATTTAACAGTGTCTGTAGGACCACGTTCATGCCATAAGTATTGTTTCCAAGTCTTTTTCTGACTACACCCTAAAACTACATTATCTTTGGCAAAGCGTAGGTGTTTTTATTTCTTCTCTTTGCAGTATGAATTCTTTTCCATATTCCGTTTTAACATTCATCATCGCCTGTTTCATATGTAGGTTAAACAGCATGGACGACATACTGCATTATCGTCTTACTCCTTTCTTTATTTCTGATTTCTTTTCGTGATCCTCAACTCTAATTACAGCTGACTGCCTTGTGGTGTTCATTGTTTACACCATCAAAAATATATTGTTGATACAATCAAACAAACAATAATAATAATAATGAATTTAATTTGAATAGAAATATAACTCAAATTAAGTTATAATGGAAAACATATAAATTTACGATATCAATTTAATCATTAGCTCAGTCGGTAAAAGCAAAAATAATACTCTACGCAGCTTCTTAAATGGCTGCTCCCGGGAACGCGGGTGACGAACGATATAGTTGAAAATTAAAATCGCGAATCAGACGAGAATGGTTTGTGTGGAAAAACCGAGGTAAATTGCCGTTACCAGATGTTAACGCCTGATGACGTCGTTCTTCGTTTTTGTTCGTATGCCGGTTGTTCCTTTGCTGGGTCACGTCTTCTTCATATTAAGATTCTCTAGCGCCTCTCCTTCAGATCAAATGTTGTCTTTTTATTTTCTGTACTCCCACCAAATGAATCTCCTTTCTTAAATGTGCAGAAACTAAATTTTATACATGTCGCCTTGTTCTGCCACTGCTTCGTCTCTCCCTAGCGTCTCTCTCCAGCAGCCTCTCTGCAACAACTGCCTCGTCTCTCCCTAGCGTCCTTCTCCGGCAGCCTCTCTGCAACAACTGTCATCTAATCTCGTCCAGGCCATCAACAATGTCGCAGCCAACAATGTTGCAGACGGTGACGTTTTCCCGCCTACTCGGCCCCACCAAGCCATTGTCGTCTTCCGTCCTGTGTACGTAAATAAGAAAACTAAATTATTTTTGCTTTACCTGACTGTAAGGGTCATGAATCACCACAGCCTTCTATAGAGTTATGTGTAAGCCTTCTTTCTTGATATTTTATTCCTGTGCTCTTCAAAATCCAGTTCACAAAATCAAAAGTTTTTCTCAATCTACTAATGTCATGAACGTAGACCATTTTTTTATTATCCTCTTAGAAATGTAATTGGATTGATTTATAGGTCGCGATAGTTAACATGTAGTGGGGGACGCTCAGTAGAGGAAGAGGAATATGGTGGTTAGTAGTGTTATCACCAAGAAATAACCGTTGGAGAGAAACTATTAACATTTGTAAAAGTTTTCATTACATTCCTACGAACGGGATAGACTGACAGAGCTTAGGTCCTTTTACTAAACCCTGTACTTATCATCCATAAACTTTTAAAAATGCGATTTCCACCACCCTACAAATATGGGGAAGAACGTTGCTGCTCATCATATTTTGGCATGGAAAGTTATTTATTAAAGTAACTCATCGCCAGATCCATCATGATAAAGAATGTTATCAATTATCTTTAAACACTGTCGATCAACGTTTATTAAAAATTAAATTTTCATACTTGAAAGGCATTTCATATAAGTGTTTAAATTCTTTTCCAGTGTAAATTTGCTAGTAAGCAATTTAAGTCACGTTAGTAAGTGTAAGGTGAACATCTCAGCGTCGATGCCTCACTTAAAGAAACTCCTGGTTTCAATTCCCGGCATTTATTTTTCTGTTTACCAAGGTTAAGAAAACAAGGTTTAGAATGCTCAATAATAGTGCCTTTACTAGAAATTATTAACGTCCATGAAAAATTAGAAATTGGAGGATAAGGCTTTCAGAGAACCGTAGGCTCAAGGAGGCAGGGGAGACAGGAACTACGTAAGAAATAATTCAATAATAAATGGGAAAGATTATTATGATCTTCTAATGAAGGAAATGAAGAAAAATAAATATACCAAAAGGTAGGAGTTGATGATTTCCGAAAAAAAGAGGCAGCTAACTGTGGCGCTTTCCTGAATGAAGGAAGTCAACGCCTTCTGTCGTCGTCAAAAAATAGAACCCTGAGTTTGAAGCTTCACTGTGTCCATTCGGAATGACCTATGTTATTAAAAAGGTCTCTTTTTACGCCCACGGGCGGTAATGTTGAATAGACATTATTCTTATTCCCGGCCACAAGTCGTTTTATTGTACTAAC
The DNA here is from genome assembly GCA_034510155.1 of Eucriotettix oculatus. NCBI lineage: Eukaryota > Metazoa > Arthropoda > Insecta > Orthoptera > Tetrigidae > Eucriotettix > Eucriotettix oculatus. The sequence goes on from CM067376.1 coordinate 190,120,554, forward strand.
AGAGACTCCTAAACACTCACTGAAGGATAGTGTTTGTCACCATTATTTTCTGCAGACGATCGAAAATAATCAACGGCATTAAGGATCACGTTTTTTTCACGATGTCATTTAAAGAAGTAGCGGCGGAGAAAGGCTGGGGGCCAGGCCTGCGAGCAGGGGCGCCACCCTTCTTTACGCTACTGCTCCAATAAACCTTTCCTTTCTCCCTACAAAATGTTGGAGCTTTGCTTCATCAATGAAGCTTATATTTTATATTTACGACTTTCAACCACTACAAGAAAAGAATTGTTCCACTCTTTTGCGATGCGCTGTCCAAGTGTCAGTAGAGGTCCGCTAATTAATAAATTTTAAAACAAGTACGAAACAGAGATGATTAAAACTTTGCTTGAGTTTGTAAGCGTTTGCACTGTCTTCTGTTAAAATTTCAGACCATTTGAAACAATTTTTTTAAATCTTTGAGCAGTCAAAATCGAGCTAAATGAAAGAAAGACAAAAAACCTGACGTTTTTTCTGCTTTTTCACCACGACGCATGTATAAAATTATTTTAAAACACTTTCTTTTGCATTTCATAAAATGCCATTAAATCATGAGTAAAAAGAGACCTTTCTCAATAACGTAGGTCATTCCGAATGGGCACAGAGAATCGTCAAACTCAGGGCTCTACTATTTTGATGAAAACAGTGTGAATAATTTTGTATTTCTGATGGTCCGTTGCCGGAGGGCTTATTAATGAAATTATAACGAAAACAATATAACCAAAATTAAGTAATGAAATATCAACGAAGAAGAGGAATGACTTATTTCGCCTTTAATTAACATTACCTTCTTACTTATTTTCTTCTTCTTCGTAAACTCGTTTACAAAGAAATAATAATATAAAATTTTGTGTCAGTACATCCCTACACAATTAAATATACTATTTTATGACAAATTTAATTTGCATTTTCGGATATGTAATGTCATTTCCAAGTGTTTAATATAATAAATGTTAGGAAACGCATAAATTAATATTATATGTTTAATTAGATATTATCATTAAAAGATGCACCATACTTTTAACGGAATTAACTATGATACCCATGTTGCGCTGAAAGTGGAACTCGGGAGGTATGAAATATCTGTCTATTGTTCCTCAACGATGAAATGCTGCACACAATCAATCGGATGAAATCCTACTGAAAAGAGAATTGTGTATGAGCTTGGTTTTGTCCACTCATTGTTGTGGTAGTCGTGCTGGGCCGCCGTCGATGACGATAACGCAAATAATATTAATATAAAAAAAAGACATGGAAAGGGTGAGTCACTCATTCCAACCGTTTGTGAATGCTTATGTATAATGGATATCCCCTGGTGCAATAGCCCGCTCCCGCTCCTCCAATGGGATAATCACACACAACCATCGTGATTAATGTTGCTTTCGCTTTGCCACTAACTTCCACGCGGGCTAACTCACACACAAAGTTCAGCGTTCAAACAGCATAAATAAAACACGTCGCAAAACTGATCATCTATTAATTAAATAACGAAACCTTATTGTGTTGCATTCCATTCAACGTCCGTGGCAGTTTGATACCGATTTAAATTCGACAATTTAGAAACCGTTTTCAGGCTGAGGCTGCAATGGCCCTGCAGAAAACATCAAACACAAACAGGAAACGCATTAGGGTCACTACGGTGAGCGAGGAACGCAATCAATCAAGAAACGTATTTTCAAACAGTTAAAATTCCATTACGAGAACAATGATTCACTTACATTGGCCAAAGCTAGTGTAATCTATTCTGAATAAACCTTTCATTCACTGAATCTAATCTTGAACCCTAAATTAGCACTTGCAGCATTAAAGTGTTCATTTATAAATCTAGTTTTCAAATATTTAATTGTCTATAGAGTAGAGATATAAAATTATAGTGTTACTACAAAGGAGAAAAAAACCCTTATCCATGTACAAGGAAAAAAGATTATCACGTCCTGGTGGAGTTAAAAAAAGTGAATTTTTCTGGTTTTGAATAGATCATTCAAACAGATAGACGATTGATAAACATAACAAATTCCTGTAAATTTAAGTAGAAGCATGTAACTATGAATACAGAGTAAATATCACTTCACCGCGAATAATAAAATTTGATTCCTAAATTTTGTCAAATGTGACGTACAATTTAAAGTTAGTTTAAATATTTTGAGAAAATTTATGTGAACTCAATTCATTTGGTAGTGTAGTAGATTGTTTAATTGCAAGTGAAACCACGTATTAACCCTGAGAAAAATATTGTAAATTTTATTTCGGATACCTGACGTCATCCGCACATTGTTTATAATCTATTGGGGGGGAGGGTGGCTAAAGGCTACACGAGAGTGATCATGAAACAGGCAACTCCACTTCATTAGCATAGGGTGAATTTGGAAAGTAGAGCAAGGTAGCCAAGTCTTAACTAGGGCCCCAGGATCCTACCCGGTGTTTCACCTGAAAGAGATGCATCAGGTTGGTCGGGCTTATGGATACTATTCTCACGCCCTTACGAATGACAGGACATAAGTTTTCTGCTACGTCGCAGTATTCCCTTCTCCGTCTCCACCTGTTTTACGAGGTAGTTAACCGACTGATCCAATGGGATCAACGGACAACTCTTGCCGTTGCCCAAGGTCTTCGACCCCAGTACATACACCTATTAAACTACTTGTGAGAACAATGAAAAAAACATAGACCGTACGAGTGGGGAGAAAATGGATAATTGCAGCGAACCGAGTACACTAATAATATAGTTCCGGGATATAAAAATTGTTACATTACCTTACGCACTAGTTCTCCCACCATCCCATCCCAACCGCCTTTAACGTCAGGATTTTCTGCTCCGTACTGTCCATCTTTAACGATACGCAGTTCATCTGAAAACAAAAGTATTTCAATCTAAAATTATGAAAGTATTTTTCACAAAATTAATTGATTTGTGAGACACAATTCATTTACTTGCTTCAAAAGTTAAACAATATATTTTAATTTAACTTATCATGATCCATATGGAAATGTATTTGTAGGGTTTATCAATAATGGTGCGTCGATGTTGAAATGGGATAAAACAAGCTGTGTGTGAGGTATTAACGAAATTCTTTATTGTCTGCAAGGTCCATATACGCCCTTTTAAAAAAAAGGAGAATTTTGTTAATTCCTCACGTACAGCCTGTTTTGTTCTATTTCAACATCAACCCGCCCGTATTAAAAAATCCTATATAATGCGATCTACTACGACAGACATTCAACGATTCGCTTCATCCGCCATATTTCTCAATACTTTGAAAGATACTCCTTCAATTCAGATCTCTGAAACGTAAAAACACTATATAATTTAAGAAGTCAGAGTGAATTACTATCTAAATAAATCCAAAAAAATTAGTTCAAAATCAAATTTTTGTAAATCTTTGACATGTACTAATAAATGAATATTCTATGTCACACTTGTATAAAATATTTTATATTCTAAACTGAGCTAAAAATACTCATAATTATTGAAGCTGGTCTTCTATACAGGATAAACGAAATATAATACGTTATTATAAAATCAAAGAAAATGATAATACCTTTAATTGAACATCAATTATTTTTCCTGACACTGAAAACGCAATGATTTTTTTTTCTGAAGAAATGTAAACACCTACCACTTTTACTTTATATTTATACATAACATACTGGAAGGACAAAATTTGAAATTTTCTTACATGGCTCTGGAAGTAGCTTGTTTCTTACTTTAACATTTCCACATTTCCATGAAAGATATTCTATTATACTACACCTCTTTCCCGGTTACATTATATAGATGAATAAGGGCAATACGTCCTTCTGAAGCATTTCATTTATAGTAACTGCATATTCAAAGATATCCGAGTTTATGTCTCAGATTTTAAAGATTAAATCTGTTCACCTTTATTTTTCGAATAACGATTTAAGAGCATATTATTGTTGAAAATATATTATTTTCTTAGAATCATAAAGTTGTACTATATAAAACTACATGTAATTGTGACTTCTTTAAAATTATAATAATTGAATTTAAATAAATAATAACTCTCCGGTTAGATCGGTTGTACTAACATTGGATGTCCAACCGTTTGGCGATGAGATCTGCTAAGTCCTTACAATATCCCTCGAACCGGTCGTTCCCCGTTAAATTTTCTCCTGGCTCAGGTGTCCGCAGCATGATATATGGCTCTTCCTGAAAGTAAACATCTACAAATTGCAAACATCATTTAAAAATTGCTACATTACTAAAATAAGGAAACTTTAAGCAAAACGCATGAACTGATATACGCAGCACATCCATTGATTGTATGCTATACGAATACATCCGGGCTAAAATGCTTATTATACGCGCGCTTTTCATAAAAACTTATATTATAAATATACCGATGAAATTACCGAAGTGATAGTAAAACTAAGGTAAATAAAGTACCTAACATAAGAAATGCAATTCCTTTACATACATAAACAATTTAATGAATATATAAGCCAAAAATATTAGAAATAAACTTTAATAAAATAAAAAAATTACGGTGTACTAAAAACTATCATAAATACCGGTTTCTTGTTTTGGGATCTCTTCAGATCTAAAATATAAAAGACAATTAAAATTTTGATAAACATAATGATAATTTTTTTAAAAAATCTGTATATAGCAATGCGGCCAAACGTAATAATCCTTAAAAACACGACTTAATGAATATAAAAAAAACATTAAAAATTAAGCGTTTAAAATATTATTCAGCAGTGTAAAAACATATTTCATTAATAAATATTATTTCAATTTTAGGATATAAAAGTTTAGGATGAAGGAAGAAAACAGAATGCAAGGTTTATGAGCGAAATGATGCATATTAGACCTAATAATTTGGCAACTATTTATATGAAGTGTTACAAATAATTAAAATATTGTTATTGCAAGCTATTAATCAATTAATTGTAGAGAGAGTATTGTTGTTACTCTCTACAGCTTTGTGCACACAGATATTTCAGATGTAAAACGCAACTTGGAACCTTTCTCAAAAATTGTAATTAGTGGACAGTAAATTTTATGACGAAGACTTGGAAACCATAATAAATGGCATGAACGTGGAACTGGAGAAAGATATTCAATATGAGGATTAATAAAGGGAAAACCAAGGTAATGGAGTGTTGTACGGGAAACAGTGGAATAACAAAGGGTGTTAGATTCGGAATTCTGCTACTTGGGCAGCATAATAACTTGGGATAGTAGAAGTATAGTAGTCATAGAGAGTAGGATAGTACGGGAAAGGAAGGCTTTCAGAAAAAACGGAATTTACTAACGGGTAATATAAGTGTGAATATTAGGAAATCGTTGCTAAACATTTTCGTATGGAGCATGGCGATATATCGATGCGAAACGTGGACAGGCATTTCAGAAAGGAAAAGAATATGAGTCTTTGAAATGTGGTGTTATAAGAGAATGCTGAGAACCAGATGGGTGGATAGAATTACTAACGAGGACGTTCTGAGCAGAATAGGGAAGAGCGAACAATATGGGGGACGTTGACCAAGAGAAGGGATAGATTAAGATGCCACGTTTTAAGACATGAGGGTCTTGTAAAATTAGAATTAGAGGTAAGTGTGTGGAGTAAGAATAGAAGACAGAGGCAAGGATGGAATAAGCTAAGCATGTTAGGGAGGATGTGGGATATGGTAGTATTCCTTATGTAAAAGGCTTCCGCAAGATAGGTAAGCATGGAGGACTGCATAAGATCATCTTAGAACTAAATACCACAACAAAAACCAATTTTCAGATAATCATGATCAAAATATTGTGTTTGTAATCTGGTTGACTTTGAATTTTTAGATTTTGATATGAATAAAAAGTTATAATTGCACCATCTGAGGTAGTTTCAATGTTTTTGATTGATTAATTAATATTTCGGCAAAAATTTATGGGAGCATTTATTTATTTAAAATATGGTAGGTACGTATAACTATTAAACTCTAAAATTATGTAAAGAGTAGACTTAATTAACACAAATATTTCTTGACAACTTTAGAGAGTAAAATCTAGTTGTTTCTTTACATCTTCTAGCCGTATCATAGGTTAGAGCCGCGGGAAGTCTGTAAAAATCTTACAAAGAAACAATTTTTAGATCAATCTTTAGAACGATATACAACAGGCCTATTAAATATATTTGTTTGTTTTAAGACAACAACGTTTTCTGATAAATTTTACGCTAACAAAATGAATAAATCGAAAACTCTATAAAGTAATAAATATGAAAATACTATACCTAAAGCAGCAAAAGATAATTACGTTGGGAAAAAAAATCTTCAAAATATTTTAATGAAAAGTTCGTCATTGCTTGTTTGCAACGAATTGACCCATATCTGAAACCCGCACGTAGCTTTCCAAGTGAACGTCATTTTGTCTCGATCGGCAGAAAATAATTGATATCAAATATATTTAAAAGAAAAGTAAATCTTAGGGATGCAGCACGAAATAGTGAGCTGAATTGCAGGTTGCTCATCCATGCCTTAGAATAAATATTCTCGTATTTGTGAAGACTAAATGTATTGAGTTTTTCATTATAATGTGAAGATTTTAAGAGGGCTGTGTATATTATTTATGAATTTTATAGGCACTGCTTCGTCCATAATTCTGCAGCGTGACGTGATGAATCTGACAATTACAAACGTAATTATGTACATAAAATATTAATATTAATTAAATAATTATGAGGTATGTTACATAAATTAATCGTTTCTAAAATTAAATTTAGTAATTGGCAACAATAGATATGCAGCCATCTACCTATTACAAACTAATAATATTGACATGCAACGACTGCGCAAGCGAGGATTGGTGAGAAAATGTATCATTTCTTAAGATGTAGGTAATCTCGTACCACTATTGTCGTCACGATGTAGGTCTTGTTTTTCTCAATTTCAGATGGCGGACGCAGACGTACATATTTCGCCGCTACGGGACTAAAGCCTGTCTCATCCGTCCACTCAGCAACCTGAAACAAACAAACACTTCATATCTCCCAATGTTTACTTATAGACGAAAATAAAAGCTCCCGAAGAAGAAAAAAAGATCATTTACTTTTCGTAAACGTACGGAATATGGAGGTGCTATTAAGTACTTTCTCTTATTAATTAAATTTTATGATTCCTAATGAAAATTAAATTATACCTGAATGTTAAAAAAATGATTTTCTACTTATAAACCGGGTCAAATTGTAGTCACAACTTAAGGAACACGGGGACTGAAATTTCGGCCGAAATCTTAAAAAAATTCGATTTTATAATTTTTTTCATATTAATATTCCTATAAATTCAGTAAACTGATAAAAAGAAGCTGCCAAACAAAAGAAGGAAGGTGTAAAATACTCTGCAGGAAAATGTTAAATAACATGTTTGATTCTAAATTAATAAATGATTACTTTTTTCAGAAAAATTTGTTTTCCTCAACTTTATGATTTCTGGTACCAAAAAGCTTCTATGCGTGCAAATATTAAGATATTGTCGTCATTCAATCATTTATTCATACTCTACGTGCTGATACCGTCAAGTACAAGAATAGTTTTCTAATTGTTCAAGTAGTTTACGTGATATAAAAGTTTCAAATTGCTGAAAAGTGCCAATTTTTAAGTAACCACCTTAGTAAAAATTATTTACTCCCCACAATTTTCATAAAATTCAAAAATAATCCTAAAAATTGATAAAAATGGTCAGACCTACATATTAATGTAAAAAAGCTCAAATATATTCAAGTGTGTAACGCAAGGAACATTTTTTAAAACTGATAAAGTTAAAAAGTAATTTTGAAAATATTTTAACACCAAACAAGTTTACAAAACAAAATTTTGTACGTTGCTACGTATGTGTGTTTTTAACACGCAGTTAAAACTTTAGCTCAATAGCAATTCATTTAGAGGAATTTCAGTCTCCGTGTCCCTTAGCCGCTATTGTCATCATTGCTGCTTTCATTTTCTAAATGGATACTCCCGAAGGGATATGATAATTTTTATAGACTGCTTTACTTAAAAAAAATATACTCTTCACTGTGTACACATTTGTACGTTTCACAAATTTAATTTTCAATAATATGATTGTATTAATTATAAATTAGAGCTAAAAGCTAAAGCGGTATAATTATTGAAATATTTTTAGTTCGTTTCTCTGATCAATTTTTGTCTACCAGTCGTCGTATTTATACTTATTAACACAATCATTAATATTTGTATTAACATAATAATAAATTAATGAAAACAAAATTTGTCCGAAATAATAAAATAAAATAAGAAGTATTAAAAATAATGATTATATGTAATTAACCCAGACAAAAATTTATCAGAGAAACTTACTCAAAATATTTAAACGGTTTTCACTTCCAACAACAATTTTAAATACAAGATCCTGTGTTCATTATTATCTCCTGTTCTTGTTGAATTAATAACGCAAGACTTGAATAAGTTTTGTCTGGATTCACTGAATTAAAACCAGTTACATACGTTGATGATAATTTTTCCTTATTATTTATAGCTGTATTGATTAAATGTTATCTGTGCTATTACGATTATAATCCCTATTTACAATTTACTTTCGACTGTGTTTCTTAGATTTACGGTGGAACGGGAAAAGGGGGTAGAACGGGATATCCATTTATTTTTACTAGATAGTATTATAGGTTCATAAATAGGGGTGAAACATTGTAACAGGACAAGGAAAAAGTCTTTCCAACCGACTTTACCAAGTTCTGACACTAACTTGTCATTGAACTATTGTTTCTCTGTCTTACGTCTGTGAATTTATAATTTTGCAACATTTTGACAAAATGTTAACTACAAAACCCCTCGGTTTTAACTTTTTAATGGTACACATTTGTAAACTATGTGACTTTAGCTGCATACTCGTATAAGTTACTGATAAGGCTGAAATCGAATTTTAATAAGGCTTGGTGAAAACCTTTAAACTTAGGCTTGCGTGCGGGGTGGAACGGGATACTTTTGCATAGGAAAAATGGAAGAAATGGTTGATTCAATTGAGTTACAAGAATAATAGATCAAGATAGAAAAGGAACGGAAAAAAGGGGAAAATATTGTCAAAGACTGTGCAGTTCTAAAAACATTGTTTTACTAAAGGAAAAATTGACAAAGTGATCCACCATACATTAATAAGTATAAGTAATGAAATACTAGGAAGGTGTTAAATTATGTAAAGAGTGCCCCGGGGAGTGGGGCAGAACGGGATAATTGTTTCTTTTTTCAAATTAAATAAAAAATCAAAATTTGTTGTTTTAGGTAGGTAATAGAATGAACTAATGTTTTATACTTTTAAGAAGTCTTTATATTCTTATATAATTAAAAAAGTTAAACATTGAATGTCCCGTTCCACCCCCAATTTCCCCTATATTTTCTCTTTTGTCATCATAATTTAATTTTTAATTAGTATCACAAACCTACTTTTTACAGACCGTTCAACCTACTACTCAGAAGCTAGCAATTATTTACGATTTGGTTGACAAAGCTATTCTACTACACAATTCTGACAATCATTCTGTTAAACGTAATTACGTTAAAAATATTTTACTGGCAAACGTTTATCCTATTGACTTATTTCTGAAAACATGAACAATAGATTATCCCTAATTAATTTCTGTTTTAAATTAAACAATATCATAGGAAATAATACACAATAAATTCATTTTTAAACCTTCTGTGGTATTCTATTAAGTGAACAGATTATTTTACAGAAATAGCTTCATATTTCAGAACATTTAAGTCATAATATACTTTTATGGCCTTATTAAAGGTCGCAAAAATAGTAAATAAGGATACTACTCCGAATGCTGTGAAAAACATTAATTGTTCGAATTGTAGATTTAGATTTATTTTTGTTGTTTCATTAGTCCTCCATTGAGGAAATAGGATACGTCATATGTTACAAATAACAAATAATTTTAGGAACATAATAATGTACATAATTAATTACAAATAATCTTAAAATAAATAAAATAAAAAGTCTAAAGTCTAATGTATGTTGTATTGGCTAAACGAAAAGAACTATGAATACAAGAAGAAAATAGGACAAGTCCAATTTTAAGTGATCTACAAAATCTGTTCATCAGTCATTATATCAAACTCAATCATTGTTTCGATATTGACAACAGTTCTATTTTAGAAAGGGAACGATATATTCTTACAAGACTAGTTTATGAAATGTTACATTTTATAAGTCAACGTATTACTCTCAATTTTAAGAATGATACTAATAATCTTAATAAGTTATAATATTTATTTAACGTTTGGTTAAGCATTTTTTTTTCTAGTATTATGTATAGAATTCATTTCGTGGGGGTATGAAGTAGACTTGTTTGCCACTATGTTTGCCCAATGTTATTTGACTATAGCTGGAGGTTCAGAGGCTCCTATACATTATTCTGTAACAGCGAGTATACATCAAAATTTATTTTTTTACTGTTAAAGAAATACGCGTACTAGCTTAAAAACTGCTAGCTATATTTCATTTTTTCTGCAATTCTTTCTCATAATAAAATTGGTCTGAAACATAAGGTCATATAATTTATTATTTAACACAATAAATTTCTCAATTGAAAGGTTCGAATTAATCGGTAGCGGGAAAATAAGTAATTTGATAACTAAAAGTATGTACTGGAAAACATAATGATTTTGTCTTACCCGTGAACAATTTTACAACTAAATGTGAACTTAAAAGTTTCATAGCAATATTTTTACATTTATATTTAGAGTTTAAAAAATTGTTTGTCGAAGGAGACATTTCTTAGCAGTTATTTACTTCGGTACTGTCGTCCGGTAATTTATATTTTGAAGTCTATTGGTAAGTAATGGTAACGAGACATTTGGTTGAATATATCAACAAGAATTCCGTTATTTTTATACATGTAATTGTGAGTTTGTGAAAGAAGCAGATCATAGACTTTAAAGAATTTCTTAAAATTGTGTTTCTATTCAATTTATGATCGTTTATTATTAGCAATGTTGAATTCCTTACTCCTCTATCGTAGGAGATCATTAGTAAAATTGTTCGCATGGAGCGTGGCGTTATATGTGTGCGAAACTTGCACGACAGGAGGAAAAGAATAGAAGCCTTCGAAAATCAGACGGGTGGATAGAATCATTAACGAGGAAGTTCTAAGCAGAATAGAGGAAGAGCGAAAAATTGGAGGACATTGACCAAGAGAAGGAATACATTGACAGGCTACGGTTTAAGACATGAGGATCTTGTAAAATTAGCATTAGAGGGAGGTGTGTGGGATAAGAATTGAATAGGGAGGTCAAGGATGAAATACGCTAAGCAGGTTAAGGAGTATGTGGGAGTTATTTGACAATTAATAGGCTTGCGCAAGATAGGTTAACATTGACAGTTGCATCAAACCAGTCTTGGGACTAAAAACCACAAAAATATTGTAGACTAGCTGAGGATTCGGCTTCTCCCGGATATTTATTTATATTATCCCGGTACATTATTTAATTCTTGGTCAACAATTAACTAAACAGACGTCAAAACCGTCACAATATGAACCTAAAATATACTCCCAGTACCTCTAGAGAGTCCAAAATACCCCGGTACAACAGCAGGAAAAAATACATTTTCAGTATTCTAAAATAAAATAAAAATTAATGGTTATTAACAGTTAAATTTTTGCTTACATCGCATATTAAAAGTCATAAAGTAACACAGCGACTTTCATTACACCTGTTTCGACACCAATTCCTAGAAATCTTCCCGTAGAATTAATATTTTTATTTATGTTCATACTTTATTAATATCTTCTGTAATTAAATATGCACGAATATTTAAATATATATTTTTTTAAAAAAAACCTTCAACTTTCATTAAAATCCATAGAGCCGTTTCGGAACCTATTAGAGACTAAAATTCGGACAGTCAAACAGATAGACACTTCAATTTTATTTATTGGTATAGATATAGGACCTTCAAATTGTTCTCTCTTTCCCTATTCATCTTAGAACTTCCTGGTCTATCGACCCATCTCATTTTCAGAAAAGTATATACACTTCTCAAAAAGTACACAGCTATCATACTTTCTTTCTTTTCTTCTAAATTTATTGGTAAATTCTTCTTTACAATTGTAAAATATAGTCATGATGGTATATACATTGATACAGTCGCCTGATACATGAGATGGGGAAACTGCTCATTAGCAGGCCCCGGCATATGATTGTGTTTACAGAGATAGTGGGGAAGAATGTATTTTAATGGAACAATAAATAAAAAGACGTCCAATAAGTCACATATAGATTTATCACTAGTTATTTTCTTTGCAAGACAAAATTAACTTTCTGGAAAGACATAATTTATATAAAAATTAATTGTTTAGTTTGAAATGCAATGTATATCGGACAAACTAAAAGAACTTTAAAACCTCGCATTAAAGAACATAAAAACAACATCAAATTAGGCATTAAAAACTACACAGTTTTGTCCAAACACATACATATTAATATTCAAAATTTCGATTGGAAAAATTAAGAATTTTTAGACAAAGAAAATAATTACTTCTCGACAATTATTAGTGAAATGTTGTATATCAGGTGCAACCCTCATACAATAAATGTTAAAAACGACACAATAATTAGAACAAATTTACGATACTCTATTGTTATAGTAGTTTAACTTTTTTATATACTTCTCAATTGTTAAAATTTAACTGCCGAAAGCACTTATTGTTACTACATCACTTCGGCCGTAATAGTCGCTGGAGATGGTCCATACGTGACACTAAATTCTTCACATGTACATTCAATAATCTTTTCGGGTGAGGAAGGTAAGGAGTAAATAGGATTCATTGCTAAATTTGTTATTTTTGAAACATGTTTTATATATATATATATATTAAAAAATTGTATCATAGAACCCATATTTAATTTCTTGTAATATTATGTTTGTAGTACATCTGTGGAAGTCTCAAAAAGGAGACGAAAAGTCGTTTTTGAATAAATAATGATAAATTTATCTTCTGATTTATTGGCCGTATCTTTATTCAATGTAAATTTTATAATCAGAAAACTTTGTTGTTATTTTAATGGAAAACAAATTGAAGAAGTTTCGTTGAATATGAATTTAAATTTGTATGTTTGGGCTTCACTACGTTAGATAGTTTGCGTTTGAGTCTTCTTAGAGGTTTTGGTCGTGGAATGTTGTTTGCAGTGTCTCTTATTAATTGGCTGCTGTGTCACGTCATGCAATTGTGAAGCCTGTAATAACTGAAATTAATGGTTTGTAAAACAGCTGAATTTAGTTTTCACTTACGCAAAAATCACACACACTATGGAGCGAAGAAGAATTGTTCCTTTATTCTTAAATAAACTTTTAAGTTATTTCTAAGTGATATAAACTCTTATAGTTGTGATTTTTGGTATTTCGATTAAACTCTGTTGGACGTATTTGTTTATGATCCATACAGAACGATTTCAATATACTGTAATATTTTTAATGAAGTTTTGTATATAGCAATACATGTAATTAATTCTAAATATATTTTCCATACTGTAAAAAGTCAACCTGCTTCCAGCAAACGTATGTTATGGTAGCCTTTCATACAAATAACCAGATGATAACAGTTGACCAACTTTGAATTTCCTGTCATATCAAATAATAGTTTAATTATTTGGCGAACCAATGGATGGGCATTAATATTAAAAATTATAGACATTTTTACAATAATCTAAAATTTAATTTTCGAATCGAAGCAACTTTTAAAATTAAATATCATACCTAATTTCTATATATAACAATGAAGTAACCACATTTATATTTCAGTATTTTAAGAGAAATATTCTTTGTGGATTAATTTCTAGAGCTGAATTCTTAAAATATTTCTTTTACTGAATCACAGCTTTATTCCATCGAACAAAATTATTTATACTGTTATGCATTACGTTTAACATTCTGTATTTTCTATACTAGGAAAGCTTTATAGTTCTTTCTGTCACTAGAGAAATGGGATGAAAGGTCATAAGAGATTGGCGCTCGAGCAAATACGGACCCTCAGTAACAAATAAAGCATTTCCATAACTCTACATCGTTTTGCCTCCGCTCTATTTCCTCACGGGAATACTGCTTTTAGTTACAAATGATATACGGTCAATATGGACGTTTTTAGCCCGATAAAGTAAAACAAGGCTGCATAAGTTAATTTGGGTCATGTATTTTTAAATTTATTTTAATAAATATTAAATCATGCCACACTTTAACAAACGTTTACCCTTTTAGGACAATATATGAATTGTAATAAAATATATATTTAGCAATGTTTAAATTTCGATAAATATAGCAGATATTTTAATGTGCGAGTAAACATAGGAAAAATAGATTTCAACTTTCATAATCTATTTTACTGAAAACTGGGCGTTGTCACTAAATTAGGCTAATTTCTTTAAGAAATGTTTTTAATATTAATTGACTGATTTTTTATTAGATAATAATTAAACAAATTAATAAACCAAATGTATATATTAATTTTGATTGGAATTTATTAAATTTTGAAGGAGATTTCGGCATATGTCATAACCATCTACAATTTTAAAAACACAAATTTATTGTACATTACAAAATTATATGGGATTTGTACAATATGAAACCAAATTTAGTTATACTCGTAAGATGACTTCAGTATTAAATGTACTGTGCATACCCTCAGTTTTTAAGTATGTATATGTAGGTATAATTTATATTTTTGTTTGGTATGTACATTATTCCAGATTGTGCTCGTATACAGGGCATTTGTCGAACTTTTAATTTCCACAAGTTCAACAAATTTTTCACTCCAGTACTAAGCAAACACAATAGGCAATATACATGACCAAGTCGTCAAAAAGTACACTACAAGTCTTTCAATGAGTCCAGAACTTGATTAAAATTAAGCAAAGTCGAAATTTAAATCGACAAATGTGTCAATGTTTATTGTTAAATTTAGAATTGACTTATCGAATCTCGTTGAATAATAAGTGTTAGACCAAAGCAACAAAAATGTTAATTATATAATTAACTGCTTAGGGTGATTAAAGTAATACAGCATACGTGTTTAAGTATCGTAATACCCTCAGATGGAGTTTTTATGGTCGTAAACTATGAGAAATATCCAAATAAATACTTCAGTCTCACACACTACGAATTACCACCCAGTTATGGATTGCTACCTAAAGTGGCGATTATTAAGTCATAAATCTGAGTTGCCTAGGATATAAAAGAAATCAAGTGGTATATTACAGGAAAAGCGAAGTGAAAATAAAGGAAAATTATTACTATGAATCACCAAGTATAACTAATTTCCAAAATACATTATTGAAAAAAATGTGTTTCGTCTGTGATTAAATATAGCCAATAATTAAATAGAGAAACCTCTCTTTTAAGAATAAAGATGAAAAGAGGAAAGAAAAGTAGAATACTAATTAAATTGCAGGAAGAAATGCGTGTCTGTAAACAACGACTCTATTTTCTGAGTCTCGGTGTATGCGCATAATAAATTCTATTTTAAAAGAGAGAAGAATAGCTTCAATTGAAGCTCAGCCTAAAAACAACGAAACAGAATTTAGAAAATCTGCATCTCAAGTTCTCGACCGGACCCGGGAATCGAATCCGGGAACTTCCGCTTACCGGGTCATCATATCCAAGTCTAGAAAGCAGTGAAGAATGAACACTGTGTAAATTGAGGATAATCTATTAAATAGAAAATCAGGCTATCACTTCAGCCGGGCCGGGCCTGGCATGGCCTGGAGTCCTCTATTCTAAGTCTTACGTTTAGGGAATTATACTAAACAAAACCTGATTTATTCCACTACCTTGAAATCTTGCAGCGCAATATTATTTATTACTTAGGTACAAATAAAATAATCATGAATTAAATAAAATGTAGATAGTCTGGATAGTCTGACTAACAGAACAAGCAAAAATATACAAATCAAATATATTCATTACGTTAAAATTTTAATCTACAAAAATAACTTGTAATATAATGAAAGCTATAAAATTTATTTATTATATGATATAATTTATTACAACCATAAATTGAATCAAATTTTTCCTTCTCATTAAACGATTCTCTAATGGACTCACAATTTAAATGAGTTCGTAATAGAGTATGGATTATTAAAAACTTCTATGCATACAGAACTAACATACTATAACTGTACTTCCCAACGAAACAATGTGTATGGAAATTTTGTGTGAAAATATTATCCGAACTGTGATAAACGCGCGGACTATTATATGCTAAATCTTATAGACTATCGCGATAGTTTTTTAAATTTATTAGTATTTTATAAAAGCTAGAAGACGGACAAATGAAACATTTCGAATTTCTCTAGGTAAAAGTAGATAGCAGCTGCACAGGAAACAATTTAAAAATATAGGTACAACTGAAAACAAAATTTTGTTTGGCGTAGTGTGTTGAGCAGGGAGGAGAGAAATTCCGAGAAGTCTACACCGTAAGTTACCCGCAAGGAGAAACAATTTGTGGGCTGGGAAGGTAAGTCGCAATATTATAGGCAAATAGATCTGGCAATATGGTTATATTGGAGATGAGTAGGGGTGAAAACGCCGACCTCCTGTGGTGTAGTGGCTAGAGTTACTGCCTCATAACTCAGAGGTCCCGGGTTCGAATCCGGGCATGGGCTTGGATGTTTGTGTTGTCATGGTCGAGAAGACCGGGATTAAGACTGTATGAGGATCGATACGCTGACCACGTGTTTCTCCAACTTCGGAATGTGTCAGTTCGCTGTCGACTCTATAGGCCCAGGCCCTCAATGGGCTGTAGAGTCATGGAGAAAAAAGGGGATGAAAACAGTTTACCTCTGGGCTGGAGCTAGAGCAAGAAAGTATACAAAAGTTTGACTTTACAAGGGATTCTTCAGTGTGCTTTTGTACGGCATTCTTCCGATAGACTTTGCACGAATTTATTCTGTTTCACTTGCTCTTCAAGAAGAGTTCGTTCCGGAGAAGTCTTTTTCCAACAGATATTGAGTTGAAAAGTTTATTACTGGAAAGGGTTCAACTAATACGGTGCCCCTACAACGAGTGAAGTAAACTGTAGTCACTATAGACTGGGGTGTGAGAGGGACTATAAGAGTTCGAAAATACTACGAGGATGATGATCCGTTGTTGACCAACCAGGAAATTCAGCCATCAACGAAAAAAACAGCTCAACGATTCCAATTCACGGACACCGGTGGACGGAACACGTCATGCAACCAACAGGAAATTTGTCCCAGGGTTACAGTCGCCAATATTCAACGGAGATAGACTTCCAAAGTGTGCCTCTGCTACGTGGGATTACCATCACGACCTAATAGACATACTTTTTCTTTTGCTCTGCCGACAGATGAAGTTCACTGCCTTTTATGTGTTGCATTCAATGTAAAGATTATTTGTAAAGATAATATTCATGAATTTATATAAATCATAAAGGATAAAACATTTAAGTACCCTGTTATTAAAATTAAATATAAGTGTTGTTATTTAAAATCATAACCGAATAATAATAATAAATCCCAGGCGTCAGAAATCTATTAATAAAATTAAATATAATTGCTGTTCCCCAGGTTGAAATCTCTTAATCATTTGGAAAGGCGTGAGATGAGCACTCAATATGGTTTTTAGCTGAATATTAGATAGGATCCTTAAACTATAGCACGGGGGTCCTAGTAACCCACCCCCCATTTAAATACTCTACCTATGTTGTTAAAGGGAAATTATTGTTAAGAGCGGATCTCCCTCACGTAGCATTTCACACAAAATAAAAAGACAGATGTTTATGAAGATCGTAACTGAAATTTCTACAAGAGATATCTGTTTGAGTGAAATTATTTATTATATGCATTAGGATCCAACATTTTATTTTAATTAGGATTACAGAAGGTAAGCATTCTATTTTAGATAAGTAAGGATTTATTTAATCCATATCTGTGTACACTTCTTACTCTTATATCTCACAGCGAATAACAGATATATTAATTTAATAAAGGAAAGCTTCCTTTTTGTACCACAGATCGAGAGTTGAAAACGGCGGCGCTTGGTATTTTGACTCTGGCTCTAATATTAACGAGTATTTTAGTCTGTGTGGGTCTGTATTTTCTCTTCCTTGGCAGCAAACGCCTCCGTTTTATGAGCCAAATGAGTTGAGGCTCGGAATTAATGTTTGCTGTTTTCACTTGTGGTGCGTTAGCGGTTTGAGATAGGAGTGTGTGGTGGTTTGGTTGGGAAGGGAAAGGGAATGGTTTTTGCATGAGGTTACTACTGTAGAGTGGAAGAGTGGGATAACAACATTCCATTCGATGCTAAAACTGATGGCAGAGGAGACTACACTAAACTGTTGGTATACATCATTTGATTTTCTTTAGTTTTGCGAATATTAAAATACCCAGGTCTCTCTCTCTCTCTAATTTGGACTCTACCGTCGATTTAATGGCACGGATCACTGATTGTTCATCTTTTACTGACAGACGTGCATTCATATATATTCAGAAATTAGAGTTCTGAAAACATTAGTTTTTTCTCTTTATACCGTTTTAGCAACCGTTTTCATCAAGCAATTTATTACATGGTTCAGTCTAGGTCCTCGATCGATAATGTTTTATTTTGAATAATCACGACATTTAACTTCCATTTCTTCTGTGATCCACATTTTCGGTAATTATTGATGAGATCATATTTAGCCTAACAATAGTTCTTTGTTTTATTGAAGATAATAAGCGAACAACTCCTACTTGTTGTCTCAAAACGCCGATAAAATACTCACATTTGAATGTTTATAACGTTCTTCCACACACACACACACACACACACACACACACACACACACATATATATATATATATATATATATAATTAAACGCGTGAGAAATTAAAAAAATACGCGGTTCACATAAAAGGAATTATAAATAAAAAAGTCTGAGACGTTAGAGAAATAGAAAACAGGAAAGTCTACATTTTTTAATTGAACGCAATATGGCGCCTATTTGCTTAAATTATGCACCTCTCTCGTTTGATGACGAACACCATTACAAATTAAATTTTGGTATCCCCACATTATTTATTTATGGAGTTTTAACTCCAATACTCAATTCTTATATAATTTAGTATTTATAAATTAAAGAGCTTTCGGTCGGTAATTTAGTACTAATCGTCCACAAACAAAATTACAAATTTTGCAAAACAAATTATTTACTATTTTACAAAATTCTGTCTGTATATGTAATAAAGCAAACATAAAAATGTCATTGCAAAATGCCATTTCTTATAATATATTTACTTACCTGCAAAGATTATAATAATATTAACGTAGATCATCAAGTTTCTTGCCGTATGGGTTCCAACAGGATTACGTGTCTATCCTACGAAAAAATTGTTCAGAATTAACGAATACGCACCTATGGTCCAGATGCTTTCGGTTTTGACTTGTATCACGTTTGATCATGGTTCAGAATCCCTTAAAATATAGGACATTAAATTTAAATTGATCCATTTTCCTATATAGTGATAAATTTTGTGCAATACGCGCACGTCTATAATGTAATTAATGACATTTAAAGTAGATTAGTATCAATATTTAAAAATGATTCGTTTCTAAAGTATTTTAACGTTTTAATTTTGTACAATGTTTGCGTAGCGTTCGAATACCTACCATTTTACTTAAATTAATATTATGCTTATTCTTAAGTACGTGCCACAATACTTCTAAATATTTACTTTCAAGTTATTACGTTGTTTATAAAGTATTTTACCGTTCACATAGTCTCTTGTACGATTTAAATTTAAATTATTCTGTGATAATGCAGTGTCAGTTTGTTCTATTAGTATAATAGTATTGTGTATAATTTTCATAAAACCTTTAGAATGAATTTTATTAATAAATTTAGTTGGAACAGTTATTGGAATTTAGTCATTACTTTTACTAAATACTGTTTCACGGTATTTACTGATTTTAACACAAATTTAACTTAATGTATTCCATTATTTTCATTTAATTTGCTACTTTAGAAGTTTTCTATATATATAATAAATATACAAAATATATATTAAAGAACAATATTATTAATTCGTTAGATTTTTTCATTTCTCTTTCAACATTACGGATATTTGAAACAGATTTTTATTTTACTTTTTAATTATTAGACTGTTTAAAATATTTATTTATGTTCTGTGCTGGAAATATCTTATATTTTTATTAAACATATGTTCAAATATTTGGCCAACATTTCTGTTTTGTTATCTAGGTTTCTATTGTTTGCCACTAAAATACTCTAATTTATTTATCATCATTAAATTAAATTAATAATTCTTGGGTAATAAGAAAAATTGTTTTAAATACATAAGTTTATTTAAGTCGATTTTCTTTATAACCGCCTTTTAACGTGACATATTTCACGTCAGATTCCAAACCTGTGAAGTACGATTTTGAGAAAATATGGAAGAGTGATAGAATATTAGATACGATATTTTAATCATTATAATTTAATTGATATATTGTCAATTGGAAAGGCTGATGCTTCAGATAAGAATGAGAAACAATCAGCGGCGTTAATCATATTTAATGTGTTTTCTTTTAAAGAGTTAGCGGATTTCCTTTTTTCACATTTGTTTCATACAGAGAACCATAACTCATATTTTAAGCTTCAAATCTGCGCGGCGAAGGATTTTAAAGTTCACGGTACGCAACGCGCTTTAAATAAATTGATGAAACGCTAAATTTTGTGCTCTTCAGAAATGCCTTTTGTCATTGTTGTGGCGAGATTGAGGAAATTGAATAAATATCGGCATAGGTGCGGGGGTATTTCTGAGACCATTTAGGTACTGGGAGTTTTTTTTCATCTTTAATGTACAGGAAGTGTTTTTTGTCATCAGTATTCTTGACTCCCTTGGTGTACCGGGAAAACCTCTAACTCCCATAAAGTACAAGAAATGGACCATGATATTTAAAACTATAATAAGGTGGGATGCTTATATAATGAACCAGCAGGTACTTAAAGTTTTTAATTAAATTTATAACCGTGACTCGTCACGCCGTTTAAGATGAAATAAGCATTTCGTCGGGATAGGTATGCGAGGAAGGTAAATGTTCGATGTCGGTTAAATCACACGCTGACCGAGAGATTATTGTCGAATTAAATTGTGTACCGTGTTAATAAAATACTGTAAATACCCGGGTAACGCCCGCTATAAAGCTATGATAGTTACAATTCCGAAAAATACCTTTCTCCATTCTTTTTTCTCAGAATTATTCACCACTAGTGATGGACAAACAAATTTATCTGATTAATCATTATTAATTGTTAAATCCACAATAATACATATATTTTGAAATAATCTGGGTTACTACCGGTAGTTCACGAAGGGGATAATTTAAAAAAACTGTTCGGAAAAAAATATTAATGCACAGACAGTTCACTAATGTTCGTGAGTCAGAGCCAGTTCGTGATATTGCTGCAGTTCGTTGTTGTCGTTGTGGTATACAGTCCTAAGACTAGTCTTATTAAACCCTCCATATTAACTTAGCTTCGCAAGCCTTTTCATTTTCACATAACTACCACATGACACATACTCCCTAAACTTCTTGACGTATTCCATCCATCGTCTCACTCTTCTATTCTTACCCAACACACTTCCCTCTAATATTAATTTTAAAAGATCTCCATGTCTCGAAACGTGTCCTGTATTCTATCCCTTCTCTTGGTTAACGTTCTCCATATTGTTCGCTTTTCTCCTCTTCTGTTTATAACTTCCTCGTTAGTGATTTTATCTACCCATCTAAGTTTCAGCATTCCTATAGCACCACTTTTCAAAGGCTTCTATTCTTTTCTTTTTACGCAACTCTTATCCTCCACGTTTTTCACCCATATAACGTCACACTCCATACGAACATTTTATAATGATTTCCTAATATTAATACTTATATTAGCGGTAAGTAAATTCCTTCTTTTTGTGAAAGCCTTCCTTGCCGGTGTTCTCCTACACTTAACGTATACTACACTTCTACCATCCCAAGTTATTATTCTTCCCAAGTAACAGAATTCCTTAGCTTTCTTAAAAATATCCCTTCCCAATCTAACACCCTTTGCTATTCCATTGTTTTCCCATACCACACTCCATTACCGCGCTTTTCCGGCTGTTAATCTTCATATTGCACTCTTTCTACATGACCACGTTCATGCCAGTTATTATGGTTTCCAAATCTTCTTGTGCCTCCTATAATACTACACTAACGTCGGAAAAGCGTAGGGTTTTTATTTCTCCTTGCAGTATGATTCCTATTCCATATTCCGTTTTAACTTTCTTCATCGTCTGTTGTATATAGAAATTAAACAGCATGGACGACAGACTGCATCCTTTCTTGATTTCTACTTTCATTTGTTGATCACCAATTCTAATTACTGCTTACTGTCTTCTGTAGAGGTTATGAGTAAGCCTTATTTCTCGATATTTCATTCGTGCCCTCCTAAACATTTTTCATAATGTGTTCCATTTCACATTATCGAACGATTTTTCTAAATCTACAAATGCCATGAACATAGGCTAGTTATTTCTTCTAAAATTAGATACAAAGTTAATATAGCTTCTCCTGTCTCTCCATTCTTCCTAAAACCAAACTGATCTTCTTCTAACACGCATTTTATTTGACTTTACATTCTCCTATATACAGTTAGTTAACTAGTGGAATTTGTGAACTAGGCAGTTCGTTCGAATCCCAAAGCTTCGATGAGCGCCGTCTATCGTTTTTGTTTGAAATGTTTGGATTTATTCGCTATTTTTATTGGGCTTTTCTCTCTTTTATAGTCATTCAGTCATCGCACATGCTTGAGTGTCACCATATGACACAAAATTATACTAAAATTGTAAATGAATCATGTTAGGTAAAATATAAATCCAATAAATGTAAACACATATTTAGAATTTCAATACCATATATGATTCAGAATTATTATGATATAAGATTTGCAAATTTTAAATTTGTAGTATAGCTACAATAGGATTTTCTTTAATTTTGAATGAGTTTAGGAATTAGTATGAACAAGTGGGATCAGGCAGCCGACGGAGGGAGACGCGCCAGGTGCGTCAGCGCTCTGCCTGGGCTGAGGGATTAGGGAAGCCGACAATTAGCCTTGCTATTTCCCCATGGGAGGTATAGCAAATTAGCAGCGTCGGAGTATTTGGAGTAGATAGACAAATTGGGAAGTCTCGCGTGGGCCGACGTTGAACAGTTAGGATTCTTGATCACATGGGTAAATCCACCAATGAGTAGGATGACCTAAATTTTGGATCTGCAGAGAGCTGCAACTAAAAACACTTTTTTTTTGTCTGGAGCTGTAGGAGAAACACCTCACCCGAGCCGATCTGGTGGTTGGGAGCTTGGAATCAACGCAGCTAGGCGCAGATGAGAGGATCACGCCACCACGTGTCGTTCCGGTAAGCTGTTGTGGTCCTTTGAGCTCGAACGCGTGCCTGGGGATCGTCGTAACCCACGATTGAACTTAAGATTTATATGAGGTCGGATTGTTTTGCCAGTTGATTTAAGCAATTTTTCTTTAGGTTATAATCTTTTTTCTTTGTATTTCCTATTCCAAAAACAAAAATAGAATAAAGCAAATTGCTATTGAATCTCTGTTATTTTTCCTGCGGCTATTAATGCATATTAAATAGTAATGAAGGGAACCTCGTGCCATTGTAGTTTAATTGTTGTGCTTAAAAAATGCAATCACAACATTTTAAGTTTTATAATCGCTTTGATTGGCATTGTTTCCCTAATTTCGGTCCTGAAAATTGTGTAACGAGTCTAAATTTTTATGTTGTAATATTTTACTTAATTCTTTTTACAATTTGAAAGTTTTTACTTAATTCCTTTCACATTTCATAATTATATAAAAACCTTGTTATACTAAATTTACATATTTAATTGGAAGTCAACTATTTGTCTGTCATTATCTTCAATTATTTATTTCTACGCACAATTGAAGATGTCCTTAAAGTTTAGTACAAAAATATTTGTTTACTGTAATATAATAAGCCAACGTTTGGGCGCAGTAGTTTAAGGCAGAGGCTGGCGACGTGTTTATTTATTCTAGAAATCACGTGTTCCCGTTCACCTGTGGGTGGGCAAATATTGTGTTTGGCGTGACACCTGGGGATTGATATATTGGATAATCACGTGGTGATCAGAGAAATGACCCTCGTTTTGCTGATGAGTAAAGGGTAATGTTCGGCGTAACGCAGGGTGTAGGTGATATGCATATAAGTAGCGATGGACAGATAAGAGACGACGGTACAAAACGTTTGTCAATAGATGAATTTTGTAATGGAGAGAACGCAGATCGGCAGATGAGGTGCCACAGGTTTGCCCCGGTCAGCCTGAGGCAGACAACTTTTTTTGCGACGACATTCCTTATGGCGCTTCCCCCATTATCTCTTCACTCCAGGGCGTCGTAGAAGCAGCCTTGAGTGAGTCCAATTTAATATATTTTTGTAAAACTTGCATCATTTTAATAGGAAAGTCGAAATTGAGGTCACCTTATGCAATTTGTAAAATATATTTCCCTTTAACAAACTCTGTTTACGAGCGACAAGCAGGAACCCAGTGAAAAATTAATATCTTTGTTTTTCCTCTTTAATTTATTTAATTAATCAAGTTTTATTGTTTTTCTTAGTTATTTATTAATATTCTTTTTTGTAAATTTTGTTTAACTTTTTGTTCTAGGAATTGGTAGAATTACACAAAGAGTATAGTAAAAATAAAAAATTGCAGATTTAAGAAAGAGAATACGTGAAATCTCTATATACCTCGACGAAGGTAAATAGTTTCATTTTCTCGTGGAGGCAGATGGACAACGACGAACCACGTCTATAAGCCCGTTTCTACCGCTTTTCCACCGCTTTTCCTCCCAAGAGAGTGACCCAGCACGAACCTTCGCAGCACAATACCTACCGTCGTATTGCCAAGACCTTTTTTCAAGTAGAATACGCCGAGATGTTTGAGTAAAATAAACCACGGGCGAATGCAGAACCGTAATTGGACCACATCTCTTTCTTATGCCAACTTTAAGTAATGAAAACGTATTGAATAAAAATAATTGAAATACAGCCAAAAGTTTCCTCAAAACATTTAATTAATATTTAGTTCATATAATTACAAGTACGACGTTTTGGATGAGTGTAACATATATTTTTCTTGTATGTACGAATATTCCTTTTGCTGAGAGCTAAGACAGGAAGTAAGGTGAAACTTCCTCTTACTCAGTTCTTTTTCCTAGCTGTAAGCACACGCGTATAAATGTTGGATCTAAGGTTCCCTGACTCAACAATCCCTAACTTGCTTTCCCTACCTCTCCCATTTCAGGACATTGTTACAAATAATAATAACTTCTCCCTCAACTCCGAAGCTAAAACTTCGCCTTAGTGCATGTATAACCTAGATCCGTTCTCTACGAGGCCTTGATAATAAATGAATGTAATTGTCCATCCCTTCTCCTTTCGATTCCAGCCTTCTAAAAGCTTATTGGTACAACCTCATATAAAAGGTACCAATTTTGTAAATTTAGTAAAGTTTCTGTGTAACCTTCTGACGCCGTCTCTATACCACTCTTAACTCTGATTTTCTTCAGGTATTTATCTTAAGATGAGGCTGTAATTTTTAAGAATAAATCTCTGTTTTTTTCTTGCCGAATTAACGCCTTATAATATCACCCACCCTCGCTATTCTAGAGTGCAATCTAGCTTGTTCTCCGAACTCTTCCAAAGTTTATATTTCGTGAAATTCTGAATTCTATTTCACGTCCGAAATATTTCAACTTAGAAATATTTCTGACAGCAGCGAAAATTAAATCCAACGATATTCTAATTATATTTCATGAGGAAAGTAATTACTCTCAAGAATTATGAGTGAAATATCAGTTGCAATAAAAATGCACCCAATATGAAAAGTGTTATAAACAATTTACATAAAATGAATTTTTATTATTATTAATAGTATTTAGTTGCTATTGGGCATATGCCCGGTGGGAACTGTATACAAAGTAAGCAAAAATACAAAAAAGAATACAATTTACACTCAGGAACAATTTTGTACTGTCTTAAGAAGTTTCAACCTGAAAAAGAAAAGAGAAGACAGAAATCACTTCACTATTAGCACTTCACTGATTCTAAAAACTGCTCACTTTAGTTTCCTTAGCCTATTTCTAAACTGATTTACGCTACCTGGAAAAGTCGTCAGTATTTCTACAGTTAAGGAATTCCAACCGCGTATTGATTTATTAACAAATGAAAATTTTCCTACGTCTGTCCGTTGCACTTTTTCTTTAATTTTGAACGTGTGATCGTTTTTTGGAGACATAATTCGGCGCCATAAGATGGTTTGCTATTTCTTTCCAGGTCGGTTCATCCTTATAAGCTTTATATATTGTGCACAACCTCGCATGTTTCCTTCTATTACTAAGAGCTTCTAAATTCTCGAGAGGATTGTTCGAAAACGACCCCAAAACATATTTTCAGCCATTTTTTTTCCAACGCTAGAGTGTGTTCATTTCGATATGAATCCCAGTATTTTACCCCATATTCTAAAATTGGCCTGACCAGCGTTTTGTAAACAGAAATCTTGTTTTCTCTCGAGCTTTTCCTCAAGACCCTGTTAAATAAGTGAAGCACCCTCCACCCTTTACCTTCCAGGGACCTAGCTAACTTGATTACCCCAATTTAAATCTTTACTAATCGTGATCCCAAGATATTTACAGTTGTTTGTCTGCGTTATTACTTTGTTCCCCAATTTATATCTGCCTGGAGGGACATTTCTCTTTTTTGTAAAAAGGTTTGCCTTACTCTTCGTTGCATTTATTTCTAACTGGCCATTGTTAAATTTAGTCCATTGGTAATGTCATCCTCTTGTTACAATAATTTAATTTTTTTACCAGTCAACAGTACTGGTTCCTTGTTATAAATCATTTCGGCCGCAATCGTCGCTGGAAATAGTCCACGACACTAAATTGTTCACATTGTGTACTGGATTTTTCTATTTAAAATGTATGTTATATGTTTATCTTATCTAATTGAAAATTATATTTTAAGTAATTATAATGTCTCCCAATTTATTTATATAGTTGCCTGATGAAGTCCAGAAAGATGGACGAAACGTCGTAATTGTAATTATATCAAATAAATAGTGAATAAATGTTTTTCTGATAAACTTGGCTGCATATCGATATTAAACTTAATGTTGGACAATTTATTTTGTATTATTTAATTGTATATAAAGCTGAATTTTATGGTAACGTTTCTCTGGATTCTATCCGAGTAAGAATAACGTACAGCGACGTTTCGATTACTTGCTATGTAATCGTCTACTGGTGAAGTTACTGTCCTGTTTATAGAGAACCGTAGGCTCTTTTCCTAATCTTACCTACAATAAATAGGAGTCCAGTGGTACCATCATGTGTTATGGTGTTGTGGTATGGAGCAACTCTCCTCGTAGCTTGGAGAAGTGGGCCATTAGAATATTAGTCGCAAAAAATATTGAGCAACGTGAAAACCGTCCTTTATAAAACTAGGAATATTAACTTTCATTATTCCGGAGTTCAACTATTTAACAGTCTACCCACGGATGTGAGTACAGAAAATTACAAAACGTAAAAATATCCTATTATCTGGTGCGTACTACACAGTTAATGAATTCTTTATTGGAAGTGTCAACAATTGAGCTGTACTACGATACCTCACAAATGTAATAAAATTGGCAAGTGCTTAATGATTTTCAAAATTTCAAACTGACTTATTTATATATTTTGTCTCTTTCCTATTTTCTATTTTATCTGATGTCAATGTTTATATATGAATATTAATCTTTTACATATTTGTAATATTGAATATGTATTTTCTTTACTATATGTTTTGTGTAGGTCTTGTTCTTGTGTGTATGTGATATATTTGTTTATGGTTTATAAATATTATTCATATCTTTCCTTTCTGTGTTATTTTCAAGTTTGTGTTTCTTTAATGTGCTTGTTAACGATGCATATTTTTTACTTGTCCTATTTCCTAAATAGAGTATTAATGTAATCAATAAATTCATCTAAATATGAACCACCGTTCTTTCTTTTACGGGACCCGTAACGGGACAAATAATCAGAATTAGCCAAACAAAACGTTATGACAATGTTGAAACCGCGGAAAAAAATATGGAATGTTTCAAGATCATTAAAAACAATCTCGGACTAGGAATCCCAGAATAACATAATATTCCATGTGTCTGTGTGTATTGCTTCGCTATTGTTATTATTATTGTGTATTATTATTATTGAAAGTGAGAGTAGGATTGTAGTTGGAAAATAAAAAGACGAGAAGATTATCTTTGTATGTTGTAGATGGAATTCCCGGACACTGATGTTAAATGAGATCCTTCAAAAAATATAATGTAAGTACGATTGTGATTAATGAATGTAATAATGTATTAATAAGAGTCAGCAATCTGGATTAGAATAAATAACCGAGTTACAAATAGACATTATTCCGTGGTGTAGTGATAGTGTATACTGAGATATTACTTTTACTCCGCCGACAGATTTCAAAACATTACCATATGTTTCAATATCTTTAATAGTCGGTAATTAGTTGATTTTCTGACGTGACTTTTTAATTTATAATTATATAAAAATATATAGAATGTATTTATTTGTGTGGGAACCAATAACTTACAACTTTGACATTTAAAACGGTTTTATTATTACTAAATGTAAAAGATTCAAAAAATTAAAATATTTAAAAATTGATTAATTTTATTTTCCCAGCTGAGCCCTAACCAAAGAAATAAAATAGCAAGAGACTTTCGTAAATTTAATTTACTTTACTCAGGGCTGTATGACGTATTTATATGCTGCGCAAAGCGAGAGATTATTGACTTTTATTTCTTACTTTGCATTTATTTTCCCCTAGTTATCTGGTCGACCGGCAATCCTGGATTCAACGCAAAGGCATCATTCGGGTCGGCATTGTGAAGTGGATTAGCATCGGTCTCAATATTTTGACACGTATGGGATTTTCCCACAGAAAGTGGAATGGCCTGGTGCGTGATGCGATTCGTGTTAACCCCGCATTGGGAACTCGGAAATGTAAGAAGAATTCCTATTTGTTAACGTCGTGGATAATTAGCCGGGAAAGGTGAAGATCTGAAGTTTCTAAGTAGGTAGAAAAAGGTTGTTACGTAGTTGTGGAGTTGTTTTTAAAATGTTGATAAGTAGGGGCTGTTTTAGGTAATGGTTAAGTTGGGATGAAGAATTCAGACAGAGAATACAGTAGTTGATGCGGTTGATAATATTTCAATCAGGTTAGTTGTAGAAGGAACGAGAAAAATGAAAGAGATTAAAGTTAGTTAAGTTGTTGAGCAGACGGAAACACTTGGTGGAGACGAAATGTTGAGCCAGATTTCAAAAGCGGCCTTTGAGTTCCAGAAGCGTCGCCTTTTCAATAATTTCAAAAGTTCCAGTGAAGATCTAGATCCGACTTCCGGTGTCGTCGATGGTAACGTACAAATGAACTAAAAATCCCTCAAAGCCGTCAGATCAATGACACATTGGTCATCACCAGCAACAGTTAGTATTTGAAATAGTAAATACCTGATGTTTGAGCCCGCAATCCCCTTAGAAATTAATGTTTGCTTTGTTATTATTTAATTTTAAATTCATTTTATAAAATGAAAATTTATTTTTAAATAGCAGAGGATGAGTTAATCCTTGTTGTTTTGTTAATATATATTATATATTTATAAACTTAATTAAAAGTAAAATAAAACCCACCCTAAATCGTTTCATGCTAAAGACTTTCATATTCTGATATCTGTTTCCAACATAGTGAGATAATTGAATGCCGAAGATAAAAATAAATGCAATGATGAAATATAATTTTAAACCTCGACTTCTAAAAGCGTTATATGGCAAATTAGTAATAAAGCTAGGATTTAATTATTATTCTGTTAACTGACCCACCACACTTCTCCTTCATAAGTCATTTAAAAAAGTTGTTTTGATTTTTATGGCACTTTATAAAACGATAGTTTCAAATTAAGTTCTAGACAAACAAATTAATAATTTTCATTCAATGGTAATCACATAATAGAGAAAGAAGGAATGACTTGCGTTTCAATAATTAAATAATTTATATATGTTATTTTAAAGAATTTTAAAGGCACTATGCGTTTACTATTTAGTTTTTTTTAGTGTCTTAAGATATTTCATTCTGTTACGACGTATTTTCTCATGATCCGAGAAAGCTAATAATGTGAGTGTTAATATCTGACATTTGTCGGCCCAATAAAAATAAAAAAGTTTTATAAATTACCAATGTTGCATAAAAGCCGTCATAGTAGACATTAGGAGCTTTGTAAGTTTGAAAAGTTTGTACAGTAATACTGAGCTGGCTTCCTTGCCTTCAGAAACTACGTCTGACTCCTTCGCTCTCTCGTCACTGCTAGTAATTATCGCATCGGTACTTATCTGCCCTCCCCCGCGAATTAACTCGACCTTTACTTTAGCAAAGAGCTCACTGCAAATTTGCTCCTCTCTTTCCCTCTCTCACTCGCCGTTAGGCTGGTTAATGGTTCGAGAATTCATACACAATTATAGCCTCTCGAACTGACATCTTCGACCCGTTGTCATGGCGACTAAGAGTGTTGAACACCAGCGCTCTCTCCTTTGCCTCGGACGACGAGTGTCACTGCAAAGCAACCGTGTCTTTACTAAAACAAACATTACTGCAAGCTATAATTTATTCACTGCCTACGAAACTCGAAAGCATAAACGAATGTGTTCTTACTTAACAGTTAAGGGAATTCTTTTTAGTATTTGTTTTTTTTTAGTAAAGAGGCAAAGAAGTGGTTTGACGACAAGGTAACAGGAACTGGTGGAGTTATATCCCCACTTACTTAAGTCGTAAACATGAAGTCCCGTATGATTGTTATCTGCCATCCGCATCCACCTTTACTTTAGCAAAGAGATCACTGCAAATAGTATGTTACAACTATATATATATATATATATATATATATATATATATATATAAAATTCAAACGAACCAATAACTCATTTTCTTGCCGCATTTATGCATCACAAATGAATGCCTTTTAAAAATAGTTCGAGTCGAACAGAAAAGAAGCAAATGCAATTATTAATTTATTACTAACTTCACATTTGCACCACATTATTTTCATCGTGCTACGATAGATATTTAAAAAGGCGAACTAAGATATTATGCAACACAAAATAACATTCATTTGTTCACATATTTATTTAGGAGATCCCATTTCAAAAAATTAAGCCAAATTTTTCGTAAATTTAATTACAAATATTCGAACGTTAAGTGTTAAAGATTAATGTCAAAACAATATTTGGAATTAAGAACTATCTTT
Organism: Eucriotettix oculatus; assembly: GCA_034510155.1. Lineage (NCBI taxonomy): Eukaryota > Metazoa > Arthropoda > Insecta > Orthoptera > Tetrigidae > Eucriotettix > Eucriotettix oculatus. The sequence goes on from CM067376.1 coordinate 190,151,980, forward strand.
TACAAAATTTAAGTTTTAAATATCGGAATGCTAAAAAAAATTAAAATGATTAATATAGCATCTGTAGAGACAAGGAAAATTTATTACCAAATAGTAGAAGAGACTACAGATCATAATTATCCAAAGTTGATGTGAATTTTTTGAGTGAAGTTGGGTAGGTCGCTACAAGGGGGCGATTCTGAAACACGTACCTCCCATTTATAGAAAAAGAAGGAAACTGAAAAGGGGGATGTGGAAGGTAGACAAGGGTTGACTAGTGCCTCCAGGCTATAGTTTAAGGATCCTACACGATTTTTCCCTTAAAGAGGAGCAGGGAAAACCCTAGAAACCCTGCATCAGGTAGGTCTGGCATTAGGTACTATTCTCACGCCCTCCCGAATGACGGGATACGAGTTTGCTGTGGGGTCACAGCATTCCCTTCCCTGTGTCTTCACAGGTTTTAGGAGGCAGTTGGCATACTGATCCAATGGGATTAAGGAACAACTCTTACCGTATGTCCAAAGTCTTCGACCCCAGTACATACGCCTCTTAAAATAGGTGAAGGTGCCTGGGCACGTGAACACTTTGAAACCCCCAGATTGAGTACTAGGAATTCCCGAAGGAGTTCGGTGTGCCCCGCAGTCAGTCTTGAAAAGAAATGCGAAAGAAAGCTCCCACAGGCATCACAGGCTGTGGCGGGATAAAGTATTTTTCCTTTCGTTTACAGGCTACATGAGGGTAATCCTGAAACAGGCAACTCCCCTTTAATAGCATAGGAAGGGAATTGAAAAGTGGGGGGATGTGGAAGATAGAGCATGGTAGCCAAGATTTGACAAGGTTTTTTTTTGGGTTAACAGACTACATGAGGGTGATCCTGGAACGGGCAACTTTAATAGCGTAGGGAGGTAATTGATAGGGGGGATGCGGAAGGTAGAGCAAGGTAGCCAAGGGCTAACTAGGGCCCCCGGGCTATGGTTTAAGGATCCTACCCGGTGTTTCCCCTACAGAGATGTAGGCAAAACCCTAGGAAACCTGCATCAGGTAGGTCGGGCATTGGGTACTATTCTAACGCCCTTCCGAATGACGGGATACCAGTTTGCTGTGGGGTTGCAGGATTCCCTTCTTCATGTCTCCACAATATTGAGGCGGCAGTGCCGACTGATCCAATGGGATCAAGGAACAACTCTTACCGTATGTCCAAAGTCTTCGACCGCAGTACATACACCTCTTAAAATAGGTGAAAGGTGTCTCGGCATGTGAGAACTTTGATAAAAAAAAACAGAGAGAGTGCGAGGCATTCCCGACATTATCAGATGATCCCCGCAGTCACTCTGGGGTGAAGCGGGTGATCCTGGGCCCACGGGCCATAATATAAGGATCCTACACTGTGATTCACGTGAAGGTGAAACCTGCATCTAGTAAGTTGGGCTATTAGGTACTTGTCTCACACCGTCACGAATGACGAGAGAGGAGTTTTCTCTACGGTCACAGGATTACCTTCTCGTTGCCTCCACCTGTTTTAGGAGGCAGCTGACCGACTGTTTCAATGGAATCTACGGACAACTCTTACCATATGCCAAAGATTTACGATCACAGTATATACATCTCTTTAAAGTGTTTAAGGTGTCTCGGCATGTTACTGATGGAGGCATTCCCGAAGGTAAGCCCATATTACCTCTCAGGAGAAAAATCTGCGGAAAAAGATCCCACAGGCAACTATCTACTTTATTGACGTGAAAATTATTCAGGAAAAGTTATGAGCTTGCCATAAATAAACACAGTTGTGAGAAAGACTGAACCTAAAATTTTCCTGGAAGTCGAAAGTAACCCTAATTGTCAATCAATAAACTTATATTACACCTTTATATAACTTTGGTTAGCCTGAAATGTTTTTCATGTACCCCAAGACGGGTTCGATATATTATGAACCATATATAGTAAGAGTTGGTTATTTTAACTTGAGTTGTAAACGTTCTTCCTAAATGGCGCACGAGTCATGGAAAATATATAATTGTACCTCTACTATTTTTACACGCAGTGATATAGCCATCACCAAGTGAAATTATTAAGCATTTAATGTGGATAGTGCAAGAGGAATATAAAAAAAAGATTTCTGGTTTACAGATTAAATTACTGAGGTTCAGAATTAAACTTTTTTTTCCCCTCCTCGATTCAGCACAACTCGTAAGAGTTTAAATTTCAATTGTGGCGGTGGTTGTATATCACACGTTACTTTCTGACTTCCCTCCTATTACTTTTTAATTAAAGAGTTACGCGTTTATCGCCACCGCGCCTGTTATAAACCAGTGGGAAGCATTACATTCAATAACATCGCCGGGCTGGCAGCATAAGCGCTCTCCGGCTCTGCATAATTTATCGCTTAACTTTGCCTCGTGCTATCTGCGGGACAAGTTCATTGCGAAGACCAGGCGACCAGTCATCTTATCAACTTCGTAAAGTAATTTTAAATAAGTCAACCAGGGCTCGTGTTTTTTTAATGAACCTGAAAAACTAATGGAGATTCTCTCAGATTAGTGGAAAGAAAAGGCTATACAGATTTAATTTTTTGTGTAGTATTTTATATTGCACTTTTAATGGAGAGAAAAAATGCCAGCCATTATTCTTTACACCCGCGCCAGAATGAGTTGCTTGCATGTAGTTACTACTTAATTAATTTTAACACTCACTACCAATGCAAAACAAAATAAACTTTATTTCTTAAAATGAATGAAAATTATCTTTCATGTTTGTTCAATATGTAGTTATTTATGAAAACGAAATACAGCTTAATAATTTTATAATGTTTTTGTTGTAGTCTTCAGTCCTAAGGCTGGTCTGATGCAACCCTCCATGCCAACCTATCTCGCGCAAGCCTTTTCATTTCCATATAACTAGCACATTCCACATCATCCATAATCTGCTTAGCGTATTCCATCCTTGTCCTCCCTCTTCTGTTATTACCCACACACTTCTCTCTAATGCTAATTTTACAAGACCCTCATGCCTTAAAACGGGGACTACTAATCTATCCCTTCTCTTGTTCAACGTCCTCCATATTTTCTGCTCCTCCCCTTGTGGTGACTGGATGCTTTAACTATCAATGATAAAAATTTCAATGTTATAAAGATAAAATAACATTTTATTGCACCCAGTCACCACATAATTTATGGAGCCCCACGTTGGAGTGACTGGGTGCTTTAATTATTAATGATAAAAATTGAACAGTAAATAAAAAAGAAACAATTTTATTAAATTAAATTTTATCAACTTGAATTATAAACAAAATAAAACATTAATTTACATACATCATTTAAATTTTGGGCCGGTTACTTGCTAAGTTTATCGGAAAGCAAGAGTACCTTCTAAGGCTTTCGGTGGGTATAAACAAAGATTAGCATCGAAAATTTGATAAGCACTCAAAATAAGCCAGGGGTGAGGTACTAAAATCAGGTTCATCACTGCTTGTAGATCAGGATATGGTGATGATACGACATCTCTTCCTCGTCAAGTTGTGGTCTGATTGTCTTTTCGACATCGATGTCCGTACTCCACCAATCACCTATTGGAAGCTGAATTTTCTCCAAGTCAACATACTCATTTAATGTACTCTAATTAAGCAAATTGGTGTTATGGCTTCTCCGTCAATAATCGAATGCCCTGTATTGGCATTACGTAATGTAATCTTCTAATGTAATTCTCCACTAATAATCTCTGAAAATCTGCTCTCCTTCCATTTTTAGCACATGCCCCGCCTTCGTTTGCCTGGCAGCGTGTTTTCGCTTCCTCCGAGGCTGAAGTCGGAATCCGTCTTTATTGTTGTCACACCGTGTTTCTATTGAAACGGGATGTTTTGCGTAACTCAGGCCTTTGTCCCAATTTTCAGGTCTAAGGGCTGACCTGCCATTCCTCAATCAATATCATCACAATTGGATGTTAATTTATTAAGCAAAACATCTTTATTTGCTTGCCGTTGGCCTGGCAAGCAACCTAGCCCGCTTCCTAATAAATATCATCTATACACATATATACAAAATTAATAATAGTTATTGAGGAATTGTTTTTCATACAAATATGTGTTGGGTGTCAACGCACATCGCACCCTATTCTGGTTAGAATCCCCTTGTTAGTGACTTTCAGCATTCACCTATGGCACCACATTTCAAAGGCTTCTATTCTTATCTTTCCGCAACTCCTATCGCACCCATATAACGCCACGCACCGTACGAACATTTTTAGCAACGATTTCCTAATATTAACACTTATATATTATATAATTTTATAATAAATTCTCATAATACCGGGACTAGAACTTTTGCTCTCGTTATGTGAAGACTGGAAACTATAATCATAGAAAGACGTTTCGACAAAAGCGGCCTTTATACCCTATGTCGATTCTCTTCACTCCGTGGAAAACTAATATGGTATTAAGTCTAAGAGTTTAATAAATCGTGATTTTAAACCAAATGTATGTCCAGTGAAGTATTTATTTCAGCATGAGGTTCCTAGGTGATAAACGACGTTGTGAACAGTTTCGTAAAATACCACAAGATGGTGAAAACGAGTGATGCCATTCCATCTTTTCTTGTAGGTAGAATTTTAAATAATATTAACTCGGGCCACCTGGCTTATGTTTAAGAATCCTACTAGGCTGTTGGAAACTATTGTGGCTTCTAGAATATTTGGAGGCAGCTGGCCGACTGATCGAATGAAATAAACAGAAAATGCTTGAGCGTACGGATGTACTATTATTGCCACCAACTTTTTTAAAAAAAATTACTAACTGTTTTTCTTAAGAGAGTGGGAGTTAAAAATGGACTATTAGTATTGAAGAGAGGTATCTTTCTTTTGGTAAACTATAAATAGTTTTTAATAATAAAAGGTTACATACATCCTCATGCTGAACTTTCCTCTTTAGCAGTATAAGAATTGATGGGGAATGGGGTGTGGCAACAGATAAATGAGGGTGAACCTGAAACAGGCAACTCCCCTAATAGCATAGAAAGGGAATGGAAATGGTGGGAAGTTGAATGTAGTACAAGGTAGAGACTAGGTTCTCCGGGCTATAGTTTGAGGAGACTGCATGGTGATTAGCGTAAATTAGATGAAGGTAAAATCCTATAAAGCCTGCATCAGGTGATTCTGGCCTTTGCGTTCTATTTTCACACCCTTTCGAATGACGGGAGAGGAATTTTCTGTGAGGTCGCAGCATTCCCTTCTCCGTGTCTCCCCCAGTTTTAGAACGCAGTTGGCCTACTTTATCCCATGGGATCGGTGGACAACTATTACAGTATGCCCAAGGTCTTCGAGACCCCAGTACATACACCTCCCAAAACGGTGAAGGTAACTCGGCATTTGTGAACCTTAAAACTAGAGAGAGAGAGAACGAGACATCCCGAAAGGTAAGTCCATCCTTCCTAATGGTAATTTCGTCAGATAAACATATCACTTCTGTAAAACGCCTAGGACTTTTTGAGTTTTTGTCATAAAGATTAAAGATCAAATGACTAAAATTATGAATTAGATAATTTTAGTGAAATAGGTCATGATGACGAAATTTAGTATAGACAAAGTTTTGATTACCGCTGCTGATCTATAATGCACTTATATATTTATTAGCTAAACGTATTTTCTTTTAATGGTAGTAGCCATTTTACAGTGATAACGTCTTCTTATAATACATTGCAATACTAAGTTTTGTGAAAAGTCTTCTTTCTGCTCTGTACTTTTCGTAATAAATTATTCAATTTTCAATCTTCGTCGTCTAAGGTCTGGTCGTCTACTTGCGGACTTTCATGCTTCGCTTAGAAAACGAGGGAGATTTCTAATATTTCTTGGGTTAATAGTAAAAATTAAAACTAATACGTTTTAAACTTACAATTTTGATTCAAAACATTACATTTGTTTGAATCGAGTTAAACAGTGATTAAATTAGAGTAATCTTAAGTATGCTTCTATTAGTTTAGTATAGTTATAATGTGAGAGAGGATTAGAGTATTATGTATTGTTTAACTGACAAATATTGTACAGGAATATAATTCATTTCTCGAAAGATTCAAGAGATGGAATCACAAATACTTTCAAAATTAATTACCATAAAATTTTATTCTTTGAGTTATGGATTTTTGAGCTGTAAATTAAAATTATAAAAAACTGTATAGTGTTTCAAAGTTTCAATACGTTTTATGTTTAACACATATTCAAGCGTGTAATATGAAATCCGTTAAGACGTAAGATTAGAGGAAGAGACTGAGATTGACATAGAACGTCAAACATTAGTTTATTATGTTCCTGCCTCTGTAACCCTTGAGGGATTGGGCCTACTCAGACGACTACGGACTGTCAACTTCTATGACATATTCCGATCTTGGAGTGACGTGTGGTCCGCTTATCGATTCTCCCTTAACCTAGATTTCAGTTACCCATGACGAACACAGACACCTGCCAGGACCGGAACCCGTGACCCCTTTGTTGTGAGGCAGCGACGCTAACAACTACACCACAGGAGGCCGCCACTGCATATATATTAAATCTCAAACATATTAAAGTCTGATTAAGCTGTTTCGTACTTTTCAGAAGTTCGTTGGTTTTATTGTTTTGACTAAAATATTCTTTTTTGTGCTGTTTTATTTGAATTCATGGTTTAATAAAGTTATATCTCTAGCTCTAATGGTAAAAAATAAAGTTTCTCATTTATATTAAATTTATGAAGGCTCAATCCCATCCGGGGGCAATTATTACTTTAATTCATCAGATTGCCGTACGATTTTTACATTCAACGTATCACTGGTATTTAATATTTAGGTAATAATTAAATTAATAAATCAATAAAATTCTGTATTCACTCTAGAATTGCTTTCAAACCGCACTACACTCCAATCTCTTTCAACAATACCGAAAATAGAAACAAAAAGCCTGCAGAGACAATGAAAGGGAACGGAAAATGCGATTTCTATGAATACGATGTTGTTCAGAAAGTAACAGGAATTTTTAAATTTTTTCAGGCTTTATCAATCCGATTTTCAAATATATATTTTATAATATGTTGGTACAAATCTTATTGTCGTTTACTGCAATTGGCAGACAGTATGAATGTTAATATTGTTATTGACTGTCGGAAAGGTTAAACGTGTTTTAGTATTCTAGCAGATTTTTTCTTTCTAAGAATATTGATCAAAGATTTGGTATAAAATTTTTCATGACAAATGGAAAAAGGTGCAGCACCGTATTCGAAATGTTAAACGTAGCTTTTTGTGAATCTACTATGAGTAGGATAAAATTTTACAAGACTGACGACTGAACAAAACCTGGAAATGAAGTTGGTTAGTCAACTCTGACTAGATAAAACAGAATCGATGAAGAAGCTGAATACTATACCGAAAAGTGATTTCCAGAAGTGTTTCGTCGATTGTAAAAAGAGCTTGCACAAGTATATTATATCTTTCTGGTATTACATTGAAGGGGAAAAAAATGATCCTGATCAGTACATAAGGTTTATTTTAGAAAAAAATATTTCCACTTTTGTTTATCACAACTCGTATTAAAATTCTTGTGAAGAAATATTAGTTTATGTAAAATTTAGTTCAACAATACAAATCTGACGCTCTTCTAGGTGTTCGATAAAGAAGAAATGATACAGATCGGGTCAACTATTTTAATTAAAATAAAATAATTAAATTAATCTGGATTATAAATGAAATTCAATTTTATATAAAAATCTGCATTAAGAAACTTTTATTTAAAAAAGCACAGGATTGGACTGCTGTAAAAAATTTAGAAGGAACGGAACTATTATTGCGAAATGCTACAAATAAGATAAATTGTAAATTCTATTTCTTTGTGTGTTAACAGACTGCATGAGGGTGATCCTAAAACAGGCAACTCGCCTTTAATATCATAGGAAGGGAATTGAAAAAGGGGGATGCGGAAGGTAGAGAACGGTAGCCAAGTATATACCAGAGCCCCTGGGATCCTACCCGGTGTTTCACCTAGAGTGATCCAGGGAACTCTAGAAAGCCTTCATCAGGTAGGTGGGATTGGGCGCTATTCTCACGCCCTTCCGAATGAGGGGAGACGAGTTTTCTGTGGGGTCGCAGTTTACAAAAATTCGGTTACAAAAATATAAGATTTTTGATCTACTTCTTTGGCATTGGTTTTACACATTTATACTCCGTGTTAGGAACACTATATTTTAATAAGATTTCAATTGTAACTACATCATACAAAGTTTATGTATTCATGTATAATCAACTATGTACATGTAATTATATTAAATTTTTTGTCGAATGCACTCAAGAGGTCCCGAAAAATTGGGTACGAAACGTTTTAATTAAAATAAAAATATTTATATTATTTACTTTGAGCTTTTAATTACATTCTATTTTAATTATATCTAGTTAATTTATTATACCATTTATGTTTTATATTCTCTATTTGAACAGTTAGAGAGCAGAGTGCAATGAGTTTTTGAAATTGTTATGGTATAACAGAACTACATGCGGAATTTGGCGTTACGGAATTAAAGGCAAGCGGCGTGACGGAAGTTGTATGTTACAGACAGTGGTAATGAAACTCCGAAACGATCGCGCGACTTGGGTATTTCCCAAGTCTTTGAGATTTGGCAGCATCGTGTTGCATAGTGCGTTCCCCCAAACACGTCGATAGAGTGGGGCAAACGGTTCCTCCCAGGATGGACAGATAATTTTTATTGGACAGGATCGTCCACGCAACCGACGGAAGCGAAATAACAAAGTGTTAAATAACCCAAGAAAAATGAGTGTTAAGGTCTTTATGAATAAGGACGTGATGATTAAGACAGGACTTGAAACAACATTATGATCGGGAGTGGAGGTAAGACTGAAAATTAAATTTTGAACAGTTGAGACGATGACAAGGAGGAAGCGGCAGGACCTCCAACGGTAATTTACAGGCCTAAGCGAAAAAGAATTGGTGGCTACTCTGTAATCTTTTTCCGACTTCCAAGTACTGCCAATGCCGAATAGGATTTGCGTTAGTGTTCTGCTCCATGAGAAGGTCTTATTTAAATGATCCTTAGTATAGACTCATGTATTTAGTTCAAAAGACATTTAATGTGTCTAAATATTCTACATATAGCGTTAACTATAAAAAAGCCGGCTATTCAAGGTTAAATTCATCCAATTAATGTATATTACCATTAATAAATATCAAATTTTATATGATATACAGTTTTATAATAATTATTCAATTTAAGATAAACTTTTATGCCCCAATATTTATTTCAAAAAACTTATAGGAAGAATAAATATAGGTTTGGTCTTAATTAATTTTTTAAATTAAAATAGTCTACCTTGACCATGGCACTATTAACAGTCATCTCGACGACGTGAAGGGTGTAGTTCTGGCGTCTTCCGTCGTCGTTGAAGCGAACTTCTCCGGTGAGTCCTTCCAGCTCCACCTGCGCCATGTCATGCACAATATCAGTAAACAACGTGATATAGGAGAAGATAAAATTAAAAAGTGATGGCATTTTATGACATATAAAAAACTTCTATAATGAGTGTGGCCTTTTACAAAATGTAAATTAAATTATAAGGCGTGATGGTAGGTTACAGTACTTTTTTTAACATTTGGCTACACTTGTACGATTAGACAGAAATAATAATGACAAAAAATATTGCCTATAGTATGAAAATGATATCAGTTTCAAATAATAAAAAAGATTATTTCACATATTTCTGATAAATAATCTTAAAAATTAAATAATAACCGAAAAGGTGGGAATAATTTGTCTGAATGAATTGATTCGAACAAAAAAAACTGTTTTCAGTAGATTTCTATGTTAGTCACGAAGAACAAACACATCTGTTATGGTTGTGGTGGCAAGGAGTCAAAAGAAAGGAGACAGCAGTTAAGCTCAAAGAGCAATAAAGCTCAGACACCGCGTCACGGTTTCGGAATTTCCAAATCTTTGTGAGAATTTGGCGACGTCGGTTGGTGTATTTCCCCAATTACCACCAGAAATGTTACTGGTGGATATCCATCCCTGCCACTTTGGTGACAAAGACTAAAGAAGTGGTGAGGAAGTTTTAAAATGGTGTGCAGAGATACTTTTGAGGGAGATTGGTATATTTTCGTGATGGAGATTCTACAGATAGGAGATTATTCGACAGATCGACTGTAGAAATAGATGTAGGCAGATTTTTGGAGGAGATTTCCAGAAATTGTTCGAGATTCGGAGAGGGAAATATTTGCTGGCCCCAGATATTTAGTGAGAAATTTCGCGTGGAGCTAGCCTACGCTAAAATTCTCACCCATTGCTGTGGTTGGAATTGCGGCTAGGGAAGATTTTGAAATTCTTCCTGAAACGGGAAGAATAGGTGGTCGGCTGCTTTGATCTGGAGGGAGGACGAACCAGGAAGAAGCTGAAACCTGCATTAAGCCGACATGGTAATTACCTCCTGTGACTCTTTGCTAATTTTCTGTTTGCTGCCATGATTGGAATATATTTTTGTGTTTTACGTTCTGCTCTATGAGAAGCCCCAGAAATGCGACCCTGAGATTAGTTAAAATTGTTAGATTTAGTTTAATGCAAATTACGTTTGTAATTGTAGTTTTTATTGACGTAAGAAGTGCCGAAATAAATATCAAAACATTAAAAATTGTTAATATTATTGTAAATATGATTTTTTGGTAAATTAAATAGTTTTACTAGAAAATTTTTTCATTATTTGATTATTAATTAATAAAACCCACATTATATAGTACATTATAGAAGTTGAAAAGCAAAGAAATTATTTGTGAATAATAATAGTTTGGTCAGGGCAGGAATACAATATCGAGAAATAAGTGTTATACATAAACACTACAGAAGGCAGTCATCAGTAATTAGAATTAAAAAGCAAGAAATGATAGCGGAATTCAATAAATGAGTAAGCCAATGATGCAGTCTTTCGCCCGTGCTTTTTAACTTATATATAGAATAGGCGATGAAGAAAGTTAAAATGGAAAATAAATCATATTGCAAGAAGAAGAAATATAAACTCTACGCTTTTCCGATGATATTATGGTATTAGGGGACCATAATAAATGGCAAGAAAGTGGTCCTGGAGGAATAGTACAACATGAGGATGAATAGAGGGAAAACCGAGGCAATAGACTGTTATACGGGAAACAGCGGAATAACTAATGGTATTAGATTGGGAAAAGGTGTTTTGAAGGTGGTTAAAGAATTCTGCTTATTGACCAGCATAATGAAAAGGGATGGTAGTCGTACAGTAGACTTAAAGAGTAACATAGCATAGGCAAGGAAAGCTTTCGCAAAAACGTATTCCGTTCTAAATTTTCCATTTCTACATATTTACCCCCAAATCTCCTTAGCGTATTCCATTTTTGGACCAACTCTTCTGTTCTTACCCCACTCATTACCGTCTAATGCTATTTGCACAAGACCCTCAAGTATTAAATCGTGGCCTATTAATCTATCCCTTTTCTTAGTCAATGTTCTGTATGTTGTTAGCTCTTCCCTTATTCTGTTTAGAACTTCCTTGTTAGTGATTCTATCCACCCATCTGATGTTCAGCATTCTTCTATTCTTCTCCTCTCTGCAACTCCTATCGTCCACGTTTCGCACCCATATAACATCACATTCCATACGAACATTATTGGTAATTATTTACTAATATTCATTCATATATATATGCCGTATGTAAATTCCTCCTTTTTGCGAAAGCCTTCCTTGCCTGTGCTATCCTACTCTTTACGTGTACTATACTTTTACCATCCCTAGTTATTATGTTTTCCAAGAAGCAGAATTCCTTAGCTTCCTACAAAATATCACTTTTCAATCTAACACCATGTGTCATCACTATTTCCAGTACTACAATCCATTAGCTTAGTTTTCCCTCTGTTAATCCTCATCTTGAACTCTTTGTCTGGGATGACTATAATCATATTAAATATGTTATCAAAATATTATTCTGATTCTTCTAATTCTACAATATAATCAGCAAACCTCAGGATTTTCAATTTTTCTCCTATTCCGTATTTATTTTTAACATTCTTCATTGCGTGTTCTATATAAATTAAAGAGCATGGGCGATAGACTGCATCCTTGCCAGACTCTTTTCTTGACCTCTGCTTTCAATTTTTTTCACTTCAATTCTAATTACTGTTGACTGCCTTTTGTTGAAGTTTTAGATAACTCTTCTATCTAGATATTTTATTCCTTAATGCCTATATATATATATATATATATATATATGGCTGAAAATAACTTACGATACTAGTTTAATTAACGAGTAATTAATTTTAAGCCGACGTGTAATGTCTTGGAGTTTCAATCAAGCTTCTTAAATAGAAATTTTACAGCGTTGTAAGCCGTGGATAGAAGAGAGATGATTAAATTATTTTATCTTCCCTTGCCGGAATTGTCTTCATTGTTATTTCCTGCTTGAGCACAGTTTCGTTTGACTGACGGTGTCGATTTAGGAAGCAATCGTATAGTTATATATTCTCATCCTAGTATTTTTAAATATTGTAGTTTCAGAATAAATAAGAAAGTGATAAGCAAACAATTTTCTTATTTATGAAGAACGGACCAAGGTGTTTATCGTCCCCATTCGCAGTTTACATATGTGATCGTCTGTCGCCAGAGTGGCCATGTTCCTTATCGCCCTGGAAGAGCTCCGTAGCCGTGCTGAATCAGCAGCATCTCTCATCATAAAGTTCCATTTAGCACGGTGCTGGATAAGATTGGCCGAGGCTCGCCATCAATCACGATTATCTCCGCCGGCTGCAGCAGCGCCCCTGGCGGACACGGCGGTGTGTGTGCGCGTGACGTCAGAGCTGACTTATCGACCATTTCCACGGCCCTCAAAAGCTCCTTTTATCTACTGGGAATTAAATTTGAGAAGAGACTGGATGATGTGAGAAAGAGTGGCACGAGAAGATGTCGGGAAGGTAGGTCACAGGAGAGTAAAGGCACGGGGAATGCTGCTGAGGGACGCAATGAGTTGAGCGACTGCGAAAGAGAAGAGCGAAATTCTAAGTCAGTGTTGGGATTATAAACTGAAAGAAACAGAGGGAAAATGCTTCAAGCCTAAATATCTGCGAAGGCCTTAGCTACTTATATGACTTCCATCTTATAAAGCTGTCAGAATCTAGGGAATTTCGGCAGCGGTAAAGATTCAAGGCAAAACAACTAAATTATAACATTTCTGCAAATAACTTACTTTCTGAAAACATAAGGGATAATTAGAAAAGTGTTATAAATAAGAAAATTTAGTTTAAATTGGCTGAATCCAGCTAAGATTTAAAACTGCGTCACTGACGTTGAAACTGGTCCCTACTATCATTACTTCCTATTTTCTTCCAGTGATTTACCGTGACATGATGGGAATTAAAATTTAGTTGAAATAAGACGACCTATGAATAAAACGATGAACATGAAGGAGATAAATATTATGAAGCAGTGAAGAAAAATTTTCCTAGAAAAGTTCTAAAAGCTCGGAACTTGTAAACTCTCTACCAGGATAATAACCGTACACTCAACTATAAATAGCAACGTATTTATATAAGGAAGGTAAACATGTTTACAAATTCCACGTAAAGCCAGCAACTAATTAAAAGAAACGGAATATTTATCTTACCTTTTCCCAGATTAACGAAATAACGATGTAAGGGGGTTTTCTTTCGGCTACTTAAATAAGCGAAGAGTTGATAATAATAATGCCAATTATCTAGTGTTTTAATGAAAGTAGCTTGTTAGGCTTAAGATACGCCTTAAAACACTTGTATTTAAATGGACGTGTACTTTAGTTTAAAGGATGCATTAATTGGAAATTAGCGAGCGGTTTGCATAAAATATGCTAATTACAACAAACAATAAGCTGTTTCAATTTTTATTCACTGATATTCAAACTTAAAATAAACCTAATAACATATTTAAGAGGCTTTTAGTTTTCTTGTCATTGTGACACGTCATAGAGAGTTTCGGTCTACAGAACCACGGTCTTTTCTAAAACAAATACAACACTACGGACAACAGTATTACCGAGTTTCTCATAATTTTCAAAAAAGTTTAATGTGCCGCAAGGAAATATTTTAAAGAATGTAAAATCGAGAAATTTAACTGTGAAGGAACTTATCCATGCATATAGAATGCTCCTTTGTCGCACTTAAAATGGCATGATCTATAAGACTACTCTGCGTTCGTCTTTATTTCTTCTAACCTCTTCGTATTACACATTCTCTCTAATCACAAACACATAGATCTTCGAGTTTAAAATATAAACGAATGATATAACTTTGACCATTTTCTCATTGTCTTCTCCATTCATACTTAGCCTACCTTTACTTCTTATGATGCTCAAATTTCGTAACGTATAAATATCTCATTCCTTTCCGGAAATAGCCAATTTTGTAATCCATATTATAAGTCGGTAAAACAAGTTTAATGATAAAATTATAACAAATTAAAAATAGCACCACGTACCATTTCAATTTCGGTGTATATTAATAGCTTCAATTCTGTTTTAAAAAATACAGTGACAAATAGAATAATTTTAGAAAAGTTTTTTTTTCATTTAAAATTCTTCTATTTCCGACTTTTGGCCATTTATTTACTTTACATATAAATATTAATACTCATGAGAAATTTTCTGCCGATATTTTTTAAATTTATGAGAGAAAATATTTATAAGGCATTTATATTTCACTTACAATATTCCGTTTTATAAAATCGACGTCGACTAGGTGACGTCCTTTTCCGCCGATGAAAACTGCCCACGACATCCCTTAACATTTTTTTCGGTACTCTTGCAATCCTTCAACGAATGTTTTCTTTCAGTTGATTCAATGTCTTCGGTCGTTACTAGTAGACTTCTCAGGTATCCCAACAAAGAAAAATCGCAGATGAAGAGGGAGCCATGGAATCGCTTCAGTTGGCGTCAATTTTAAAAATGGAATAATGATGTAAGTGAAATATATTTTTTACGTAATTTATGATGGTATGAATAATTGTTTTTTTGTAAACGACTTCATTGATTTATGATAGTTATTTAAAAATTGCCCGATTTTCTGCCGCACCCTATATAACGGATATAACTTATTTCGACAATGAAAATAAATACAAGGCTATGTAGTTAAATAAATGCTGTTTTTTAATTTAAAAATCTTATGTAAATTTTTCAGATAATGGTAGTTGATATAAACGTCAAGCAGCATGAACTTTAATAAAACGCATTCTTTTATTTTAAGTCATTAAATAATTTATGACAAATAAATATGCAATAAATGAGTAAATCAGCCTCTTTGTTAGTATTTTTATAATTTAAATATTAAATACATACGTTTCGTCTCTCATTTGAGACTTCTCTAGGTAAAAATTTAGCTGCACATGCCGAAAATCATGTATTTCAAAATCAACGTATTTTCGGCCAAAGGAGTCGTGGAATGAAGTTTCATGTACAGTTAAATTATTACCTGAAGAAATCTCAAATGAGAGACGAAACGTTGTATATTCAATATTTAAATTATAAAATACTGGCAAAGAGGCTGAATAACTCATTTATTGTATAATACGTCATGTTCTGTAGGTCTTGTATAGAAACTAAGATTGAAGAATGTGAAATTAATCAGAGTGCTCATTTTCCTCTTTAATACTATGTGTTATCTATTAACAATCAATTGATAAAATGATGTAACATAAAATTAGATGAATAGTTCGTGTTAGCTATTTAAATAATCCATGTAACTATTTACATTATAAAGTAATTCAGATTCTTCTATAATTTATTTTACTTATTAGATGGAGTGGCTAAGACGAAATGAAGTTAGACCAGCTTCAAATAGACTTTGGTTATTTGTCAACTATTTTGTGGCACTCTGTGGAAGATCGAATTCCCAGAATAATGTACACCCTACTGTGCAATTGACGATGATTTATATTTTTTTGTACATGTTATATTTATTTCTCGTGTTGAAGCATTGACTAAATAAGTGTAGTTACGAATAACATTAATGATTAATTTTTGGCTCGAAGAAGAGGTTTGTTAAGTAACCTGACATATTGATCGGAAAACACGCTTTTCGAGCCGCAAAAATCTTGCCTTTGCCTTTTTAGTAGCCCCATAAAATAATTTTTATAAGACAAAGCAGAATGTAAATGTGCAAAGTAACTAATTTTATTACTTTTATATGAATAGAAGCTGAATAATTATTACTGCATATGTAACTGGGCTGAGGGGTTTAAGTCATCTATGAATATGACCAGTCCAGTTTATTTTTATTTATTAAGATACATATGAATTTAATAAATGATATAAATTGAAGAAATAACAAGTCAAGACTGTTGAACTGGGGTAAGTAATTTACTACCATATCAACGGTCATAGAGTCTATCAGATGAGAAATTTCATTGTTTTTTTGTCTTGAACAACTGATCAAAAGTTTTAGAATCCGCACGTATAACTTCTCAAACTATTGACACTTTAGTTAGTTTTGCAATATTGAAGAATGTTTGTTCAACCATTATCGATATTCGAACTTAATTAACGAAATTCGTTTGGTTAAAGTTTAGTTTGTGTGTAGTTGTAATTTTACCCGCACTGTGTGCGTAGTTTCCTTAATTTTATACAGCTTTAGTATGAGCAAGTTCAAAAGCCACAAAGTCCACACCGAGGCCGTCAGAGCAATTTGTTTTGAGGACAGTGAAGTAAACTATAGCATGTTTACCGAGTCAAGAGGCTTTGGGTGCCTGGCACAGTGCGGATTATGGATGTTATTTTTATTCTTTGGAGGGCGATGCAATGGTAGCTTCTGTTTTGGGCCGCTGTCCCAGACATTTCCTCGTGTCTACAAAAAAGAAACATGCATTATATCATAACATTGTCTTCATTTTTTATTCGCCCCGTTTTTACTCCTCTCGCAGTCTCTAACTTACATTAAAAAACTTGCGAAAAGAACGGATTTTTACACTCAGAAGTATTATTAACGAAAAGACTGCTTGAGTGTATAAAAAAGTCTTTCTCACGAGAAAATAGCGAAATAAGAGGCAGATAAGTCAACACCTTTACTGAAGATGTGAAAACAGGAGAGGTTCCTCCTGTCTGCCTGGTTTCGTTAATGTTCCTTCGTCGGCACATAGCGAGGCAATGTTTCTGCTGAGCTTTCCCCATATTTTGTGAGAAAGAACTTTTGCAACTGCCCAGCCATTCATCACAAAAATGAGTGTGTTCGGAGATGAGGAGAGCAACACAATCTTTTCGTGGGCGTTTTCTCTCATCCAGTCTATTTATTCTTACTGGCAAATAATGTTCCATGTGAAAATTATTTTCCTTGTATTTAGAAATTACATAATCATATTTTGTCTTGCCTGCAAAATTTCTGTGTAATATTATAACGATCAACATATCCCAATAGGGAATGGCTCAATTAGAGTCTGATTCCTCGGACGGAATAGTGTAGAGCAGTTAAATTTGAGAGGCCACATAAAATGTTATACTTTTAAATGCATATTTTGTGAAACTATTATTCTGTTGTACGCTTTTATCAATTCATTGCATTATATAGATAACTCAGAAAGCTTTAAGTAATTTATTTTTATTTAACAAAAATGGTTAGTATATATATATATATATATATATATATATATATATATATATATATATTGTATTCTCATAAACAGAATAACTGGTTATAACATTTACAATCAATATTTGTGTAATAAAAAACTATATATTTAAATGCAACTTCAAATAAAATAAAACAATTTTTAAATATGTTCATTACGTAAAAATGAAATATAATTTAAGAAGAATAGAATTAGTAGATATATTTAAAATAAATTTATAAAATTATAAATGAATAGAATATCAAAATAATATTAAACAACGCACTTTTAATGGACGCCTTACATATGTATATATACGAAATATGGTTAAAACACTAGTTTCATAGCAATCGTGTACTCGTCAAAATTTTGTATTGAAGAATCCAAGACATCTGAAAATTTATTTTCATATGTCAACTTAATCATTTTTGCAACTTCTCGGAAGTATTCTGCAAATATATCCAAGCGAGAAAGCAATGTTTTGGAAAATCTGAATTGTTTATAACGCTTTAAAATTTAGCTACATTTTATAAAAGTTTCGTTTTACCTTGCTGGTAAATATTTGAATTGTTTGTTTCTGTAATTATATCAGATAAGAATATAACGCTTTTGCAAAATGTTTCATCTGATATATCTGATAGTTTTCCTTGTTATAGAGCATAGTTTGAAATTTTCGTTGTACATTTAAACTTTTATCAAAACCTGATAAACCTTGCAGTAGTGCGGCAGATCAAGTGCGTTTCCTCGACAGAGATTAACTTCTGCTAAAACTCCCAATGGCGCATTGCAATTACCTGAATATGGTTGACAATCGCAGTCGATCTGTCCAGAGTGTCTTATTAATTAGTAATTTTGCGCAAAAAGATTTTTTTGTTGTAAAATTAAGTGAAATACCCTTTTTTTAAGTTTTAGTTTTCCTTTTTTAATAAAGCAACTAATGCTTTTTCATTTCAATACTGCATCGGTAAATACATCGACTAAATTGCTGGCATTTAATTTTAATTAGTGACAAGTCTCTGAAGTTTTCTAAAATGTCAACTCCGCTACTTATTCCAGGAAATCCCACGGATTAACGACGAAAACCGAGGTTTCAGAGTTATATGTTTTATGAAGGCCGCATAATAAACTCACAGAGGCTGCATGCTGCCTCAATAACGCACTTTTTCCACCCGTGACTAGAAGGTTGGTAGTTTGCAAAATACATTCCTGGAAAGAGAATTATATATATTTTGAAATGCCAAATGAATTCCGTTTTTTACGTAATTTCTATAGTCTGACTTCCTTAGTCCCGCCTCTCCTATTTCGGCTATCCATTACGCCTATTCATATTTAATTTTCTTCACAGCACACACACGGCTTTATCAAATCTTATATGAGCATAAGGTTGGAGACTTAACATCATACACGCCACCAACTCATGTTTGTAGGATATATTTTATAATATTTTGTATCGAAACAAATTAATAAAATTTATTCGATGGCAGAACGTATACATTATGCCGAAATAATAATACAATAACGAAAAAAATTTTATTTAAGGTCTTAAAAACATAAACTTAGATGGAAATAATTCTAAGGACTAGCCTCGAAAATTCGTAATTCAACCATATGACATTCATAAAAATAACAAAAATGAGCCATTCTTTCAGCAAAACAGGATATATTAAAGTTAATTTGTGACTTTTCGTCCAGAGTTGTGGCCTTCTTCAAATGAAATTAACTGCATACAAAACAATTTTTACTACCAATTATAAATTTAAATACGAAATATTTTTTTAAATATAACTAGTTAAATTCCTAATTAAATTATAAAAATACAGATATTATTAATGGATAAAAATGAATATGGTTTAAGAAAGTCACTCCCTGGATTGCGTCCAGTGACGGTTACGGTCGAAATGTTATTTAACAAAGCGTTGATACTGTAGACCGTTAAAATTAAACAATGTAAAATAAAACAGATAATGAAAACACACAGAAACTCAAATCACTCATTTAAAATTAATCGTCTCTTTTTCTGACATTTATTGAAGTAACATTTTTCATATTTAAGAATTTTGAAACATTGAATTCATTTCATAGTTATTGTGGTATAAAATGTCAGTCTTAAATATAGAAAACGAACAGAGTAATCATTTATGTAATTATTTCAGTTTCAATAACTTGCTTTATATATAGGAACATCCATTTCATGTAGAACGATAGTCAAATTAGAAAATTTAATGATTGCGATGGAGTGAATAATATTTCGCACTTTATGAATGTTTGACGAATTCATTTAAGTTGACGGGTTTTTCTTATTATTACGACGCGTGTATGTTAAACAAACTGAAAATGAAAAGTTCGTTTCAACTATGATAAAAAGTCAATAATTAATTAATATTGCAAATATGAATGTGCCAAACCGTACAGACCGACTCAACTGAAGCAGGTATTACTGCAGTTTTCCCTGAATCAGTTTTAGATGAAGACTGGGTAGGATCCTTTAACTATAGCTGTGAAGAAAATTAAATATTACTTTTTCTCCCTTCCGCAATTTTCTTATCCTAGCCTCATTGAAGCCTTGCCCTTCCGGGATGACTGCAGACTTACATGACACTTTCAGAATTTGGAGTGAAAATGGCCAGCTTATTTATTCTCTAACAGTCTTAATCCCAATCTCCGCGACCATCCCTTCCGCATTACCTTTTAAAATTTCCTTCCTATGCTGTTACAGGTTAGTTGCCACAAAATGAGCTAACGAAATGTAACCCAAAATAATAATAGATTAGTGAATTTTAATTCTTAGCTGTTAACTAGACATTGTGCGTAAAAAATTTGAGTTATAAAAATGTTTGTGTTTCTATTAAAAAGGCAAATTTATGTAATTGCAGATTCCGACTATTTGAATGCAATACTGGGACCAAATTATCAGTATAAGTGTCCGGAAATTGTCAATTTGCCACTTATCGGAAGTTAAATTGATATTTAATTTCTAGTGCAGAAATATTTACTCGCTAATCGACATCAATTAAACGTAACATCTAATTGAGACGGAAATTTCGTTCCAGGAATCAGGTTATGGTTTCATTAGTAAATCATTAGTGTTTAAAGCATCAACCAGATTTAGTGAATAGTTTGGTATTGCTTTACTCTCATCGAATATATAAACTGTGGTCTGGTAATTTCTTAATTTTGTATTATTTTTACTGTATTTTACCGATATATACAACTTTGCTTCATATTTCTCCTATAAAGTTTTTAAAAACAGAATAAAGTGGTAATTAAAATAATGATAAATCTTAAAGAAAGCATAAAATAGTGAAGTGCAGTGTACAGATATTCCCGTGCTTCCTACTACCTTCACATTGAGGTAAAAACATTCAAAATGCAATATAATTGTAGGTCAGTGTTAATTGTAGTTAGGAATAATTATGTGTACATATAGCTACTGCCAGGAAAATTACCATTAGTACTTTAACAATAAATATGTGCATGAATTAATTGTTTCTATAGTTATAGTCTTCAGATTATTTCTCAAGTCTTGTTGGATCCATTTGTTGTAATCGGCATTTTTTTTTCAATAGTGACGACTCGTGAATATTTTAAGCTATGTGAAACATTGCATATTGCAATAATTTTTAAGAGGATAATTAATTAAGGTATGAATAATTATGCAACATCTAAAGTGTTACCAAAACTCTGCGACAAATGATCCGACCCTATAATATGCTTCATTTCTACTTCGGTCTACTTAAAGTGTAGAAAATTTTGAAAACAAATTGAAAAATATATTTTTATACATACCTATTTTAAATTAAATTAATTTTAGGAGTAAGCCACAGATGATGATGGAACTGTATTGACTTCGAAATACAACCCATTAATATTTTTCCTACAATTATTGATATATTAATTGCATATAATTATAACAATTTCTTTGAAATAAAGTTATTATTTAAAACGTGTCTATATTAGTATATCATTTAAAAATAAAAAGTAGCGAGGGAGGCGCGATAAAAATGTTTTTTGGGGAGGCGTGGTAGCATAAAGTTTGAAAGCCGTCGTACTACGACAAATATACGGTCACTATTTATGTATTTAAAATATCAACTACAAAGAAGAATTAGAGCTGAGCGAAAGGCAAAGAAATTGAATTTAAAATATTAAAACAAAAATATCTGGACAGTATGAAGATCAAACTCTGGACCTCACACATAAAGAGCGGTGTCTCTAAACACTGAGCTTGTCCGAGTCACAGCACCGCTGTGAGATCTTCCTCTTCTTGTAAACCTGAAGCTCAGGCTCACACACTGCTCACGGCCTATTATTATTATTATTATTAGACCTACTTTAAATTAACATTCCTAATTTTTAAATTCATTTTTATTTCACTACTTAAGCGGTGTCCTTCCCATGCCACCTGTTACAGTACGGTTCAATGTGATAACACTAGAAAGAGTGTTTGTTGAGTTTTTCGTATGATGGAGGGGGAATGTGCATTAAACGACACGCTGCATTTGTTACTCCAGAAAGGAATGTTGTTACAAATTGAGGATAGTGCATGACAAGATATTGTGGGAAGAAACGCCTCGGAAGGCGAGCAGTTTAAAGTCTTCGAAATCGACGTAGAAATTAATACACTTAAGATACATTTATTATAATGGTTCTTAAAATTACGGAACAAATGATTCTTCCTACTTCAGTATTTGACATCGGTTTTTGGGCTGTTAGGCCACGTAAATTCTCGGCGTGTCTGCCAACGTTTCGCTTGTGAGCACCAAGCATTATCAAGGCTCCAGAGCTTTAAAACGTCAAACATCCGCCAAAAATACACTTGGAAAAGACAAAGCATTCATCCCATACGTGAAGGGAGTAACTGAACGTATTGGCGGGATCCTGAAAAAACACGACATTACTCCTATTTTCAAGAGTCGGACCACGATATCTAGCCTTCTTCCACCAGTAAAAGACAAGCAGGACAAACTGCTGGCAAAAGGCATTTATCAAATACCGTGTGAATGTGGCAAGTCATATATCGGGGAAACTGGCAGGTCCGTAAGAACCCGTGTTAAAGAACACGACCGCTATATACGATTGAAACAGTTCAATAT
This sequence comes from Eucriotettix oculatus, assembly GCA_034510155.1. NCBI lineage: Eukaryota > Metazoa > Arthropoda > Insecta > Orthoptera > Tetrigidae > Eucriotettix > Eucriotettix oculatus. The sequence continues at coordinate 190,174,639 of CM067376.1, forward strand.
GTCTGCCATTGCAGAGCACGTTATAGAAACTAACCACAAAATCGCATTGGAAGATACCAAGTTACTAGTTAGAGAAAAATATTTCTGGGCACGGAAGATACGCGAAGAACCCGGAAAACATCTACAGAGACGCTGGCTACGAACTTCGCCCGCTGTGGTTTTCCTGTCTTCCGCACAAAGAGGAAAAAGTACGCGACATAAACCAACGGCCAGACGCAAGTTGACCTTCAGGCAGCTGCCTATATATAAGTAGCTTGCCAGCAAGGCTAATCATCTGGGTAACTATGATCACACCCGCGACACCAAATACAGACGCCCCAAGCACCTCCTCCTCCAACCCAACTCTTAATGATTGTTTTTACATTATTTACTGACCACGCTTTCTAACGGACTGTTACAGGACATGCTCGGCGATCCAGACGCGAAGGAGAAGATGTGGATCGACGCGCATGATACCCAAGCCCAACTACTAACAATATCCTACCAAAAATTACCAAACGCATGTTGCTGTCGCACAGGAGCAGTATACTAGCTTCTTGTGCCCTTCAACCCTTCTTACTATCGCTGAGGTTTTTTTTCCCGGTAAGGCGACCCTTCTGGTCAAATTATCGGCACTTTTTTCCCTCAGCCCTACGCTCTTCATTCTGTCTCTCTCACAATCTATCTCCGTGAACGACCGTATTAAAGGGTATTATGCCCTCAGGTGCGGATCAAACACAAAATCCCGATCCTTGTGTTCCAGTTAGTGTACTAACAGCACGTGCAGAGGGGGTGTAGAATATGGTAGACCCCCATGCGGGCGGTGCGAGCTTTCAGGGGGCACCGCCCTTGGGGCCTTTGGCCCATTAAAAAAAAAATAAAAATAAAAAAATAAGGCTAATCAGTCCTGGCCTAGCCTTGATAATGCTTGGTGCTCACAAGCGAAACGTTGGCAGACACGCCGAGAATTTACGTGGCCTAACAGCCCAAAAACCGATGTCAAATACTGAAGTTACGTCGGCCACGAAAAACATCTGTTATTTTATAAGGATTCTTCCTACATTCATTAATGCTCTGAGTCACAGATGCACCAGCCTCCAGGGCTCGTTGTAAATGAATTTCAGTCTAAAATAAAGTACGCTGTAGAAATATGAAGATCAAACACTCCACAGGCAAGAATTTCAACGATTACCAGTAAATATGTGTCCGATAAAATTTAAAAATTTTTCATTTACTTGAAACCGTAGTACAAACTAAACACTCAACCGTATTATAATACGGGCCGTGAAATTATACAGAAATGAATAATGTAAATTTTCGTTTGTTGACGGGTGTATGTTTGTCTTCTTTCGCGTGTGGACCAGAGTTGACTGGAAATATTTAAAATATTGGTTTTCTGATTTAAGAATATATTACTGTACGATTGTTAAATGTTAAAAGACACTGCAAAATTTATGGAAGTTACGTCCATACTCTACGGTATAAGCAGTAAATAATTGAATCAAGTAAGTCACTGTTACAAGTAAGCGATGCGGATTAACCGAAATGTAATAAATAAAAAGTACGCGAGATAAGTCTGATGGGTGCGAAGTACTTTTTGCTCTGTGCGCAGTATCCTTTGTGACGGTCAGCGCTACACCCTACTTCCGACAAAGGAACAGAATCGTTTTTACACAGCAGGCAACAGACATTTTACTGGCTATAGGTTTCAGTATTTTAAATGAATGGCAGATCCGTTCCTAATTAAACAAAATTTGCTACTGTCAAGTTAGAAGCTACGCGTAGATAACTGAAAACGGCTAATGCGACAAAAACATGTGCGAAGACAAAAAACATCTTCCACCTCAATAAACTCTCCGAGTGCTATAAATCTGTTGTCTTATATTTATTTCCATATTAAAAATATACAAGTAACGATAAAACTAAATAAGTCTCGATTTAGAAAGGTGTGAGTTAAAGTGAACATTAATAATTTTGCTTAAAAGATTCTTGGCTTCCAACCGGGTGAAAGTAGGCATGGGCAACGACGTTTCAAGTGTTGGCAGTGACCACCATCGAAACGTCATGACGATTGCCTACTTCCACCCGGCTGGAAGCCCAAGAAGTATGAAGCAACTGATACACCGGGAAAACTTTCTCTTTATTAGTAATTTGATTAGTCTGACGTCCCTTCTCCCAAATAACCCTTATCATATTCATTACTTGTAATTATATATAATTTCGGAGGAACTAGCAAGGAGTCTGAGGTCAGGAAATTGTGAGACTTTATCCTTTAGCCAGGTCACCCCAGGCCTTCCAACTTCGGCCTCTCAGAAATTCAAACTCTTACCGACAAAACGTTCCTTACATAACGCCGCGAGAAGTTTGTGGGAAGATTCAGTAGCAACGTTGAGATATCTGACTTCCTCGCCTCCTATTTCAATGGGATGCCCACCAACATTTCCAACAACCCTCCCTAGCAAACATCAGATCGCGATAAGATTTGAACACGTTACCTTTGACTTCACTGCTTCTTAAAACAGAATCCTCCCAAATATTGATGCAGGAGTGACGCAGAAACACGAATACACACTGCTGTTGCATAGGACCATATATACAAAACATGAGTGAGTACAACAATGCTAAATAAATTATTGAAGATTTATGAGTTTAAATTGTAATATGTACATTAATTTCAGTTTACCTATATATATTAATGCTTTAAAGATATGGCAAAAAATTAATTTACCTGATGAATTAGGGAAGTTCATATTTTCTGCTAACAGAAGGGATAATGTTACATTTAATACCATAGTAATCTTAAATCTGAAATTAATTTATATACCACTAACAATAAAACTAAGATTCCCGTTGTGAAATTTTTACATAATCTTTATTTAAAATTGAATCTATTTCCGAGGTAAATAGCAACTAGCTAATTGAGTGTAGATACCTTGTTATTGTACTGAAATGGAATCATACTGCAAGGAGAAGGAATAAAAACCCTACACTTTGCCGACGATATTTTAGTATTAAAGGTGTCAGAAGAAGACTTATTCTTTTTCATTGGCTCTGCAGCTCGTTGAGGGCCTGGGTCTACCGGGTCGACTGCGGACTGTCATCTTGCATGACGCATTCCGAATTTGAAGTGATACGTGATCAGCGTATCGTTCAGAAGAAGACTTGGCAACCATAATAAATGGCATGAACTTGGTAATGGAGAAAGAGTTCAATATGAGGATTAATAAATAGAAAATCAAGTAATGGAGTGTAGTATGGGGCACAGTTAAACAACAAAGGGTATTAGATTGGGAAGGTATATTTTAAAGGAAGTTAAGGAATTCAGGTACTTGTGCAGCATAATAAATAGGGATAGTAGAAGTATAGTAGACATAAAGAGTAGGATAGCACAGGCAAGAAGGACTTTTGGGAAAAAGAAAAATTTACGTACGGGTAATATATGTGTGAATATTAAGAAATAGTAGCTAAAAATATTCGTATGGAGCGGGGCGTTGTATGGGTCCGAAATGTGGACGATAGGTAATGCAGAAAGGAAAAGAATAGAAGCCTTTGTAATGTGGTGCTATAGGAGAATGCTGAAAATCAGATGAGTGGATAGAATCAATAACGAGGAAGTTCTAAACAGGATAGGGGAAGAGCGAGCAATATGAAGAGCTTTAAATTGATATTAGAGGAAAATATGTGGGGATGAATAATGCTATGCAGATCAGGGAGGATGTAGGAAAAGGCTTACGCAAGATAAGTTAGTATCAGGCCAGTTTTAGGACTGAATACCACAACAACAACTATATTACAAAAGGGTTTGCTTACAAACTTATAATTGCTTATAGCTTGTTAAATAAATTAATATCTTTAAGAAGTGTGGTAAATTTTTACGTTGTACGAAATTTTTGTTATTTGCAGGTCCGTGTTTTCGAGGATGGAGAGTCGTAAGGAGTCATTTATCTTGCATTGGGTTAGTTGGTCTACATGTGGGATTCATAGTTGTGCTTCACCATATTCACATTAGCGGGAGGGGGAAAGAGAATTAAAGAAAATGTATGAGTGAATTAATTCCGTCCGAGTGGTTGAATATGATTATTGGCAATGCAGTTTGCTCACTGCTGGAGATGATGTGAGGGAACTTCATGTTCGAGCAGTCCTTGGGTTTGCTTGGTTTTGACCGTCTACCTTCAGATTTAATATAACTGGTTGATTTTTTAAATTAAAAATAACCAAGCGTATTCTTGGGTGTTGGTCGTTCTTAGAGAAGGCATGATTGAGCGGTTTCTGCAGTGTTTTTAGCCGGATAATCTACAATGATAGATCCAACTTAGCTCTATATTACATTCAACAGTAAATTGTAGCATTTCGTGCTGGCATCATAAGTGAAACTTTAAAGCAGTGCCTTTTTAATGGTAAATTGTGTTGAAAATACTAGATGGTGCCACGAGGTCGTGGTCCATGTATCAATCATTATCAATATAATATAATTGATTTGATCAACATACACTCAATCAATTTCTGCACAGCAACACAGTTGAGATGGTGAGCCAACGCTATCTTTCAGGGTCCAAAAGTCCCCCTTTTTAATCACTTTTTAAAGTACGTTTGGTTTAAAAAAAACAAAGAGAATAATTTCATACTTAACAATAAATATTAGTAATTTATATATGTTTCGGGGCTGGAATTAGCTCAATTCAATACGCCAATAAATCCACCCGATAGTTCATTAGGATAAATAAATGAACAGATCCTCATCAGTAGAAACAGTAAATTTATAATTCACACTAATTATCACAATTAAAGACTGTATTGAAAGGAAATAATACACAATGCGCAGCCCCAAGCTCTAAATTAGCGCCTCTGGAGGCAGCTTTCATACCTTCGTTACTGGCATTTATTGTTAGATACATTACAAACATTCAGAATGATTGTTATAATGAAATAATGACTCAAAAATTCGATATTAATTAGAATTATATTTTAAAATTTTCATGCCATATCATTGAATTAAGCGAGCAAGAATTGAGATTATGGAAGTAGAAGTGTAAATTTTACAAGTAAAATTATGTAGTGGAGTTTTAAGCACGAAAAATCTCTATTAGTTTCAACATTAAATTGTAAACCAATTTTTTTATAAGCCCAAAAGTTCTAAATATTCAAAGATATGCAAATATTTAGAACAAAACCATTTCCACAAAGTTTGACATCTATTGTTTTTGTGGTTGTTAAAATGCTGTAAACTTATTCAAGAATGATTCTCACGGCCTTGAAAGATCAGTGGAAAATGCCTCATTATGTATCAAAGAGAGATGAACTACGTTTGTCACATTATTTTTTTTCTACTTCGAAAAGCTTTTACGGGTTGTTACACGCCTCAGTTACCCAAACAGGTTGTTTGAATCAATAAATGGTCACTTTCGCATCCTTCCATATTCATTAACAATCTCATTCAAAGTAAAATCAGAAGAACTTTGTAAATATTACATTTTATACGATACCTTGTATTTTTTCCATAAAAATAGGGAAAAAAATAAATGGAAAAGGAATCATACTGCAAGGGAAAGAAATAAAACCTTACGATTTGCCGACGATATTTTAGTATTAGGGGAATCAGAAAAAGACTTGGAAACTATAGTAAATGGCATGAACGGAGTCCTGGAGAAAGAGTTCAATGGGATGATTAATAGAGGGAAAACCAAGGTAATGGAGTGTAGGTTGGGAAACAGTGGAATAACAAAGGGCGTAAATGGAAAGAGATATATTGAAGAAAGATAAGGAATTTTTTTAATTGAGAAGCGTAATAACTAAGATTGGTAGAAGTATAGCAGACAGAAAGAGTAGGATAGCACAGGCAAGGAAGGGTTTCGCGAAAAGAGGGATTTACTTGCGGGTAATATAAGAGTGAATATTAGGAAATCGTTGCTAAAAATGTTCGCATGGAGCGTGGCGTTATATGGGTGCGAAACGTGGCGATAGGAGCTCCGGAAAGGAAAGGCATAGAAGCCTTTGAAATGTGTAGGCGAATGTTGAAAATCAGATGGGTGGATAGAGTTACTAATGAGAAAGTTCTAAAAAGAATAGGGTAGAAGCGAAAATATGGAGGACGTTAACCAAGAGCAGGGATAGATTAATAGGCCACGTTTTAATGCATGAGGGTCTTGTAAAATTAGCATCACAGGGAAGTGTGTGGGGTAAGAACAGAAGAGGGAGGTCAAGGATAGAATACGCTAAGTAGATTAGGGAAGAAGAATGGGTTGTGGTAGTTATGAGGAAATGTAAAGGCTTGCACAAGATGGTTTAGCATGGAGGGTTGCATCAGACCAGTCTTTGGACTAAATACAACAACAACAAACCTTGTATTGTATGTATGGAATTCATTTCAATATAGCTCAGAAAATATTTCAAATATGTGCGGGTGAACTGAGGGGACGTATTTATGACCATCAAGAATTGATTAGGCCTACTTACTGTCTGTCATACATTTGATGCTTTTACTGAGAAATAGTTCGCGTGTTGTGTCTTGATGCACGTTGTACTCCACACAACTCTAAAAGTCGGTGTCCAGCTAGCTTATAAATACTTGAGCCAAGAGAATAAACATTTATTGGTGGAATAATCGCTGAAGGAGACAAGAAGTTCTCCTGATAGGCTACATGAGGATGATACTGAAACAGACATCTCCCATTCAATCTTATAGAATGGGAATTGACAAGGGGGATGCGGAAGGTAGAGCAAGGTAGCAAAGGACCTTACCCATTGTTTCACCTAAAAGATATGAAGGGAAAAGGCAAAAAAAATGCATCAGGTAGACCGGGCATTGGGTACTATTCTAACGCTCAACCGAATGACGGAAGACGAATCTGCTGTGGGGTCGCAGTATTCCCTTCTCCGTGTCTTCACCAGTTTTAGGAGGCAGTTGGCCAACTGATCAAATGGGATTAGCGAACAACTCTTACTGCATGCCCAAGTTCTTCGACACCAGTACATGCACCTCCTGCATTTGAGTTCTTTGAAAAAAATAAGAAACAGCACGAGACCATTAGGAAGGATGGGCATACCTTTCGGGATACCTCATTCTCTCTCTTTCTCTCTCTGGTTTTAAGGTTCTCACATGCCGAGGTTCCTTCATCTGTTTTGGGATGTGTATGTAGGAAGACCTTGGGAATACTATAAGACTTTTTCATTGATCCTAATGGATCAGTCGGCCAACTGCCTCCTAAAAATGGTGGAAACACGGAGGGAATGCTGCGACCCCAGAGCAAAGTCGTCATGCCTGATGCACCTTTTCTAGGGTTTTACCTGAATTTCTTTAAGTGAAACACCGCGTAGGATCCTTAAACTATAGCCACGGGACCGTAGTCACCCTTGGCTACCTTACTCAACCTTCCGCATCCCCCTTTTTCGTTTCCCCTCCTATGCTATTAAAGGGAAATTGCCTGTTTCAGGATCCCCCTCACGAAGCCTGTTAACTAAAGAAAAAAGGCAACACTCCTTGAATAGCATAGGATTGGCATTGAAAAGAGGGGATTTGGAAGGCTGAGCAACGTAGCCAAGGGTTGACTAGGATCCCCAGGCTATAGCTTAAGGTTTTTCCCCGTTGTTTTTTAGATAATATTATTATTTTAAACTTAGTAATCAGTATTGGCAGTTAGAAATGTTTTCAGTTCGTATTCGCTGTAGCGGATCTGGCGACCACTACCTGGTGCTCTTTACAATTCCCTGCATCCATGCCAGGCAGCCTGGTCCACAAACCCTTAGTCGCGTCTAGGGTTCAATTTAAAATTTATGCGGTCTGTAACTTAGGTAAACCATACCTCGTAAATAAAGGATCAAAAATTTTATTCTAATCATTAAGTGTCCCGATTCTACTCCAAAACATTACTCTGAGTTAGATCTTTGTTATACCTATAATTTTCCTTGTACGATAAATTTTAAGAATTACTCGTTTTAAATACACGTTAATTTTTTAATAATAATATTAATGTTTTGTTTAATATTTGTATTAAAATAAATCTTTCTATTACAATACTAATAAAGGCCAAAAACAGACAAAAATTAGTGAAAAATTAAATATAATTGAAAAGCAACTACATGTTTTGGTCCTCTTCAGGTTAAACTGAATTGCAAAGCACGAAATTATAACATTACAAAGATATTGCAGTAGAGACAAAGAATACAATAAATAAAGATACCAAAAGACAAAAATATTTAAAGAAACTAAAATAATAATTATACATTTAATACATTACATTTCATAAATGAAGATATTATACTACTGTGCAAATCAGTGACGGTTTTTACATTCCGAGTATTAATGTTGTGTTTTATGTGGAGCACTTTTGAAACTAATCAAGGATTTGTAGTTACTGTCTTGGTCTAAAATTTGGAAATTGTCCCAGTCAATAGGGTGGTTCGAATCTAAAATGTGTTTTGAAATAACGGATAACTTGTCTTGTGACAGCTTAATATTAGATCTGTGTTCCTTGATGCTGGTTCTGGTGGCTCTTTTAGTTTGGCCTATGTATACACTAGGACAGTCATTGAGATTTAATTTATAAACAACATTATGAATTTTGTTTTTATCAACTGTTTTTATCAATGGTGAATACATTATTGGATGATTTAGTTATGAGCTGGATGTTGTAGCAGTGGAAAAGGTTTTTCAGAGAATTGTGTAATGGTTGGTGGAATGGCATAGTAATGTAATTTGATGTGTTTCGTGGGATTGGTGTGTACTTAAAATAAAGGAGTATATTAGAACCTTTGTTATGAAATTGATGCAGATGGAAAGTAGGGGATGTGGAATTATGCAAACATTAATTTTTTGAGTACTATAATCTTGATCACATTCTTGATTGACTTCGATGGCGGAGAGTTATTTATTTGCATTGGTAGTTATATTTTATGGAACGCGTAAGAAACCGTAAGGCGCTGTTTTTACAAGACGCTAATAAGAAGCAGAATGCGTTGCTGTGATGTACCTTGCGTAGGAAGCGAGAGATCTTGTCGCCGTGCTCCCACGCGGTGACAAGTCCTCTGCTGCTGTTGCACTCAATGCCACGGCTCCCGTTATTAAAAATCTGCCCGCGACGGAAGTTGCCTCGGAATAGGTCCGGCTTTTTACGCAGAAGTTTGTTGAAAGCCTCGACCAGCACGAAGACGGCGTCGTACATGAGTGCCGCTTGCGCCTGTCAACAAAAGACACAATCAGAATTTACACAGGCGGCATATTTTAATATAAAGTTACCAAATCTTTGTTACATAAAAATGTTCCTTAGATTAAATTAAAAATGCCTAATATCCTGGGTACTTATGCTTACAACGGGAAAGAAGATAAGATATCGTTTTATAATTAATTAATTTTCTGACTTTCAAATAAGAAAAATTCTACATAATGTAAAGGCTCATACAAACGATAAATAAGAATAATTCGTTCCTCAACGTCTGTTTTAGATCACGCGATAAAGAAAAGGGAAGAACTCAACCTAAAATACAGACGATACCGATGTCTTATCGGAAGATATTTTAGCCTGTCATTACCAAGTAAATTAAAAGTATAAAATCAAATAATCAAACCTACATGGCTGTACGGTATACAGCTTTGCGGTTGTGCCCAAAACAATCACGACAAGACCATACGAACCCTTCAAAATAAGCTTTTACGTCCCATGTTAAATGCACCATGGTACGTACGAAACACTGACATCCACAGAGACTTCTCTAAGACGCCAACAGTCAAGGAAGAAATAAAGAGGTTTGCAGGGAAACACGAAGCCAGACTACACCAGCGTGTAAACTCGGACGTTTTTCAGCTATTGGAGAATCACCATAGTTACCGAAGACTGACGAGGACCAAACGTTTTGAACTCGTCTAAGTCCATCGAGGCGAGGGAAAAGTGAAGTCAGAACATTATTAAAACCTAAATAGTGTCGTTGGACAAAATTTAGTACATAAGAACCTAATATTAATAAATAACAAAAGAAAATTAATGGTTGATCTTTGAGACCAGTTTTAATATGCAGAGCACCAATCGGTGTTTTTTTAGAGGAAAAAAACGTCTGTTTTACAATTATAGATCACATCAGGGATACACGTTTTCAAAAATACGGTTAATTTGATATCACTCACCTATATCGGGGTATACGAGTGCATATTAAACTCAATTAATATTCCTCCTTAATTTATTGTTATGTTTTGCTTCTATTTAGAGGAGCTTAGCATGTGGTATTCGCAGTCCTTTCAGCGCGTGATGAGATAGACAATTGTAGAAAAACGTTTCGGGATTTAATATCAATAATTACTGTCTGTAGTTATCCACGCAATAACAACTCTTTTTTAATTTAATTTAATTCCCAATTCAATGAATAAATTAATATTTTCAACTGGTGCACAGCTTTGAAGGATAAGAGAATGAATTAAAGTATCAGGATGAAAAATATCGGCCAGACAGGGAATTTGAAATAACCAGGGACCTTGAATGGATTCTTTATTCAATTAAACTTCTAATAATTTGTAATATTTATTTAGTGCTACAAATAAGCATGATACAGAAAAGTAGTACAAAACACTGAAATACAATTTCTGGAACTTTAAACTAACTAAAGCCTGTGATCGATAGTCAAGAGATATCAAAAAACGATTTAGAGCAATTGAATGGTCTTATACACGAGTACATGATAGAAAGGATTTTAGAAGGCACTATTCACGACTCTTACGAATTATAAACAAGCATTGATTTTTAAACATGTTTAAAATAAAAAACTGTATAAATTTTTAGCTCAAATAAACACGTATTTAATTGCCATGTATAATACTTGATTAGAAACTAAAGTGTTAAATCGGCACCTGTGTGCGACACCTATTTCCTGGTTTGGGAAGAAATTAATAAACGGTAACGGCGCTAAATCTCCATAGAATCAATGATAATTGATTTTACACTACTGAAATTGCAGGAGGACGTCTGATAGCGTCAAAAATAAAATTAAGTAACAGAAAATATAAATTTTTAAGGTCAGAGGATTTTTAATATTAAGGGGTAATGTTTATAGAAAATTAATTCCAATTACAACCTCGTATTTATGGATCTATAATACAAACCTATAACGATATTTTGAGGATACTTATAAGGAATACCAAAAGATTAGAAATACCTTATTATTAAAGACACGTCAGGTTTTCGGATTAAAATATAAACAAAGGTCGTTCAAAGTCAGGAGAATGATTATCTTGCTGCGTGTAGCATAGTTTGTTACCGCTCCAACTACAAGAGCACAGAAAAGCAATACACTGCAGTTATAATGAACTGAGAACACAAAATAAATTGATAAGTAAAACAAACGAAACTTAGAACTCATAAATAACCATTAATAGATCTTATTCGTAGAATTTCATAGACATTCATGTGAATTTGTACGATTATATTTTATTTATTACGACAGGATGCCCAGAAAAATTATTCTGGTTATAAATATTAATAGTATTAACTATAAACATTGCGGCTATTGTTTCAAGATCATAATTAAAGAATTTTATGTATATTATGTATTTATTAAATCTACAAATGGGCAGATGATCGGTGGCAGATACACAGAACTTAAACAATAACTAATAATCTGGTCATAAGGCCCATATTTAACCTACAATTGAGTGTATAATTATATTCAATATAAATAAATAAGCGTGTAATCATATTATTAGAAGATGTATTTTTAAAAAGAATAATATTGTTTTTGCCTGAAAAAAAACACTGGTAATATATTTTACTGTAGTGTATTTTTAGAGATTTTGCAGCAATGATCACTGCAGTACACTACACTAAACCTAGATTAAGTCTAAATTTTCTTTCTGTTAGAGGAAGTTCCCCAAACACTCCTACAGGCAGATTGTTCCAGTCAATAATTGCCCTATTTAGGAATGATTATTTTCCAATGTCTGTTTTTTGGTGCCTTGCTTGTAATTGAAACAGGTGATCACGCCTCCCGTTCCGAGTCGATTCTTTCATTCTATCTCGGATTCCCTGCCAAGGTTTTTGACCTGCAAAGACTATGTAGGAAATTTGTAGCCTAGCTCTTTCTCTTCTTGTCTGTAGCGTATCCCACCCTAGTCCCTTTACCTTTTCGTTCCCATGCCCAGGTCCTATTTGTACGAATTTTGCGGCCCTTCTTTTCACCCTTTCTAAGGACTCTATTTGACCTACCCTATACGGATCCCAGCATGCTACACCATGTTCCATAAGTGGGTGTACTAATGACACAAACAGTTTCACATAAGAACATGCGTGAGTATTCTTTGTTGTTCGCCCAATTGCAACGCCACATATGCAAAAAAAGCAACCTCTCAGCGTAAAGCGTTTCGTTTTAGGTATGTTACGATGAACGTTTTTATTGTGATTCCTCATATGACAAAAAACATCCGCCCATGATATATGTCCCATCTGAAACATTCTGGTCAAAGGTCTCTGAAGGGTGGCAGGCAAGGAAAAAATCTGCAAGAGAAAAGTTGTAGGGTTTCGAAGGGAGCATTCGATGCACGCATTATTTTGAGCTTTCAAGCTCATATAGCAAGCATAAGCGCAAAGTCCTGTTTTTAAAAGGCAACATTTTTCACCCTCCTTGAAACTTTTACGTCTTGATTAAGTAATTTCAGACAGTCCACCATTTATGTCATTATCACTACTAAAACAGCCACAAAAACGAAGGAAAACGTAGATAACTAGGATACCGTTCTCGATATGTCCGAGTAATGGCTTGATACACTCTTCTAAAACGAGTAAAATATCGACAATTTCACTGGTTGAATGCACCGTGTTGTGATACTATTTATTCTAGTTGAATTGTCACTGATTAGAATAAACGCATCCTTCAAGCAGTCGGAAAATTTTATGTTTATTTACAGGATACCGTTCATGCTTAAAAGTCAGATGAATATGCTGTCCGCAATATCTTTCTAAGTGAAATGTTGCAGCTGGAAGATGAGTTTCTTCATCGTGAAGGTTTCAAGTTTTGATCTAAGAGGGAAGGTAAATTCCATAACGTTAGAGCCTGGGGATCAGAATGTCCCCATGAATTTGTACAATTTCGTGAAGATTCCTCAAACGATTCGTACGCTGTGCCCCGACGTGAAGTGTATATACCATTTTTATTTGACGAAACTACTTTTACAGGGGTTACGTTTCTGGATATGATATAACAATTACTCTTTTTACAGTTTAAAAGTGAACCTGGAATCTTAAACTGTCAGCAAAATGGAGCACCTAGCCACTGGCATCTCTTTGTACGAGTGGTTGAACGTCGTTGGATTAGTCGTAATGATCGAAACGAAAGAGCTCTTTTCCAGTGGCCTCCTCGTTCACCTCACATCAGGCCAGGAAATCTTTTCCCTTGGGGCTTTATGAAGGTTAGTGTCTTTGTTCCGCCACTATCTAATGATGCTCTAGAGTTCAGGAACAGAACTGAAGAGGCTATATCTTATATTATTCTGGACGTATTAACGAGAGTGTGGATTTTAGGTTGAATTTGTGTCGTTTAGCTAAAGGTGAAATTGAAGATTTACAAGAGAAACTAGGTTAGTTTACATTTAGTTTGATGTATTATTTGTTTTAAATAGTATTACTTAAACTGGTATAATGTACTATTAAATGTGGGGCCTTCTTTTATGGACTATCTTTACGTATGATTAGTTCAATATTATAAGCGAAACCCATGAGTTTACAGTAATAGTTGCATTACTTTATGGGAACCCTATTTTTTTTAACTGCACGTGGTACGATTTTAACACGTCTTAATGCATACTAATTTTTAGGATTCAGTAAGTTCATTAGAGTGCTGTTTAATCGTATACTATTTGACAGTAATGGGCAATTTTGTTGAGAAATTAATTTGATTTACAAAGAAAAGCTATTAATAGTGTCAATACAAGACTATAATACATTTATATGAAGAAAATAATGTACTTATGCCTACAATAAATATTTTAAGTTTATTAAAACAAAAGGGAAAAGTTCTTTCTAATGATTCAATTACAGACTTTGTAGATTCTCTGATTTTACATTTTATTACTAAAAATATTGCTCCTTTCAGTTCCATCTAATTTTTAGTACTTAAAGTAATCAGGAGAGCAGACAGAATAATTTTTACATTATCAAATACTAAAATAATGTAAAAGTGAGGCTCAGTGAGGGAGTTGTTAACACGATTTCGGTGAAATTCAACGCCTATAATTAATCACACCATTTCGGATTGCCGTAGGGCAATATGGCATGGCTTAATTTCAAATTGAAAACAGTTCAGCTGAAAGTTCGTATTTCTACATATTATTAAATTTTTACGCCACTTGACTTGGATTACATATTTTTTCATACATAAAGTAAAAATTTAGCATTGCTTAACTGGGAGAAACATGTTTTATGAGCAAATTCCACAAAGTAAAAGCGGTGAACTTCTTCCTCTCCTTTTTAAAGGCTGCAATGTAAGCGCCACAAAGACAAATAATTCTGACAGGGCATAATTAATTTTTTTGTATCATTAAATATTTTATACTGAAATGGATTAAATTATTTTCCGTTTGTTCTCAATCCGATATAGACGAAATAAACGCAGGTGGGTTCAAGATGAATTTCTGCTCAAACTAGGAACAATACCGTTTTTAAATTATCAAATACTAGATTAATGGGGGGGGGGGGTCAGGGAGATTGTCGTTGGCACGTTTTATACTTTGGAGCTGTGAGATAAATTTTACAATTTATAAATAAGATAGAAGGTAGCACAGCATTATTTGACGAAAAATATTTATCGTCTAGATGAATGTATTTATTAACTACGCGATAGGAAAATCATGATATCAACAAAAAATTCAACCTTCAAACATCAAGTAAATGATAATTAATGCACGTATTATTAATATTATTTTCACCATTTTGTAAGGCAATCCTTTATTTCCCGTATCGGATTACTAATACCTCTAATACTCTTGTGTTACTTTAAGTAAAAATTATATAAGAATAAGTTGTTTGTGTTAATTGCAGCACTAACGTGTCCATGTGCAAATCCAGAATGTTCCTGAAAATTATAACCGATTTCAGCATTTAAAGACGAATAGGATCAATGTAATTGTATTTACAGACGTATCAAATATTAAAACTGTTTCAAAAGCTCTCTCGTGTAAAGAACGTAATTGGAATCTACAGACCCATTTGGCTTTAAAGAAACGAACGTATTAATGCTCTGCTGAAAAGTTGTTTGATGCAGGTAATTCCGTTTATACGTTTTTCTTTTAGCATTTGGTATTTATTTCTTTCCAGGCTTTTGCCTTTACAGAAACGAGTTAGTGAAACTTCGGTTCGGTGTTATTACAAACCCTTTTATTTCTCAGTCATTTATGCGGAACACCGGAGTGAGAGTATAGGACCGGATGGGCTAATCGGGAAAAGCTCAGGAAAGCGAAGCGCGCCACTGAAGCGGCAATACAGGGGAAACGATTTGCCACGTCTCTCTCTCTCTTTTTTTTAATGGAGCCCGGATAATCCAGTCAGATTATTTTCTAAGTTCACGCGCGGTTTATCCGAGGAGCTACAAGCGATTCTGTTAGGTAGGTGTCTGTAATAGATATCTGAAACTGAACTACTTCTCACGTTTTATTCAATAAAAATACTAAAAAATTCTCATAAAAATTGCAGCGTTTTGCTACAATAACCCTAATATTTTATTTCAAGAATATGGAATTGATAATTTCACTTTGTGACATTTTTGTCGTAATGGATTTTTAATGCCCTGTTTAATCTTTCATTTTATAAGTGAGAGAGTTCACTTTCAGCAAATGAAATTGATCTGAATCAGTAAAAAATATATTGTTTCAGAATATCAATTGAATAAACATTTTTATTTGGGATTTGTCAATACATTATTGATGAACACTCGCTATCTAAATTGATTCAAAGCAATTTTCTGGTTCCGCAGGAGAAACCAAAATATATAAATATTATGCACTTATTTCCGATAATTGAACGTTTTATTTAAGCAAAATATATTTTCAGTACTTAGAAAATATATAAAAATGTATACGTCTCGAGAGCAGCGCACACACTGCGCAATATAAACAGACGAGTCGGACCGTTCACAGTCAATTTGATTTGTTTATTAAATTTTTCAAAGTGTGTCTTAAACTCTCGAATTGTTTTGGTGAAAATATTTCAATGGGAAAATGTCATCAAGGCCTATGAATATTACGCAAATTCTAATAGTGAAACTAAACCAGACCTTAGTTTAATAATATTCATAAACATAGATCTTCTGAATTACAAAGTTGTCGTTTAAACATAAATATTCCGTTTTCTGTATAGAGCACAATATTTGTTTCAAGAAAAAAATAATGTAATTTGCCATAGCACGTAAGTCGACCAGATGCGAACTTGTATTTTATTGACGTAATTCTCATTTTTATGCACAAAATGTAAGCTGAATGTGTCCTTGTTTCCTGCTATTTTCTACAATTGTTTTACTGAAACATTTTAAGACTGCGAGCATCTGGGTCGTAAAACTTTTATTCGCCACTGAATGGAGGTAATCAGGTTCTACTTACAATGAACAATCTTGTTTGTAGCGCATAAACGTTTTCGCAATATTTTAGGTACTTATACATTGAGAATATTTTATTTCTTTCCATTTCGCTATAAAAAATAATAGTTGCACTTAGTTTGTTTCTACTTACCTGTAAAAATGTTTCGTTTTAAAATTATAAAATAAGAAGCTACAAGAGAGTGATATATTAAATGTTAGATTCTGCTAACATAAATTGGAATGTAAGTTAATTCGACCACAGAAAACGAAAAATTAATTTGATTTCCTGGTAAAAATCCTCAGATGTCGCTCAAAATTAGCAGTCTTATTATTATGACTCAGTAATTAATCGTAATAACCCAGCGAGAACTTGTTAAAGCAACCCTCAGGTAATTGAAAAGTAATTGGAAACGACTACGCCTGCCATATCTGGAGGTCGTATTGCAATAACGAGAAATTTCCACTAAATTATTTTAATTTATTGTATTGTTGCAGAGTGAATTAAAAAGTTGTATCGTTTTAAATTTTAGGGACGCGTTATAACCAGGGGGAATTAATCGTACTTGTATTCTGGATTTGTGATAAACTCATAAAGGAATGAAGTAAAACCAACACAGGATCAAAATGTAAACCAATATTCAGAACGTAATAATAAACAAAACTAATTGTATCTGTATCGGGGTGAATTATTGCCTCAGAATTCTTTTTTATTCTTATAAATCTCCGCATAAAGTTGTTTAACTAAAACTTAATCATAATTGTTAAAATAAAAAAATAATTAATATCAATCACTCCCATATACCAGGAATAGATATTATTCTCGGAATCATGTGTATCAATTTTCTGCAAAGCCCTCCCCACGTGTAGTCTTCATCTTTGTCATTACATTTTGAAGTAAGGCATTGGAAATTTTGAGAAATGCACTATCAATTACAGAGATCTCAAATAGTAATTATTGAACGCTAATAATTGACGGCTCAGTATCTATAGGTAATGGTAATAGTAATAGGGGTGATTTACCCAAACAGTATTTATTACTGTTTCTTAAGTAACATGTGTACAGCACAAAGCTTGATAATTTTCTCCACGGTTCAGACTGAACACAGAACTTCATTTTACCTTCTTCAAGCTGAACTACAATTTAACTGGAAATGTCGAATATTCTAATTAAATTCAGTGATTTCAATCATATCTAATTCAACAGTAATGTCGGTTATTTTCGCGTTACATTTATGTAACCCCATCTACTGGCCAAAAATATTTGAAACTATATAACAATAACGGGAGAAACAACATTAATCTCATTAACTACGTAAACTGTTTATTGGAGGCTGGTAACGGTCGTTTCTTCATCTTTTAAAAATTACAGCCGGTTCACAGCCACTCCTAGTGGTTGTAATTTTGTCTTGCCTTCATAGTGTTTGTTTACGCATTGTAAGGAATATGTGTACAATACTTGGTAGATAATGCTCCACGAGTTTAAAATTGTACGTGGAACATAAACGTACACACACATTCACATAAACACCCACTTTTATAACTGAAAGCCGCTTACGCGCTTTACTACTTCACTGCGCAAAAACTGAAGTCTTCACAAGAAATAGCGAAAGTAATTATCTAAAGAAGAAATTAATAACAAAACTATTTTTATTTCCAGGCAAGGCTTTTTGAGTAATGTAGTTTAAATTGTCTTCAAATAATTTCAAACTGTTATACTTTTCAGACGTCTCTTTGAGGTGCTGCGAAAATTTTAACAGAATCCTTCCCCTCAATTTAGCGCCGAGAAAAGCGTATTTGATAATTATGAATAACTCGACAGTTGATTTTCTTTCTGGTAAAGATTTCTACAATCGTAGTTGCCTGCTAGACAATATAATATGAATCTTAACAGTTGTTATCTGCTGCATTAATTTGTAAATTAAATAACTTTCGAAATAATATATATATCGTCCATTCTTATTCGAAGTGTATTTTAATTTCGAGGAATATTTTATGATGTATTTCAGAAATTATTTTTTTTCGGTGTTATTAGACCACAATACTATTACTAAAAATACGTGAGAAAAATTGGGAGTTTCTTGTACACGGAAATTTTTTAATTAAACTTTACTAGTATGATACATTAGTATTTACACACCTTACAGCGTATTTCATTCGAACGCGATTAAAATAGTTTGTTATTCATCATTGCTTGACACGTTTATTGCCGCAGTCAGATGATTCGCAGAAAACACCTAATTCAGGTTTTATAATGTTCTCCCTCCATCTCTTTTAGGTGATTCACCGGGTAGAATCCTGAATTCCCTTCCTATGTTATTAAAGGGGACTTATATGTTTCAGGATCACCCACATGAAGTCTGTTAACCCTCAAAAAAGTAGTCATCCCTTGGCTACCTTGTTCTAACTTCCACATCCCCCCATATGTCATTTTCCTTCCTTTGCTATTAAAGGGGAATTGCCCCCCCTCAAAAAATGCTCAAGAATTTTCCTAAAACTTATTAACTACGATGTAAACACGGTTTTAGGAACATGAAAAGTTACACTTAATGCAGGCCAGCTTGCGAGTTGCAATTGTTGAGGAACTGACGCAACTTGGGCCAACAATGTAGTCTGGCGAGACTAGGAGAGTCGTCATGGGGTAACGGAAGGAGCAGGTTGTGTCGGCGCAACGTTGGGGCATCGAACAACGAACAGGGCAGGAGTTTGGAATGTGCTGACGGACATTGAACAGTGGAGAATTAACATGCTGCTTTCGGCGAGCCATGGAATGGCCTAGAACAACGAACAGCGGCGAGACATCGGTTAGGCTACGACGTCTGAAGGTGTGGAGGACGACGAACGGGGTACCCGAGAATTATTCAAGAGAAGTGAAGGAACGCTGTGGAAGAGAGCTGATCTACGCATAGCTGAGGGGTCAAGTGTTCCAGTGACCGCTACGTGGATATCTTCGAGAGGTGTGTGTGTGTGTGTCTGTGTAAAAAAGCAGAGTACGGTGTGTATGGAGAAGTGGAAGTACGAGTAAGAAGACAGGTTCCACAGGTTGGTGGCAAATAAATGTATTTTGCGTAATCTTTTGTTTTGGTTTGTGTGTTCTGTATTTTTTTTAAAATGGAAGAAGTACAGGAGGGTATTGAGAAGGCAGAGGACTATATGCTCAGGAAATTGTCCCTGGTACTTAATAAGATATTTGATGAGCGGTTGGAAGATTTCAATAATAGTGTTCAGAAAATGCAGGTAAAGTTGAGGGCTGATTTAGACAGAATGGCTGAGTTTCAAGGTCGGAAGTGTGAGGAATTGGAGAATAGGTTAAGTGGAGAATGTAATGAGAGGCATGTGCAACAAGAAGAAGGATTAGAGGAAAAACTGCAACAAGTTACAAATGGAATATTTGATGAGTTAAAATCTTCTGAAAGGTGTGTACAGGAAAATGTGGAGGAGAAGGTGAAGATGGTAAAGAAGAGAGTTCAGAACGTAGAAGTAGAGCGGTGTGTAGATATGAATTGTGGTATCATAGAAAGGAACAGGATAGTAATTTTAGAGAAATCGTTAGAAAACTTAAATGACCAGTGGAAGGCGATTTCAGTAAATAACATGAATGTGACCCCAAAGGGAGGAAATTTAAAGCGAAAAAAATGGCGAATTGTCAAACGTGGGGGTTAAGTTAAGAAAGTTGAAGTGGAGGTTAATCATAATGTTTAGAGGGACATAAGGTTGTTAAAATTAATTGATGTATTTGCAAACCAGTTTAAGAAAAAATTTAAACGTGTAGAGCATCAGATGAAAGCTGATAAGTGTGAAGGTAATGCGAACGCATTGAACGAGCAGGTTAAAGGACAGCTGATCATGTTTGTAAACAAAGACGAGTATGATAAAAACAGAGTAGGAAGAAATTTGTATGTGTTAAGGAATTGTGGTGGTTATAGATTTCCTTGGAACCCAGGTGGAAAAAACCCAATGCGGTATTTTGGTAAATGTAAAAAAAGTGTTACATTAAATGCCAAAAATAGCTGTTCTGCCAGATGTCAAATGACTTTGTAGTAGTAGATGTAAGAAACAGCTGATGGCAGATAAAAAAAATTATGTACTCCAAACGTAATTAGCTGTAAAAATCATGTGGTCAGTTGACTGTTTTCGACGTACATCAAAGAGCTGAATGTCAAACTAATAAATGTCATATGATACATTAAAAACAGCTGTGAATTAGTAAAATTTTATGTAAACACATTGTAAAGAAACAAATGTTCTGTCAAAAACAGCTGATTGAAATTTAAATTGTGAAATGACAGAGTAATACGGACAGAAATCTGCTGTTATTCCCAAAGATTCAGCCAACTGTTAATAGATGTAAATGTCAAGTGTTTAAATTGATTTACATTCACTTTAAGAAAGTCTCCCAAACAACACATTAGAGAAAATGTGTGGTAAGAAAAAAAATGTAAATGGAAAAATTGTTTGGAAACATAAAATGTGTAATTAGAATTAAAGTTGGTTAATTGAGTGATTGGTATATTTACTCAATGTTTGCTCTTATGTAAGAAAATTGTAATTAGTTCTAAGTGAATTTTTGTAAATATTTTGTAATTTTGATTAAGGGCGTTGGTTATTCATATTGATTACGACTGTGGTTCACTGAGTGTCATTTTAAAAAATTGTACAATTTTTTTAATTTATTGGGGGCGGGGAAAATGTAACATGAAAAGTTACACTTAATGCAGTCCAGCTTGCGAGTTGCAATTGTTGAGGAACTGACGCAACTTGGGCCAACAATGTAGTCTGGCGAGACTTGGGGAGTCGTCATGGGGTAGTGGAAGGAGTAGGTTGTGTCGGCGGGACGACGAGGAATGACCACGCCCTGCAGATATAATTGTTTCTTGTGCTCTGTTTGGAATTAAAACTATTAAAATCTATTTTTGGTGTTTTTCGTGAAAAATACCTGGCTGCTTGAGGAATTGAAAAATCCTCGAACACGGAGGAACGGCGGATCTTCTACAATAACAATGCCACATTTTAAAGAATGAAGCTACTTCGAGCCTAAAATATCTTTCACGTATAAGGCAGCATAGAAAAATGAGTTTCTTTCAAAAAAATATTTGTAACACAGTTACGAAATATTGAATTAAATCAATATCATTTCAGCGTTATCTTGTGAATCCCAATTGTTTCGATGTGTGTGAGGACAAGTTCGTCTCTACTACAGCAAGAAAGGGGTATTTGTATTGGTGGAGTGGTTATAAGTCTTAAATCAAAGGTAGGTGATTCGATTTTATCTGGAAAAAAACCAAAATGTTCGCCGCATGGACGCATTGGAAAAATTTGATCGTGATGGAATTCTGAAGCCGAAACAAGTTGAATTGAAACTTATGCGCTGGATATTGATGTACGACGGTCGTTCAGAATTTTTATGCTAAAGAACGTCTCATAGCTTTAGAGGAGACCATTATAGTTAACGTTCAAGAGTAAAATATTTTCTCCGAACAAAGGGGGAAAACGGTGTTTAGAGACTTTTATCTTGTAGTCAAGAAGTTGAACAATCAACCTGGTTGTGGGAATTGGTCTAGTCCCGCTGGTTGGCTTTGTGAAAGTAAATCCACGGGAATCCGCACATCCGTACGACAGCAAAGCAGGAGACCTCGGCTACGAGGTGCTGCTGTATATTAAGACTAAAAACTACAACCTATATGAAATGCATATTTCCCAGGCAAAGCACGTATACATATCATAAAGTTACACAGCTATCTGACTTTATGATTTCAATTCTCACTACCCCATAAAACCCTGATGATTTCTTCCTCACTAAACAGGGAGATTTAACAATCTGACTACAACATTATATAGCATTAATAATCATAAATTATTCGATACTTTATTGGTCACCACATGTGATACCATAATATAATACATAATATTAAAAATAATATCTGAAACAATTATTTTTATAAGATAAGTTTTGTTTGCAATTGAAATCTCCATAAATTTACTAAGGTTACAATTTTCAAAAATTATTTATCATTTACAGTTTTGTGGAGACAAATACATTACTTTAAGTACGTTATCTCCACTCACTTCAAACAACGAATAAATAAAAGCGCAGAAAGATCTGTCGTGAAACTTCCTCTCAATATTAAATAGGGAGAAACTATTGCCAAATAGAAAATGTAATTTATTAGTTTATTAATGAATATATTTAAATTAATGATATGCTTAATCTAAGGAAGTAGAAATACTTCAATTGAAGGTCAGTAAAGCATATAGCAACATGCTTAATTTAATATTGCAAAAAATTAATGTAAACTATAATTATTAAATATTGTAACGTAAAAGGGGAAACCTTTATTTATTGTTGCGTTATTTTGCCCCATCTAACTGCAGCTATGTGCTCTCGTAGTATAGTAGATGCGTAAGTTTTCATAAATTCGAGACTCGATTGTTAGGGCCCTAGGTAATTTTACCAGAAGAAAACTACCAAAATAACACACCATTTATTCATTAGAGTTATGAGAAAAAGTAATCTAAAGTAGGGCGTGGTTATTACACAATCAAACACAACTAACACGGACATCGGGCAATTCGCCAGAAACACGAAGAAACAATATTCGTCATCGTAAATCAAATCAGTTCCACTTTCTAAGCTTTTGACTTTCCTTTGACCTATGCTATTAAAGAAGAGTTGCCTGTTTCAGGATCACCCTCATGTAGTCTGTTACCCAAAAAAAAGGCCGACTTAACCGCTCTCTGGGGCGGAGCTCTAACTTACGTGTTATAATATATTTGATAAGGAAGTAACTTGTACTGTACGGTATTACGTAATCAAGGGACGGTTAAGATTTTTTGGAGAACTTTTTCAAATTCAGTTTCATTTAATTCTGTTAAAATTTGTAAGTTATAAATGCCAAGTAATATGAGAAAATAAAATAAAAATAGTAAGCAGTTGGCATTTGTTAATCTTAAGAAGAATTTAAATACTTAGCATTAAAAGTTTAATAATTTATTCTGAAAATACAAGCTTCATATTTGGATATTTCACATACCTCCGGGGTGCATAATTATTCAAAGTAAAAGAAAATGGGGGTGAAATACAAATTTTTGAGCTTTTGTGTCTCTAATATAGCATAGTTTTTCTAACACACACCTCTGGAAACATATCTTTTAGTGTTCAAATAGAATGTTGTTTAGACAAAAGCTTAAAATTTTCTTTATTTCATTAACAAGTTACCATGGAACACTACTCTGCTTAACGAGTTGTGCATAAATGATTTCCTTTTAGGCATTTTACGAGAAAGACTGATCACTTGTATTTTCATTAGATCACTTGCAGTTTCGTGTCATTAGCATGTTCGTTTGATGGCGAAATTTCTAAATCAAAACCGATTTAATTAATTGTTCCCTTCACCGGAATCTAATTAAACAAAGGCAAACAGAGGAGAACATAAAGATATTTATTCAAGCTAAAAGTCGATTCTACCCTTTAGCTTTCCCATTGTCAATAACCCCAAGGGTAATTTGATTACGTTGCGTAAATTCAGCTTCGTAGAAGGTCAGGCATTCGAAATCTAAACAGTCGTAGTCTCGTTACTCTGTAAATTAAAGGTATCGTAGAATTCCTAATAATTTGCACAGAGAGCGAATTTAGAAATTTAATACGGTGTTATTTGCATTTGAATAAAATGAATTTTAAATTACTGAAATGATGTAATTAATTAAGAAATGAAGGCTTCGTTTTTAATTTTATAAAACTTAATTTAACACACCGCATTTCGTTTCTCAATTTTGTGCAAACAATTTGTGATCATTAATAAATACTATTTGGGTAGCAAGTATTGCCCAGTTTCTTATTTATTTTAGCCCGTTACAGTAGAGCAAAGAAAACGGTCCGGTCGACATTTTCCCATTCTTCTCAAATTTAGCGCAATATAGTATTTAATTCTTCGCTGGTTCTTGTCAATACAAACGTTGACAGATTCAATGTATGAACTTTTACCTTTTTACACCCACTCCCACAACAATGGAATAGCTGATTACAGGAGACGCTGAGAAAAAGGGAAACCGCAACCTGACCGAAGAAGACATTGTTTCTTTCTTTATATAACATTGACATTTTTATCATTAACAATTACTGCACCCAGTCACCACACTACATGTTTAATAAATAACAGTATCACAATTGAGTCAAGAAAACTGTTGGAAACTTACTTGAGTACAGAAAATTAGCCTAAAAAGCCAGTTCACTTAATTCTTCGTAACGTCTATCGAAGCGAAAATGTACCCGGTAACCTAAGAGAGTCAAATATACTCAAACTATCTATTTTAGTTACTCTATACACCCACCTATAGCACCACATTTAAAATGCTTCTATTCGTTTCGTTTCCGCAACTAATATCGTCCACGTTTTGCACCCATATAACGTCAGGCTCCATAAGAACAGATCTGACAAATTATATTACCCTAAAGTAAATTCCTCTTCTTCGCGAAAGCCTTTCTTGTCTCTGCCATCCTACTGTTTACGTCTACTATACTTCTACTATCCCTAGTTATTACGCCCCCCTATATCAGAGCCCCTTACTTCCTTCAAAAAATCCCTTCCTAATCTAAAACCCTTTGTTGTTCCACTGTAACCTTGGTTTTCCTTCTATTAATCCTCATATTGAACTCTTTCTCCAGGACAACGGTCATGCTGTTTGTTATTGTTTCTAAGTCTTCTTCTGACTCCCGTAATACTACAATATCATCGGCAAAGCGTACGGTTTTTACTTCTTCTCCTTCCACTATGATTTATTTCCCATATTCCGTTTCAACTTTCTTCATCCTCAGTTCTATATATATAAGTTATGTTTTCTGTCCTTGTTTCCACCCTTGGGGTGGTAACTGTAAATGACGTTAAATCTCTGAAAAACAAAATGAGAATTATTTATCCAACGTAAATATCATCCGATTCTGCATTCCCGTCCCTCTGATAAAAGCTGAACAGCAGTTTATATATGACAGAAGAACAAGTAGTAAAAAAAGGATATACCAGATATATATATATATATATATATATATATATATATATATATATATATACATCGTTTCATAACGACTTGCGTCTTCCGATTCCCAAACACCACTCCTCTCTGTCTTTCCATAAATTTTCTTCTATTCTCTTTCTCAGATTTCTTCTTTTGTGCCACTAATCCAGCTCTTTCTGGGTCTGTCTCGTTTCCTTCTTCCTCCGGCGTCCAGGAAATATGATATACAAAACGTTTATTTCGCAATATAAATTTCTGCTAATAATGTCTTTAGTTTCCATTTGTATTTGAAAGTTAAAATATGATAGGTAATTTCATTTCTACAGATATTATACTCTTACAGGGCCTATGTCATACCATGTGGAAACGACTTATGAACAACAGAAGTTCAGTAAATATTAAAAAAGGTGAACGTTAATTTTTCTTTAATATAATTTGAGCCTTGTAATAAGGGTTTGAATGAAATAACAAAAATCTCAGATTTTCTGAATAGTCTTTAATTATTAAAAGGGAAAACAAAATGCTAAATGTGTGAAATTATGTACCTGTTTTAATAGAATATTTGCAGGATTAAGAGTTATAATATAAGCAAAGAATTGAAATGTTGGTAATTTAAAATAATTTTTGCAGGTGTTCTTATTTCCTATTCTTAAAATTTTTCTAGGGGGCAGGGACGAAATAAATTCAAAGACTGTCAAATCCGACACAATTTCTACTAATATTAATAAACTAATAACGATTCTGAAAAAACGAGTACACGAAACATGCAAGCATTCATGAAATAGAACTTACCTAAAGAACAAAATATGAATTAATAGAAGTTTATTTTAAAAATTCGACAAGAATTTTTCATATTACATATCATACTCTCTCTGAAACAAATTGTGATTATTAGCAGCCTTTGAAAATAATTATGACTTATGGAGTATTTTCAACCAGTGGTTGTCGCAGAGGATAGTTTTTGTACTGCAATTGTAAATGCTCCGCTCCACATCCAATGACGTCACTGGAGCGTATTTGGAAGCGGCGAGGTCACTGCAGGACTTCATTGTCTTCAAATGTGATATGCCCAGAAATTATGTCACTAATTTTGCACACAGTAGAATAATCAGGATTCCGCTGGAGAACACATCGTAATTCGTTGTTGAATTTGTCAGCCACATGACCACGAGCTCCACCCAACTCTCTATGCACACGTTACACAATATCCAGAGCGTCACATAGTTGACTACGGGCAGCGTCCAGTCATGTGATGGCTTTTTGTACCACTCAATAGTAAGCGCTAATTAGCGTCAAATTACCAGACTTTTGATTCAGCGCTTTTATTTCAGTGAACTTGTTGTGGTATTCAGTCCTATGACTGGACTGATGCAACCATCCATGCTAACCTATCTTGCGCAAGCCTTTTCATTACCTCATAACAAGCAAAACCGAAATACTCTATAATATGCTTAGCGTATTCCAACCCTTGCCTCCCTCTTCTATTCTTACCCCACAGACTTCCCTCTAATGCTAATTTTACAAGACCCTCGTGCTTTAAAACGTGGCCTATTAATCTATCCCTTATCTTGGTCAACGTCCTCCATATTGTTCGCATTTCCCTATTCTGTTTAGAACTTCCTCATTTGTCATTCTATACACCCATCTGATTTTCAGCATTCGCCTATAGCATCACATTTCAAAAGCTTCCATTCTTTTTCTTTCCCCAACTCCTATCGTTTACATTTCGATCCATATAACGCCACGCTCCATACGAACATTTTTAGCAACGATTTTCTAATATTCACACTTATATTACACGTAAGTAAATTCCTCTTTTTGCAAAAAACTTCCTTGCCTGTGCTATCCTACACTTTATATCTACTTTACTTCTACCATCCCTAGTTATTATACTTCCCAAGTAGCAGAATTCTTTAACTTCCGTCAAAATATCCCTTCCCAATCTAATACCCTTTGTTGATTCACTGTTTCCCAAACTACACTCCATTACCTTGGGTTTCCCTCTATTAATCCTCTCATTGAACTCTTTCTCCAGGACTCCGTTCATTCCAATTATTATAGTTTCCAAGTCTTCTCCTGATTCTCCTAATACTACAATATCGTCGGCAGAGCGTAAGGTTTTTATTCCTTTTCCATATTCCGTTTTAACATTCTTCATTGCCTTTTATATATATATAAGTTAAAAAACTGCATGCGTGTCTTACTTCTTTCTTGATTTCTGCTTTCTTTTCTTGATCGCCTATTCCAATTATTCTGCCTTCCTTCATTAGAGGTTATGTATAAGCCTCCTTTCTCGATATTTTATTCTATTGCTCTTCAAAATTCTTAATAGTGTGTTCCAATTCACATTATCAAACGCTTTTTCTAAACTACAAATGCCATAAACGTAGACCAGTTTTTTATTATCCTGTCTTCTAAAATTAGTTGCAAAGTTAATAATTCTTCCTAAAGTTAAACATTCTTCCTAAAACCAAATTGATCGTTTCTTAACTCGCATTCTTTTTTACGTTCCATTCTCCTATATTCTATTTTATTTAATATTTTGTATGCATGGGATACTAAATTCCTCGAGGATTGCCTCCTAAGGTAAGCACAAGACAAGTGGCATACAATGCTAGGGCAGAGAATCTGCAGCCGCTTGGCTGCTTTAGCGGTGAATGAAGCACCATCTGTTACTATAGCTTATTTCAAACGGGAACCCGTGTAGTTAGTGCAGTAATACTCAGTAGCATTAGGTCTAGAACCCCACCGTGTAAGATGAGGCTGAGGAGGAATGGCAGTGAATATATATACCTGTGGCTGTCATCATTAGGGTAATTTTACTTCACTTGTTCAGTAGCTCTGTGTAAAGGTTCTCACACACACGGAGGAAATATAGGAGATAAAATCCTCAATAACGTGATAAAAATTTTCCTGAACAGAAATGAGGCATATTCAAGGATATCCTTGAGAATATCCTCATACACACGTGTAGGAATTCCGGGAGGTCTATAAATCATACTTCATGAACTTCTTAATTTTTTACTAAAATTCTTGTACGAAAATCACTTAATAAATTATTAATCTTTTTGTAACGCCTTCTTTTGTCATTTTGGGTCTTAATAAACTTTAACAAAGAAGGCCACATTTTTCCGTGCTGTCCAAATACCGTGTGGTATCACTTGGTGCATAGATCATTCCACCATCTGAGAAGTCTGCCACCGGTCACAAGGCTTCCCCTCACACTTTGGAGAAATCCTCTGGAAATAGATTCCTTAAGGAATTCCTCGAGGATTGCCTCCTATGGTATGCACAATACAAGTGACATACAATGCTAGGGTAGAAAATCTGCAGCCGCTTGGCTGCTTTGACCGTGATCGAAGCACCATCTTTTACTATAGATTTTTTCAAACGGGAACCGATTTGATCTCGAAGATGTTTCTTGTGCCAACGAATAAAATTATTGTGGCATTGATAAATATTAATGTCCACGCAGCACAAGTAAGGGTTTTTTAACTGTGAAATGAGACAATGTGGCAACGTCTATTTATTATAGTGACAAAACGTTTTCTCTCTGTTCACACCATCCAGCCACAGTAGCTTCATCGAATTATTGAACAAAATGGCAACTGTAAAATTGTTTACTCTCTCAATTTCTCCAGGGCTGTCAATTTTTAGAACAGAAACAATATAACCTGCATCGTAACTCCCGTCTACATCGGCGGTTTCATCTAGGAAAACCCAGGAACACTCATTCGTATTTTGTTTAGCACCACATCGTACCACTCGAATAGAGCTATCGCGGTGTTGATTCATCTGGAACTGGAAGTGTTGTGTACTATTCAAAGAACTGTCTGAAACGCGGAATCTTCATCATCATCTCACACAAGTCCTTGAAGAATAATTGTGTGAATGCAAATGGACCTGCCTGCTCAAATAACAACATTTGTCTGATGTCATTTCATAACTAGCCTTCGCACAGCTGTTGTGTTAAGCGCTATTTTAGTGCTCTTGCATATTGAAACGGTTTTCTTACATTAACTTTAACTTCACACAGTTTATAAAATAATATATTTCCGTCAGTGCTGAAGAACGTCTCTACAAAATCACAAACAAAACCTCGGAGCTTCATGATGTTGGAACAGTTTACGTTTGGTATGTTGAACCATGCTCAGTAGGTTTTCAAACCAAATAGTTCGACCATATGTGCAGTCGCCTTGTAAACCGCACGGAAAAAGTTACAAAAAGAGCTTTGTTCGTGTTCAGTTGCAACAATAACATCGGGAGAATTATCATGAGAGACATTTGAAACGTTTCCTTAAAAATATGTTAAAAGTTGGACTTAATATGATATATTAATATATATGTTATAATATAATTAATATGATATATTAATGACAAATATGTACAGTAATAATACGTTTCTCTACACTGCAATACCTTAAGACTGTAAAATTAGCCTTAGTGCAAAAGTTATGTAAGGTCATTAAAAATCTGGCCAGTGATCCAACATTTCTTCCATGATGTGGAATTTTCCTGTTAATCGGTTTATCGTATAAACTTTAAATACTTTCAATTGTTAGATTCCAAAAAAATTTACTAGTGTATTTAAGAATTATGAATATATTTTAAAAAGGTGTGGTCTGGTTTTCATACATGTCCTATAGGAAAATTTATTTATGGATTTTTATTTTAGTCGTGTAAATTTTCCTCATACGCCAATGAAGTGTCAGATCGTTGATACGAAAAGCCTGCGCACATATTACGTAATCCTGGAATATCTCACATACTTCCAGGCAATAGTATTGTTGGACAAATGCAGTCAGATCTCCAACTGCTCTAATAGCAAGATATATTAGCGAAATCAGAGCCAGAGCACAATGGTACCATGCTTGCGGGAGTAATATGTAATATTCACTATCAACCATCAGCCGTGCTTTACCGCGAAGTCCCTAAATTGCAAATCATAAAACAGTGTGGCGTCTCACTTCTTCAATTTCCTGTAGATTGTTCGAGACCGAACATCTCGTCCAGACGCGTCCCGCCGTGACCTTTTAACCAAACTTACTTTTGTAAGTCTGGCCGTAGACTAACTCATTTTCCTGTTGCCAGTGCTCTCTCTGCGCGTATTGCGACCTACAGCAATGGATACCTCTCTGCGGGCTTGTCTCAAAGCAACCGCAAACAATCATGTCTGAGTCGGCTTTCGTTGGGAAGGCCTCCGGGGATCCGTTTCATGTTATTATACATATATAACGCATGAACTTTAATCAATTCAAAGTAATAAATACATTTAATATTTTCAATTAGGAATCATTTTTACGATTATAAAAAATAATTAATGAATTTTTAGGAAATCAGAATGGGAAAAACTTGACCAAACCGGGAGTCAACCCCGGGAGCTCCCTCTCGAACCCAGATCCTTTCTTTTAAAATATTATCCAACTTTATCTGTGAATTTGTACAATTCAGTTGTGATGAAGTATATTGCTAAAATATATTCAGTTGAGACATGAGATGAAGAAACTGCTTCTTATCAGGCCCAAGCTTATGATTATCTTTAGACTAAGCAGGTATCGGTACAAGTATGCGTTACAATGCAAAAGAAATTTATTGATTTTACATTTTATATAATGTATATTTGTGCATTGAAAAGACATTACATTAAATAGTCCGTTTGAAATTCGCCCTTGAATCTTTTTTAAGGATTTGGTTTGTGATGTTTAAAGGATGTGGTTAATAACTAGTTGCTGTGGCACGACATGGAATTGTGCAGCCTTTGATTACTAAAATTCATAGATTTTATAATTGGTGGATGATATTCTTCCTTATATACCAGGGTAAGATGGCAATATTTCTTAGTATTTTACATTTTTGAGCTGTTTGGATTCTTATAATTTGTGATACAGCCGCTGAACCTCATATGCCACAACCAAATAGCCATCTAGACTGTATTATTGCCATTTACCCAAGACTAATTAAAAGTATTGGGAGGCTTGAGTTTCCCGATAACATTAAATTTTTGTTGTTTTATCCCTTGTCACACTTTTTGAAGCAAAGCTGGAATATGTGGAGCCCACGTTTGGTATCGAGTACCTGACCCAAATATTGTACTTCTGTAGATTGGGGAACATTTTTACCAAATATGAGACGTTCCTTTTATAAGTAAATTTAATAACTTTTGACTTTTATATCTATACGCACAATTTTTTACATCAGTTCTCTACAAAAGGCATGCACTCGTGCTTTTGACGCAGTTCAGCTGCTTAATGAAGTCGGGGTCCGGTCAAAATTTTTCCATTTTAATTTTCTAATAGCTCAGTTCCATTTCCATTGGCTGAGTTTCAATTTGAAGCACTTATTCTGCCTTTGAATTAAAATAATCAATATGTAAAAGTGTTTTCTAATGTCTTTAATTATGCATTTGTGAGAAGTAATATTTTTCACACCGTTATCTAATATAATGTTTTCAAACGTTATATTTCCTTTAATTATCGGTTAATGATTTCTTGAGTAATAAAGATTGAACCAATCTTTATTTTAGCTAACAGGTTTTGCTAAAAAAATTCCTCTTAATACTAAAATACTGATTAAAGAGGTTCTCATGTTATTTTCTTTGTAGACATCCAACCACAAGCCTAGTTCCCTCTTCTTCGATTTTCGCCTTTTTTTTCTCCTCTTGCGCTCGACATTTGTGCTCTAACCTTATTAAGCAAGCAATTGAAAGAGAAAGGATTTTTCCGGTGCTTCTAAATGAACGTCTGATTTGAAAGAAGGTTGCTGATTGTGTTGCCCAATCTTCTATACTGGATTTGGGAACGCAGTCGGCGCAGAGATTTAAAAAGAGCTTAGGGATTTCTTGTACTGTTCTGTTTTTATACTACCTCCAGGCTTTTTTCTCTTTAAAGAAGGAGAGAGGTCTTGAATTCGGTCTAAACACATCAGGTTTTAATAATGTTTTATGAAACGGATTGGTTATTGAATAAATGTAGAAAACTGGAATAATTATAACTCCATAAATTTCAAAAATTGGCTTCGGTAATTATTGTATGTACTAGTTCTTTAAGGTTTTTTTAATGTGTGTGTCTGTATTGTATCCAAAAACTTTTTATTCCTCTGATTTATATGGGCTCCGAATTAACTTTTCGATTCAGGACACAAAAACTTCCTGTTTCATTAGAATACCAAATGGCGAGAAGCGTCCACGTGTACCTTACAAAACTTTTAGTTCAGCTTTAATTATAATTCATATTTTGTCTTATTTCATACGTTCACTGAATATTAAATTACAAAGTAATACGATTTTCACATATTATTCGTCTGTAGGGCGAGATAAATAATTACACCATTGCAATTAAACCGTATGTAGGAATTTATCATATTAATTCAAAAAAGAAACTTGATATCACGTGTCCAGAAAATAAATCGATAGCATTATACTGTATGTAAGCAGCTGGAAAGGTTTTAATATTATTGGTAAGTAATTAGGAACGGGAGAGCAGCATTTATCGAATGAATGAACTAAATTATCTAGGGAGGTGTAATGCTATATATATATATATAGGCAAATACCCAATATCATCTAAGTAAGTAATAATAATATTAGTAATACATATACATATATATATATATATATATATTAAAAAACCACCCACGATTGACAGCAAAAACTGCAAAACTATGAATAGCGGTTTTGTCATAGTTTTTAATCAACTAACAATCCTTACACTTAAATTACTGGAATCTTTCATGCCCCTTAAACAAATATCGGCTATTGCTGACAGTTAATTACTGTGTACTTTTCAATATCAGTATATATTTTGGTTATTGAAAAGGCATGCGCAAGATAGGTTAGCATGGAGGGTTTCATCAGACCAGTCTTAGTCTGAATACCACAACAACATTTCGGTTATTCAAAAATAGTATTCCTTTCTTTCTCGAATCCTTCGTAACCATTTAACGGTTATGTAGCGTCGATTTTCCTAGGAACGCGGTACACTACATTTGCACAATTACAGTTTTAGCTCAAGTGTTGAAGATTCTATAGGACAGACGCAGAAATGATAAATAGCCGCAATGATCACCCAGTGGAAGAATTTACTGTGCTCACCGATATCGAGTCCTTGCCAGCGCCCGGCGATGATGCCGGATCCAATCGTTTCCATCCGTCAAGGAAATCTCTAACATAACGTCGCGACGAATCCACGATGCGAAATCCCGTGATGTTGATCGCACCGTATTCAATGACCTCGCTCTCCCATCGGTCGTCCATGATCTGGAATGAAGAAAAAATATAATTTGTTTCAATCCTACACACTAATATAACCTTTTTTATTGATAATTGTAATTTTAGCAATAGACAGATCACTTCCTTATCTTAAAATTCGAAATGTATGTATCTCTTGAGTAAGTTCCTGGAAATTTTTGTTGTGATAGTACTTATTTTTAAAAGTGAATAATAAGCATTACGTAAAAGAGATTATTAAAAATAAATTAAATTGTATTATCTACATATTTTTTTGGCGGGTAATAGGCTACATGAGGGTGATTCTGAAGCAGGCAACTCCACTTTAATAGCATAGGAAGGGAGTTGAAAAGGAGGGATGTGGAAGGTAGAGCAAGGTAGCCAAGGGTCAACTAGGGCTATATTGTAAGAATCCTACCCTAAAGGTGATGCAGGGAAAACCATAGAAAACCTGCATCAGGTAGGTCGGGCTAATGGGTACTACTCCTGCGCCCTTCTGATGACGGGAGACTGGATTGCTGTGGGAACGCAACAAACCCGCCTCCGTGCCTTGTTCAGTATTGAGAGGCAGTTAGCCGACTGGTCCAATAGGATCAACGAACAACTCTTACCGTATGCCGAAGGTCTTCGACCCCCGTACATACACCTCTCAAACTGCCCAAGGTCGTCTCAGCCTGCAGGAGTCTTAAATTAGCTACCTTGGACATGGACCAAGGGGGGAGGGAAAGAGGAAAACCAGGAAGGAGGAAGTCAACCTCCACCTGGCTCTCACTCATTTCCCAGCAGGATATCTTCCTGCTTATCCCGTTCATATCATCTACCTTGGCCATAGACCAAGGGGGGAGGGAAAGAGGAAAACCAGGAAGGAGGAAGTCAACCTCCACCTGGCTCTCACTCATTTCCGAGCAGGAAATCCTCCTGTCAAGGTTCCGCATATCTCATCCTAAAATATCCCTGTGCTGTCCGTTATATACCGAGCATCGTTCAAACACACTGTGACATACACTACTGAGTGATCACCTAAATACAATTCTGGGCCACCTTATATTCTTAATACTGCTTGAATTCTTCTGACCATGGAACCTTTCAGTTGTTCGTAAGTGGTAGTACGAATCTGAGACCATATCCGATAAACTGCAATTTTAAATTCCTTAAAATTTGACGGTACTGGATGCAACTGCGTGGTGGCCCATTCGATCTTTTACCACAAATATTTAATTGTATTGATATCTGGTGATTGTGCAGGCTAAAGATGCAAGTTACAGTATCCGTCATGCTCTTGAAACCATCTGAAGAGAATACCAGCTTTATGATAAGGATCATTGTCCTGCTGGAAGTATCCAATATTGGCAGAGTACACAATTAAAATAAGAGGATGTGATTGATTTTCAATAATATTCAACTACCCTTGGGCATTCATACATTGTTTCACAGGAATCAAAGGACCCAAAAGAAGAACTGAAATGTCGAGCTCATAAAAGTGGCGAGAACGCCCAGTCATATGTACAAAACGTTCTCGCATTCTGCCGAACAGTTAACAAGAACTTGGAGGAAGAAGAAAGGTTGGCACATCTGATAAAAGGTGTCACGTATAACTTATTTCCTATTAAAGGACGTAAAAACTACAGACGAGTTCCTCAAACACTGCCAGTTCATCGAAAAATATGTGGGCTCGGATTTTAGTCCAACTTGTCACAACCATTTTTATTTGTTTACTTTATTTACATTTCATTTGCAGTATTTCCTGTTTCGAGAACTTTCTGTTTCTGGAATATTCCATAAATGTATAAATTGTACTGGGTTACGCAGTACGAAACTTTTTACACAACTTCGTTGTTAAATAAACGTCTATAACCTCTACGTGTGTGTTACTGTATACCACAATTCTACAGAAACGTGACTATATAATGTTGAGACAGACATATAGGAATCAGTTGCTGGACTGAAAAACCTACCCAGGAGCAACCGTGTACTCGGACCATAATCAGTTGATTATGAAATTGAGGCTAAAAGTAAAAAATCAAGAAGGGATTTAAAACAAAGAGATGGGAATTAAATAAACTGAAACAACAGGAGGTGCCTTAGAGTTTCAAAGAAGATATCTGGAATAGATTAATAGAAAAGGAAGAAAGATACAATATATAAGAGAAATGGGCTCCATTTGAGAAAGAAATGACTATAGCTGCCAATAAAGAAATAGAAAGAATAGCACAGACCAATATGAAAGCATGGGAAACAAAATAAACAATCAAAAAGACTGGTAAAAGCGTAAATTCAAAAACGCGAGAGATGAAAATGGTAAAGAGCGGAACAGACGACTGGAGAAGTGAAAACCAGCTCCAAGAGAAATGCAAAGTGGTTGAAGATTTCATGGTGAATAGGAAAATAGACTCAACTTTTATGAAAATCAATAAGTATTCGGAGATAGGAACAATATGAGAAATAACATCAGGAGAGCGGATAGGATGCCAATTCTGGATAAAGAAAAAAATGTAAAAAGATAGAACAAACATCTAGAAGTCTTGTATCACAGTTAAATTTTAGAACAGTATATAAAAAGAAAAAAAGGAGGGTGATGATGAGTTAAGAAACAAAAGTTAAGGTCGGAGTTTGACAGAGCTGAGTAACGGTAAAGCGCCAGGAATTGATAACGTTCCAGCTGATGTTGATAAGATCATTGGGTGAAGAAGAAATATCGTTGCTGTTCAGGATAGTTTGTGAAATCTACAAAACAGGAAGAATATGAGATGATTTTAGTGAAAAAATAATTATACCCATACCGAAGAATACACGGGCTGGGCTGATAGATGCGAACAGGACAGGACAATTAGATAAATATCACATGCATGCATGATATTAACGAAAATAGTATATAGGATGGAATGACTTAGGAGAAGATAAGATTAGTTTTTGAAATAATGTAAGGGAAAGAAAATCAATAATCTCTCTGCGACTAATTTTAGAATACAGAATAGGAAAACAAAGGTCTACGTTCATGGCATTTGTAGATTTAGAAAAGGAATTTTACAGAGTGAACTGGAACACACTTTTAAGGATTTTGAAGGGGACAGGAATAAAATATAGAGAAAGAAGGTTTATGCATAACCTTTACTTAAGGCAGGCAGCTGTAATTATAATTGAAGATGAAGAAAAGAAAGTAGAAATAAAGTGCGTATAAACACGACGCATTCAGCGCTTACGATATATAGCCTGATGACGGCGGCATAAAATGTCCGCATAAACGTTGTGTGTTTTTAAAAGCCTGACCCGGTTAACCACAAAGATTTCATCCGAATTATTCACCGAGAAAGTCTACGTTCATTAAGAAAGGATGAAGTTTGTCGACCATGCTGTTTAACTTATATATTGAACGGTTGAAGAAAGTTAAAACGGAATATAAAAAAGAAATCATACTGCAAGGAGAAGAAATAAAAGAGGTTTGGTGATGAAATATTCTTATGGAAATCAGAAGATGATTTGGATAACAATAAATTGCACGAACGTGGTCCTGGAGAAAGAGTTTAATGTGAGGATTAATAGAGGGAAAACCAAGGTAATGGAGTTTAGTATGGAAAACTGTGGAATAAAAAAGGGTGTTAGATTAGGAAGAGATATTTTGATGGAAGTTAAGGAGTTCTGCTATTTGGGAAGCGAAATAACTAGGGATGGTAGAAGTATAGTAGACATAAAGAGTAGGATAGCACAGAGAACGAAGACTTTCGTAAAAAAGAGGAACTTACTTACGGATCATATTAGTGTGAATATTAGGAAATGATTGCTAAAAATGTTCGTACTGACTGTGGCGTTATTCAGGTGCGAAACGTGGACGGTAGGAGAATGGAAGTATAGAACTCTTTGAAATTTGCTGCTATAGGAAAATGCTGAAAATCAGACCGGTGGATGGAGTAGTTAACCAGGAAGTGCTAAGGCGATTAAGAGAAGAGAGAAAATATGGAGGGCTTTAAGTAAGAGAGGGGATAGATTAATAGGCCATGTTTTGAGACATGAGGGTCTTGTAAAATTACCATTAAGGGGAAGTGTGCGGGTAATAACAGAAGATGGAGGCCATTGATGGAATACGATAAGCCGATTAGTGTGTATGTTGTAGTTATGGAGTCACGATTAGGCTTGCGCAGAATAGGTTAGAGCATGGAGGGTTGCATCAGAACAATCTAAAGACTGAATACCACAGCAACAACAGATTATGACCCGACGTAGCCTTTGAAAGCAGATAAATAAATAGTTGTTGAGCGTTAAATAATGCTTTTAATTAATTAACATACACTCATATTTAACTATTAATACTCTAATTTGGTTAATAAAAGTGAAAAATGTTTTATAATTCACATTGCGAACAACTGATGAATTGTATGTAAATACTACGGCAGCAAGCTCATAATTTTATTGTTCCTAGATATATTCATGTATATACATAGATTATTTCACGCTAGTCAGACCGAAGAGTTAGTTCAAATATCTTGTCCTTATAAAAATAATTGAATATTTCTGTGTACTTTTCTGTATTTATGTGCTATTGAAGGTTCCAGTAGATTTCTCGATTAGATTAAGATACACAGTCATCGCTGTTGTTATGATGAAATTAACATTCCGTCAGCTCTCATAAAGTGGTGGGCGTCAAAAGGTAAATTGTCAATTATGTGACGCTCTCGCTGATGGTATAATCACATGTTGACAAAGAGATTACTGTCGAATAAAATACAATAGTGGGCTGATGGAAATTTATTCTTGTGTAACGCCTGGCACCCAGCTATTTATTTTAATTACAAGTAATCTTTCAGATTTGAAACTTATATTTTTCACAGTATAGATTGCTTACGAAACAGCAGTATTATCTCAAGAAGGAAGTTTATTACATGTGAGACCGACAATCGTTTCGCCACTAATTAACGGAAATGAACTATAACGTATTTTACTTCCAACATTCTGAAGTGTCAAGTATTAATATTTCTGATGATCAAGTCATAAATAATATTATAAACCATATTATGACTGTAAAATCATATTAAAATTCTTTCTGATGCAGAAGTAGAGATATCTGTGCCGCATGAAGTACCTACATATAAAAATAACTCTTTAACTGAAATATTGTTTATTGGAGAGTAACATCATATAAACAGAAACCGGGGATGTGTTCGATAGTACATTTACGAGTATTTCAGTGGCCCCGGCCAATCCTACAGATACACGACGGTTGTTATGGCTGACTGATCTCTGACCACGGTAATAACGATTCCTGCACATGAAACCACATTTAGTGATAATATCATGGCTGTAAAACGTACGCATTCCCATCGTTCCAGTTAGAAATAAATCATATTAATACTGATGGAATACGCTCAAAACAAATTAATATTCTCATTGTCATAATATTTCAAATATATCTTTATTCTATAATTCCGTAAATATATGAATTATTCCACAGACTTTAAAATAATAAAGTGCTTTGGATATTAAATTGTCTTCTGGAACAAATATGAAGTAAATAAACTTAACAAGTAACAAATAAATAATAATTTTTTTAAATGTTGTAGATTTTATATTGCACTATATAAATATTTACAGAGATAATATTTATATTCCCTCGTCAGATATTCAAAATATTCTGTAAAAAGGGATAGAAAATTATACATTGTATTTATATGCAATGCACTTTCAACTAGGCATCCATCTACTTAGAACTCCTGTGTTTATGTTATTAAAATAGTTGGTCACGATTTTCAATAGTGCTCCATTAGAATTTTATATAATTTGCCAAAGTAAATTAATATTTTCTATTATTTCTTAAACTGAGTGATAACTGTAATATTTTTTCTTTCATCAAAACCTTTTTTTCACCTTTGTGGTCTAGTGGCTAGCGTCGCATCAGAGAGGTCCCGGGCTAGATTTCTGGCATGGTTCTGGATGTTTGTGTTATGTGTCTTTTCACGTTCCCTAACGTAAACAACTGGACTAAACAGCGAATCAGTTACTCAATTATATATTTGCTAATGATCTTTGATATTAGTGGGACTATAAACACAGAACTTTTTAAAAACATATTTAGTTTTACTAATATACATGAAACGGGTTCTTAAAAACCCTCTATAGTTTTGGAAATATTTTTCGTTAGCTTAATTTTAATTTCCATTCCATTTATTCAAATGTTGCAATATTTAAAAATTTTAATTAGACTCTGCAGCGACACAAACTATTTAAATAAGTAAGAAATTATGATAATTTTTTCATATACGTAATGTATACAGTATGTCCGAATAGTGAAATATGTACACAACAAATATTTATGTGGAGATATAGACTTCGTCAGCGTGAAATCTGATGACGATCAGATTTATAGGAGTTCTCTTGAGGAGGGGAAATAGGAATGGTTTGTTGAAAGTAGCAAAAACGTAAACTACATGATATAAGCGAGAAGATCGAACATGGAGATACGACTAAAAGTCTGCCAAAGCCCCTTAAAACTCATAAGCTGCTTCAAATCATACAATGGAACGCTCACGAATAACAACTATGATTTTTGTATGTTATTATGCAGACATAATTAATTTGTATAAATATCTCTGAATATTAAAAGATGTGTTAAAGTACGGGAATCTGAATCTCATATACGCAACTGTTTCTTTTTCACAGGTTACTTTATATGTATGAATAATAGAAAAATCTGTGTTATTATGTAGTAAAATTGCAAGAGGAAAAGTCTCAAGAGCTACCAGGTACTTTTTGTGTGTACATGGTCACCGCTTACATGCTTACTCAGTAAATGAAAACAGACCTTATCTTCAGATTTATAAAGAAAGGCTTTTACTGACAATAAGTATCAATCTATTTAATAAATGGCACCCGTTACAATTTCAAGAAAAAAAATTCTCCCACCAATTCGAAAGCTAGGCGTGGATAATTATAAACAGATACTGTGCGTAACTAACGCAAACCATATTTTAGGACACTCGTTTATAAGCGGTAGCTGAAAATTTTCCTATTGGCTGCAATTGTGTACATAGCAATGGGTGCTATGTAACATTGCAGCCGATTGTCGATGGGAAAACGAAGGAGGAAAATTCGAAACTTGCCGAGGCGACGTGGAGAGACGTTTTGAGGCAGGGACATCATTAATTTACGAGGCGATGGTGAGAGCTGGGTGGAGCTCTTAAAACTTCGGCAGATTTATATTTTGGTTGAAATTACCAATATTTTGGCATCATCCATGCAGCCAGATCATCCAATGCAGTCAACGAGAAACGACTTTGGGTGCCTTTAAGTCGCCAACCTAAGCAAACCTCCATTAGAAAATACAGCTGATGTCCTCTACGGTATCGTTCATATTGAATTTAATGAGTTCATACTGTTAAACGTATTTTCCTTAGAAAAATTTACTTTTTTTGGTTCACCACACAGGTGGTCTGTTATTAAAGAATCTCAATATAAAGTCATTAATGCTACTGTCGTAATTTGTTAATCATTTTATTCATTTTTCTTGTTTGCTTATTGAATATTAATTTTTATTGATACGAAATTCAAAATAATTAATTAAATCTGTATCTTTTCTCTTTCGAACCATTTATAAATATAAACCTTTTAACGAATAAGTTAACGCTAATTATCACAATTGTCGTCCAACTGTGAAGCTATAGTGAATAATAAGAAATTAAACCCCATCTCATATTCATATTTTACAGTGTACACTAAAGGAATTTCTTTATAGATAGATAAGTATACTCGTAGAGTTTGATAATTAAAAATAAATGTTACAATACTTTCAAAAACGTTAAATTTTATGATAAACCTAATTTCCATAATATTCGCTGCTGTAATTGTACTCCCAAATAATCAGACTTAACGAAAAAAATATTATAGAAATAAAATTCTCATATTTGTTGATAATGAGTGCTATTTCAGTCGTAAGCTAATTTTGATTAACATTAAAATTGATCGGTACATATTATTGTCTCAAAGTACATTAAAATATACTCAGCATTTCATGCAACCGTGCATAATAATACAAATTTGAATTGTAGAAATTCTTTTCATTACGATTCAGTGGTTAATTTGTGCGCGTTCGAAATTGCATGAATGGATAAAAGCGTATCAATTTTATAATCAGATTAAACATCACTGATACGAGTACAACAATCACTTTCACTCTCTCTTTTCCTCTTTGCATTTCTGCGTTTCCCCCGCACTCTAGTTTATATACATTTATTCGCAAATGAGTTATGGAAGTTTATTTGCAACCAGGAGGCTAGTGGGTATGCATAGCAAGGTGGCTTCCGAATCTAGGTCGCGGGTGAATAAAATTTATCACCGCATTATAATGATAAATTATGCAGTTGAAAATAAGGGCCGCGGGGGGCAGACGAAAGCGAAACAACGCTAACGCTACGCACAAGAAGGGATGAAAATGAAAGCAATAAAGAGCATGGGACTCATGTGAGTTGAGATATGAACTTGAGCACCCGAGAAGATGTATTTTCTTCATTAAACTGTCATTTCTTGCGAGCCAAATGATAATGCCTTCAGCCAGTTTTCTCAACGTTATTATTGATGAGTATGAAAATAAATAGATAGCTATGCTAAACGCGAAAAACCAAGATTAAATTGGTCCATTGAATAACTCATTCAAAATGATATTAAATATTTACGAAGTCCATTGTACACAATTTATAGAACTAATTGTCATTAAATTTGCATGTAAGAATAAGAACTGGTTTTGCAAACAAATTAAGCGCGGTAATTCAGAATCACGTTAGTAATGTAAGGTAAATTAGTTTACTTTAATTTCTTTCACTATTCCCTATTATATGTTATATTTTTCTATGATTAATAAAAATAAAACATCTTTATGTATATAAAAACATATTTTTATTTGTTTTTTCATATGTAAATATATATATTTTTTGGTTTAACTTTAACGTCTTTTGTATATAATTAAACAAATTTATAACCTTGTAAAGACTTTATTATATAAATTTACTTGTAACGACGTTTCGGTATGTTTTTATGCCTCCCTGTAGAAGAAAATATATAGAAAATTAACCCTAGGGCGGTGAAATTGAGACAGATTTTTTAAAACATATATGGAAACAAAAACG
Source organism: Eucriotettix oculatus (assembly GCA_034510155.1). NCBI lineage: Eukaryota > Metazoa > Arthropoda > Insecta > Orthoptera > Tetrigidae > Eucriotettix > Eucriotettix oculatus. Next base: position 190,217,494 of record CM067376.1, read on the forward strand.
TACCACAACAATGTCAAAACATAACAAAAATTTCATCAGACGTCCTAAAGATCATGTTATGATGTCGCTTGATGTAACATCTCTTTTTACTAATGTACCAAATGGTCTGGTGTTACGCAGCATACAGAGTAGATGGGAAAAAATTTAAATTTTTTGTAACTTTCTGTGGATTGAGATGGAAATCGCCATCAGTTTGATACTAAATTCAACCTTTTTCAGTTCGACAAAAAAATATACCAAAAAAATTTAAGGTTCTCCTTTTTCACCAATATTAGCGGAATTATTAATGAGGGATCTTGAAGTCCACTGTTTGAACTAATTAAACGTCAAACCAATTAAATACTTCTGGATTTATTGACGACATATTTTGCATTATTTATAAGAACCAAATCAACTCCAATATTGGGTTTTTCAACAACTATCATAAAAATTACAATTTACGTTTGAAATGGACAAGAAAAATTAGTTTTCTGGATGTTTGTGTCATCAATAACATTAAAACCATTACAAATGACTGGTTCTAAAAACCAACCTATTGGGGACGAATCTTAGACTTCCGTTCAAATCATCCTACTTTTATGAAAAAAGCTATGGTTTACAATCTTGTGTACAAAGATATACTTTTAGCTAATTCAAAATTCGACAGCAAAAACGTGTTTGTAAAAGGTTTGGCTTTTTGGATACTTTAACTATGAGTAATAAACTGTATAAATTTATAAAAAGAAGGGCAAAGACGGTTAGGAAAATTATTCGCAACATAATGTGATTTACAAAATTAATTGCGGTACGCCCAATTGCCAAAAATGTTATATAGGTCAAACGAAGCGTGCGTTGTGAACTAAAGAACATAAGAAAAACTACAAAATGACGATCCATAATGTAGTCACCACACATAGGCTGCTGGAGAAACACGATTTTGACTAGGAAAAGGTTGAAATTCTTAATTATAAAAAAAATTCTTAATTATGAACAAAATTTATCTGAAATGATACACATTAGAAACACTAAGAACACGATAAATTCGCTAAATGACACCAGTAATTTAAGTTATACTTATAACATGTTCTTTTCTTAATTTTTATTTTATATATAATTTTTATTTCAACTGATATAATTTACTACTAGTGTTATCTGTAACTCCTATCCCTCTTGTTACTTAAATATTTCAGATAATACGCTTTCCGTTACTTTTTACCATTCCAATGCCACGGGCAGGGATTTCTGGACAACATTCAGTCTGGCAATGATTACGTGTGGAAAAGGAGTTGAAGTGTTACTTTTTGCCTTTAATCTCTACCACATTGTTGGGCTTCTTATGAAATTTTTGTTATGTTTTGACATTTTTGTGGTGAGTTTTTGTATTAAATTAATTATAACGACCGCGACTATTTATAATGAATCACAAGATTTATATTGGTACCTTAACTAAGCACAGTAACTTAAGAAAAGTCGGATGAAAAGTTCGCATGTAATCATAACTCTACGTCAGTGTTATACTCTTTAATTTGCTAGGTCTGTATACCACGTCTCATAGAATCTACTTGCGTGACGCCTGGCGGAAGACTGAAGTTGCTGTTCAAAATCTTCGTAGAAATTTCATGACAGATGTTGAGCAGTTTTAGAAACTTTCTTGAGGATAGGACATTTTTTGGCTATAAAGTTAGAATGAAGGAAGCTAAATCTTTAAGAGACTGACAGAGATCTTCTCTTCGGTAATACGTTGACTCACTAAAACGTCAAGGCAATTCCATGAATGGAATACCATGAAACGTAACTTGTTTTTTATTACATGAGGGTAATCCTGAAACAGGTAATTCCCCTTTAATAGAATAAGAAGGAAATTGAAAAGGGAGGATATGGAAGGTAGAGCAAGATATGCGAAGGGCTGACTAAGGCCCCCGTGCTAGAGTTTAAGGCTCTTACCCGGTGTTTCACTTAAAGACATGCTGCAAAAACCCTAGAAAACCTGGACCAGGAATGTCCCAATGAAGAAAGTGGAGTTTGCTGTGAGGTCATAGTATTCCCCTTTCCGTGCCTCTATCAGCTTAGGAGACAGCGGCCCGGCTGTTAAAATAGTTTCATTTAACAGCTATTACAATATGCCAAAGGTCTGCAAACCCGGAACATACACCTCTCAAATTTGATAAGGTACCCAACTTATGAGAACCTTGAAAATAAGGGAGAGAATGGGGTATCTCTGAATGTAGAAAATACTCATTCCTAAGTAAAAAAATAGATTACAGGAACAAGTCCTCTCAGAAAAATGTGAAGCGATAGTGTTTCATAAAGCAATCATAATCCATAAAAAGTAATATAAACTAAGGTGATGCTATTTTTTATCGCTGTACTTAATCTCCATTCTCAAGCATAAACCAAGTGTTTCCATATATATATATATATATATATATATATATATATTGTATGTGTATATTTTGGTCATATTTTATTTTAGTCAAGTAAGAAATTTTATTGACAGTACTTGCTAAAAGTCAACTTAAAATTATTTAAATAATTTTAATGCTTTAAAATAGAACGAGCCTTAAACTATAATCCCAAACATTAAAAATTATAATTATTATTACGTTTCTATTAAAAAATTTATTATTGTAACAAAAACAGAAGTAATTAAAAAAATATTTTTTGCAGTCCTGTTTAATGACATAAGTATATACTTTTAGAAGGAACTTTTACATTTTCATTTGGCGTTAACGCAATAATTTCCGCACCTCTATTTTTCTTCACAGTATTTTGAAAAGATAATTAATTTGTGACTCATTAAAGCGGAACGGGGTAAGATCAACTAAAATTGTGCTAAAACAAAGTGAATTATAAAAAAACATAAAAGAGTAGCTTCCATTTTACACGACAAGGAAATTGGTTATGTAATTGCGGCGGCAGCTAATTAGTTTGCAGAAAACAACGGAGGCAATGGTAATTAAGTGTGCGTACTGCACTGAAATTAGTTAAAAATTGATAAAGAAAATAAAGGAATAAGGCAAACACTGTGACACATTGCCCTCAGCAAAGTCCGTTAATACGGGTCATTTTGTTGACCAACAAACATTTTGCACTTTTAATGGAGTATTTTTTTTATTCAAGGAAATAAATTATCAACAAAATTTCAAAGCTACTCATTGTCTGCAATTAAGCGTTTTTTAGTGTACCTTCTCTACGAGTACGACAGAATAACGTAACGTCACAATTCAATGGAAGAAACGTGATACACAAGAGACGGAAGTCAGAAACTGTTTTAAAACAATTACAATAATGTTATATTCATTTTTATATTTTACGGTTCTTTATCTGTACAGTTTTAGTAAACTACGTATTAAATCTACGCTAGTAGAATACAATATTGGCAGAGGCTAGTTCAGTATCACTACATTTTAATAACCATTGATGCCTCTAAAATTCAAATAAAGCATTAACCCGTAAATATTTTACTGAAGCTATCTAGTATACTAGGTACTAGGACCATCTATTTTAAGTTATAACGACTTCTATTTCCCTGATACATTAATTAAACTCTTTCGTTATCCACATTAAATTATAGGAAAGATTAGTGAAATTATTTAATTTAATGCGATAAACACATCTTTATTTATAAAGTAGACTCAAAATTAAAAATAATGAAAAGTAGCCTAAACTTTCTTTTACTAATCGAGACATCATGGCAGTCAAGCCTTTCTGAAAATGCTGACTGTCCAGAAAGAGTAACACGAGAAAACACCGGCAATTTATTTTTAAATTGTAACGAATTCTTAGTTTTTTAAAAGGATGTTGTTACGTACGTTTAACAATTTTTCTATTACCTAGTAGATTATTTTTTTTGTAAATAAATTGTCCTCATTTTGGAACATGAAATGACTCACTTCACAACTGGCGACTATTTCTATTATCAAGTGACTAGCGGTTGATTTATGACGTAATAAAATAAAATTTGAATTCATTGCTTTAAGTTTTATTTTATTTTCAATAAAATAATTATTATTTTGCAACTATCATAACCTGTAATTAGACAACTTTACCGATCTATAGACTCTGGCTGGCAAAAGAAACAATTTTAAATGATTTGAACGAGTTTTTGTGCTTTAAGTTCAATGGGAAAAGGCACTGAAAGCAAAAAAATTCAAAGTGGTTTGTAGATGTCTACAAGCAGTATCTTAGACCAACTCCGCACGTCAAAGGAACACCAGATCGGGAGAGTAAATCGCCACGGTCCGTGAAAGTGTGCAGGAGTACCGGAGGCAGTCAATTCCTCACCGTGAACAAAACCGTGGCCTTTTGTAGACTTCAACTTGGCGAATTTTGAGTTGGGACGTTCACGATCCAACTGACCAAAAAGCTCAAAGTTAATTGCCATAGACAACGCTGTTTGTTCGCTTACTGGTCTTAGGAGCGTTTGGAAGAAACCAAATTTTGGCCGAAAAATCATTTTTACGACGACCAGAATTTCTATATATAAGACGATGCCAACCAAAATGTGGTTGACCAGATGGTAAAATGTTACTGCTTGGTGCGGATTTTGGTCCGGCGGCGTCATTGGTCCGTACTTTCTGGAAAACTACGTTGGTGAAGCAATCGCCGTCAACGACGAGCAATAAAGAACGATTATAAACGATTTGTTTTGGCCTAAATTGAATGATATGGACGTAGATAGCATGTGATTCCAGCAGGACGGTGCTACGCCACGATTCACATTCTGTATGAACGATTTGAGGGTATTGTTATCTTTTCGCAGAGGTGACGCGAATTGGCCTCCAAGATCGTGCAATTTGACCCCGCTAGACTTCTTATTATCGGTTTTTCTGAAGTCGCAGGTCAATGCGAATAAGCCGAAATCGATTGATGCCCTAAAAGTCGATATAATCCATGCCGTGGACCACTCGTGCGAAGCCGCGGCGCACATTGGAACGATGTTATATACGAAACATAATGGCATACACAGGTCTTTCAAATTAATAAAGGAAGTTTGTTATTACGTAACACAGCTAATTTTATAACAATCTCATTGACAAACCCTTTATATTGACATTGGGATAGACTGGTGTAGTGGTTAGAGCCAACGCATCTCTTCATAGAATCCTGAGTATTTATTTGGGGTGAAGACTGAAGGAGAAAAGATATGCTGAACATCTGAAACTCCAAATTCAGAATGTGTCAAGTAAGATGATATTTCGCTATCACTATTTGAATTGAAGAAATTCAGAATGTCGGAGAAAAAACTGTAAATCAAAAGAAAGGTAGTGCACAAAGTGACGTACGTATCGGAAATCACAGATATGAGACGAGGAGGAGAATCATAGTGGAACATTATGATATTGTTGAACTCATTGATATAATGAGAGATGTAGATTTGACAACAAACGACAGAAGGAGCTTCTAAGGGTCTCAAGAAAACAGAGAGGGATTAAGTAAGAGTTAGATAAAATAACTTAAGAATCTCTTCTCTTTTTGAGGAGCACGTGACACAGGCAAGGAGGAGAGAAAACAAGGGAAGTAAAGAAAAAGTATCCCAATGGATAAATAAATAAAGAACTGTAAAATCATAATAATAAATAAGTAAATAAACTTATTTAATAATAACAAAGTACAGAAAAATGAAAATCTTCAGCAAAAATATGTTAAGTAATCAGAATTTATTAGTCAAACGTCTTGGATACCAGACGAGTAGGACGAATGCCGGAGTTGTGAAATCGCAAATACAGTAGCGGAATAGTGGTTAATATTGTAATGAAATACAAGCTAAGTGAATAGTCTCTCCTCTCAGTAATCGGCGCATTATGAAAATTTGAATGAACGCAGTTTCTTTCTGAGCCTGGTGACAGGTGTTGAACTAGTCAACTGTGGAGAATTGTACTTAATAATAACACGTATGACTAATGTAACTAATAATTTGACTACAGATATAATAAAAATTGTAATTTTATAAGGAAACATTCCCACTAGATAGTAGGCAATATCAGTAAGGTCTAGTAACACTCACAAAATACTACCAGAAAGTTTAATTTTATACAGTAATTTTTGTTGTTTTTTCATTTGTTAGTAGCTTTGAATACAATAAGAAATGTATATTAGTAAATATTGGTGAAAACATGTATCATAGGGCTTATTATTGTCTCTATAAAATAGGTGAGAAGATTGCGATGTAGTCCTAATAACAGGAATACCCAAAAATGAAAAATTGTGAAAATTAATTCAGTGTTATTAAACAAAATTTCACTGATTTTCATTTAAGAAATAACTTAAGAGTGAACAAAGTAAAAAATATGACACCTTTCAAAAGCTTTTAATCTTCCCACCTTTTAATCAGACTATGTATTGCAAAATATGAAATACTTACTATAATTATGTTTTATTGTACAGAATCTGGTAAAATGTTATTAAATTCTTCTACTTTATTGGCAACGTTTTTATTTCTTCCTTACCTTCAATCCTCGGTATAGTTATTTCCATAATATTTGAGACATTATGGAATGTTAATTTTCCGTCTAACTGAGGGAAATACGAACAGAGCCTATAAATATAAAGGTGGAAAATATGCGCTGAAAGGAAAAATATTTTCAAATTGAAAGATCGAAGGCGTTCCCCATGTATTTTCCAAAGAAAGAGTTGTCGGGTTTCCAAACAAAAGTGATTAAATGGCGACATTTCGACGACATGCCTATGACGCCATTTTGAAATTCCTCTGGAAGATGATGACAGAGTTCAGAGCGAAACGTCGCGATTTAACTCCTGTTGTATCCCAGTGGAAACCCAAGATCTCGTTTCTCATGTATCACATTAACCCCTTGAATCAACGCCAGTTTGACACACACACACACACACGCATACATGTCAGATAATGCTTCAATAAAGTCAAAGCGTGACAGATAAATACTTCGAGACTGAAAAATATTTCAATAAACTGTGCATGTTAATGGAATAATATAATATATTAACCAGACATATACATCTATGAAGAAATTATTTGATTTATCATCAATAAGTGCCAATTAATTAGTGATATTTCATAAATTTTTAAAAGAATATATATTGAGAAAAGAATTAGGATATAAATGGGACCGGGAATGGAACCCATGACTTTATTTTAATTCTCGGTGTATTATCGAATGAGATATCATTTTTCTCTTGTATGGACCTGAACACATACTTGTATAAAATTTAATAAAACAAAATTTTCCCAGCCTATTTTAGGGCTTATATAAATAATTCTTATTGTATGTAAATTGATCATATGTAGAATGAATTAATTCAATAACACAATAATATTTGCAAATAAAGCTCGACCCTAATTGCTAGGAAAATGAATTGTTTCACAACCCTAATAGACGAGCTTTTATTGAAAACATTTCCTCTGGATTTGATATAAATATTAATTTTCTTAGAAGGATATTTTTATCAAGAGCATCCAGATTGATACAATTTAACAGGGAATTGAGCACACGTTGAGAATGTTTTTTTTCCTTTACAGCTAAAGACAAAGACAGCAAAAGACAACTAACTCGATTCCGTGCATATAAAACCCCGACAGAAGTTTTACGACGAACTTTATAGGCGTCCTGCTGTTTTTGTTAGAAAATACAACATGAGGTTGTTCGAAGATGTGAAGTTTAACAATCTTCTTTTCATGGGGATCATAGGATTTGTAAACAATTATATTGTGTTGAAACTGACGTCAATAAATAGTATTACATCTATCTATTTATATATTTATGATTTATTTTCCACTATCATTGCATTATTTGATTATAATTAATATTAAGTTTTCTGCCAGACGGCAGGTTCTTTAACTTAGTCTCCTATCCTCCTATCTTCTGCTTCCTTCTTCCTTCATATACCAATATTTTCTTGACTGCCCTTTCACGTCGTCTAGCATCTGAAAAGTTCTTCTTTCACGACCCATATTTCCTTCCATAGATCCTTTGATGACGTCATATAGTAATCAATTTATTCTTGGTGTCTGATTGATCCAGTTTGCCTTTATTTTCACAAATCTATTGCAGGTCGATCTCTTATAATTTACTCGTCTTAAAACGTATTCAGTCTTTACCATATTTCTTCATTAATTTTCTCTATTCTTCTTCAGACTCACATTTCAAAGCTTTCTAGATACTGTTCCTCCTTTCATCTTAGTGTCCATGTGTCCTCTAGATTTACCGATCCCTTCCTCAATTCTAAGTTTAATTTTCTGGTCAACGGAGCTCCACTTTTCTTGAACGCTGTATATTTATTTGATACACATGAATATGCGCGGTGAACAATTTCTTTTCATTGACGAACAAATGTCACCATTCCAAGTTTTGTTACGTTGTTATAATAAAAGCATAGCTTTCAACTATTTCACGGATGATAGAGAAAACTATTACTAAGCTATTCGAAGTCATAGTATATATTCTGTGTGAATTTAGGAAATATGCTGCATACGGCAATGAACAAATCCACGTTGGCGTAAATTGGTTTACTCAATTAATGCAAAAAGGTAATGATATTTTTTCTGTTATCGAAATTTAAACTGTTATAAATTGTTTCCTTTTGTACTCCTTAAAAAATAAATTTCAGTTTGTAATGAATTGAGATTTACATAAAAATAAAAGCAGGTTGTTAATAACCTTAATGTTCTGGTAAGGACGTAAACTTTACTTACGAGTCCACTGAGAAGGTAGTGATAAGTTCTCTTTCCCAAAGTTACATCTCGGACGTGACTAACAACTATCTCCTTCGCCATATCCGTAGGACAGTCCAGAACTACGTACTTATGACTCCAACTGCAAAAAAAGTATGTTTACAGTGAATATAGAAAACATTGATAAACTACAGAATTATTTAATTATTAAATGATATGGAGCCCAATTAAAGATTAGCATTTAATCTGAGGAATTTTTCATTATATAGATAGGGGAATTCAAGTAACAATTTTTCAAAATTATGGAGAAATACAATCTTTTAATAAAAGTATGAAACAAGTTTATTCTATTATTTACTCAATCTAATGTCACTATAACTTAAAAGAACGAATTAAGATTTTTGGTGAAGTTTTGATAAGAAACAAATTTCCCGTTATGCTCCACCCTCGGGATGTTTTGTAATTACAATTTTTGCAATAAAAATTAATTTAAATTAAGAAAAAATCTTAATATTTTTGTATCATATTTATTATATTTACTTTGTGAACGGTTCATCGCTTTATCAATTTTTCATGTCTTTGTCAGCGTTTTTCTCCTTTTTCCAATCAATTTCTTTCTTTATGTATTCTTTTTGGGCACGGCATTTTCTAGCTCATTCTTGTAAGGCAAGTCTGTCAATATTTCCTTTTTTTTAAAATTTAGGAACACGTTACATTTTGCCTTATACAGTAGTATCCAGTTCCTCCCCACCCGTTTTCCCCCGAACGCAAATTTTAGTAACATACAAGTAGATTTAAGCTTAATACGTAACTTATATGCAATTAACTATATATAATTTATGAATATATGTAATTAAAGATTTAAAAGTGAGCGATTTTGCATATTATCTTGTGTTGAAATGCTGCAAAAATTATAAATTCACAGATGTAAGAGGCCAAAAGAAGAGTTCATTCACAAGGCGCTGTCATAAGTTAGACAAGTTGGCGGCTAGGATTTCTTCCTCGACCAGTGACCACGTTACACCCCTATTTACTAAACTTCAGCTCTATCCAGTAAAGAAAATAGGGTATCGCGTTCTATCCCTGTATCCTGTTCCTCCTTGAGTTCCTCTATATTACTTAATTTTTTAAGTTTTAAAAGTAATGAAGTAAGGTAATAATTAGTTTCATTACACCATAATTAAGAAACAAACTTCTAACTAATTCAAATCAAGTTACAAAGTTAAGTCAGATGATAGTAAAAAGGAGTTCTGTTTCAGCATAGCTTCTATTATTCAATAAAGAACCTTGCAAAAATTGTTAATTATTTACTCAGCTTCAAAATCGGATAAATTATAGCTTTTAAATTAACACATACAAGCGTAAAGAAACTAAAACGGTAAGGAAATGTTTCCATAAAATATATAAATACAATCAAGCAGAAATATGCACTTCTGGAGCTGAACGCAACTAAATCACATTGTTCATAAATTTATGTTAAAACAGATACAAATAATCTAAGCAACAATTTTGACTGATTTTTCAAATAATCTTATTGATATCATCTTAATTCTATATTGAATTGTTATTTCTCTTTTTTTGTAATGTACACCTGATGAGGTGTAGGTATTATAATTTTTTGTCAATGTAGGATGTCCATAATACAACTCACATTATTAATATCATAGTACTTTAATTTAGAGTATTTACATCATATTAACGGTAAACTAACCTATGTTTTAAAATATATACAATATATTCACCTCTAGTTATACCGTTCACAACCAACTTAAAATTATATTTTTCTCACACATTCGTTAACGAGTCCGGTGTAATGGAAGATATTTACCTTTTAAATTCCGTGTCTCAACTCTGTCAAATTATTAAGTATTGGTGTAACAAATTTACAATCTTTTATAAAACGAATCGAAAAATGTTAATAGAGTAATTAACATAAAAGATGCTTCCCTCTCTCACTTATGTGATTATATAAAACTGTTAAAGTTACTCTTTAATTGTTATCGTGATACTAGTCATGAGGAGGGCTCGGAAACGCTGCGGGAATTTCCTCGCAGGCGCTTCAGCCCAGAGTGACTGCGGGGCTCACCTGCCTCGCACTCTCTCTGGGTATTTTTTATCAAAGTTCTCATATGCCGAGACACCTTCACCTATTTTAGGAGGTATATGTACTGGGGTCAAAGACCTTGTGCATATGGCAAGAGTTGTCCGCTGATACCATTGGATCAGTCGGCCAACTGCCTCCTGAAACTGGTGGAGACACGGAGAAGGGAATGCTGCGACCCCAAAGCAGACTCGTCTCCCGTCATTCGGAAGGGCGTGAGAATAGTACCCAATGCCCGACCTACCTGATGCAGGTTTTCTAGGCTTTTCCCTGCATCTCTTTAGGTGAAACACCGGGTAGGATCCTTAAACCATAGCCCGGGGGCCCTAGTTAACCCTTGGCTACCTTGCTCTACCTTCCGCATCCCCCCTTTTCAATTCCCTTCCTATGCTATTAAAGGGGAGTTGCCTGTTTCAGGATCATCCTCATGTAGCCTGTTAACCAAAAAAAAAGTAATCGTGATACGACACTCTTAACACTTACACTTGATACTATAAACTTTTATGACTGTCACTTTCTTTTAATGGACACCCTATGAACCAATTAAGTTCTTTTAGTATGTAGCTAGTTGAAATACCCGGCGTGGCTCGGATTCATGTAAATAACAAATGAGGAAATTAATTAAAGATAAGTTTATTACGGTACTTGGGGGTACACTACAATCTATTTCTGTTGTCAAATCTGACATATTTTGAATGCTAGGTTGTGTGAATGGCGAAAAATTGTCAAAACGGTAGATTTCTGCAAACAGGTGTTATTTTGAACTATTTTCGGTAGTCTGAGAAGAAACGATCATATTACCAAAATTGTCTAAAATCGAATTTAAAATCGACAGAATTTTTCTAAATTCCTTAGTTTTCGACCTAAAGGGGCTTAAGTTGAAGTGGTTAAAATAGACTAATTTATTGTTTTATAGGTGGGGATTGGTCCGCCTTGGAAATAAATATATCTCCTGATAGATCTCGGCGACATTACACGTTTCTTTAAGTTGAGTACAAACTTTTTCTACTGGCGGAAAAACACCAAAAATACCTTCAAAATGTGGAAAAACGGAGGTTTGTTGACATTTTCACTTTTTTCACATACACAGTATTTTTGGTATTAAAGTTTATTTAAATTAATACTTTTATCAGTGACGAATGTCACCATGAAATGCATAATATTTTATTTACTTTTACAAAGAAATTAATTACTTATTTACTAATTTACGTATAAATCCAGTCAACAATCCAAAATTTTTATTATTTTTAAGGGCGTTATCTCTCTGCCAACGCGATTAATTACAGCGTGAAATGTATATGATTTAAAATATAAATAGATGAAGTAAATAGGCAACCCCCATTCCCAATTGGAGATCTCTATGCATTTATTCAGTGAATTTTACTGGAATGTCTTTTCGACAAAAGCTAGATAAGAACAGAAATCTTGTGTGAACTGTTGTAGCGAATCTCCGTAAAGCCATCCGTGTGCTTGTTAGAATCTGCTGAAGAGTAGAGAAGCCGACTGTGCAGTAAACGCGGGAGTGAAGATAATCCTTCTAGCTTTACACACACGCAAAGGGACGCGGGGTAGAGCATGCGTTTTAATTCATCCCTACTGTGCGTTTCATTAGCTGAATTAACGAGGCGCTGCGAAAACCAATTCAATAAAAAGCAGGACGATTGTAACACCAGCAGCGAAAGCATCGTTCGAGTTGGCAAAATAATTACAAGGATTTCAATTAGAGCGTGAATGAGAAATACAGCAGAACCAGTGGTGGGGACATTTATTGCCACTCCCTGGACGCTGATGGAACCGAAAGCGTATAAATAAATAATAACAGAGGAAAAGCAGCTAACGCAACCTATGTGTGTGAACAAACCTGTCAGTTATTTGATTGCTGACTTCTTTGACATGTTCATAATACACTAACGCTCCAATTAAAATTAAAATCGTGCGTAATTAATATTCTGCATTTACAGGTGAAAAGGCGTCAAGCTATTACAGGTCTTCGGAGATAATAATACGGGTCGATATGTAATATTAATGTACACAGTTAAAATTCTGTAATTATATTTAAAGTGTTATATGGTTGTTCTTCATTCCACATGCAATAATATAACGATTAATAACTAGTAAGCAGACTATACTTCAGAAAATTTCTTGATATAATTTAAACTTTATTAAAAATTCGATAAACATTTCGATAAATATATTGTTTGTTATCAAAAATCTAAGATTTTATCGGTGTATATTCAAGAAAAAAAAGTTTTTTGATTTCCACACCGGTCAAATGACGCATAAGCCACGACGTTTCGATGGCGTACTCTACCGTCGTTCTCACTTGAGAACTTGAACGATGGCATCGAAAAGTCGTGGCTTAAGCTTCATTTGACCCTGGTGGAAAATCAACAACTGTTTATCATTATTGTTTTTTCCATACAAAATTATCTGTTTCCAATGCAGTTACTATTATATTGGTCAAATAAAACCGGTGTTAATGAACATAAATGTAACTTACAATGTAATGTACAAAATTGTTGAGGATCCTCAAAGCATATATTGTGTTATTGATGTGGTATTCTGTCCTAAAACTGGTCTGATGCAAACCTCCATGCTAACCTATCCTGCGCTAGGTTTATTAGTTCTACATAGCTACCACATCCCACACCGTCCCTAACATGCTTAGCGTATTCCATACTTGGCAATGCTCTTCTGTCCTTACTCCACATACTTCCCCAAATGATAATTTTACAACTTCTCAACGTGGTCTATTAATCTATCCCTTTTCTTGACCCTCCAAATTGTTCACTCTTCTCCTATTCTACTTATATTTTCCTGGTTCCTACCTCTATCCGCCCATCCGATTTTCAGAATTCTTCTGCAGCACGACATTTCGAAAGCTTTTATTACTTTCCTTTCTGCAACTCCTATAGTCCACGTTTTGCACCCATATGACGCTTCACTCCACAAGAACAATTTTAGTAATGATTTCTTAATATTAATACTTCATATATATTTAAACAACCATAAAATGCATTACGTAACGGCAAAATATTAAAATTTTACATGTTTAATAAAATGTATATTCTAGACTGATGATTGTGATGCTTCACATCAGGTCTAACAAGTCGGCCATCAATGATAATAATGTCGCAAATAATTAAACCAACATTTAAGATTCTCTCATATTAGAAAATTCCTGTTTTACTCACTGTTAAAATTTTTCCGTTCAGAATTTTAACATTAATAATATGCTTACGACCTACTGGTGTTATTTCAGCCATCCTCGCTTGTACAAGTACGTACAAATTACCAAACTTTTTAACTTCTTGAATCCGCAGATAATTTTAATTTTAATATAATAATTGTATTATAAATAATATAATATAAATCTATTTTGTTTTATTTATTTTTAGTTCAAACTAAACCAGTTGAGGATCCAAATTTAGGAACGAAAAGTCGTTTAGTAACGAGTTTTACATATAATACTATAATAATATTTTCTGACATATATGCAATTGATCTATTAATTTTTTTCAAAACAGTCAGACATTGTAACAAACTAATAAATAGTCTTCTTCTTGGGCTCCACAGCCCTTTGAGGGCCTGGGTCTACCGAAGCGACTGCGGACTGTCATAATAAGTAGACTTAACAAAGAAAATAAACTATAACTCATTAAATATTATTGGAGACTATACTTTTCCTTGCGTCAACCAATTATACTAAAATTTATTCCATCAATTTAACAATTACTTTAACTAACAAGTTAGTGTTTTTTTTCCTATTTGTAAACGCCCTGAACTGTACCACTTAACTAATTTTATTAAAACATCCGACGAAAGTGTTTACACAACTACAGCCCAGGTTAATAAACTAAATAAATGCACAAACATTTTTAGAATTAATGATTACCAGTGTGTATCTGTTAATTATTAAGCACAGCACAGTTAATCTGTTATTTTTAAAGCGCGTCGTAAACATTTCATGAACATGTTCCGCTCATTAATAATTAAAAAATTAAATACTTAACATTTTAAAAGAGTTATAATTATTGATACTTAGTTATATAAATAAATATATACTTCAAAAGCATTTTACTTTTAAAATATAAATGCTCGATTTTATATCAGTTTATTTTCTGTATTATGAAACAAAAAATAACGGAATTTAATCTCATGTTCCATATATCTTTCCTATAGATACTTATTTAAAAAGTTATAACCACGTAAACGCTCAATATTAAAGAAAATTTTTTGACGTATTCATACACTCAATTCACTCAGAATAAAGTCCAAGTCCTATTATAAGCCTACCTCATAAGCATGGAAATTACACAGAGAATGAAGATACCAATTGTAGGACCTGAATGGTTCTTATCTGGGTAACAAAGAAGAGGGCTAAATGCGTAGTCGAGCGTAAATGACCTGGATACGGTTTTGTTACTAGCGGGCCTTACTGGATGCCATTACGTAACGGGAACCTACACAGCAACTAAAAAAGGAACAGACTAAAACTTTGCAAAGTTGGGAGAGAAATCTGGATACGAAACCGGTATAGCAAGGTCGACACAAGTGTACTAATTAATAATACGACTGACACAAAATTCATTTGCGAAAAAGAAAGAAACGAGGTCAAGCATATCAGTGGCACGCAAAAGGTTCCAAGAAAAATAATATTTTATATTAACTAGCGCAAAGGCTTCACTTGATTACAGTTTCACGGAAGTGAGGATGTCTCTTATTCAAAATAATGTGGAAAATGATGCTAACCGCAAATAATTATTCACTTCATATCATCAATTACTCACAATGTACTCGTTAAAATGACCCTCATCACGAAACGGCCATATATGTAGCCTGAAGGGTAGAGATTAACGTATAATAACCACACCCTGTATAATTTACAACTTCAGATTTCTGTGATTGCGGATAGAAAATTGTATACTGAAACCAAACATTCGCGGGCCTGAATGGATTTTACATTTAAGGAAATAATTGTCATAATTTTGGTCGGCTGCCAACCAAAATTTAGAACTAAACATTGTCCTGGCTGTTGAGTCCTAACTCATAAAGTTACAAATATTCCCTTTGTGGCGAAATTTTTAAACATTTTCTCATTCTTAAAAGAGTATTAATTGAAGGAATGAAAAAAATCAGTGCCTGCGGGAGTTTTCTCGCAAGGGCTTCACCCCAGAGTGACTGCGGGGTTCACCTGATTGTGTTGGGAATGCCTCGTACCCTCTCTGGGCTTTTTTCAAAGTTCTCACATGCCGAGACACCTTCGCCTATTTTAGGAGGAATATGTACTGAGGTCGAAGACCTTGGCCATAAGGCAAGAGTTGTCTGCTGGTCCCATTGGATCAGTCGGCTAACTGCCTCCGGAAACTGGTGGAGACACGAAGAAGAGAATGCTGAGACTTCACAGAAAACTCGTCTCCCGTCATTCGGAAGGGCGTGAGAAAAGTACCCAATGCCGGACCTACCTGATGCAGGTTTTTTAAGGTTTTCCCTGCATCTCTTTAGGTGAAACACTGGGTAGGATCATTAAACCATAGCCGGGGCCCCTAGTTTACCATTGTCTACCTTGCTCTACCTTCCGCATACACCCTTTTCAATTCCCTTCCTATGCTATTAAATGGGAGTTGACTGTTTCAGGATCACCCTCTTGTAGCCTGGTAACACCCCCCCCCTCTTTACAGCAAAAAGGAATGAAGAAAGGAACTCGTAATCGCAATTTAACACCAGAATCACTGGCCTCTGAAATAATGATAACATTCAGAACTGTTCACAAATGTAAGTTGTAAGATAATAATATAAATCATAAACAACAATGAGTGTACGAAACACAAGTTAAAATATAAAAATATAGTCAACAACTGTGGATTGGTGAGATTAAAAAAAATAAGCACAAGGCCAGAACGTATTGAATAAGTAAATTAACTTGACAATTAAATTGAAGTAATATACGAATGGACATGTGCTGTAGATTATCCAAAACCTCAGTAGCGTAAGTTTTGCATGTCTCGCACGGGAAAAAGGAAAATACAGATCTAAGCTTTATGGCTCGTCAGGTGGATATTATAAACAAGGAAAACGGTTCTATTAAACGTTCATTATTAATATACCCGAAGTAAACTGCTAAAGAACGTCAGTCATAATTACGTGTAATATGTGTATTAGGTAGGATATATGAACAATATTGACTCACCTAAATGTCCACTTTTGGAGATATTATATTATTAACTTTTGGCTACTCTAAAGATTTCTTCTGCTAAGAGTCAAAATAATACAAAAATATATGTGAGAAACTAAAGACAAGATGATCCGAACAATGAATACGATATTTTCAGAAAATAGATACTAATAATTAGACAGTGTAAAATAAGATTGTGTATGTGATTGAACTGCAGAGTACATAAACTAACAATTCATGTTGTAAGGAGCCTGTCACTGTTTTAAATGAACTGAAAGAATGGAACATTTGATTAAATAAAAGTAGAAAATATATATTAATACCAATTCGTGCACTTATGTCATATAATTTCTATGACAAAATGTAATAGAGTTAGTTAAGAACATAAAAAAGTCATATTCCGTGGATCTTTCAATGAAGCAATTCTTCGAGGTCATGGAATAAGGAAAATAGTTTTACATAAATTTATTATTAATCGGATAATCATATCTAGTTGTAAATGTTTGCTATTTATATATTTTTTTCAGTAGTGCTATCAATAATTACATAGTTTTACAAATTCTTGTATATATTATAAGGAGAGTCTAACTAAAAATTGAGCTAGTGCAATTTTAAATTGTTAGGTTCATTTCGAAGCCGTTTAATGTGTGGGGAATGCTTGTTGAATAGTGTTGTTTCCTTATAGAGTACAGATTTCTGTATTATTCTATACAAATGTTTTTCCTTTTTCTAGCGTTAGTTCTGTACTCATCTGAATTAGTAGTGTATAACTTTTTGTTATTCACAAAGAGCATTAATTAGAGAATGTACTGACATGGGAGGGTAAGTATGCCTAATTTTTTGAAAAGTCCTCGACAAGATGTTATTGAGTTTACATATTATTCTACTTTATGGATTATAAATACTTTTTCTTTTGCTGAATATTCGCCCCAAAATATAATTCCATAATGCAATACGGAATACAAATATGTATTACATACTAGGAATATGTAACAAAATTATGCTTTTTGCACTAGTGAATGTGCCTATCTATAATTTCTTGCCTTATTCTTCATATTTAAGATTGAAGCAATACTCTATAATGTTTACAGTTATTACATTAACTTTCGTAACAGGGGCATTCTTTAATGAACAACCTGCATTATTAGAGAGAACAAAACTTACAATATTTTGAGTTATTTTTAGAGCAATTAGAATACTGCTACCTGTAACTATGACAACTTTCAGTCACGAAATTTACATGTGGTTGGTTGTAAATAAATCATAAATGAGACCAGTTATAGTTTATCAATACTTTCTTCCTGAATAGTTTTGATACATCAAGGTCACTATAATCTAAACATCAGACTAAAAAGATAAAAATTGGACTGTAGAATTCTAGGTTAATACAGACATTGTGTAAGTTTAACCTTCAGAACTGATTTATGATATTGGGAATCCTTTGTATGCATTGCCTGCTATTAGGGGAGTGGTCGTATTTATATCTGCTAGAGGGCTCAGTGACCAACTTGAAAAACGTGAGTAGGAAATAACATTTGACACAGATACGTCACGTCCAATAAATCAAAATCGGATAGAGCGATATATGTTACGCGTCTTTTACGAAAACACATTTTACGTCTTTACGTTTTCCCTGTGTGAAGGCACATTGTGCCATCTATTGAAATCTGGATACAAATGATTCCGTGCGTGAATCCTATAAATCAGTCAGCTCCTTCAGGAGACGTTTGATGTTTCCATTTCGTCCCAGCTGCGTTTGTAACTTTGCCTCGAAGGGGCGAGTAGTATCACCCGTGGCAAATAAATCCTGGCTGACACGATTGTTTATCATGGCAGGCTGATATTAAGGTGCGTTCATCCTCTGTGTAAGCATCTATTACGCAGGCTGAAACGGCTTTCTTTGGTCTCATCTAGAAACTATTCCTAAGAATAAAAGACACATTTATCAAAAATGTAGAAACAGCACCCAAAGTATCATTATTGTTAAGCGTATTCAAAATTACCCTTGTTCTAAAAAAATTACAAATAAAAAGGATATGAATTAGGTATTATATATAGACCAATATTCTCCCAGTTGTTAAAATTATTTAACGTTTAGAGCCAAAATAACGTATTATCGTGCACATTTATTATTAAATTTCAATTTATGTAACCTCTATTCTACTAATTCAAAATTTACATCATTTTGCAGTTCGGTTTTTCAACTGGAACAAAATATTAATATCGATAAATTTTAATTCTTTGTTCCACCGTTATCGTACAACTTTAATTAAGTGAGTGTAATTATTCAATGAATTATTGCAGACACGTCATTTAATTTTTCGGAATAAAGTTATCGATTCCCACAGAGAGAATAGCAAATAGTTTTGCCGAATCAGAGGCGCTTTGGGAATTGCGTACTGGTGATGAAATTTTTTATTATTTAACATATATGGCAATATAATTTTTTTGTTCCTTATTCGGGAGTTTTGGAGATGCATATTTCAACTAAAGCAAAATAAAATTCAATTGCAGTGAAATTTTATGAAATGACGTAAAGTAATTTCTCACGTGGCAACAGGGCACTAAGCGTCCGGAAAGCGAAATATATACACAATTTAGTTCTTATAGACTGGTATAGTAAACATAAAGAGTAGTCTAGCACAATAACGGGTTTTGCAAAAAAAAAAGGAATTTACTTACGGGTAATATAAATGTTAAGATTAGGAAATCATTGCTAAAATCTTCGAATGGAGTGTGTCATTATATGGGTGCGAAACGTTGACGGCAGGAGTTGCAGAAAGGAAAGGAATATTAGTCTTTCAAAATATGGTGCTGTAGGAGAATGGTGAAAATCCGATGAGTGGATAGAGTCATTAACGAGGAAGTTATAAACAGAATAGGGAAAGAGCGAACAATATGGAGAATAATAGAGAACACAGATTTTCCTGACGAAGATGCTGGATGAAGAGTTCTCGGAATTCCAGTCGAGTGATGTCATTTGTAATCCACAACGTTTCTATGGCTGACACCGCCATCTTCAGGTGAAGTGACAAACGATGTCACCCGACTGGAATCCCGAGAACTCTTCATCAAATATGGAGGATGTTAACGAAGAATAATAGGCCACGTTTTAAGACATTATGGCCTTGTAAAATTAACATTAAAAGGAAGTGTGTGTGGTAAGAACAGAAGAGGAAGGTTAAGTAAATTAGGGAGGATAAGGGATGTGGTAGTTACGAGGAAATAAATAGGCTTGCGCAAAGTTGGTAAGCATAGAGGGTTGCATCAGAACAGTCTTAGGACTGAATATCACAAAAACAGACTGATCATCAGTGCTATCAGAGAATTTTGTTATAAATAATTACAGTTTTCATCGGCGAATATATGTACAAAGTAAATATATGTAAAAAGTGGTATTAAAGGAAATTTACATTTTTTTCATATTATAAATGGCGATCCCTGAGAAGTAATCAATTGCAAGCCTTCCCTTTTAGGAAAAATATTTAGTGCTCCTGATGCATGTAAAAGATGTGACACGGCGTTTCTAAATCTACATTTTATATCTTTATATCGAATCGTAACTAATTTCGCGATTAATTATAAATGTCTGCGACGATAATGTCCTTGGTGAGCGAAATAATTTAGACGGCGGGCGAATAGCGTATAATTTAAGAATTTGAAACGGATAACCGTTAATAATATTAAATAACTGTCGTATTAGAATAGGAAGATTATATATTAAATTGTTGTTGTAGTAGTTAAAATATATATTTGATGATTTTGAAAATCAAAAAATAACAGGATAAACTGATGTGCGACTTCTTGGAATTTGTAATATTTTAATGTGAGAACTGGTGCATAAAGTAGAGGTCGTTGGTGACCGGCATGGGACATGGGACGAGTAAATTTCAGTAGCACTTAATATGAATCCGAAATTATCGTTAAAATGTCTTAGTTTTAATACCCACAAGCTGGGTGCCCGACAATCCCCGGGCATTTAGATGAACCCGGTACTCCCACCTTGGAGCTGAGGTGAAACAAAGTTATATATTAATGTCCAAATTGATCTAATTGATTTTTATTACCCCGAAATAGACACCGAACTCAATTTATTTTCGCAAATTGAGTCGAAATTAATCACAGAAAATATCTATAAAACACTATCAATTCCATTCCCCACAAAAAAATCGTCATAATACGTTAATATCTGCAATATTGCATGTTTTATAATTTCAGCTTCCTCCCTACTCGTTCCTTTGGGAGTTAGTTGCGTCTAAACCCTACAGCGCTTGTTTCTGCATCGCAGGGAACCTGCGTTTTAATAATTTGCGTAACTTCGTATTATCTGTTTAAACTCCTCTCTGAAGGTTGGAACTGCCATTTAACCGGCTATGTCGAATGCCAGAAGTATCTCAGCTACTTCGATAACATGAGTTTGGACACCAATCTCTAATGTTTCTCGTTGTTTATTTGCATCACCCCTCCAAATTAAACGCCAGTTTATTTTTATTTTATTTTTTAAAAAAAACTTTTATTGTACAGATTATCAGTTAGAACGATAACGATACAGTGTAGACAATATTAAAAAAGTTATATAATTAACATAATAAAGTGAATATAGGTTAATCCATTTAATTAACCTACTTTAGGAGAATTGGTTAGGTTTATTTATTTTTGCAAGTACCTGAAGGGCATACGACGTAGGTGGGTGAGGATTGACAGGCAGTGAACTGATTTTTGGAGGATTAATGAGGATGTGGTCTGCGGACATGATGGTAGAGTGGGTTAGGGTGTGCTTGAATGATCAGGGGGAAGGATGAGGTCAATTGGAAGTTTTCTTTTGAGGCGACGGAAGTGTGGAGGTGTAGGAGGATTGTTATGAAATTGCTGGATCGTGGGGTTTGGGTGGTTGAGTGCGCTTTTGATTAGGTTTGTTATGGATTTGGAGATTACTGAGTTTACATTGGGAATTTTGTTGTTATGGTGGATGACGGAATTTCTTAGGTACCAGGGAGAGTTTGTAATGGTGCGTAGTATTATGTTTTGTTTGGTTTGAATTTTGGTTGAATAGGATTAAACGCCAGTGAAAACTCCTCTCCTATCCTGTATTTATTTACCATTACATGTATGAGAATAAAACTATTATTCTCACTGATCCCATAAAATCTATATTACACGCAAATATCGTCCCTCCATTCCTGTCACCAGGGATAGTCTTCCTTCCCCGACAATGTTTGTTTACAGGTCATTAAGTACCCTTATACAAAGTATGGCAAAAATTCCACTACGATTTTGATTTGTTAAGTGTCACATACATACAAAAATTTGAGTTTTTTTACAATGGAAAATAGTGAATTTTAATACAAAATAATCTATCAACTTATATAATTATAGTCATCTCAAACATAAACTACAAAACATTTAGCATAAGTCACACTATGAGAAACTGTATAATTTAATGTGCAGTTCCATAATAGTGTGAACATGCTAAATGCGTTGTACTATAACAGTATACATTACTGAAGATAACCCTTATGCAGTCAAACTGTATAAATGTAATCTGAAAACCGTCATAGTGTGACTTATGCTAAATGTTTTCTAACTTAAATTTATCTTTCATGTAATGTGACCATGTAAATCATTTTTACATAGCTGACTGATTGTTAGCCCCTGTAATTGTGGAATGTCTTTGGCTAATAAAACACTTACTAGAAATACATCGTCTCTTGAATGTATTTTATTTATGAGAAGACGATATTTGATTCAACTCTTCGAACTGATTAGCATGGAATGATAAGTAAATTTAATGAAAGTTTCATTGAAGTAATAATACTCTGTAAGTAATTAGTAAATTTACTGAATATTTTGTAAGTCACATGTTACTAAAACGAAGCATTTCATATTTAAAGCAGGACCGAAGCTTATAATCGAATTATGAAGACAAAATAGGAGGGATAGAAGTTCCTAATTCAGTAATGGATAACTTCCTCCTTCAGGGCTTTCCTCTCCTTGGCCCATACCAAGGATTTTAAAGTAAGCCTCCCATTAGCAGAATTGACTCGCTCAGTTTTGAAAGATATATGTTTCGGAGACGCAGGCAGTAAGAGTTGTTCAGTTACCCCATTGGACCAGGTGACCAGCTACCCCTCAAATATTGGCATGGATTCGAGTTTGTTGCGTCCTAACAGCACAATCTGTCTCTCTTTATCGGAAGGTCATCGGAGTAGTAACACATGTTCGGCCTACCTGATGCAGGTTTCTCTAGAATTTCCCCATAAATTCATTTATGTGAGTTTGACGAATGTCATCCACAATAGTTTCCTCAACCGCAACTAAATAATCATTCATTTTCTGTTTCAAAATACTTAAAAACGTAAGCGACACAAACTAAAACGCTACAATGTATTGCCTTATAATATAAAGACAATTAACCAAATTAATTACAACTATCCGACAGAGGGTCTGTGAAAAAGAAAAGAAATGTCATAGAAGTTCATACAAACACGCGACATTTCATAAAAGAGAAATTTCTTGTACCAAATGAGTGTCCAAAACTAAGTTTTAGAAACACCGAGAGTATGTAGAGCATCACAAAATAAAATACAAAACAGCCGTTTTGTGATTTTTAAGACATTAAAAGAATATTTAATTACAAACAGCACAGAGCGTTCCACTTTCTTATATGAAACAGCATCGGGTGTTGATTACAAATATATTACCACAAATCTCAAAAGTATAATTTACAGCGCATCATACGTATATGGTTTAGAGTGTGTATCTTTATTAAGTTTTTAGAATCTGTTGTCACTTACAAATTATTTAGCGCTAAACAGAACAAATAGATGAATCAACTATATGAAATAAAACTCATTGTTTATGTGTAAATAATCTCAAATTTTGTATGTATATCTGTATGTACAAATCTAAATGCGTGGATAAATGTCGACCAAAGTTTGTACACAATTTCTTTACGATCGATAAATAAGTAGGTAAGTAACGGCTGCTACCCCTAGGGGCGGGGGTGCAGAAATTTTTTGCATGCAAAATGGCCGACAATTGCATCGAATGAAACTTTAATTGCGTCAATTACTATGATAGTGTTGTGAGTAGATGGAACCTTTTCCAGTGTGAAAGGAGAGTGTTCGTAGGGGTCGCGGTGGACGGGCATCACATAAAAATAACAAAGAAATAATATATAGCAAACAACTTCTTGGCTTATGTTAAAGCAAAATCAAACCAAAAATATTGCCTCAAATTCAACTCTTATTTAAAGTTTTGTACTGGTGCATAATTAAAATATTATCTTCCGGTAGAAAATGACATTGTGAAAAGGTTTTCAACGAAATTGTTTAGCAGATGTTTATGGCAGAAATTGCCGGAAGCTTGTGCGTTGAAACAACAGTTTAAATAAATGCTAAATTTGAGACAATAGTTTGGTTTGATATTGAAAATTTTTAATAACAATGACATTTGGTGTCAAAACCGGTTTAATGTGAGTCACTGAGTATGATACTGGCATTTAACATGCCGGAGGAGAAAGAAATGGACGGCCATAACACGAAATCATCCAAGATTCCTGACTGTTCCGGGATTGTGTATCGGGCTGTTATAAATAAATACCCGTCAACGCCGGGAATTCAACTCGTACAAAACATACTTTTCAAATAATATTAATGTTTTTAATAATTTGACAATAATTGTTTTCGCAGTAAGTCAGAAAACAGTTATTCAATTTGTGTCCAAAATTGAAAACGTCTTACAAAATTTCGTCCCATATTTCAGGCGATAGAGATTAAAAGTTTATAAAGAACTTATATTATTAATTTTGAGATTAAGCTTCTTCTTTTATGTAAATTTTGATGTGACACGGTATTTTTGAGCCAATATTTTACTTTACTCCGAATCGCAACTACCACAAGGTGAGTGTAATATTTCAGATAGCGGGCTTGTAGTGGATTGTTGTATCATTTAAAATGACTTCGTTATTAATGTTAAACAACTTACTGCCGTATTAGAAGAGGGATATTAAGCATTAAACAACTGTTGAGAAGTTTAAATAGATTTGATGAGTTTGAAAAGCAAAGAATAATTAGGATACATTAATTTGCGGTTTCCGGCCTTTTTAAATTAATATTTGAACTAATAACTGGAGCATAGAGAAGAGGTCGTTGTTTTCCGAGAATGAGAAAAGTTTTCAGTGATTTAGAAAGGAAGCAATAAAATGTAATAGTTCTTCATGCATGATGTAATCACTTTAATACAATGTACATAGAAGAGTATTTCGAAGTTACCTAAAAATTAGTATTAAATAAATTATAACGTATATATTACAAGCTGCTTACCAGATTTTTCCCGGGTATTTATAATAATCCCGCACCACCACGCTCAAGAAAAAACATTCATGTAGGTAGCTCTTCAATAAAATAAAAATAAAATTGTTTGCCATAATATTCAATCACAGATGTTTTGATTAATAACAGTCACCTATTCACAAAAAAACTCAAATGTGTATAGATTTGATACTAGAAATAAAAATAATTTACACAAGAAAGGGAAGTCTTACTGTAATACAAAAGGGTGTTCATTATAATGATACTAGAATATTTAATAAACCTCCAGCCTCCATTAAACAGTCAAAAATAAATACAAACATGTCAAAACATGAACTAACTTTTTACTTAGCCACTCCTTCTACTCTGTTGAAGAATTCACGGAGTTGAGTGTACCTTAGTATAGACCTTACCATCGATTTATTACATTGTTGAGACACTAGTATGATAGTATAAAAAATATATACCAATACATAAAATTGAAGTGTCAGTCCATCTGTCCTAATGTCTGTCCGTATGTTCGTCTCGGATAGATTCCGAAATGGCTCAACTTATTTCAATGAAAATTTGAGTGCTAAAGAAATTTAACTTACATATTAGTGAATATTTCATTTATATGATATTAATATAATATAAAAAATAAAAATTAATTCTACGTGAAGGTTTCTTTTCTATGCGTGCGTAAAATCTGCAAATGAATACGGGTTACCTATACTCTTTATCTGTTTATTCTTCGAAACGGCTTTACTTATTTCAATGAAACTTTCAGGGATTTTTCATTTAGATACCTTGAAGAGTTCAGAAGATATTTTATAAGTTTTTATAAATCCATTTAATTGGTGCCAAAATTGCTCATTTTTATAGGCTCGGAAACGAATGATAGCGGGTCCTGTTCTGAACGAACTGCGAGTTATAAGGTTAAGCCTGAAGCGATCATTTATAGAAGATACCGTATTCAATGAATTCAACTTTATCGAAATTCTGTACCTGTTTTAGGGCAAAATAAAAAGACTTATTTCGGCGTGAACGAAGTTGCAGGGGTTATCTAGATAGCAATATTTATTATTTATCGGGTACAAGTTACATATCTTGCCTTCTCTGTAGCACTTGAGAATGTCTAACTGTAAGTTAAACATAATTATATAAGTAGTAACATAGAGTTAATTGTAAATAAAAAATTACAACAATTTTTGTACATGCTGTAACTCGTTCAACATCATTGAAGTTCTACTTCTCTATGGGATCAATGCAGTATGATTTAATACTAGTGCTATATAACATTTCCCGTGGAAAACGTTATGATTTTTTTTCAAGCATGGCTAAAATATAATAAACAAATTAAATAAATGTTTTCTGCTTTTTATTTCCCGCATTGTAAAAAAAATCGATGATGTACTGTAGAAAATAAACTTGTAATAGCATTTCTTAAAAAAACGATTGAGAAGTAATATTTCAGCTAACAGCTAACTTTAATTTATAATGAGTTTTTTAAGTATCTAATAACGTTCGGTTGTGTTGTTATATTTATTTATAAACGTAACTGACAGTCCATTCATAATTACGTTCACGGTGTCTCTCTTCAGGAAACATTCATTTGGCTAAGTCCATAGCTTTGAATAAAAGTTATACAGACTTACCCGATATAGGTTCAGTGGACACATGGTATTAGGCCTGGATGTTATTTAAATCTCTTTTCCCTGGAACAGATTGAACGTCATGGAAAATCCGCGATGGGTGGGAGTCACTCATTGGGCGTGATCGGTATAGCAGTACGGGAAATGAAATATCTGGCAACTTGCTGTCCGATTTACCTACGGAGGCAGTAAATATCTCCCCTACATTTGCATAGCCCTCCCAATCGTGCCCTCTCTGTTTACGGCAGGGCACAAATCACCGTGAACCACCACCACCACATCCCCTCTTGTCTTCGTGCGGAGAGGAGAGATTTCATGGCGGGAACACGAATGCGTGAGTGTCGTAAACCGGGACTGAGTGTCGTATACCTAGCTGGTTTCTTCAGATACACCCCCATGTTTCCACAAAGTAGTATGCCTTCGGGAAACGACTATAATGACCCATTTCAAGTCTCGTAGACTTATAGCTATCAGTTCCTTGTCACTGTGTCTCGTTAAGCTTTGAGATTGACTTTTACGAGCGAATTACTGAGGAGTGGGTGTCAAATGTTTGAAATATTTCCAATATTAGGCTTGCACCCTACGGAGAATGATAAAAATGCGAGTAATCTTAAATGAATATAAGTTGAATTGCTTTTATTTATTTATTTAAAATTGCACCAACAGCAAAGGTCATTAGCGGCTTTATACTGTCACGTAGAAATCGGAACGTTGGAATAATGAATCAGGTTATTTGTGGAACACGTTTATTTAGTCATACAAGTTATACACGATGTGACCCGATGATCGTTCACAAGTCAACTGCCCGCTGCATAGCAGATCACAGCTTTATATAGGCACAGAACAGGAAATGATGTAACACTCATTGTTAACATAGAACAATCTGGAACAAATTAAACGAAGTAATGAAAAGTGACTAAAAATATTAGCGGGTGACGGGAATCGATCCTTGGCCCTCCGGACCGCAGAGCAGCGTCTTAACCACTACACCATAGCGTCAGGTCCTTTGGAGATCACAAATGTGGCATTGCTCCCCCTCCAAAGGAAACAGCGTCTCGCTGTTATGGAGATATCGACCAGAATCTTGTTGGGAACCGTTGGAAAGAAACAGTTTGTAATGTTGACGGCTTGACCGTTTTTTTTTATTTTTATTCATCTTCTGGGGGTGTTGTTCCCGGAATTAGGACGGATCGTTGATCTCCTTCTTCGTTATCTACTTGAAGGTCAGGTCTATTGTAGGACTTCATTCGTAAGACGTGTACTATATCCTTTGGTTTCCGTCGCTTCGACGAAGGATCATAGTCTTCAACCTCATAATTGACATCCGAAATTTTTCGTAGGACTCGGTACGGCCCAAAGTATCGTTTTAAAAGTTTTTCGGACAGGCCAACCTTCCTTACAGATCTGAAAATCCACACTAAGTCTCCTGGTTTGTACTCTACAGATCTGTGTTTCGTATTATAGCGTTCCCGGTCCTTGTCTTGCGTGCTCAATGTCCGTATTCGCGCAAGCTGTCGGGCTTCTTCTGCTCTAGTTACCAGATGTCCCACGTAATCATTATCTATTTCGTCAGGGTAAAGGGGGAACAGCGTATCCATAGTTGTCTCAGCCTCGCGTGCATGGAGCAGAAAGAAAGGACTGAAACCAGTGGCATCTTGCTTTGCCGTGTTGTACGCAAATGTTACAAATGGAAGAAACGTATCCCAATCCATCTGTTCGGCATCGACGTACATCGACAGCATATCAGTCAGAGTTTTATTGAATCTTTCCGTTAGTCCATTCGTCTGTGGATGATAGGCCGTAGTCATCTATGAGTAACATTGCAGCGTGCAGCTACTTCCGAAACTAGCTTCGAATAAAACACTTTCCCACGATCCGTTATCATTATTCTCGGGGCTCCATGTTTCAAGATGATTTCTTCAACTAGAAACTTTGCTATCTCCTGAGCTTCGGCAGTCGGTACGGCTTTAGTGACAGCGTAACGTGTCAAGTAATCCGTGCAAACAATTATCCACCGATTACCGTAAGTTGTTTTTGGAAATTTTCCTAAGAGATCAATCCCGATTCGGTGAAATGGAGAAACGGCGGGTGGGATCGGTATCAGATGTCCCGGTGGTAACTGTGGCAAATGCTTTCGTCTCTGGCATTCCTTGCAGTGACTTACGTAGCGTCTGACGGTTCTGTACAGGCCCGGCCAATAGTATCGTCGTCTGATTCTGTCGAAGGTCTTGGTGAAACCCAGATGCCCAGACGTAGGCGCGTCATGGAAATGACGCATAATGTCAAGTCGCAATTCACGGGGAATAACTATCAACCACTCTTGTCCCATAGGATCGTAGTTCCTCTTGCACAATGTTCCCTCTACCAATTCGAACCCTCCTTTAAGTGGTTCCTCCTTCTCCAGAGCCCTTATGATGTCTCGTAGCTTCGGATCTCCCCTTTGCTCCGCAGCTATGTTAACTAAAGCAGTGATGGCTGGGATCTCATCATTATCATCACTTACTGGGTCTTCTTGAAGAGGATATCTTGACAGGCAGTCTGCGTCTCGGTGTTTGCGCCCGTTCTTATATACGACGGTGACGTCAAACTCTTGTAGTCTCAATGCCCATCTTGCTAGTCGTCCCGAAGGATCCTTTAAGCTTGTTAACCAACATAAAGAGTGATGATCGGTGACAATAGTAAACGGCCTACCAAATAAATAAGGGCGAAACTTGTTAATAGACCACATGATGGCAAGGCATTCTCTTTCAGTGGTAGAATAGTTCCTCTCGGCCCTTGATAACACTCTGGAAGCATACGCAATGACTTTCTCAACACTCTCTTGATTTTGAACTAGAACGGCACCGATTCCGTACCCGCTGGCGTCCGTACGTAATTCAGTTTGGAACTTTTCGTCGTAAAAGCCCAAAACCGGATCTGAAGTCAGGGCTTCCTTCAAAATGTTAAATGACTTTTCTTGAATTTCATTCCAACAAAATTTTGTATTCCCCTTGAGCAAATCTTGTAGAGGACGCGCTTTTGTGCAGAAATCCTTAATGAAACGCCGATAATAGGAACAAATTCCCAAGAAACTTCTGACGTCACGAATATGTCGAGGAGTGGGGAAATGTGTAATAGCTCTGACTTTTTCTGGATCTGGACGAATCCCCTCACCGTTAACAAGGTGCCCCAAAATCTTTATTTCGGATGCGGCAAATAAACACTTCTTTGGGTTCAAGCGAAGTCCTGCTCCTTGGATACATTTTAGCACCGCCGCTAAACGACGAAGATGTTCTTCAAACGACTCTGAATAAACAACAATGTCATCAAGGTAGCACAGGCACATTGTCCATTTAAGACGACGGAGAAGATTATCCATCATGCGCTCGAAGGTGGCTGGAGCATTACAAAGACCAAATGGCATTACCTTGAACTCGTAGAGTCCTTCTGACGTTACAAATGCGGTCTTTTCCCGATCGGCTTCGTCAATCTCAATCTGCCAATAGCCGGTATGAAGGTCCATAGTGGAGAAGAGCTTTGATCCCGTGAGTGAGTCCAATGTGTCGTCGATTCGGGGTAATGGGTAGACATCCTTCTTAGTGACCTTGTTTAATCGACGATAGTCGACACAGAAACGCCATGTTCCGTCTTTCTTCTTAACAAGGACCACTGGGGAAGACCACGGACTTTCTGATGGCTTAATGATGTCTCTTTCCAGCATTTTCTCTACTTCCTCCTGGATAATCCGTCGTTCGGCTGCAGACACTCTATACGGCCTTTGGCTGATTGGGGCGTGATCGCCGGTAATAATACGATGTTTAACGTTGCATTGATTAACATGTTTCTTTGTTGAGCCAGTTTCAAAAGTGTCAGAGAATTGGCGCAGTAGGGTCAATAAATGGAAACGTTGTTCGTCTGTCAGGTTAGTTCCTAGGAGCGTATTAACAATATCCTCTTCAGTTTTGTCTACGGAATCACTGCTATACACTCCTTCTTCTATGACATTCAGGTGACTTTCGTTTATGGTTTCGGCTACCCCTATACGCATACCTTTCGGAATGAGCGTGGGCTGAGTGTGAGCGTTGGTGACCCAAAGTTGTCCCTTACCTTGGCTAAGCGTCACGATTAATGTGGGCACATACACTTCCTTCTGAAGCATCAATGCCTTGTTACTCTCCACAAGGGCTTCACAGTTGAGAGTGGGGTCTAAACTGCCCACGTGCACTCGGCTCATCGATAACGGCGGGATGACATAATCTTCAACGACGGATAACTGTCCAGGATACTGGTCGCACGCCTTCTCTGAACTAGCTTCGTCAAGATGCAGCTTAAATCTTCCGCAGTCGATAATGGCCTGTGACGCTTCTAAAAAGTCCCACCCAAGAATGACATTATGACTGCATTCCGGTAAAACAATGAATTCAAAGGGTTGCGTTCGGCCATTGATGCTGAGTCTTATAACGCAAGTTCCAACTGGTTTGATGTAATTTCCGTTGGCGACTTTCAACAACGTATGTTTTGTGTTTTGAAACATGGTTTTCCTTAGTCGGCGGCGATAGTCGTCAGATATCACGGAAAACGAAGCTCCTGAGTCGACGAGTGCTTTAACTGCTCGATGGTCTATCATGACGTCGATGTGGTTTCCCGACATCTTAGCCACTGTCGTCCATGGAGGATTTCCGTCTACAGCGGCCTCCCCTCCGTAGAAGGTCGCCCCCCTCAGTTTTCCGGATTTCGGCGGGTAGGAGATCTACTTGAATTTCTGTAAGGCGACGGCGAACGACTGCGTCGAATCGGCGATCGACCGCGGCGGGGGAATGGCGACGAATAACTTTCGACTGGTTGATTGTTTTCATCGGCATAGTCTGTGTGACTCCGTACGTGATGACCGGGTTGGGTTCTCGTGGCATAGTTCTCGTCAAATGTTCGTCTTCTTTCTCTGCAATACCGAACAACATGCCCGGGCCGGCCGCAGTGGAAACATACGGGCCTGTTGTCGTCAGTCCTCCAAACTTCAGTTCTTCTTTGCGGACTCTCTCTTGGAGCGGCTACGGGTCGACGGCGAAGTGTTAACGGCGAGAACTTTGGCGGATGCGGAAAAGAATCAGTAGGCACCCGTTGAAGTACATCGGCATATGTCTGACGGCGCGGTGTTTCTTTAAACTCGCTGGGTTCCAGGGAGATGGGAGCTAGCGACTTCTGCACCTCATTGCGGACTATATTCTCTATGTAGTGCTCCTGAGGGTCAATTGCTGATGGCATCATCACTTTTCTGATTTCTTCCCTCACGATCTGGCGAATGAGAGAGCTTAAGTCTTGTTGCTCCTCCATCATTGCTACTGACGCCACATTTGGTAGGCGCTCAAATCGTTTAGGAGCAATTCTCTTCTGGTGTGAAGCTTCTACATGGTGACACCATTGAATGAAATCCTTTGGCGTGGTGATCTTCTTCGTAAGCAGCGCCTGATAAATGTTTTCAGCTACACCTTTCATCAGATGCGCTACTTTATCTTCCTCCGTCATTCTCGGATCAACGCGATGACACAATCCCAATACGTCTTGGGTGTATGATTGGGTGCTCTCATGTTGTTTTTGCGCCCGGATTTTTAATTCCTCTTCGGCCCGTCTACGCAATTTCAGCTGGTCCCCGAATGTAGCCTTTAAAGCGCCTTGGAATGCTTCCCATGATGTAATTTCGTGTTCGCTATTTTCAAACCATTGCCTAGCAGTGGCACTGAGGAAGAAGTAGGCGTTTGCCAAACACATCATATCGTCCCATCTGTTGTACTTCGCCACGCGCTCAAACTCTTTTAACCATTTCACTGGATCTTCATTAGCCTCTCCGGAGAAGATGGTTGGATTCCTAGTGGTCTGATATACGGGAATGGTGATGGGTGCGCACGTAGCCATTATTTCAGTAGCACTTGACGTGTTTGCTATCTGATTACCAGATATTTCTTGTCTGGTGTATGGAACGTGCCGCGGTTTGAGTCCTTGCAGACGACGGCTTTTTCTTGCCTGAATAGGAGCCACGATGAACTGGAAGTATTTCTACCCGGCGCCTCCACCAAAATGTCACGTAGAAATCGGAACGTTGGAATAATGAATCAGGTTATTTGTAGAACACGTTTATTTAGTCATACAAGTTATACACGATGTGACCCGATGATCGTTCACAAGTCAACTGCCCGCTGCATAGCAGATCACAGCTTTATATAGGCACAGAACAGGAAATGATGTAACACTCATTGTTAACATAGAACAATCTGGAACAAATTAAACGAAGTAATGAAAAATGACTAAAAATATTAGCGGGTGACGGGAATCGATCCTTGGCCCTCCGGACCGCAGAGCAGCGTCTTAACCACTACACCATAGCGTCAGGTCCTTTGGAGATCACAAATGTGGCATTACAATTGGAGTAAGGGCAACAAATTATCTGATCTGCCGACCAATCGCCGGAGCGCAGATATTTGTTGACTGAGCAAATCTGCCTTGCGTCTTCACCAAACGATCAGATCTGAACAATTGACGGTCTTCAAGCACTGAAAATCATCTAGAATCAGATTTACGTGGATATTCGAAATATTTCGTGTCAGGTTTGTAATAGCTACACTATTTTAGCATAATAGAAGTTTTATAGTGTCAGTTGTTGGATACACGGTATTAAATGAGCCAGAATTTATTATTATAGTTCGAAAATATAACATACTTTGATGTCAACAACCAAATTTTATAATTTAAAGCAGTGATAAGCAACCTTTTTTTCAACTACAAATGAAAAAAAAAATTATGCGGTCCGCATATAAGAAACTTTAAAATAATAACGGTGACAGATACAAATGATCTCTTTATTAACAAAATGAATAAATTAGGTTCATTATTTTTACACGTATTCTGCTAATCAGTTTCCAGAAAAAGGAATATGCTAAGAATATAAAGGCAAAAATGCAACAATGCTTTCCTTTTGTATCTAAAAATGATTCCATAAATACAATCTCTCTTTAATTGATTGACTCCTGATATGTCTCAGTTAAATACGCGAATTTATCACGAGACTTTATAAATATTACCTTTTTAATTCATTAATTTTTATGAATTTATTTTGGGCAGAGAGGTATCAAGTACTCGGTGAAATTTAATTGAATTTCAAGTATTAATTAAAATTAAATAAGATATCTTTGTGAAGGCAGCTTGACGTCTGGCAGAGGACAAATGTATTGCGCATAAGAGAATCTGCACAATTATTGAGCGTAAGATAATTTTCGGCAAGCGTACACTAACGTGTAAACGACCTTCAGATTTCTTAAATCTGCCAGATATCTGTCGCAATTCGTGTGTGGTTACCCAATGTCAGAGCCCGCGCCAGGATTCAAATTTGGAACCTCTACTCCACAGAGGTCGGCAGTTGATCGTTGTTTCAGTAGCCAACGTGTAAACTCAAAGGCCGACTACTAAATATTATGAGAAAACAGATGCAATAACTAAAAAATCCACCACCAAATTTTGGTTGGAGATGAATATTATTGGTAAAACTAAATAAATCCCATTTATATGGATTAACTATAAACAATCATAAGTCTAAGTATTTAAGATGTAATAATAAGATCCGAAGATTAGGAAATTTACGAATTGGAGATGACACATTCCAAGGTGTTAAATCATATACATATCAGGGATCCATAGTGAATGGAAACAATGTGATTGAGGAAGAGATTAAAAGCAGGATAATAGCTGGTAATAAAGCGTATTATACTAACATGAATCTACTTAGAAACAAACTACTTTCAGTACCCGCAAAACGTCAGATTTATCGAACCTTAATACGACCAATTATTACATATGCTGCTGAAACCTGGACCCTCAAAGACGGTGACATGCAAAGACTAATGATCTTTGAGAGGAAAATGATGGTACTTGGAGAATAAGAGACAATAATAACTTAAGCGAACTTAAAAAGTACAAAAATATAGAGCAAATTAGAGCACCACGTTTAAAATCGTCTGGACACGTTTGACGAAAGAATGAAGATAGTGTATTGAAGAAAATTTACTGTTGGAGTCCATTAACAACCAGGACTAAAGGTAGACGGAAGACAAGGTGGAAAGATGACGTCCAAAAGGATCTAAGAAACATGAAGATCACGAATTGGACTCAGAAAGTAAACAATAGGAAAGAATGGAAGGCTGTTGTCGAGAAGGCCAAGACAATTAGACAATAATGTTGTAGCGCCTGAAGAAAAAGAAGAAGAAATATCATCTTACGTTGACAGATTCTGTTTTAATTAATAGCTACTCTACAGTTATTATGTAATGTTTTTAAAAGGGGGAATGTTAATTTTCTATAGTAAAATAACGCTGGGTAAGTTAAATAATAAGTCTGTTAAAGTTTTAGAACACATTTAACAACAGCAACGGAAAATTTTATCTCCCGTCTCTGCTAAAAGTATATAATTAATAAATTAACCATTTCTACATGGAATAAAAAAAGGAATGATCATCTCAAATGCATTGATCTTAATGTTTACGAACAATAATTGTTGGCGATGACCACTGTGGCATTTTAATCGTTGGCTTAGATTGATTTACAGTCTTATGAGTTCTTTAATAGCCAGCGCTCTTCAGGGAGACCTTTGCTGATTCACGTCTCGTCTATAAATGCCTATCTGAAGTCACCGCTACAAGTTTCCTTCCATCACTTTCGACAACTGCCGTGTAGTGTTCTCTACATAATTCCTGTATCACATTTCCCCATAACTCCCTATCATGTCCTCTACATCTCTCCTAAATAACTTCTCTCACACGTCCCTTCAATAGCTGCGCCTCCTCATCTATTTCTCAGCACCTCGAATCTCCCCTCCAAACTCAAATTATTCAAGACTTTGTCCAATGGCCGAACACCGACCATTGCTGACCTCTTCGGCTCGATACGGGGTAACACGTCCCTTTTCGTAAACACGAAACCTCACGCACTACGATATTCCCACTTATTTGTTTCTTTGAGCTGATTCCCCCTTTGCGAACCACTCCTTTTTTGGGTTAACAGGCTACATGAGGGTGATCCTGAAACAGGCAATTCCCCTTTAATATCATAGAAATGGAATTGAAAAAGGGGGATGCGGAAGGTAGAGCAACGTAGCCAAGGGTTGACTAGGGCCCCCGGGCTGTGGAGTTTTACTTAAAGAGATGCAGGGAAAACCTGGCTACTATTCTCACGCCCTTCTGAATGACAGGAAGCGAGTGTTTTGACTTTATTTTTGTTTCTGAAACTGTTCGCCCATGCTGCGAGTTATAACATTTATTCTTAGGCCTTTCTATACCATTCTTTCGATTGTCATGAAATTTTAGTGTTTAGCGATGCTCACCCTCAAAAAATTTCTGTCTTGCGTCTGAAGATTTAGGTTCATGATTTCCCGTACAGATCAAAACGATTCCAAATCAATCATCTACTCTTCAACTCAATGTTTGTCCCTTATTATCTGATTCCGATGAAAATTTGGTTACTATACTACTCTGCACGATCTTTTGAGGAGTTATATTCCTTCCTTCCCTCATTTCGGCCGAACCAAAAAACAGATTCTATTTGCAACTGGACCGATTATAGCCTCACGTAGCCTGTTAAACTATGTAATTAACTTTCTGTTTAGCGTGAAGTAAGCTTAAAGTTAACTAAAATTTTACTAAAGTACTTACGCTTTTGAATTAATAAATAATGCAAAGGATTGAGAATTTCGACTCCGGCGCTCGAGACTATACTCACGACAAAACAATTTAAAAGTGTCATTACTTAAATATATATTATTTTAATAATATTTATGATAATTTTTAATTACTTTATAAATATGCACAATATTTTATAATTCGAAGTCCAGATTGGTTATACAGTTTAAATAACTGAATGTTATTTAATTATTTAATGGTATTATGGCTGAAGAGATAGTTTAAGTGCCGCGTTGTTATAAATATAATTGACTGTTGAAGTCTATTTTTGTGTATGTGCCACAAACAAATCTAACTACAATTTTGACCGACTCTCTCATGGTGCTGCATCAATGAAATCAGGAACCTTCTCTGGGAGATAAAAATAAATAACCAACAAATCACCATCTGTTGAATCCGCGCTCATGCGAGCATATTGGGAAACGAGCTTGCTGATAAAGGCACTAAACTAGAGGCCTTCTTGCAAATAAACCGCTAGGAATTTTCTACTTGTTAAATGATCGGGAGCATCAACCTCCTTAGATAAATTTGGATTAATGGTAGAAGAGGATAACACGAAGTAATCCTCTATAAAGAAATGGAGGTCCTTCAAGGAGATAACCTATACACTTTAAATCTCGAGAAGTCGTTGTTGTAAGACTCAGATTTTTCAACTTCCACCTTACACATTCATTTTTCATTTCTAGGTCTCCTCTGCCTTCATGCCCTGACTATGCCACACCTTCTTTCTGACTGCACCCGCTATGACACCAACAGAAGGTCTACGATTGCTATTTTAGGCGGGAACTATGTGCCTCTCCAGTAGCTGTTCACAGTCTTCGTAATTTCATTGTAGAAATTGGAGTTTCGGGAGAAATCTAAGCCGCTTACATGTGCCGTTGTAATCGTTTTTTATCTGTTCTAAAAGTGCCTCTTTTTTTCTCACTCCTTGCATTATTTGCAATTTATATGTAATTTATTGTTTATTTTTGCAAATATTTTTGTAGTCACAAGGAACGTACACTGTTGACACGACTATCATTTCAGGAAAAAAATCGAAATGCGTGGAGAAATTTCATCCATATTTTGTACAAGCCATCCTTGTGATCCGGAAGAAAGTAAGGACTGTTGGGTTATGACTACTACAAGACCTGGGGGCGATTGTTTAAGGTTACGGATATTTAAAATGTACATCACCGGCAAATATTTGCATGGAATAAATAGTTTGATCTAGTGTATGAGCTATTAGTTAGCCCTTGTTTGTTATTGATTATTTGCTTGTTCTGTTAGGAGACTGAATTGTTACCTTAAAGAGGGTTCAAAGAGGTACTGAAACATCGGATTACATAATAAAAAATTTCTCTGTAAATGGTCGTCTTATTATTTCCTTTAATTTAAAATCAGACGTAAAACATCTAGTATATATATATATATATATATATATATTAAAAATTGGCGCAACAATATAATGTGCCATACAGTAGTGTACATAAAATGTATGACTTATGTCGAGTTGTAAATATTGCAAGGTAGAAAAAGTCTCTAAATCCTTCTCTTTACCAGACAATATTTCATATAGAGTCAAACTTGGTTATCTGTGCAGAAAACTGACATCTATTTATCTGATATATTTGAATAAATGAGACGCGGACTAAATATTCATGGCATGTTTGTTAATTTGATACAGTAATTGGCTATGGCTGCAGTATCAGACACGCTCGGTTAAAACGTTAATGAAATGTACCTAATTCAGCCCCTCATATAGCTTTCCGCCAGTCAACGTGACGTTATAATTGCTGTTGAAATCGTGACTGAAAGTTATCGGCTGAAATAAATTGCGGGATCCATTTATTTGAATGTGTGAGAGGTTTCAGAACTCACTCTGAAGGCAGTGTTCAGCGAGTAGAGCAGCGTCAAGCTCAGCAGCAGCAGTAAACGTTTCAACGCGCGGGAAATATTTTCAGTGTTTCAGTTTTGCAGCTAATCCGCCTACTTGTAAAACTAGCACATGACTGATTTTGTGTAGAGAACCGTATTTTCTGGAGCGTTTCATACCCTGCACTCAGAAAATAAAGAGCTACACTCTAAGGAACCAGAGAAGGAGAATTCTTCCATATTGATAGAGTAGTATTTGTAATAATACAATGAGCTCACAATAAGCGTTCATTGTATTTAAATGGTTAAAAATGATAACCTTCCATAATCAGAAATATGACTTTATTATTCTCGTTCAAAAACTATCACAAGACATGGAGAAGGGAATGCTGCGACTTCAGTGTTAGGAGGGGCGTGGAACAGTTTCCTAGACTCATAGCTACTTGATGCAGCTGTCCTATGGATTTCCCTACATCTCTTTTAGGTGAATGTCGGGTAGAATCCTTAAAATCCTCGAGGACCCTAACCCTTGCCTGCCTTGGTCTACCTTCAGCGTCCCCCTTTCAAATCCTTTCTTATGCAATTAAAGGGGAACTTCTCGTTGACAAAGGGACATAAATACTCATAATTAGTATACACGTATATACGTGAAGCGTAAAAAAATTTGGAAACGCATATTCAATAACATTCTACTTATTCATGATGCTTTTTATTAATTTCTTGCGCCAGTATAATTACAAAAATTTAGTTAACTGTCTTAGTATTTAATTATGAGATAGAACAAAAATATTTTTAAATGAGGTAGTTTTATTTTAACGATAATTATAAATTCAGATTATTGTATTTTCATTCAACAGCCTTACTGAATTTTAACTTCCAAGAATATACATTCCTTAAATGAATGCAGATTGAAACTTATAAATTCCATTATTTTAACACTGAATAACGTTTCATTAAATTGTAACATTTTCAATATATAAATAAATTTGACAGTTGCAAAAATAAACAGGTCAAAATCAAACACTCCATTATTAAAAAAAGTATTAAATAACACACTAGGGGAAGTCGGGGTGGAACGGGACACTTATTGTCTAAAAATTCTGGTTAAGTTCTGGGAAAAGAAAAATGTCTTTATAAAAGTGTGAAACACTCGTTTATTCTATTACTTAATGTAATATCAATATAACAGAAAACCAATAATGTAGATTTTTGATGAATTTTCAAAAATCAACAAAGAAATTTGCCGTTCTATCCCCGTCCCCTCCGGGGAAGAAAGAAATAGGATGTTTTGTATATACAATTAGTCCACTAAAATTCAATTAATAAAATCTTAACACCTTATGTGTTCTCTTTCTTATACTTTCTTAGCGCTTTATCATTTATTTCTATTCGCAAATGAGTATTTAAACTGCACAGTCTTTTCAGCATTGTCTTTGCTAATATATTCCCCTTTTTTATTCCTATTCTTTCATAATCTATTCGTTTTGGTATACAAGGTCCTGTAACTCATTTTTATAAGTAGAGCCTGCTAGTTTTTCCTTTTTTCTCTTGAGGAACACATTACACTTTGCCTTATACAGTAGTGTCCAGTCCCGTTAGTCTCAGTTTAAGGTTTTTTACCGAGCCTTAATACAAGTATACCTAAACCTTATACGTAACTACATGCAGCTAAAGGCACCCAGTTTACGAATATATACAATTAATGACTTATAAGCGGGGACGTTTGTAGATTGCATTATGTCGAAATGCTCCAAAAATTATAAATTCACCGATTTAAAACGCCAAAACAAGGACTCATTTACAAGTTGCCGTCAGAACTGAGTCACGTCGGCTGA
Organism: Eucriotettix oculatus; assembly: GCA_034510155.1. Classification (NCBI taxonomy): domain Eukaryota; kingdom Metazoa; phylum Arthropoda; class Insecta; order Orthoptera; family Tetrigidae; genus Eucriotettix; species Eucriotettix oculatus. Next base: position 190,257,729 of record CM067376.1, read on the forward strand.
CTGAGATTCTTCTTTTGACGAGTTACAATATTAAACCCCTATTTACTAACCTCCAGGAATATCCAGTAAATACAGGATATCCCGTTTTACCCCGCTTTCCCGTTCCGCTCCGACTCATTTTGGGACTTCTTTAGGAATCAATGTTTTATAAAATTACATACAGACAAAAGAGTTTATCTTTCTCAATGGCTCTACAGTCCATTGAGGTCCTGGGCCTACCGAGTCGACTGCGGACTGTCATCTTGCATGACACATAAAGAGTTCATCAAGTTACATATTTAAATTGACAACACTTCCATAAAATATAATTTATTAAGTTTTCAATTAAATTATTAAAATATAAATATACTGTCGGCCTCCTGTGGTGAAGTAGTTAGCGTTGCTAACTCTTACTAACGAGGTCCTAGGTTCGAATCCCAGAATGGACTTGGATTTATTGTTGTTTGAGTAACCATACGATGATGCCCCTTCGTGGATATAAGTTCCCCTAATGATTGGTGCGACTATAAGCAAAATTTTAATATACAGCGGTGTTGGTTTACTAATATAACAAATTCTTTGGTTACCAATCTACTTTCTATCATCCATTTGTAACATCGCGAACATGATGTCATAATAACTAGTTGAGAGAGAGAGAGAGACAGCAAGGGAAAAGGTCTAACTTCTTGAGATAACTTAATTTGATCAGACGAAGTGGTCTAAGCGAGTTAGCCCATTTGCATCTTAATCTGACGCGTAAACACGTTAGGAGCGCGTCACAAGGCTCACGGTTCGGTACTCACAACACGGATGCAGCCTCCCCGAAGAGCAGCTGCCTGGCATTTGCAATCATAACAGTGACCGGATCTTCACACTTATCAGCAAATCACATTATATTCATGATTCAATAATAAGCGTTCAATGTTTGAATTGCGAGAAAATTGACATCGCAACAGAAGTTACGTTTTTCATAAAATGTAAATGTAAAAGAAACGTCAACGAGGGATCCGCGTAGACAGTATCGATTCTTCATTGTTTCGCTATTCCTCTTTCGATACAAATAATTTGGTACACCATACTTTTTTTGCGACATTGGCCAAGATATTTCGTTTAAGGGAATAATAATATTATTATAGTTCGCTCTTTTAATTGAATTAATTTAAATTATTACTCTTTATGAGTATGTCACAAATTTCTCTGGTTAACACATGCAGACCATTAGACCACTCAGACTCCAGTCATCAAAGAAAACTGTTTCATAAGACGAATGTGTTTAAACAAATTACTAAAAAAAGTATTAAAATAAAATATGTCAGTGGTTAATTGAAGACCTCATAACGTTTCTTTTAGCCTAGTAGGTTTCGTCAGATGACGATAAATGAGAGAGCCGTGAAAACGACAAACAGCGTAAATCAAATATTAATCTCAGTAGCGTCATTGAATAAAATATATTGTTGATAATGGGACGTTACACTCGTGCCACACGTCGACGCAACCCCTGACCTTGTCCTTGTCAGCCGTTTTATTCCTTCCTACGAACCTCGAATCAAGGTCGAGTTCATTACAAGGTTTGCGTTGTACATCTTTCTCGCAACTCTCACGTTCGTGTTCCCCTGTCATCATAGCTACCAGAAAGCAAAGCGTTATGTGGTATTTATTTAACCATTAATTTACTGTCAATATTTTGGCTACTTCGTTTTATAGTGAAGAAAATATTTTATTCATGTCCACCGTCGCTTGCAATAATGGCAAAAACGAAATTTATAATCAGCCGTTATGCGTTGAAACTTCAGAGTAATTAAATATTTTATTTGCACTGGTAATTTCAATTAGACTAGGGAAAGATGAGAGACGTTACCTCTGTGGTCTAGTGGCTAGGTCACAGTCTCACACCATAGAGGCACTGCGTTCGATTCCTGGCAAAAAGGTTTGGGGGTTTGTTAGTGTTTTCAAAGACCATAACTGAGTATATCCAACAGAGAAAATGAAAGTTAGGTACCTAAATAACAAGTCGCTAATGACCTCGTTGTTGGTACGACTATAAAAACAGAAATGAAAAATAAATAAATAAACGCCAGCTTTTTCTGATCTCCGCTAAAAGAATATGAGGATATAAATTGTCTTTATCTGAAACATCTGTGGCTTGAACATAATTTTAGTATAGTATTTTTCAAATGGGAACCGTTCGGGTATTCGGTGATTAAAGGCACATAAGTAAATAAACATTGTGACATCGCTTCACTTTCTTCTAAAGAAGACCATATCTCAGCTACGCGGATTATAATATGAAACGACGCCGCAAGAATTTGACTGGTTGGACCAAGGTCAAATCGGCTTCCCTTTTAAAAAATACTATATAAGTTTGTGTCAAACTGTTGGTAATATTCACGCATATGAAACGAATCAGTGACGAATAAATAAATAAACGCTCACAAAATAAAGGAAAAAGTGACAACAGTAACGAACATCTCAAAACTTGAAACAAAGGTGAGGACCGATTGACCGCTCGTCGAAAGTGATGGATTAACACCAACTCCCTAGTTTGTGAACTGCCCACGTTACAAGGGAACTATCTACACAGTTATTTTTTCGGAATAGTTATATTGAACTAATTCGTGAAATACACATTGCGACTTTCCAGCACTTGTTGATATCGAAAATTTGTATGTGGTCTTTTGCTTTCTTGGACGTTTGGAGTTGTTCATTATTGTTACACCTTTTCCCTTTGTTGAGTACCTGTTTCTTTATTACATGGTCACTTAGTCGTCTCGAGTTCATGAATATTACCTACAGTGTGACACAAACTACTACTAGAATTACCTAGTTTAATTTCTGTGCTAACGCAAAAACCTCAGCACGACGTAAGTTCATATTATTAATTATTTATTTACTGTGTACAATGGTTGTTGTCGTGTGTTGTATTCAGTCTCTCCATGCTGCCAAAGCCTCTTCATTTCTACGTAATTACCACATTCCACATCCTCCCTAATCTGCTTAACGATTCCATCCTTGGCCTATCTCTTCTATTCTTACCACACACATTGTGCTAATTTTACAAGATCCACATGTCTCAAAACGTGGCCTATTAATCAATCCCTCCTCTTGATTAGTCTTCTTTATTGCTCTCTTTCCTTTTCTGCTAATAATTTCCTGGTTAGTTACTCTATCCACCCGTCTGATTTTCAGCATTCCTCTATTGCACCACATTTCTAAAACTTCTATTATTTTCCTTCCTGCAATCCAAACAGTCCACGTTCCGCACCCATATTTTCAGTAAAGAAATGTGGGAAATGACTTTCTTTCGTAATTATTCAAATGCTGATATTTACTTCAGTGGGATGAAATATGCGATAAGAAAATTGAAGTCAAGGAAGTAGATAGGAGTTATACAATCATGCGATCTGCGATATCTGCGTTAAATATATTAAAACCGCGTGGAAACACGTCCTTATTTCTTTTTCGAAAAGAAGATTCTGCAACGATACGCAAATGTTCAACGATATTATTATACGTTATCATACGAGGTAAATAACATTATATTAGGTAAAATAAGAACAATTAAGGTCTGTAAATAACAAATTTAATAGCTTATTACAGACATGTTGATGATATTTTCTGTATAATCCCAACTGATAAACTGGATGATAAACTGAAAATTATTAGTCAAACATTAAATTCATGTTTTAATTAGAAAAAGATTATACTCTAAATTTTCATGTAGTATGTTTTCCGTCATAACAAAACGTTATATTTTAATTTGTTTCATAAATCTACATATTCTAGTAGAGTCCTAAATTTTGTATATAATCATCCAAACAATCAGAAAAAGCTCTGGTATTTAATCTTGTTGAGAAGGTTTTACTACTGTCTGATTTTTTCTTATAATTCAGAGAATCTTAATTGTTTTCAAAATATTCTGTGGCAATTATTATCCTGTCGATGTCATTGTTAAATTCAGAAATGTCAGAATTAATTATATCTATCATACTAATATCATGTTAAAAACATACTTCAAATAATTAAATTATTTTACCTTTTAAAAATTATCGTTCACCTAAATTTAAAATGTTATTAAAGAAATTCAATATCTCAGTAATGTACAAATCGGTTCATTATTTATCTTACTTTATTATAAAGTATAAAGGTGTTCTTCACACTTTATAATGTCACTGCGCCTTTTATAAAATTACTTCTAATAATGGTTCTTACTGCTATATTAATTACTACAAAACATTGTTTGGAACCAACTCACTCGTTTATTTTGATAATGCCGTTTTTTCTGTGACAAGGAAGACATTTTAAGAAAATGTTGATGTATGAAATGTATTGTTAAAACTAATGAATTTTCTGTTAGTACGAAACGTGACAATTCGTAATTAAATAAACTAACATATGTGATGAATTATTGAATTGTCTGTTAGTTTCATATTTCAGTTATTCTTTTATTTTATTATCATTGTTCCTTTTCCTTCAGTGTGTTATAAATATTGACAAGGAACACAAGTGTTGGTCTGAACGTATATTTAGGTTTTTATAGATGTGTGTTATACGGGTCGTTAATTCGTATTTAATTTTCATTCTATTTGATAATCCAAACGTTGTCTCAGCTCAAAACAACCAAAAGCTCATTAAATATAAATCCCGTCGTATAAGCTTCGGTTTCTGCCGAATGCAAAGAAGCGTTATGTACCAAGTTTCGAAGCCCTACTCAAGTGAATTCACTATTTATCCAACCAAAATTTGTTATAGTACTGCAATTTAATGAGTATATTGCTACAGAAAAGTCATAACTTTTATTATTATTACAAATACACAAAATTAAAGCGGGGATAACGAGTGTATAAAGGCGATTACAGCTTTATATTTGAATATTTTAATATTCGTTTTGCGTACACTCAACTATCACTTTGTGTGTCACCCCCATGCATTCTTGATCTGAAATTCAAAGCATCATTTCAAAGATTCTAAGGCATCTACGAATGCACAAAGCATAACAAGAATGCAAGGGCATTTCCGATAGTCAGTAATTTGAAATCTGGAGCCTACACAAACCCCTGGATCATGGAGAATGAAGGGAAACAGTTTATGAAAAACAAGCTTTATATTTAAAGAAACTCTACTCCCCTTTGAAACTGATTCCTTTCATTTCTGGAGTTTTTTTTTTGAGAAATGTATCCTTGTAGTAGGCAACTGGTAAGGCCGTATTTTTCTATTCTGGCTTACAAGTGAAAGACTATTTCTAAGGCTGGGACAGACCTTTCAAACGCACGGAGTCGTTTGAGACACAAACGATAGGGAAACATTTTATTCCTGGGGAACCAAACTGAAGAAGCGTGAGCTTTTTGTAGCTTCTTTTGTTATGTTTATTTTACTTGGAATATTTTGAGTTCCTTTGAACGTGTATTTATATTTGAGCATGTAAGTTGTTTCTCTTGTTAAAATGAATAAAAAATAACGGAAATATATACAGAAAAATTATTTTATAATTTGTGAAATAATATCTTTAGTTTCTAATAATATTTGTTTCAATACTATCAGCCATAATTAGACTTTTTGTTTTGTATATCTACGTTCTTTTATTGAAGTTATTGATCAGTAAACAGCGTATAAGCAACATAATAATAGCATTTGAAAATATGCGAAGAAAATCATATTTCTGTGATTCCTATACAATATTCCATACTCTCAGGTATCGACACCAGGTAGAATTGAATAAAATATTGATACGTCCGTTACCGTATCCATACCAATATATATGCTTTTAGTCAATTTCAAAAGGGACCGTTATCGGGATAAAAGGTTTGAAAATATTTTATTAACAATGGATAAGAAACATTCTCTTTAAATACAGGCATACTCTAATTAAAAACAATCGTTAAGCATGAATAACGAGAGTAAATGAAAAATCCAATAAATAGTTATATTGAGGTAAACAGACCACACCACACAACGTCTATGTAACCCTTGATGCTTTCGTAAGAATTTTAAGAAAACACGTCGCACAAACCTAGTCTGGAACTCATCAAAACTAAATTTCGTCACAAGAGTTTAATTTTATTATTCAATTTAACTATTTTTGGGCTATTTTCAATGATTGTTAGTTGTTATGAATTGTTTTACAAGTTTGATTATATAAAAGATATTATACATCGCATCGACCAAAAAAGTATCAATTTCCGTTCTCATCAATAAATCATTAGGATAAATAATTTAAATGGAAATGTAATCCAGTTATAATAGGTTCACAAAAATTTTAATGGACTATTGTCAGTCTCCAATCGTGTTAATCATGTCAGAATTATTCTTACTCAGGGGTTTATTTCTCCCTGACTGAACCCATATCTACCTATTCATGATGAATGGTGCAGAAAGGGCACGATGGGCTGACTTGTAGTTGCAGTTGAATCAAATATCGCCCGATTGTGATCGGTAAATCCGATAAATGTCAGCCCCATTTGGTCAACGACTGACAAAAGCTGCGTCCGCTCATGCGATCAATCACGGCGCTGCGCTGTGCGGACAAAAGTCATTAATGGATTATTGCAAACCCATTGACCTTCTGTTACTGCTTTGTCGTATCAAGTCAGGTCTAAAGAAATGAATTTCGCGTGTACACTCCTTCGGAACACAACAGAGTCCAGTGGGACGACGTTGAAGCCAATTTTATGTACAGTAATGTGGTGATTATAAGGACTTACAGGAAGGACGAATATCAAGAACTATGTTTATCTCCAATTCTATCAGCGAATAGTTAATTTAATAATAGAATTAATGATTCACCCTTATATGGACAATTTTTATTTTGACAGTTTTGTAGGAGAATATCAACTTGTCAGCCGATGCAGTACTCAAAATGCATTCTCAAAGACCTAATGCCACAGCAAGTTCTGAAGTTCCAATAAATAACAATATATGTTTATTATTATCTAATAATTTTACAACCTTAAATATCAATGATAAATATGGCCATTAATAGGCTTTTATTACTGAAATAATTTAAACGGTTTATTCATGCGAATAAAAGAAAGAAAATAATCTTTTAAAAAGTTCAGAGAAGCTGGTACAAAGCTAGTACACAATTTCTCGGCATGCACCGCTGCTCCCTTCTGAGGGTAGCCCTGGATTCAGGGCTGCTCTCGATCGCCCAGGCCTAATTACAAATCCAGAAGGTTGGTCCCCGTGATCGTCTCTCTCGCCACACGCTCGCTACGCTCCACCTTTCCTCCTACGTCACGGGGAATATGGTTTTCCACCGCAAGACCGTTATTATCCCCCATGCTATATCTTCACGATGGACTAGTAGTTTCGAGGTTCGTAGGAAGGAATAAAACGGCTGGCAAGGACAAGTTCAAGGGCTGCGTGGACGTGCGATGCTAGTGTAACGTCTCATTATCAACAATATATTTTATTCAATGACGTTAAAAATTTATGCGAAAATATAGTAAATAAATTATATTTCTAAATTGGAGTCTGTATCACTTTTTTCTCTGTTACTGTTTTATTTAACCCACCTAATGAAAAGAAACCATTTTAAAAATTGTCACAACTAATTCGTCGCTTTAATCATAATTCAGCGTTCTGACTGCGACAATATTTTTCCAAATTAGGCCGAAAGACTTAATGTTACGTAGTCTGAAAACCTGGCATAAGTATAAAAAATGTTGCAACTACGGCAAAGAATCATTTAATCACTTAGTAACAAGTGAAATAAATCTTTTTACTATAAATGAAAGAAAATGTTCAGTTATCAAAGTGTAAAAAACTGCATTCACTGTGTTAAATTAGAGGTAATATTGTTTCAGTAATTTTTCTTATACCTATAAATTTCCTTCAGATAACTGAATTTTAACAAAAGAATTACGATTTAAAAAAATTGGGTCTGTGAAGTAGGCGGTTACAGTTTCTCAAGTGTTACGGCGTTAAAAACTGCTCGGGTGTACGAAATTGTATTCTTTTTCACCTGAAATTCCAAACTTAAAATAAACAGAGTTACGTATTGATATTACCGGCTGAGTTCTTCTAAGCTGTGCAGAAAGTCGATTGCTTCAGAGACGTTTTGGATTCGTTTCACAGCTTCAACTTGAAACGATTCTTTCCCCGGACGCAAGCTCTGGTAAATCTGTTGCAACCTGAGCAGACCTGAAATACAAGCAATTATATTATATTTACCGTTCAATGGAATATATTTCTTTCAAAAATAGGTTTGTGAGCAATTGCAATAGATTAAATCAATAGAAAGTACGATTTTTATCGCAAAGTTTATTAATCCATCATATTCGTGAATGTAATAAATAATATGAGTTATGTTAGAAACTAAAGTAGGTCCGCAATGGACTTGGAACCTTGAAGCGAGTTGAAAGAGTAAAATTTATCTCTAAACATGCAATAATCAGATTTTTATTGAAAATGTATCATCATACTCTTAAAACAAAACCTATTTCGGCAGAAACGAGACTGGTTAAAATTGAATGAGATCAGTATATAAAATATTTTAAACCTGATATAAAAGATTGCTTTAGGAATAAATTACAGAAGCTGATATCATATATACTGTCCACATACAAAGTACTCTGGTTCCAAGGTTCATAAGCGAATCATGATTTCTACAAAATTAGAAATAGAAACATATAAGTGGAATGTTTTCACATTTATTAAAAATATCAAAGCATTAAAGATTATTAAAACACGTTTTCATTGAAACATATTAATTAAATTAATTTATAAAAGAAGTTGCTGGTAGAATTTTATTTAAAACTAGATACGCCCGCAGCTTCGTTTGCTTTTAAATTTTCCTCGAAACGAAAGTACTGCATCATTTTTTTTGATCGATTCACGGCAAACCTTTTAACTCGCAGTTGGTTTTGAAAATGTTACGCTTTAACACATTTACAATCATCAGCCCAGAGTGGCTGTGGGGCTCACCTGATCATGTCGGGAATGCCTCGCACTCTCTCTGGGTACTTTTTATCAAAGTTCTCATATGCCGAGACACCTTCACCTATTTTAGGAGGTATATGTACCGGGGTCAAAGACCTTGGGCATATGGCAAGAGTTGTCCGCTGATCCCATTGGATCAGTTGGGCAACTGCCTCCTGAAACTGGTAGAGACATGGAGAAGGGAATGCTGCGTCCCCACAGCAGACTCATCTCCCGTCATTCGGAAGGGCGTGAGAATAGTACCCAATGCCCGACCTACCTGATGCAGTTTTTCTAGGGTTTTCCCTGCATCTATTTAGGTGATCCTTAAACCATAGCCCGGGGGCCCTAGTCAACCCTTGGCTACCTTGCTCTACCTTCCGCATCCCCCCTTTTCAATTCCCTTCCTATGCTATTAAAGGGGAGTTGCCTGTTTCAGGATCACCCTCATGTAGCCTGTTAACCAGAAAAAAGGAGTGATAATGCTCACCTTCCCCCCCCTCTCTCTCATGTTGACAAACATATAATAAAAGATAAATATAATAACACATTAAGTGGGATAAATGCTACAGGAACGCCTAATAGGACTTTTAACTCGTAGTAGGTTTTTCACGCCTCCTTTTGCGCATAATTTCTATGGGTTTATAAATATTTAAATTAATATCTTCTAAAATTTACAATATAACGAAATTAAACATACCCGATAATTTAAAGTTCCTGTTTTAAGCCCTGGAATTTTCATTGAAATGCTTTGAGCCATTTCGGAGTCTATCGTGACAAACATACGGACAGACACACTTAAATTTTATTTATTTGTATAGGTTTCTTAATCGTTTTTTTGCGGAATATATTATAATACCAATGGGATGAAATGGAATCTGCGTACCAGGTTTTATTTAACTTGCTGGTATAAGCTATTTTCCCTTCTTACTATAAAATTGGACAACCACTTGTTTCTGAAAAGACGAATTATACTGGCTATACGGTTTTTCAGTTCAATTCATTTAGAAATATATTGCTCCATTCCATTAAACTTGAAACTAATTTCTTCAAGAATATATTGGAAAATATACTACACTTCATTTAAAGAGAAAGAATAATAAGTGAAATATTTTTCTTTACATTAGTGCTCTTTAATGAGTTATTATTATAATAGCACTGGTGTCATATTTATTTTATTCACAGACATTTTTGTAATTATATATATATTTAATTTTTTTGCTGTTAATTTTTTCATTACTTTGAACTTTACCGACAATCTACACGCTCGAACCGGCGAATTAGCTTGGGCAATATCCCTATTTATTTCGTTACACCAATCGAGGCTGGTAACCGAACATAAGGATAGTCACTTCCGCAGTTTCACAGGTGGTGAAATATGCGAGTGTAAGAAGAGCAGGTGGTAATACTATTTTATAATTTACTTGCGATTATACTACACCACATTTACTGAATTCATTTAAATCGTTTCTGATAAAGAAGTCATCGCTTAGACATAATTGTAATCCTATCATCCAATTTCAGTTCAAAAAGATATAATCCAACATTTACTTTGATGATTAAGAGCACAGATTCTTTGCATAATAGTACTCATGAAGTGGCTTACTAATGCAGGAATAGTTACATTCGGAAATAGTTTGTTAGTATTATTTTTTATATATAATGTTTTATTTTTGTACTAGCTGAGTGCTGGTCATTGCCAGGAACAGTATTTAATTCGACACTAATTTATTGGTCAATATGTGATTATCCTTCAATAATATCATTACATGTATATTTATTTATATCTGAAATTATGTTAGGTGTATATATGGTTTGTTGAAGTAATATCATTCTATGACTTATTAATTACTGTCAAATTATTTTAACTTATTCTTATTGTAAGTCCTATTTACGTGTAACTTGGCATCTGCCCATTTCTAGATTAAATAAATACATACGTACATACAAATGTGCTTTGAGCGCTTCAGCTTTATGGACATTTAAGTGGTGAAGCCTACCTATCCCCCTATGAATATTATTTTCATCATATACGGCATTGAAATCCCACATAACAACAAATAAGGTCGCTAGCTTAAAAGTGTCTAAAATATTCCGGTGCGTTGAGAGAGTGAAAATATACCTGCAACACTTATGGACTTCAAAACTTTTCGACTACACTAAGGGTCAAGAATACACGCGATGAAAAATACCCCGTTTGCAGGTGATAAGTTTCAATCTGAAAGGGGGAGAAATGCAGGGAGTTCCACATGGATCAGTGTTGGACCCTCAATTATACATAAACGATTTACCCCAAATATTAGATACATTTTCAGAATCCGTTCTGGTTTCAGATGATACATGTATTTTAATAAGTGACAAGACACAACAATAAAGTAGCTAATAGAGTATTATATCAAGTGCTTCTATGGTTTTCTGTCAACGTTCTTTAACACTTTATTTTAGTGGAACCAATTTTATACTATTCCAAGCAAACCAGTCAATAATAGTAAAAACCTAGTAAATAATAAGGAAATAAGTGGAACTGAATATATTAAATTTTTAGGACCGAATTGTAAGATCATATTAATTAACTATTAAAGAAACTTACTACAGATTCTTATGCCTCAAGAGTTATATCTAATTATATGGTCAGACGAACACTAAAATTAGTACACGATGCATATTTACATTCTGTGTCTTATGACGTATTTTGGGGCGATTCCTCAGCAAAGGAAAATGTGTTGATAAGAGAAAAACAGTCATTACCATAATGTCAGGTCAACCCAAAAATATCTTGTCAAGGACTTTTCAAAAGCCAGTAGATTCTCTCATTACTGCTCTAACAATAAAAATTTGTACACAGAATTAGCACCAGGAAAAAACACTTTAATATAGAATATAAAATACTATAACACAGAAATCTGTACACTATAAGGGAACAACACTTTTTGACAAGCTTCCGCCAAACATTCAAACAGCTACGAAATGAACCAAACAAATTTAAAACTTAACTAGCCACATTTTTTACTTAGGATTTCCTTGTAAATAGTATAGTAATATGTAGATCTATGCAAAGATTGATTGCACTACAGTAACAAAAATATAAATATTCAAAATGTGCTACTACATATAACACCATCATATTAATAATGTAATGAGTTTATGTAAAGCTATTTGATTCATTTCATATTCTGGAAGCGTAGGTTCATTGAAGGATCCGCGGGATATGGCAATGATGTTATGTTGTGTTATGCGTTTTTTTTTAAAAGCGGTTCTTGTTCGCGAGAATTATAAACTCGTAAAGCTCAAACTATAAATAACCGTTCACACTGTAAAATAAATCTGCCTTATCTTCAACAGAACAATGTTAATAATGCGTAAAGTCGTATACATGTATTATTGAAAATTCTCTCTTTAAATTCGTTTGTCAGACTTACCACATTGTCAATAAAATCTAAGAAACTGTTCAAGATGGAAACATTTTTGGACTTCAACTATTATTCAATATATAGAAAATACCCTTACAATCTCAAGAATTATCACTTAAATTATTTCGCCAGTATTTGAAATTGACAACTGATCGATTAAATTATAATTATTGAAAAATCTTAACTATTGTTTAAACCTTTAATTTTTATTCAAGTTATTATTGCAAGATATCATCATCATGGCCCGTGGTTACGTGAAATGTTTATTGTTAAAAAGTGGTAATAAATTTTTCGCATTTTTTATCATCTTCATGCGTTCCAATTAGATGAAATGTAGTAGTACTAAAACAAATGAACTCCAAATTGAACGAAATTAAACTACGTCAGATTTGCATATATTTTGTGTGTTAGGTGACGCCGCGAACTCACGCATGCTGACACATTCGTATATTTTTCAACTATAGCTCCTTCCTAGTTTCTGATAGATGTTTCTCCAGTATATTTCTCCAGGTTTCTAAGAATTTCTGGTTTTTGTTTAGCTACTTGTCCAAAATCTGTATAAGTAATATGCGAAAATACAAGAAAATATATTGTATACATACATACGTACATTCTATTTACTTATTTACATTTTTGTTGACTATGACCTCGAACTCTTTCGTTTTCGTGTGCATAAACAGACAAATTGTTAACGTTGGCTGCGATTCTTAAAGGGCAAGGAAAGTCAAATGATTTTAATAATTATTATTTATGTTGTACGATAGTACAAATTAATTAGTATGAAGTGCGTGTATATATTTAATTTTTGGTTTAATATAAAAGCTTTTGAAATGAAGTGTTACAAAGGACTACTGAAAATGAAATAACCTGATAATGTCATATTAGAAGATCTAGTTGAGGGAAAAATTCCTTGGAGCATTCTGTCATGAAGACGAGTTTGGTCGCCTTAGACATGAGATGTAAAGATGAGGGCCAGAAAATTCTGGAATGGCAGAAGTTGTACAATATATAAATCAACAACTTAAGTGTGCGAGACGTAACTCATGTCATATAAAGTTGCAGTACTGTATGAAACTAGTCGATAAACTAATTACTTCCACCATAACCATACAAAAATTGTTTGACCATTCTTTTATAAACGAATACTGAATAAAGGAAAATAATTAAACCGTATCAAATAACCGAATTACACCATTAAGTTTTTATTTGTTTAAACCGATTTTTCGTTACCATGCTTGGGACGTCCCCGGGTAATTTCTACAGTTTTTAAAAGAACAAGGTCGACAAATATATGAAATTGTAAAATGGACTGTCTATAAGGACAGCAGAAATTTCAATATATTATATAGGAACTTATACAGAGAAAAGGCGATAAAGAAAGGTAAAACAGAATATGGAAAAGAAATTATACTGCAAGGAGAATCAATGAAACCCTACGCTTTGTCCATTATATTTTAATATTAGGGGAGTCAGAAGACGACTTGGAAACCATAGTAAATGGCAACAACGTGGACCTGGCGAAAGAGTTCACAATTAGGATTAATAGAGGGAAAACGAAGGTAAAGGAGTATAATACGGGAAACAGTGGAATAACAATGGGTGTTACACTGGAAAGGGATATTTTGAAGGAAGTTAAGGAATTTTGCTACTTGATAAGCGTGATAACTAAGATTGGTAGATAAAGAGTAGATAGCACAGGTAAGGACGGCTTTCGCTAAAAAAAAAGGAATTTACTTGCGGGTAATACAGCTGTGAATATTAGGAAATCGTTGCTAAAATGTTTGTATGGAGTGTGGCATTAGGTGGGTGCAAAACGTGGACGATAGGATTTGCAAGAAAGGGAAAGAATAGAAGTATTTGAAAAGTGGTGCTGTAGGAGAATGCTGAAAATCAGATGGGTCCATGGAATCACTAACGAGGAAGGAAACAATGTGGAGTGCGTTGACCTAGAGAAGGGATAAATTAATAGGCCAAGTTTAAGACATGAGAGTTGTAAAATTTGCAATAGAGTGAATAGTGTGGGGTAATAACAGAAGACGGAGGTCTAAGATGGAATGTGGGATGTGCTAGTTATGAGGAAATAAAAAGACTTGCGGAGGGTTGCATTAAAACAGTCTTAGGACTGAATACTACAACAACATATAGGAAGGTGACGAAACGTCGGTTTAATTGAATATAAAAAAACTGTCTTTAATTCGTTCGTATATTTATTCTATTTAATAATTGTGAAAAACAGACGCTAATTGATTTTCTGCTTATAAGAAAATAATCTCTGTAGATTCGTTTCACTTCTCGCATTAGGAGAATTTCACATTAGTGGATAAGGTAGAAATATTCACTTGAAGAAAAGTCTAAAAAATAATTGGTTTCTTTTGAATTGAACATAGGCAACACGGAGTTATAGATCGATTCAAATAAGAAGTCGCTGGGCGTTTAGTTCTAACGAGGGGTTTGTCCTTGAATCCACCAATCACAGCGCTTGGAATTTTGCAGAACAATCGCAGCGTTTCCACGGTTCCCAAAGTTCCTCTATACGGAGTCGTTTGTTTCGTGACCTATTGTTCGTATTACAACTTGGGAGAATAAGGTCGTCTTTTTGAATAACGTTGAGAAAAAATTCATCTCAAAAAAAATATTACAGCAGCGTTATTAAAGATGACAGTTACATGGATATTAGTGTAATATTCCCACTTTAAAACAGAGGCGATGAGAAGAACTTTGGTGTAACTAATATACTGTACCAAAGTATATATACTGAATTTGTCTGTTTTCATCTTATGCCGGCTTCAGCCACACGATGCTACGAACTCCGTCCAACGTTGGACGCATCGAGTGGCCGATCCACCAACTACGAGTGTCGAGCGTCCAACGTTGGCATTGGAACACGTTCAGACTGTTGTCGGTCTTTGGACCCGAGTCAAAGGGCATTTTTCTCGCTTGACGACTTTGTTGGAAGGCATTTGACACACTGCTACACAATCGTCCAACCGAATGTAGTCGCAATTGAATCAAGTTTTATTTAAAATTTTCGGTGATTGGTGTTTCCAAAATATAATTGACAGGTATGTTTTATATATTAATAATTTGTATATTTTGGATAATATTTATTAAAGAAATGCTTTTATTTTTGTGCACCAGAATTTTATAAAATAATGAGTTTTATTAACTGTTTCCTAAACAATTACTGTTTTGATTGAAACTGCACATTTAAATAGGGGTAAAGCTTATATACAATAATGACATTCGAATACGTTTCTTCCACCAACTTTAGGTTATATTCCTGTTGCTCCTCCAACGTCCGAGAATATATTTTATTTAAATAACTGTGGAGGTTCCTAAAGTTGAGAGACGAAATGTAATCTAATTGAATTTTTCCATTTCTGTCTTTTGACCAATATTACGTTTTACTTAAAATATTAAGACAGATAACATAATTACCTTATTTATAATAATATTTATAATAAGGAAATAGGGGAATTAGTATAAAGTTTTTTTGTATTTTTCTATATTATAATCTTTTTTACAAATGATTTTATTAATCCGAGGTTTTAAACAACGAATTTATGTCAAAAAATTCTTCTGATATTTGATTGTTTTATTCGTTTAAATGCATGGCTTTACTGTATAATGGATAATAACTCGCCAAAAGTAATTTACAAGAAAATAAAATTACTGTTGCGGAAATATGAATAATATCCTCATCATCCTCCATTTTAAACAATAAGAAATATAAACGCGACCAATAAGTCAGTAACTAATTTTATTACTACTTAATTAATACAAATAATACGTTTCATCCAGCCTTGTCGACTTCTTCAGGCTATTAAATGCATGAAGTATTTGCATTAGAGGAATTTGGTTTCGCGTCGGTTACGGTCGAAAAAATGAAACCTAGTATTTGTATTAATTAAACAGTAATAAAATTAATTACTGACTTATTGGCCGTCTTTTTATTTATTGTCCATTTTATCTTGTATATAATGGCTCGTGAGAAGCAATATTAACTTTGCACTAATTTTAGAAGACAGGAAAAGAAAAAACCGGCCTACGTTCGTGGCATTTGTGGATTTAGAAAAAGAGTTTGATAATGTGAACTGGAACACACTATTAAGGATTTTGGAAGAACACTGGAATAAAGTATCGAGAAAGAAGGCTTATCCATAACCTCTACAGAAGACTGGCAGCAGTAATTAGAATAGAAGATCAAGGAAAGAAAGCCTTAATCAAGAAAGGAGTAAGTCAAGGATGCAGATGTCGCCCAAGATATTTAACTTATATATATAACAGGCGATGAAGAATATTAAAACGAAATATCGAAAAGGAAACACTGAAAGGATATATTGTAGTATTAGGGGAATCAGAAGAAGACTTGGAAACACATGAACGGAGTCCTTGAGAAAGAGTTCAATATGATTAATAAAGGGGAAACCAAGGTAATGAAGTGTAATTTGGGAAAGAGTGTAATAACAAAGGGTGTTGGATTGGGAAGGGACATTTTGACGGAAGTTAAGGGATTCTGATAGTTTGGAAGCGTAATAACTAGGGATGGTAGAAGTATAGTAGACGTAAAGAGTAGGATAGCAGAGACGAGAAAGGTTTTCGCGGAAAAGAGGAATTTACTTATGGGTAATATAAGTGTGAATATTAGGAAATCGTTGCCAAAATGTAAGTATGGAGCGTGGCTGTGAAACGTGGACAGAAGGAGTTGGGGAAAGGAAAAGAGTAGAAGCCTTTGAAATGTGGTCCTATAGGAGAATGCTGAAAATCAGATGGGTGGATAGAGTAACTAACGAGGAAGTTCTAAACAGAATAGGGGAAAAGCGAACAATATGGAGGACGTTGACGAAGAGAAGGGACAGATTAATAGACCACGTTTTAAGGCATGTGTGTCTTGTAAAATTAGGTAATTATGTATGGTAATAACAGAAGAGGGAGGCCAAGGATAGAATACGCTAAGTAGATGCGGGTTGTGCTAGTTATGAGGAATTAAAAGGCTTGCGCAAGATAGGTTAGCATGGACGGTTGCACCAGACCAGTCTCAGGACTGATTACCACAACAAAAACACAATATTCCCACATAAGATAATATTGAGCCAGCGTTTGAATCGAATGTATTGGATGAAACAATCACTTCACCGTGTAGCAAAGCACTCGGCTCTACTAATCGTAGATATTGGAATCAAATATTACAGGCCAACATTTGAGTCAAAAGTTCACCGCATCGTGTGGCGCCGGTTTTACATACGATACATTTCCATGCAACAATTTCCGACCACGTGTAGATTGCTTTGCTACGCGTCACGGAAGTGTGATGTGTCACTCAATTAAAAAGGGATTGTCAGGTTTTCGTGTATTCCAATGGCCGCCTAGACGTTATTGTCATGTCAGTTCTGAAAGAAAATCCCTGAAATTACGTATCCACAGTTAAATCATCTGTGCGATCTAAAAAGAACTGCCACATTGTTGAAGTTATCCACCATTGCGCATTGCGCCAAGAGGTTAGAAGTCTGGTCCGCAGATTCGTTTGTGCGCGTTTCTTTTGTAGTCAGCTCATTGTCTCTGTGCATTCTCTCCCTTCCTAGTTCGCGGCACCACTAGAGCAGTCTTTTTCATCGCACTCCCTCTTCCGCTTTTTTTTGGCCTCGGTACGAATACAATGCAAGCATAGCGTGAATCTCCAACGCTTTGCCGTAATGACGAAGTGTAGCTAGCCACATTTACCCTTTTGGTCCCTTTCCATTCTCATTGTTTTGGCTCGTGAGAAAACATTTCACTTTTTTGGGTGGGACTTTCTTCAACATAGGCGGGTTTTAATTCTACTATTAGCTGTAGCGGCAGTGTTAGGCTTTTCTTACAATAATGCTTTACAAATACAACTCCACTACGACATTAAGAACTCAAATTAGCTGTAATTAACTTCTTGCTTATCATGGAGTCAGTTTTATAAATGTTATTTTTACACTTAATATATTTTGTATTCATCTTGTTTCGTCCACTTGTTTATAAGCTTTGGATTCTTGATGATAAATATCCCAGACACCAAGTTTAATTACAACATAGCTTTTCTGATTTTAAAATTTACAATAAATAAAAAGACTGCCAATAATTCAGCATATAAATGTATCACTATTTATTCAAAAGCGACATATTCAGAAACAGTTCTTAATTATATGTCCAATCACCCCATTGCTCAAAAGAAAGCCACGGTTTATAATTTGGTAGATAAGGCTGTCAAGTTGTCACATAACACAATGAAAATCTAAATAAACTTACCAGTTTTCTGTTACTAAACTCATACCCAATCAATTTCATCAACAAACATGTCAAAATTAGATTGAATAAAATAGGGTATTCCGACAATAATTTATCTGTCAAAAAGATTAATAACAGAAAATTGAATTTCATAATTTTACCTTATATAGCAAGCATACAATATATACCAATTGACATCTTTCATAATAACGGTATAGATGTTTTTAAATTCATAAATAATTTTAATTTCGTTCAAAATATTTAAGACAAAATTAACTTTCTGTAAAGACATAAAAATTAATTGTTTGGATTGTAATGCATTGTATATCGGACAAACTAAAAGAACATTAAAAACTCGCATTAAAAACATAAAAAAACAAAATTAGACATCCAAAAGTACACAGTTGTGTCCAAACACATACATATTGATAATCAAAATTTCGATTGGCAAAATGTGGAAATTTTAGATGAAACTAATTACTTCTCGAGAATTATGAGTGAAATGTTGTATCAGGTGCCACCCTCATGCTATCAATATTAAAAATGACACGAATAATTTGAACAAAATTTGCGATACTCTTTTGTTGTAGCAACTTAACTTTTTATTATTATTCTCCATTGTTATAACTTAACTGCCAAAAGCACTCATTAATGCTACACCATTTCGGTGAACCAATTTTCTCATATTTAAATTATAAATTGTAACATTCAACCCATATTTAATTGCTTGTGATATTATATTTGTAGTACGCCCGACGAAGTCTCAAAAAGGAGACGAAACGTCGCTTGTGAATAAATAGCGAAAAATTGGCCGTCTTTTTATTTATCTATTTAAATTGTACTAACTTAAACACAGAAATCGCTTTTTCAGCTTCTGATATTTTGATGCAAATGATTTCTAATATACATTACTAAATATATTTTGAAAGAGTAGTTAATTATAGTGTGATAGATTTATAATCTGCATTGATGTAGATGACACTGAAAATTCACAATATATAGGCTAGAAGTTAATTATTAATTTATTACCAAGATAAATTTCTTACACATTCTATAAATAAATAGTAGTGCTCAATATTTCTTTCACAATCCGCGGACCTCGTCAAATGTGCACTTGAAATAAAGTGAAATATATATATAAAAGGAGTGCTTCAAATATAGATGACACATGTTTTCCCAATATTCATCTATTTTTCTGTATGAAATGATCTCAATTGTCAATTTCAATTGCTTTTCGTTTTTCAAAATGAATTATCACTAGATCGTCACTTTGAGACGACATTGTTTGTATACTTTCTAGTTGATCATTAAATAAACATGTTCAATAATTGTAAAAGAAAACTTAAATTTATCCACTAAATTAAAATAATCGCTTCCTTAATTTTCTCCGTTCTAGTAAACTACGATGAATTACGAACTAAATGGTATTTTAATTTTCATACTAACCATCCTATAGTAAAAATAGTGCTATCTTGTATTATAATTAAGTTGACAAAGTCGATCCTTGCTTTCAACTATAAGACATTCAATTATTCATATTTAATTATAAAATCCTTCATATATTTTATAAAAATATTTGCTTAAAGACGGTTCTTATAATTTGAAACAGTCTAGTGACAAACATTCATTTCTCAGTAAACATGTCACCTGAAATAACCACAGTTTTGATTAGAATATTGTTGTTGTGGTATTCAATCCTAACAGAGGTCTGATCTGCTAAACGCATTCTATCCTTGGTCTCCCTCTTCTGTTCTCCTCCCACACACTTCCCTCTACTGCTAATTTTACAAGACCCTTGTGCCTTAAAACGTGACCTATTAATCTATCCCTTCTCTTGATCAACGTCCTCCATATTGTTCGCTTCTCCCCTATTCTATTCAGAACTTCCTCGTTACTTACTCTTCCCACCTATCTGATTTTCCAGCATTCAGTTACATTGTAACAATATTAAATTCGTAAAACAAATTTAATGCAAGTAAAAATGCAGTAAATAGAATTTTTCATCAGTTCATTTTGCTACCAATAATATCAACACTGATGACTGTTATATCGTTATTTCACTTTGTCTGTAGTGCGCATCTGATAAAGACAATTGTTTATGATGGGAACAGTGCATTTTGTAATAAAATGCGCAAATATAATTTAGGTATAATAAATCGTAACTGACTTCTTGGGCATTGGGCATTCTACATACATACATATTATATATATATATATATATATATATATTTGAAACCAGTAGCAAGTCAACAGGGTCATTTGAAGAAATAAAATATAACGTTACACATTTATATTGTTTAATCATATTTATGAATTACGTGCCAATATTTATAATTATACTCATTCTTCCTTAGCTCTACACCCCGTTGACGGCCCTGGCCTAACGGGTCGAATGCGGTCAATCATCTTACATGACATAATCGGAGTTTGGAATGACACGTGGTCAGCTTTTATAATTTTAACTCAAGTCAAATCGATTTTTGAATATTCAGTGTTTTCATTTTTAAATAATCTTATGTTATGCGTATGGAAGCGTTGAGTAAGCTGTTATAATAGTTTTCCACTCAAATTTAACCTCAATTATACTTAGTCGTGAATTGAGTCGATAATGATCGTTCAAAAACAGGATGTGATAACGTTTTCTGCGTAAATGTCACCGAAAACGTACTCTAAAATGAACTTGAATAAGAGTGAGGAAATTAGACAAATAGCGGCCCTTGTGTGTTATTGGATTCCGTGATACGAGTATTTGATGCTGAAGGCGTGTATTTGATATAATTGAATTTCCTTACTGTTTACCTTACATTACCGGTGTATTTTCATTACATTAATATCACTTCGATAATTAAAGAAATCACGCTGTCTCCTTCGATCATAATGCTAATTAAAATATATTTGAGTGACACGGGTATAGAACACTGAAGTAGCTAATCGCGGTTAATATGAACCTATATAATAAACCATTTGTAAATAAATATGATATCATTTAAGTATTAACTACCAACACGAAATCAAAATAAATTAAAATATTCCAATAACTGATAACTATTCCTTACCTCGTAGGTCACAAGTAGTACAAATTACACCTTCTTTCGTCTATTTTAACAGCCAAACTTTGTTTCTCGTACCGTACGTATTCTGCAAGTAACACTTAACAAACGAGACAAATTACAGACTGTTAATGAAGACAGATTTTTTATTGACATCGATGTGTGCAGTGTTCTACTTCATCTCGTATTTATCGTCGATTTTCTGGACCATTTAGGTGAAATTGGAAAACGGACGCCACTCTCTTGTATTGCGACTAAACTTTTCCTGAATTAATTGGTGATAACGAATTGGGATCGAATGAATTCAATTCGCATTCTTTCCCATATCGCTGCTTTCCTGGGGCACTGTGGGAGATCGAGGATGCATAATTCCTTCAATTATTAGCTGTAAAGTATAGCGTACATAAATCAGGATAAATAACAGACGACATCGATAAATTAAAATATTACTGATAAAACATAATCAATCTAATGTTGTGTAACGTGTTCATATAAAAGAATCTGGAGTAGTTTTCATGGTTTCAAATTGTAAAAACATTTTAGAACTATAGAAATTCGCTTTGTCCAATACATGGAATTAATTTCCTATTTTTCTTATAGTCAGTCAAAACAAAAAAAAATGTACGATTAATGCTTAACAATTTTTTTGTCCGTAATGTGACTTTATTGAATAATACTAAGGAAATAAATTACCTAAAAAATCTAGTCACAAGTAGTAGTTTTTTGTGTCTGAAGCACTTTATTATTGAGGACAAACACTATTTTGTGATTTACCAAGAAATATCAATATTTCAATACCAAAAAAGTTGATCATTTTTAGTTACGATAATCTTCACAGTCTGCAGAGAATAATTAACGACTTAGCACTTCATTTATGTCATTTGTAAAATACAATGTTTCGATAGCCATTTCCACCATCGTCTTCAGGTATATTTGTCAATTCATTTTCATATGCTACTTTTGGCGCCAGTCCTTAATATGAAAACATTACTTATTAATTTATGATAATTTAAGCTATTTTACCATTTATATTTTAAATGAGTAAATTTAACTTATAATATATAATTCACATGAAACAAAGAAGTATTAGAAAACTACCTATGCCCGAGTCTTCGTTCGCGCAAAAATATTTATTTTTATTTTTCCCTAAAAACGAAACAAAAGATACAGAATTTTGATGGAATTGAGTTTATTGAATAAATAAAAAAATTATCACTTATTTATAATAGCTTCAGGGTAAACCTTATAACTCGTAGTTGGTTTTTAACAGGTCATTATTTTGGAGACAATAATAATAATATTTACGTGACTCGACAAATTAAACCAATTGACGATCCAAAGAAGTTTTTTACTTCTTAATGAGTTATTTCTCTGACAACATTAGGTTAAGTTGCGTTCCGAATCCTATTGCAACAATAGATGGAGTGAGAATACTCGCCCTCTCTCTTTCTCATACTGCCAAAATTACTCTTATAATAAGATATTAAGTGAAATGAACGATATATAGGAACGCAGTTGGTTTTCGCGTTTCCTTTCGTGTGGCAATGAAAGATTTACATTTATATCTTCGAAATGAAACAAACGAAAATTTTAGCTAAATGTATGTTTTAATCTCTCAATTTTTCATTAAAATCCGTTTCGAAGCCTATTCCAGACAAACATACGGACAGATAGACAAATCAATTTTATTTATTGGAATAGATTAACAATTTAAGATATTATTGTAAATATTTCTAATGTATATCAACTGAAGAAATGTCCAACTTAGGGTTAGAACGTAGCGATCTTCTTTTAAGTGTGAAAAATAAACAAATAAAATAAATAACAGCATTTTTGACTTAATGGACACTGCAATTGATTTGTAAACTTAAAAAATTCCATATGTGAAATAATATCACAACATTTTGCCCTTAATTTAGTAATTTCTTCCGGGCTACATTTTAGTAATTTATAAATTTGAGTTTTATACAGTATAATTCTAAGAAAACATTATAGCATTTGTTCACAACATTTGTAAATTACTCCACTCTAATTCTGATTTCGTTCTAAACTCAGAACTATAGGTGCGAAATTATATTTTTAATAATTGATTGCTTGAGGAATTATGATCAATTAATTTGCACATTGTTAAATTTAATTTTGTCCGATAACTAATATTATTAACAATAATATAAATATTACTCAATAATATCCTATACCATAAAAATTTGTAATATTTTCTCTGAAAATCCATTGAATTTTGTATTTCTCTACAATGCCAAACATATATAAGCTGATATATTTCCTTTATTTACAGTATTAAATATATTTAGACTATTAGTATAGTATCTAAATCGAGTTGGCAGTCGGGGTAATTAGACTCAAACAAGGACAGTGATACTGAAATAATAAATAGTAAAACAATAGTGAAATAAGTTCATAAACGTTATGAACAGTAGTTAATACACGACGTTTCGTTCCAAAATTTAGAACTTCATCACACCCGAGTAGGTTTCAAATTTAGGAACGAAACATTGTGTATTGGCCACTCTTAATAATATATTTATTATGTATTCTGACTTATAGACTTTTAAACTATTTACTGATTTGCCAATAGTCAGAAATGTGATCTCAGAACGTATCTAAAAGCAAAGAACAAGTATTCAAGATATTTATCTATTAAACGTCTATAAATAAATGCACTTCCTTAAACTTTTATTGCCTTATATATAAATGATGCCACCACAAAAACTACAACAATTACGTATAATTTTCACACATTTAAAATATTTGTTTCAATATTTATATATAAAAAATTCATTTCGGCTTATTATCGTATTTTCCTCTTTATAGGCGCTACAACACTTCTCAGGGGTTTGGCCGAACAACTGAAAAATGTTCATTCCACACGAAATATTTCGGATCGTTTGGAGTGGTACGTGCTGTTAATCACAGTTTTCCTGAAAATAATGAGCACAATCTTGGGTCTTCTGTGATTGGCGGTTACGTTGACGGCTGCATAACAGCAGGACATCTTGTAAATTGCATTAAAAGTTTCAAATAATTCTTAAGATAGGGTTAATTTTAGTAAAGTAAATTTTATTTTTATGATTAATAAAATTTGTAAACAAATTAAAATAGAGGAAACACAACAAAACTCTTATTCCCCTCATTCCCTCCAGAAAACCGTAATTTTTAAATAAATTTCCATGTTTTTGAAACACTGCCAGAGTCATGCTTTTTTATTACAAACAGAATAACGACACTGCATATATCACGCAAATGATCGTACATGTTTTATGATAGGCAGGATTCATATCAAATCTCTCCATACGCACCATCTGTAAACATGTTGATTTAAGAGGATCAAAAATAATGCCTGTTACTGTCCGCAGTAATATTTATTAGCGTCCTAAATGTGATTTATGTCTGAATCAATAACTGCGAAAGGTATGTATTCTTTTGTCTCTCGTGATCAAAATCTACATGAATCTCCCGTAATTACGTAATGTACGACTTGTATTTTCATACAATGAGTACAGGTTTACGTATATTTTTATTGAGTAAACAGAAAATAATGAGTAGAACCTTCGAACATGTACTTAGTTGATTCACAGGAAGAACAGGTTTATAGTTTAAACTCCTAGTTTTTATCATATCCGTTGGTTTTATATCAGCCGTAATGTAATTCCTGATGACGTGAAGAAGGGAATGCTGCAACCCCACAGAAAACTCGTCTCCCGTCGTTCGGAAGGGCGTGAGAATAGTACCCAATGCCCGACCTACCTGTTGCAGGTTTTCTAGGGTTTTCCCTGCATCTCTTTAGGTGAAACACGGGGTAGGATCCTTAAACCATAGTCCGGGGACCCTAGTCATCCCTTCGCTACCTTGCTCTACCTTCCGCATTCCCCTTTTCAATTCCCTTCCTATGCTATTAAAGGGGAGTTGCCTGTTTCAGGATCACCCTCATGTAGTCTGTTAACCAAACAAAATATAATAATACGAAAACTGACAGGAATTTTATCCCTGAACTAAATGCTGAGATGATAATTTCTATACGCCTATAAGGCGTTATACTTTAATTATATATATGTATGTGTGTGTGTGTATACGTAAATAGTGAGGCACAGAAAGAGAGGGAGAGAGATGGGGGAATCGACGACGTCGATGACGTCTTCAGGGATTGGAAAAGGGCCGGGTGGGTTGATGAATAGGGATTTCAAATGATCCTGCAGATGGCAGGGTTCAAATATAGAGGCAAGAACACGAAAGCACCGATGGTCTTATAAACTCCGCAGGAATGTTATTAATTCATGGCGCTTTACAATTGCTCAGGTCTGTCAGCGCCCTACTAATCTCCGAGCTCAAAATATTTTCCCTCTCTTCTTCGTTCTCCTCTTCTACTTTTACTGACTGATCTAGATTTTTACCGTGATACAGCTCTTCTATATATTCCATCCATCTTTCCGACTTTTCCCCTTTATTCAGAAATTGATATATATATTTGTGTGTGTAGCCATTCCAACACCCCTGTTGTGTTGAGTTAATTTGTATATACAAAAACGTTGAATATGTTTATCCCACATTTTAAGCAATGTCACCGAATCTAAATATACATAGTATTCACATCCTTGGAAAAAACGTTCTTTGGAAGGACGACATACCTAAGACCTCTAGGAGTAAAGGAAGTTAAGCTACACAAACTCGACGTATATAATGAATGAAACTTTACTTCAGTTTCTGTTCTTATCGGCAAGATTTGTAGGGCCTAATATAAAATATGTAAAATTACCCAGATTGTTGAAACCACTAGTTTGATTGTTATACTGAGAATTCCTGCCATGGATATGATGATGGGAGTGAGATCAGGACCGTGTTTTTTTGAGCCGATGACATTGACTACATGTCATAAAATTTAGTAATATATACCGGATGCTGCATTTGACAAGTAAAACTCTTGTTTTTTAAATTATTCATATGAACCTACGATATGCCATAAGAACATTTATACTTACTTCAATATTTTGTGAAGAAACTATAGAATCTAGGGAAAGTAACAGACAGGCTCTATACAAATTATGAAATAGAATGTTGGTTAACTTATTAAATAAAAAATTAAATCAAACTATAACAATAGTTGTACTAATTTTAACCATAATGAAGTCTGGACTATGTTAAGAACTGTTTGCGAATCTGAAAATGTTTGCAGAACTGAAATAACGATTACCAGTCATAGAAGGTTATTGATTTCCTATGTTGTTGTTTAACTGTGGAAGCTATTCCCACAACTGAAGAAAGGAAACATTAAATCCTCACACATATTTTTTGGAATTGTGGGTCTTAATTTAAATGCCGAGGTATAAATAATTATTAGGAATAGGAATACGTTACTGTTGTGTGAAGCCATTACTTATTGATATCACGGCAAAAATTATACATGTGGAAAAGCGTCCTAAATACCAGTCGTAAGTTTTTCGCCGGAGCTATTAGCGCGACCTATGTGGTCCTGTTAATTGCTGGTCTGTGTTTATTGCAGCTACGACCGCGGTGGAGAAGGAGAGTAAAGGGGGCAATTGGAACACGTATATGAAACTCGCGTCTGATTTACGACTCAAGTTGCAGATCGCTGCGCCAAATGCCCCTCACAGTTCGCAATACTGCAGGGCTCGTTGCTTCGTGAATCGCCGACAAATGCTATCAGTGTGCATCACAGCAGCTACAAAATCCAATAATTTTACGTTCACAACTAGCGCGGAAGACAAAAGAGATAGTCTCAACTGCAATTATTGATAGCATCGTTCTTATTGATTTCAACTAAGACGAAGAGCGGTAAAACAGATAAAATAAGTTGTTAGTTCTAAAGAGAATAGCCTAATAACAATACAAAATGAAGCAGCCATACTTTTAGACCCCGACATGCATATAAGTTCTCCTAATGGTGCACAGTCGCTAATGACCTTGCAGTTGATGCGACTATCAACAAATAGTAAAATTAAAATAAAGAAGAAATGAGGAACTGGAGTAAGTGACAGACAAATAAAGAAAGGAGATTGTAAGCGGGGGTTGCACCTAGATGACTGGGATGGTCGACATTGATAAACGAACGAAAGTTATAACATTAATATTTGAATGTTCAGCAGAATTTATATATATTATAATGTTAAAACGCAAGTGCCTGCTGATTTTGATTCTACAGTGTCATTGTGAAGTGCAGTTAGGCCTACAATGAAGTAAGTTTTGTGCGCGACAATAGAGGCCAACAACAATGTAGAATTGGCTGAAAGTGGGTAAACTCCCGATGGGGATCACCCGCGGGGCGTATGTAAAAAGAATGGTGGCGGAAAAGTCCAGATGGCGGGGAACCCCGGAATTTGGTGAAAAAACCGATGGCGAAGAACTCCCGGGGTGAGAAGTTAAAAGGGAGCCGTTGGGAGGCTGAAGCATTCAGATGAGTCGGGGGAGAGAGAGGAGATGGATCAGTGAGGCAGATCAGTTGGGGGAGAGACAGGAGAAGCAGTCAGTCAGTGAAGCAGATGAGTTGCGGAGAGAAGGGACGACGATTCAGTCGGTCGGAGAGCAAATGAGGAGTTGGACCTGGATCCCACTACATTCATCGATGTAAAAAACCTGCAAGACGCACTAAAGCCAGAGAGACGTGAGGTTGAATGTTTGTAGGCCCAGTAATTTTGGGTAAGTTCATCAAAGTTGTGAAACTTGCTCATTGTGCTGATTGTATAAATTTAAATGATTTCTTTTCTATTTTTCATTAACTGCGTATTCCACTTCTCGAGATACCCAAAATCCCCTGAGATATTGTTTCATGTAAGCTGTTGATAAATATAAAATTTTTAAACCGATTAAAATTTGTTCATTAAATAAATTAATCTGCTATCCCATGTAGAGGATATTACAATATATATATATTGTTAAGTTTAAAAATCAGCCAGGTGTTATTTTAAATTGTATATGATAATATTTAAATCATATGAGGTAGGTCTTGATGTATATTATGGCTGAACTGAGATTTATTGAGAAGTGAGTTTTACGTAAATGCGTATGTCATAGCTATTCAAGGTAGAAAATTCACCTGTACAGGAGGGTATTTAATGTGTAATGAGACAAAATAATAGAACAGTACAAGTTATGTAATTGGTTTATTTATCTGAAACAGTAATTAAAAATTTTATCTGTAAACAACTAAAATCTTCCAGTAACGTAATGTCCACTAGTGTCACTGTTAATAAAAATCTTGAACGTTATCTACCACAGAGGTGACCAATCTTTTGCATATCATGCACCAGTCTTTTTGACAGACTATTTCAGATGCGCCATACGACTCTAGAAGATTTAGAAGCGTCATACAATCATGATTGGTAAATAGATACGAGGATATAATCTGCTTCGCTTACGACGGAAAGGAATAACGTTGACGTAGTTAATTAATTTACGCCAGTTTAATGATGTACCAATTTAAAAAACTAAGAAAGATTTTCCAGTACGATAGCTTCATGATGCTCGTTTGGTGGAGGTAACTCTAAACTACAGTCGTTGGCACTGAGAGCGAAATCGGCTTTGAACTTTGAATCGTCTGTTCACTCTGTTTCTCAGGAGGACTGATATTAAATTCTTGTCTTTTTAACTGTTGGACTTTCATTGTATTTATTTATAATGCATGTCTAACTGTACAGTGCTTTCTAACAATGCAAAGGGGCTTCTCATCCGGTATAAAACTGTATGGAGGAGGCAAAGCGCCACTTTTAGCCGTCCAAAGCGCCACGGTTTGGCCACCTCTGGTCTACCACACTGCTGGATTGACCGTGCTGGGTCAAACGATTTGCATTTTATATAATGCCCACCTAGATCCCCTGATCTAAGCCCCCCCTGATTTTTTCCTATGGCGACTGTTAAAGA
This sequence comes from Eucriotettix oculatus, assembly GCA_034510155.1. NCBI lineage: Eukaryota > Metazoa > Arthropoda > Insecta > Orthoptera > Tetrigidae > Eucriotettix > Eucriotettix oculatus. The sequence continues at coordinate 190,287,226 of CM067376.1, forward strand.
CAAATTATTTTGTGGCCAGCAACTGATGTAGCGGATAACTGAAGTGCTGGAATCATTAACAAAGTATGTTCTATCACGAATGTGACAGGAGCAGAAATGCCGTGTCAACAAAGGGGCAAATGTAGAACATTTGTATAAATTTGGATAACTGTATTTTCACCACTAATTTGATTTTTCAAAATAAAGTAATTACAGGGATCACGTGCATACCCTCGAAAACCTGAATAAAAAGCTAAAATAGAACGATAACATTCGACAGCAGTAGTAATACATTAATATGATTAAAATAGATGAAAAAAATAATAAAAATTATATGTGAAATAAAATGAAAGAAGTTTGTTAAATGGAAAAATGATAAATAATTACGAACAGCGCAAGAGAATTATTAAAATAAGTATAATTCCATACGTGTCTATGTATCAAAATTATTCTAAGTTAAACGTCATTTTTTATGTTCGAAATTCAATGTCATAATATTTCTCTAGCATCTATGAAAAGACTCGGCTGTTTTTTCTCTAAAAATAATAAACTTGTGGCAACTGTAATGTACCGCATTAAAACATCTGTCGACTTTGGAAAGACGCGTCATATTCCCTACAATTAACCATATTCAAGTTGAAATAACACAGAACTTCGACCGTATTTGATTTCGTAACTGGCCGTGGTCATAGTTATAACTTTCGGGATGAAGATATTTAGTTTATTTACGTCAACACGTATTTAACATCTCTGCGTACGATAAATATTGATTGCATAATCTAAAAATGAAAAAAAATCGTTTTTATTAACGTAAGTTTGTAAAGATTTGCAAATAATACGAACCTACATTAGTACGACTGATATAAACGTCAACCGACAGATAATTGAGCAAGCGTTCAACCCTTTCATTGTTGTTGTTTGGGGAATCCAAATCAGATTAAAAATACATTCTGGAAGAATGATTTAATGTATTCTCTTTATAACTTTGAAAGTTTAATTTATTAATCTCTCCGAAATACATTACTGAGAGTACTTTTGATCCATAGGACTTTTGATTTTTTTTTTGTGGAGACAGTATGAGCCACCCGGGATTTATATCGTCATATTAATAAACACTAACGTGTCTCTCAATGATTTATTTTATGAGAAACACAGTTTGGACCCTGTGCCTATTTTTATCAGTATATTGAAATATACAGGTGAGCGGTGAAATCCGTGAAGCGCGCCGTAATATTAAATTCCGTTGCTATGCGCCTCACACAATGATTCTTAATGAAAATATAAGTTGAATATGATTACTTATAACTTAAAACCTACATATACTGAAAAATAAATTGTAATTGCCTGGAATCAGCAAACATAAAATAATTATTGAAGAATTTGGTCAATAAATTGCTATTATACTGAAATCAGCTAAAATAAATCAAATTATTGAATTATTTGGTCAATCGCAATAGTATATTTCAGTATAATTACGTTGTGAAAGTGCTGTTGAATTAACTTTATTACGATATTATATTTCTATTTATTTGTTTCATTACAAAAAATTACTTCTTTTTTCCTAATAATGAGACAGAACATCAAAAGCATTGAATAAGTTCCATGGCTTTAGAAAAACCGTAATTTTTGGTCGTGTTCTTTCATAGTTCAATAAATACATTCATTTTCGAGTGGAAGAAATGATTTTACTGAAATATCTGGGTTGGAAAATGGTCTTTAATTTTCCATTATAATTATTCCTTTGGCATTGCGAACGACTTCAAATATAGTATTTCTTCAGGTGGATAAACTTTGTTTGCAGTTAGGAAGCCAAAGAAGGTTGTCTTTAATTGGTCTACTCATTAAGTAAATTCAGCAACTGTTCAAATTTCGTCGACCTCCGATTGAAATATTTCCGGTTCAATTCTAAGAAGTTTTCGAAATCTGTTGTAACCACTTTGTTAGGACGGATGAAAGATAAATTAAAAATAACATTTTTTCCAAGTATTCACAATCTTAATTAGTTTCAGCAAACATCAGAACATTGTTATCTTTAAAATATTTTTACAAATTCATGACATTCATTTTTGGACACTAAAGTAAAATACGCAAAACGAGCGGTATTTCACAGCGTACAAATTAGGAATTGGAAAAGAAATACGTATTTTTTCAGATGAAGAAGTGGAATATCAGCAGAGTACAAGAGACATCGATATATGTATTTTTTGCCATGATAGTGTTAGTATTTATTTGCCATGAGGGTTTCTTAATATTATCTTTAGTTATAATTAATGAATTTAAACCAGATATGTTGTATACATGCATCCGTATCAATGCAAGGGGTCATAGTTATCGCTAATTGCTCTGTCAATAAAGAAACCTTACCCATTTCCAGAGAAGCGAAACAGATTCTGCGTATCAGACAGCAAATTGCCGCCTAAGTAATTGTATTACACAATGTGAGAAGCCTCATGCATCAGAGCCGTAGGACGGATTGTTATGACAACACACGACCGACTGTATGTAACGATGAGGAGAGGAGTGGGGCGCAGAGCACCTTTTGTTACACACACAATTAATTATACAGCTCCCAGCTATAGGTTTTATGAATCATCGATTCTCTGCTTTACATCTAGTTCAACCCTATATTAACTGTGACGTCTCAAAATTAAGCTACTCAATCGATTTTCACTAATAAATATAAACATTAGAGTGATAAAATAGGCGTTATGGTAGATCTTATAAGTGAACAAACCAAAATTACAATTTTTTCTATTCGTACATTATGCTAGTCCCAATCAGTTTTATTAAAGTTGATACAATTAGTTCAAATCAAAACTGTGATTCGGAAATTTCCTATGAATCCTCGAGGTAAGTATTCATTGAAGAAGTAAATTCGAGACTTGGAGAGGTAAGTTTGTTGGGAGTTAATAAAAAGTGGAAGTGTATGAAACATTAAAGTAATATGAAGATTGTAATTTGTTGCCGTGGGAATCAGTTCGTAGACCCGTTTGATGATTTATCAATAGCTTATCTTTTCATCACTGTGGAAGAATTTCTGCTCACGTCCCAAGCTTATTATATAAATATTCCAGCCTGGGCCTTTCTCTTCTATTCCCACCTTGCACACTTTCCTCTAATACTAATCTATAGCATTTTACAAATGGAAACCGATCTGCCGTTCAGCGAATGAGAACAAAGAAATTAGGCAAATGTTACCAAATCTATTGACTTCCCCATCAACAAACCCTTACGTTAGCTGCGTGGACCATAATACGTGACAATGCTGCAAGAATGTGATTATTTGGTGTAAAAAAAGCTTCATGGCCAAATCGGTTTTCATTTGAAAAAGGCTATAGCTACTCATTGCTTCCTTATAATGTGGAATATTTGTTTATCCCTTATTTCAGGCACTGCTCCCCGTTGGGTCCTCAAAAATTCCATTCAGGATTTCTTGGCATGTGGCTCGATCTGTCCATCTGACTTTCAGCATTTTTCTGTGGTACTAAACTTTTCTTCCGTGCCGTCGACTGTCCAGGTTTCGCTCCCATACAATATGCGCATTCACCCCGTAAAGCCTCACGGTATACACGGGGTCAGGTGCTGGTCCTGTCCAATATTTCCTGTCATTATAACTACCACAATGCAACGTTCTCCGCAATCGTTTGTAGAAATTACCATTATAGAAGTATAAAGGCGAGGTACTGCGCAGGTACATGCCACTGCTCCATTGTGCGTAATGTTATCTTGGATGCAAACACAAGCTTTTTACTTCGTAAACTGCAAAATTCCGATATAATTTCGGGGCGTGAAACACCTCATTTATTTCATAGCACAAATATTTCAAGATTTATCATGTTTCTTGGCATGTGATGTATCGTTCGTTTCGAGTTTTACATAATAGAACATATTACTTTTAGAAAACTAATTGTATTTGCCCCGGCAAGAAACCACACTAACATATGCGATGTTTATAATACCGCTACCATTATCATAACAATGGGATAATTTAACATTATTTAATGTTATGTATTATTGAGGTGGCCAGCAATAAACGCTTAAACAGGGAAATACTTTAATCATTCTACTAATTAGTTGATAATGTGCTGATAGGAAAATATAAATTATTCTTTTCATAATATTTTATTACCTTGTTTAGTAAACCATTGTTTTTATCTTTATAGAAGTTCTTTTCACTTGTTCAATTGCTCTTGCAATTCTTATTTGTCCCTTAAGAGCTCCCAAAATTTTACCCGCGCTTTTATTTTATCTTGTAACCAGTTTTGGTTACTTTTGAAACATCAGGATAGCCCTTAATGCATATTGTCCTTGCTCGAAGTTGATTTTCCGTAACAGTATCTGTGCACGAATGGGTATTAGTTCGTCCATTAATTTGTGCCTCTTACTTGCGGTAAGTCTAACTGATCGAATTACATTTATCTTTCCATAAATTCCAGGCAGCTTCTGAATTTTGATTACTCCTTAGTCGTTTTTGACGCAATGGTATTTCGAAACGATCCTCCGAAAAGTTCACAGACCATATGCGAGCTAAGAATAGGGAATTATGAATACACTTAATAATGAGTATATTTTACATAGTTATAGTTTGTACTTACCGTTCATTACATTAATCATATCTTTCCTACGGCAAGCATTGGTCCACGTTCCATATAAAGTAGCGTCTTTCGGAAATATTACAATTATTCCAACCAAAAACACCGCACGACAGCATTGTCTGTCTTCTTTAAATACAAATTCCACCAACAAACAACTAACATAAAAATCCCAAGGGAAAATCTTTAGCGCATTCGACAAAGCCACAATCACGAGCAGCTTGTATCTCACTTGACGTCATAGCTAGAAGTGAAGTAATTTACGTTGGACCTTTATACTTACACGATGGAAACGACCCTCTCACAACAGGACCAACAACAGTCTTCTTTTTAATAATTATTTATTGCTGAGAAGATTTCAAACATTTGAGTTCATCATCATCTATAATATTGATACTCTCATGAAGAAATATTGGATATTAATAACCGTTCAATAAGATGAATATGATAACAATAAATTAATTAAAAACAGTCCCTCACCTTTTCACTGAAACGTCACTTTAATCATAGCACATTAATAACAGTTGGAATCTGTAAGGTCTGAAGTTAGCCCACTGGGCTACCTGGGGGTAGTATGAGTATGAATATAGTTGGAATTAATATGACTTTAATATTGACGAAAACCATTGGGAGATCCTAAATTAATTTACAAATATACTGACCATTTCTTCATCATTACAAAGATCATAAATTCTATTTGTGCTAAAGTGAAATTTACTATTGAATTTTAGAATCAACGTATTAAATATTCACGTTTACAGAGATGATGGACAGTTAATGTCTATGTGGTACTACAAACTTTCAGCCAATAATTGCATTTATATTTTTATTCCAAACACACAAACATAAGTTTTATTATACAGCTAATAATTTAACTTTTCAATCATAAACATTAATTGACCCATAACGTTTTTGGGTGACAGGCTACATGAGGGTGATCCACTTAATGGAAACTTCTCTTTAATAGAATAGGAAGGGATGTTAAAAGCTTGTGATGCAGAAAGGAGAGGAAGGCAGACAAGGGTTAAATAGAGATCCCGGATCCTACTAGGTATTCGCCATTATGATATTCAGCGAGAACGCTAGAAAACCTGCATTAGATTTATTATTGGATCTTGTCCCTCGCACCTTCTGAATGACAGTATCAGCAGTTTTTTTTTAATTTTTTGCGTAAGAGACTACATAAATGTGTTCCAGAAACTGGCAACTCTCCTTTAATAGCGTAGGAAGAGAAATGGGAAAGAGTGATGTGGAAGCGAGAAGAAGGCAAACAGTGGTTGACTGCGGCCGCGGGGCTATAATTTAAGGATCGTACCCGGTATTCCCCTGAAAGACGTGCAGGACAAACCCTAGAAAACCTGCAGCTTGCGCATTTGGCTCACGCTCTTCTGAATAACGGGAGAGGAGTTTACCGTGAGGACGCACATTTCGTTCCTCACGCCTCGACCAATTGAGGATGCATCTGGCCGACTGTAACAATATGATCAGCTGACAACTGTTATAATATGCGTCTGCAACGTACGTCAGGTTGTGAGAATCGTTTACCAGTCATTCCCGAAGGTACCCCTTAGTAGAATTGCTTAAAACAGAAATGATTTACCACTTTCAATTCCAGTCGTTTTCCTAGTAACATTGTATTTAAATTTTGGTTAATGAATATAAATAAAAATATATAATACTTGATTTATTATCCCACAAAGTTTAGCGAGGATCCTACTTTCTAACTAAATCAACACCGAAAAATATATTGTGGAAATTCTATAAACAGACATTGGTTCCTATTGGGTCAACGGTATAAAATTGTCGTTTATATTCAATATATGTCGAGATTAGCAATGTGTATGCACGACTGAATTTGTCCGAATTATTTTTAAAATCGTTAGTTTATTCTACTTGACATTATTGATGGATTAATGTTAGTATGCATCAAGCGTGTTAGGGCTTTTTAGTAGAAGTTAAAAACTATATTGGTATAAGACGTTGTTGGAATTTTAAATATATTTTATGAAACATTCATGTGCAGGTAAATAATTCTGTCATTTAGAATCTTTTCAGAGATTATATAATGTACTAAACATATAATGTTCCTGTTTGCAACCTTAAAGTCGCTTTGCTGAGACATTATAATTTTTTACTTAACCTTTTAAGGTCTAAAACTCTATATATAGGAAATATTATCCTCTGTATGTAGGAATTAGCAATAAGAACATTGTGTCTGAATTGTATACGCTCAACACACACAGCCTGGAAACTACATAAAAATTCTTTCTGGTCAATGTATGAAACTGGAGTCATAGGCTAACTGTATGTCGTTTGAATGATAGTGAATGCCGAGATAAGTACTTTATACAAAAAATTCGTGTGGGAAGTTGTATGCTATTGTGTAATGAAAATAAATTACTTGAAATATTTGCCCATTTTAGGTTTTCCACGTTGATATTTTCTTAGTATACTTATGAATTCGTCTCTTTTAAACTTTTTAGCATATTGAAGAAATTATTAATAATTTACAACTAAAACTTTAATTCAGGGGAAAAAATTATAACAGGTGATGAAAAGTTAGAATGATTTGCCTCTATGAGTTTTTGTAAAGTAACTTATTCTAGAAAATAAATTTAGGGTATGTTAAATTAAAATTAAAATGAAGTGCTTGCATCACGAATTTAAAAAGAAAAGGTGAGATTAATAGAACTGCGTCTATTTAATTGAATCTTTCGTCGTAGTGATACTATGGATGTTAAATGTGTATTTCCAGGGAGATCTGATTTTCAAAGGCAATGGATTAATATATTGTAAATAATTAGGTTTATTTGTAACTACAAAGCATACACTTATTTCGTTTATTAAATATATCTATGGTTATAAAATGTATTGATTACCTATTTTCCATTCAGAAGATGCTTACGACTAAATAATAAAGCATGTAATACTATTGAGATCACGTTCCTGAAGTTTTCCGACAACAAAGTACGTAACGTTATTGTGACCCTGCGTAAACGTTCAGCTAATCCCCGCGAGAGCTGTATTCTAATTAAGCAGTATAAGTCAAACTACCACGTGGTAAGGGCAGTACGCTCTATCGATATTTGCATAAACTCGTGGAGTTATAGCGTCGCACGCGAGATTGTTTTAATAAGCGCCACCCCGCCCTAGAAGACGCGTGAGGTAGTGGCGATGCAAATGCGCTACAATATCGCGGAGAAGGAACAGCTCCCGAGAGTGCAAGCCAAAGGACTTAGGCCTTCATTGTTTCCATTAATAACAATCTTGCGATCTCTGCTTGCAAAACAAACCGAAGTTTGTGGTCTGCAAATAGAAACACGTTATGATATTGAATTTTCTTCAGGGGCATACAGTAGACAATTCACGACTTGAATTGGTAAAACGGAAATTGAAATTCAGAGAAAGCAATTCTTTGGTCACGATTCTTCTATTTTCAACACGACGTGGAGCAACGCGTATGCACTATAATATTGCAGCTAACCCCCTCCCTCCCCCATCACCCAGCTCTCCATCTCTCTCTTCCTCACATCACACAGACAATGGGAACAAGTAACGGTTTGATCTCAAGACACTCTAACATTAATAGTTTCCTTGGTAACGAATCGTGCAATAAGAATAATGGAATCCATATACAAACAATACAGAATTCATATAAAATATAACTTCAGGATTCGTACGAAATTAATTTTGCTGTCCAGAATGGCGTTGAGACATGAAGCTTGTTTAATGGAATTGATTTTACGGCTGTTTTTAAATATATAAATTAATAAAATCTAGCTTATGACCAATAATGATCATTTTATTCAAACTGTGCGCTATTATTCCTAAGGAACATTTTATTCTATTGAATTATTCAATTTTGAAATATTTAAACATCGCAGTTTACAAGTTTCGTATTTCAAAATACTTGGCTACATTTCACTAATAATGGATCCATCAAAAATTTGATAATTCATTTTCGTAATTTTTTTACCGATCTTTATATCATATCAATGAAAAATACCTGTTTAAAAGAATGGTTATGGCCATCTATACATAGTTCTCAGGGAAACTGTCCGTTTGTAGTTTTAAATAAATGCAGTATAAAATAACCTGTTGCTACATCTACGTTAAGTGTCATTTATAATCCTTAAAATAATAGACACGTTAATACTACATTTAATACTTTCATACTTATTGTTATTTTGGTGAATTATCAATTGAATAAAGATTAATTTATTGGTAATATTAATTTAAATGTTTTTTCTTAAAATATTATTTTGACAGTAATTAGAAAAAGTTAAACGTGGAAACAATATTCAGGAAAGTCATATGCCTCATGCAATTGGATATAATTAGGACGCAAAATTCAATGTAAATTCGAAATCTAAAACAATTATTATAGTAAGAGCACGTTGAGGTTTCATTAGATTGAGCATTTTATGTTATTGTTTCAAACGTGAAAGTCCTATTGGTACGAGATAATATTGTCTACTGAATATGATAGATTTAAATGAAATGGAATTTAATTTGATTTGCATATTAGTCTTTCGTGTTTATCGAAAAGAGAGGTTATGTTTCCTGTTCAAATTGTGTCCCAGGGCCCAATGGATTTTCCTGTATCCTAGATAAATTTTATGACACAGAAGCTGATTTACCGTACTCGGAAAGCTAGGAACCATTGCGATCGTTTGTAAAAGGGAGTAATTAGAAACGGCGGCGGAGGCTGGTAGTGTTGTTGTTGGAATTTCTGCACGTAAAGGGAGCAATTTCGTTGCGAGAGATAAGAGAGTGCTGTCCGACAGAGAACGAATATTCCGGGCGTGTTGTTTGCTACGTGCGTCGCGGGTCGTCTAATTAAAGGCGCGCGCCTGCCGCGGGCGCTAAAATTACCGAAATTGTTGGACAGAGATGCGCATGCGTCTGTATTGATCCACCTTCATCCCCTCTCCATCCAACCCACATCGAAGCAATACTCTCCATCTCTTTCTCTGTCTGTCTTCTTCCCCGTTTTTTCCGTTCCCTCTACATATCTTTCTTTCTGCAAATCAGCTTCATCCGTCACCACAAATTCGGTTTCATTTCTTGCAGCCAAACAAATTCCAAGCCGCTTTCACTGGATGGGCTGATAAGTAGAAGGTCTCGGTTATAAACAGCTAAGTCATCAATAAATTAAGAAGCTGAAATATTCGTCTGACTTCATTTCACAACTCGAAAATTTAAATTAAAAATTATATTTAAATTGATGCTCATAAAAAACTGTTACGTAACTTTTATATGACTACAGCGCTGTACGTTCCGTATAACAGTTTATTTTCTCATTTTCCTTCTATATAAGTTACTCATACATTCCTTACCGAAATTTTCCCACTATTATATTCAATAAAGATTCATTTAAAATTATAAATCTGGTCCAAAAATATTTCAAACACTTCCGTGAACTGGCGTGATTTTACATAATTTATCAAGAAGAGCAACCAACGTAATAAAATGTTTTTGTGTCTGAGTACCGATAAGTATACCTAGAATCCACCTTTTTTGTCATTTGTCTTGCAAAATACATAAAAATATGTATTAACGGTTACTTATTAATAAATTGAAAAAAGTAAAACATTAAATATATTTGGTTTAAAATTATTAGTTATATATATACATCCTATCACCATATCGTTGAAATCAATTAATTATTGAAAACCAACATAAAATAAATATTTCACCATTTTCCAAGCTTGGAACTACTATAGCGCATAGTAAAGTTGTTTAACTTTATACTAATAATAAAGGTTTATATTATTTATTTACCATTAATTAAACATTCAGTAAGTTATGCCCCACAGTTAAGCGACATTTGTAGTAAAGAGTTGTTTAATTTACTTATTATGATAAATTAATTAATCTCCACAGCTAGGTGAAAATTGTAATAAAACGAGTCTGTTTAATTAATATGATTTAACTATTTACTAATTTCTACTGTTGGCCGTCAAATGTCGTAATCAGAGTTTAATTTAAAGATCAAAAGAATAAGTTTATGTAGGGTTCAAAAAGAAAAAAAAGCTGTAATTAATGATTTTCAATTTTATAATAATAAAATTCAGATTCGATATGCAAACATGAAGAAAATTGAATAAATGATTTACAAATGAAGGAGTGTCTTTGGCAAATAGCTTTGGGAATGTAGCCTTTACGTATTTCATGTCAACGATACTGACAGAAGACTGCAGCTATTCTCTCAGGCGGTTGCGCTTACGGTCTGCTTCGGGTTAAAGATCCTCTGAATCGCTTATTGTTGAATGCATCGGGTTAACCTGGCTGCATGGACCACGTTTGGGATGAAAATTAATCGCAACTTCTACCAAAATTTTACATATACTCAGAACTGAAGACCTCAGTTCTATTCTCTCCAGCGATTCGCAATTAAATGAGAATCTCTACCTCAAACTTCTGTCCATTTCATCTCGCATGGCCCCTAATTCTCCTTTTCGAAAGCCAATTAACTGCAACGTCAAACAGCATACATTTTTTAATTACTAAATTGTAGTCAATAGCAAACGTTTTTATAATTGGATGTGGAAAAGCGACATGGCCTCGCACCAGAGGTCCCGTGATCGATTCCTGGTTAGGGTCTGGGTATTCGTGTTTTTTTAAGTGCCCTGACTAAGGAGATGGGTTGCCTAATTAGAAAGTCGATAATGACCCTAGATATTGATACGGCAATAAAAACAATATGTAAAAAATGTTAGTGTAGGAATTACCAAAATTCACAAGGGAAACGAAAGTTCACTCTGTAACAATTTAGTGAGATGAAAGATATAATTTCTTCTGGATCTCTCTCATTTTAATTACTTTATTGTTAACAGATTCGCATTATATTAATCGACATACAAAGCTGCAGGTTTAAATACAAATTGAAATTCAATGGATAAAGAATTTTTTTTGAAGGACAGAGAAACATCTCGTGCACTAGGTTAATTTTATGAATCTATTTTTCATTATATATTCTATTGTTGCGTCCAGTTCCATATAAACGTTTTAAATTTAATATGTTCTGAAATGTACATTATTATTACTATATAATGTTGACTTTAATTTCGGCGTATCCAACATGGCTGGGTGCCGAACAACCTGGATTCTGTTTTAGTTCAAAGTTCACGTAACTTAGTTCTGCGTAACTTTAGTAGTTTGAACTAGTTAGAAAATTATAATTCTCTAAAACTTGATTGCGTGGTGGGGGCATTATTTGTGATGAGCCTGTTGAGAGCATGAGATTACAAGTTCTGTGCGCTGAGCGCGATGATAGCAGCAACAAATTTCAGGAAAGTTTACAACGAGGAGTGAAAGAACGCTGGAGACGCTGCTGCCGAGTTGTTAATAGTGAATTACTGCTGACTGCGCCCCCGGGACGTGAAGTGGCGACTCCCCGAGTTACAGCCCTCAGAGGCGCTCGGCTCCATTGTTTACGACAGTTTCGTGTGCCACCTTGGGAAACGGGAAGGGAGCTTTAAAGATAAGATTAGCACCCTCAAGAATATAATTTTCCTTGCTCGTTTTAATTCCTTGCCATTGCTTTGTAATATGTAACATTCTCCCCGAGGTGTAACTAAAGAAGCGATATAAACGTGGTATTGTGGTAAATGTGCTCATTTGCCATGCATTATTATTATTGTGTAGATTATTTTCTTGTTTCCTGTTGGGCGATGTTGGTAATGAGTCACGAAGTACTGTTCTGGAGTACCACGTAATCATATGCCATATATTGTCAGATTTCATGTAGAAATAAATTTAGAAGAATTCTGTTACGTATTGAACTCAGTTCACTCTCTCTCTATATATATCTATCTATCTATATATATATATATATATAAACAATTTATAATACGATTTAATATAGAATTGTTCTTGCTTGTAATTTGATAGTCATACAGTGGATGAAACTAATATTTAATATATCTCTAAACCGCAATAATAATTATTATTATATGTGAGATGAAATCGTATATGCATCGACATTTCAACAACTATTAAGTATTATTGTACAAAGAACTGAGGTGATTCCGAAAGTAGGAGCCGAAACGTCTGATTTTTAATTTAAATAATTATATTCCTGACTTTTGGCCATTTATTCTAGCTTAGATTAATCTAATTATTTTATTTATAACTATGAAAATAAGGTTGAATGCATATTATATAGTATATTTTCTCGAAGGATACAAACAAATTGGAAATAAAATTATAAACCCGTTTGCTAAATCTCTAGATATACTTTGATGAGACTGATTAATATCCGTTAAGAAGATTGGCTGCTAAACCTAAAATACCCTATAATGTCGGTTGCCTTCAACTGCAGACCTATATGACTACAGTCGAACTTCCAGAAACGGACACTTCTAATATCCGGACATCCCTCATACCCGGAAAATTTTATTTCCCCGGGAGAAATTCCATATACTTTATCAAGAAAAGTACTTCTAATAACCGGACATTCTAATAAACGGACACGGACACTGTTTTTACAGAATTTTCGATAATAATGTCTCTAATAACCGGACAGCAAGACGAAAACAATTCAGGATTCCAGATGGCTGTACCCCTGCTTGTTTACTTTGATGTAGATGATCCCGGAAGTTCCCAGTTCCGAAGTATTTTAACGAACACTTCTCAGTTCTCTATCAGTGAATCGAAGTGGGTTACGTGTGTTTCGCTGAAACGATTTATTGATATGAGTGTGAAAAATATTCTATCTATAAACGAAAAGGTGGAGGTAATTAAAGTGTATAAAAAAGAGAAAATCAGTGTCCACGATCTTGCTAACAAAATCGGGAAAACCAAAGTCGTTGTAACTTTAAAAATAAAGGAAAAGTTTTTTAAAAGTGGATAGAAAACAGGAACGATAAATCGAAGAAATCGTTTTTAAAAGCATCCAGCCTAACTATTGATAAATCTACATTTTACATACGAGTAGGTTGCATACCGATCCATTAATAAGGGAAAAGGCTTTGGAAATTGCCAAAGAATTAGGCAATGCGGACTTGAAGGCGAGTGTCGGTTGGCTGGACAAATTTAAATTGATACCCGGCACTACGTGAAAAGGCGTTAAGTGGTGAAGCGGCCGTTGTGGACAATACGTTGTTGAGAGTGGACACGAAATTGGCTTATCTTCGTGAAGGCTACTCGAAAACCAACATTTTTAATTGCGACGAGACTACACTATTTTAGAGCTCTGCTAAACAAAACGTTGATATTAAAAGGACAAACATGCAAAGAAGGGTAAACATCGAAAGATAGGCTGACAAATTATGTTATGTACAGATGTGGAAGGCTATTTTGAACCTCCGCTGCTCTTACGCCAAGGTGTATTGTGGGGATCTATTCTAAAAATTTCGTACAGTTAAAAAAGGATGGATTTTTTATTGCGAAAACTTTTATCCGAAGATAGTACAGTTATTACAAGGTGTGTAGATATTTATTCGCCGAATAATTTTAATTGATTACGTGAATAAATTGTAAAGTCCATTGACAATCAATTCAAAAGCGAGAGAAACGAGATGCTGTGAACATAATTATGATATTACAGTTAATAATATTTGATTGAATATTAATAGATTTTAGGGGAGTAGGGGGAATCAGTTGAAGAGAAATAAAGGAATAGTTATTTGAAGAGCGGAGAATGAGGTGCCAGCTAACTGAGAGAGAAATTATTGTTAGGTTATACCGGAGTGAGAGAGTGGAAGGATGTAGTCGATTGGTAGGTTTCGTTTGAGTTAAAGAATGGATGACGAGAGATATCATGACTGACTGGCTCGCGACTTTTGAGATGGACACCTGTAATTCTTGAAACGAACTTGCAAAAACAATTAACGTTTTAGATGCAATTCAGTGGACTACGTTTTTCATAAACAATATAAATTAATAAACTTTATTGAACTGTTATCGTAAATAGAATTTTCCTTTAGGATCAGACTCGGCTTACAGTAATGAAACCGCCGAAAATTAACCTAAGGAACCTACCTACTTTGGTATTGTATGTATTTATTGTTATGCATGCTGAATGATTCAGCTTTCTAATAAGCGGACAAAAACCCCTTTCCCCAGTAGTGTTCGCTCATTGAAAGTTCAACTGTAATTCCAATATTCTCTATACCTATTAGTTAAACTTCCCATTTCCGGTTGTTAGCTCAATTAAATTCCTTTGTTCCCTAAAAAAATCAAAGTTTCTCAATCGAAATGAGTGCGTTTGTGTACTGAAACACCATAAAACAAATTATACAGTAAGATGTACTACGCTCACTGATATTTTTTTCTAACCGGTAAGAATTTTAAATAATTTTTTTTATCCTGATGACATTTAAAATGGTAATCGCGAAAGAAAACACTAAAATACGCAATTTAAAACTAAATTTGATGGATTTATGTTTAGCTAACAAAACCCCCTCAAGTTATTATTCAGTTATGTAGCTTTAAAGCTTTTAACTTCCAGTATGACGTTTAAATTCAATTTTTATAAACATTATTAATATCGACCTAAAAATATAACATCAGTCGGGAACATATAAAAGAAAATTTAATTAGAGAGACATTTATTTCCGAAAAACTGAACTAATAAATGTAACAACTGTTTGTCAAGGAATTCTTAAAATAGTTTGTGTATTTAATAAATATACGCACTAGTGAAAATAACGATCAAACTAGACTGCTGAATTGAGCTTATTTCTCGTAATAGCCACATTGCAAACAGCTATAAAATAATATTTACGTTTCTCAAAATGAGTGAAGCGATTTTGTCTGGTTCTATGTTTCATAATGATATTCTCATTTTTCAAATGAGGTAAAATAAAGTAATGAAATCTCACTAATCGAATAATGCTAAATTTTCAATCGCTAAGTCCTGCAGGCCAATTACGTGTAATGATTCACTCGATCGGAAAACTGATTGTTAATAGACGCAAACAGTAACATCGTTATACTTATCGTTAAGTTACGAATATTAGTATTATTCTGAAAATTTAGGTATAAACTGGCAATTGTATAGGTTAAGAGTTGCAATTATTAAAACTTTAACCAGAAATTGATCATCAAACTTTTTCAGAGTTTTGTCATTTATCATCTAACGTTTTACAATATATTGGTGAAATATGAGTTACAATTACAATTTCCCCAAAATTTCAGATAGTGTATCTATGTCCAAAATATTTTAATCAGATTTAGATAAATAGCTTAAAGTTAAATTCGTTCAATAATAACGTTAATTTGAAAGACAAGAAAATTTATCACCTTTCTACAACACCAATTGCTATATTTGGAAATATAAAATTTGCTCTCTTACATCAAGTATACACAATCATTAAAATTTTTATACCTGAAAAGTTCCAAGAAAAGGATCAAACGCAGTTGCAATTTTTTAAAGATTAATAGCATAAATAATTTTCTTGCTCAAGCCATATATTTTTATTATTATAAATCTGTCAGATGTTTCTTCATTATGATCAAATTATATATACTTTGGTTGTGATGAATATTTAATAGAGTTTTAATATTTAAACGTAATCATAACTGTAATAAATATTAAAAAATAAAATGAGCAAATAATTATTTTCTTATGTTGGTGAGAGGAATAGTGGCATTTTAATACCTCCGTACTTGGAAAATAATTTCCGACCAAAAATTGCCAGTCCCATTATTTATGGAAGGAGTCGTTTAAATATAAAATTTTAATAAGTCTTCTGATATTGGCACGTTTCTTAGGGATCGTGAGATTCAATAACACGTAGAGGTTATAAGCGTTTAATCAACGGCGAAGTGCTGTACAAAGCTCATACTGCTTAAGACTGACTCCGATTTGGAATCCAGTCCTATTTATACATACATGGAATATTCTAGAAACAGAACATTCTAGAAACATAAAATACTAGAAACTAAAGGCAAACAATGTAAATACATTAAACAAATAAAAACGGTTGCGTTGGCTGGGACTCGAACCCGAGTCTACGTGTCTGCAGTCCGGCTCGCTACCGCTCTGCCATCACTGCAGGTCTTGAGATATGGCAATATAATAGACTTGACGAAACATATATATATATATATATATATATATATAATTGATGGCAAAATATTAAAATTTTTTAGATGTCGAATGTAACCTTTTCCCAGAATGATGAGTGAATGCTTTACATCAGATTTAACAATTCGGCTTTTAATGTTAAAAATGACACAAGTATTTTAAACAGAATTTATGATTTCCTTCCATTACAAACTTTTTTAACACATTGTTAAATGTTTCCATAGTTATCATAAACATTAACAAAACGCTTATAAGCTATTTTGTTTTTCCTGTCATTTCGATCCGGAGTCTTCTCTTGGGCGGCAAGCACTTTAAATTATTATCCGTCTTAATTTATTGGTACCTTAAGAAATTTATCGTTTTATAAAATAGTTGTCTCATAGATTTTATTATATTTCTTTTGTATTTTCAGAGTTTAAATTTCACTAGATAAGGTTACAAATCTAGGAACGATACGTTGTGTACAAATTCCGTTACTAAAGTTTTTATTACATTTCTTCTGATATATAGTTAATTGTACTATTCATTGATTTCCAAATAAACTAATGATAAACATTTTTGATAAGTACGCTGGGGCCCGTTAAGGACTATAACGTTTAACGCTTTAATTAAATTAACCTGATTTAGAAAAAAGAAAATAGTTAGATTAATAGGCCATGGTTAGAGACACGAGGGTCTTGTAAAATTAATATTGGAGGGAAGCGTGTGGGGTAAAAATACAATAGGGACGTCAGGGATGGAATACGGTAAGCAAAATGGGGTAGTTATGTAGAAATGAAAAGGTTTGCTTAGAATAGATTAGCAAGGAGGTTTGCAATAATAACTACAATAACAACAGAAAAAGTAATTGTGTTCGCCTAATACTGAAACATGGAAACATGATTACGCTTCTTCATCGATCCGTCGTTTTCACTCTTTAGGAAGAGGTCAACAGATTCGTTTTTACGTGACCTTATTAGCAGAACTGTCTTGGTTTTTTTATAGTTCTCACAGTGTTCCAGTTGTCGAATTTGGTTATGATTGTACGTATGTTAATATCTTTAATATACGTTTTCTGAAAATGTACTATCGTGACGTATCGCTCAACAGGATAAGAATTTATATTTTACCCTGTGGTAAAAATCAATACCAGGAGTGTTTGTCATCAGTCCCGGGAAATGTATGGATTTCATTGCGCTGTTTCTGTACACATTGTTATTATGATGTTGTTTATTAAGAAGTGCCGCGCGAGTGAGCCTTGCCTCTTCTTACATTTTCCGAGTCTTCACAGGAAGTGAGGAGCACTTGTTCTACACTGGAAAGCTTGTGAGGGAGAGGTTGTTCACTGCTACAACCGATGCAATTAGTGAAATGGGGGGTCCGCTGTAAGAGCTCCTTAACTTAGCGTGGATGAATTTCAAGTGGTAGGGGCACCTTGCTATAACACTTGGCATGCAATTATGCGGCTACTGACGCGGTGCGCTTCTAAGAACGTAATGTGTTTGTCCAGACAATTAGTTGCGTTTCACCGCTCAAGAGCGCACACCGAAAATGGCTTTTATGGACTTCTCAGCAGGGACTAAAACAATCCTACGCGGTACATTGATAAATTGCACTCACAAAGACTGTAGTGTAATGTTTATCTCGAATTAAAGTAACCAGTTTTAAATTGATATTTATTACCTACACTAAGCACGCATGTTTTAGTTCGAAAATCTTATAATTCTAAACAAACATTTCTTGAGTATAAGCCGGGGAGTAAAGTGTATGTTTGTCACACGACAATCTGGGCTAAACACCAAGAAATGTTAACGAATATACAACAAATTCACAGAGAAATCTTTCACACATTTGATGTTAGGACGAAAAGTGGGGTACTATGTGAATAAATAGTTCAAATAGTAGAAACGCTGCGTACAGAGTAAAGATTTCTTGTTTTAATTTCGGTTCCGTCAAATATGTGTCATCATTCGTTACAATTCGTAAATTATCTGGATTCAGAGATGAGTGTTTCTTTTTTAAGTATCAACCATATATATGAGTTCTTTTGTTTGTATTGTTCGCTATCCTATTATTTTGGAATCAGTTTATGATTCATGCATTAGGGAATCCAAATCTCCCATATTACTAGTCATTCACAATTTGATCGATTTAAAAAAAACGTAAGAATCATTTCAGTTAAACTTTTTGTATTTATTACTCAGAGCCCTGAAAATTTTCTTAGTCAAATAGTTAATTACGCCATATTGAGAAAAATTATAGAAGTTCCAAAACCTCTGTTTTTCTCCTTTTAAACGAAAGCGATAAAATTTATTTCGATATACTCAACATTTTTTACAAAAAAACGTAACCTCCGGTTAATCTCAACGTTTAGATGACTTCCTCTGCCAGATGGATTACGGTAATATTTACGAGTGACAGATTACAATTGACAAAGATTCAAAAAGTATGTATCAGCTATAAGGACATATTTAACACTTAATTTTCCTTTACTGTCAGGAAAGACGTTTAAACTGTTTACCGTGAAACTTTAAAATGTTATGAGAAACCAGAAAAATATTTTTAGAAATGCCATTATTACAAGAAACCGACTCAGACAGGCACTTTCCTAGGATCTAAAACTTTAATTTATCCTGACAAAACTACTTTTTTGTTTAAAGGATGTGTATTGGTAATTAATGAACATTTTTGCAATAGTTAATGACCATTATTATTAAAGAAAGTGTTACAAGAACAGTCTGTTGTCCACCACGATATAACTTAAAACAGGAAGTTTACAAAATCCTCGTACAGCACATGGGAGAAGGATTCATAATTGGAGGAGACTCTAATGCAAAACACACAGACCGGGGAGTAAGACTATATACAACTAAAACAAGAAACTAAAAAAGGCAATCAGAATAATAGGAACTAACTTTCACTCGACAGGAAAACCAACATATTGGCTCATTGACAGAAATAGGATGCATGATCTGTTAGATTTTTTCATAACAAGAAAACTATCACCGAATTTCCTAGATATTGAAGAAAATTACGATCTAAGTTCAGCTGTCATTGTAACACTAAGAGAACGAATAATTAAGAAAGAAGCCAAACCACGCCTTTTTATAAACTCATAAACAAGGAAAACTTCACAATAAATATAAAAGGTGAAATGAACCTAAATGTAAACTTAAAAACAGAGGATCAACTTGACTACGAAACTGAAAATTTTATCAGAAATCTACAAACAGCAACCTTCAACAACACTCGAAACATTACTCATATTACAAGCAGTCAATTATACATCCGAAATATGGAACCTAGTCAGAGAGAAAAGGATAACTTGGACAAGATGACAGCGAACTAGGCATCCAGACGATAAGAATATCTTTAATAACAAAACACGAAAATTGAAACGTGAAATTCTAAAGTTCAAAGAGGACTCAATCAGACAATTTCTATCAAACCTAGCAGCTGAAAAAGGCTCCGATTATTCCTTGTGGAAAGTCACAAAACGAATTAAGAGACCAATAACATAAATAACTTCTATCAGGAAAAGGACTGATATCACCCTTGCCAGTAATTTCAAAATTGTTCGAGAAACGTCTACTCAAAAGATTAAAAACGATCATACAAGAAAGTAAATTAATTCCAGACCATCTATTTGGCTTTATAGAAAAACACTCAACAATTGACCAAGTTCACAGGATTAATGATATAATAGAAAACGCATTAAAAGATAAATTAATCAGCTCAGCGATATTTCTTGACGTTGCGCAAGCATTCGATAGTGTGTGGCATCAAGAAAGCATCAGGAAGCTGCTATGACAATGTGCAGAAATTATAACCTTCTACATATCTAATAAACACTTCCGAATCAAACAAGAAGATGAATACTCTGATTTAAAAGAAATTCAAGCAGGGGTACCAAAAGGACGTGTTCTTGGACCAGTCCTGTATCTGCTTTTTACAAGTGACATCCAAAAATTAAATCACGTTAAAATCACGTTCGCTGACGATACAGAGATATTAGCAACGAGGCACAATTCAACAACAACCATAGTACTACAAGTTGCTACAAATACTATATATGAATGGACTAGCCAATGGAAAATCAAACTGAAGGAATTGAAATCAATTCATTTACGATAAAATAATGATTTACCCTTCATATCTGCACATTAACGGAATAGTATATATATATATATATATATATATATATATAATAACTCAGCACCTTCTTGAAGTTAGCAAATCTGATGAGCAATAGAATGTATCCTCTTTATAATTGTTTGGATAAAATAATACTAACGTTATTTGAGGTTGATAATATAAATTTATTATAACGTTTACAACACATCATCTGACTTAATTATCACATTTAATTGCAAATTTTCTACCTCATTTTTAATTCGTATCCTTTGCGAAACGTTGACTGTAGGAGTTGCAGAAAGGAAAAGAATAGAAGCCTTTGAAATGTGGTGCTATAAGAGAATGTTGAAAATCAGATGGGATCCCAAACGAGGAAGTTCTAAGCTGAACAGGGGAAGAGCGAACAATATGAAGGACGTTGGGTAGGAGAAGAGATAGATTAAATGGCCACGTTTTAATACATGAGGGACTTGTAAAATTAGCATTAGAGGGAAGTGTGTGGGGTAAGAACAAATGAGGGATGCCAAGGATGGAATACGCAAGCTGATCAGCGATGATGTCGGATGTGGCAGTTATGGGGAAATGAAAAGGCTTGCCCATGGAGGTTTTCATCAGACCAGTCTTAGGACTGAATACCACAACAACATTATTTACAATAATACTTCCCCTGTGTCGCATCTAGTATCTTTTACATAAATATATATACAGTTAAACGAAATTATTAAGTCTAGTTTATGATTATAAAAATACGGATTAATATCGTTACTTCTACTTAATCATACCTGATCATTTGTATTTTGTAATTAATTCGTTGTGATGAATGAGATTAAATTAAAAGTTTATGTATATTTTTGTATTAATTAAAAATATTTCATCAAATAATAACAATTTAAATTAAGTGAAATAATTTTTTTCACTGAATACTTCCTGTTATGAAACACTTTATTCGTATTTTATTTTTGGTATTACAATTAATTAAAAGTGAGCAGAGTGTTGTTATAATCTAGAGCTCTTTACTATGTCAGGTAAGTAACCCATGAAACGACTGAGGATGAAGATATTTCCCGAGGGCGTAGTTATCCAAACTAAAGACACACGAGGCAAGCTGATAATCAGTCTTCATTCCCACATCTGTTCCCTGGAGGAGAGCTCCAGGCTGCTCTCCGATAGCGGAGGCTAAGTAATCAAATAATTTTCAATAAGCTGAAAGCTCATACAATTTGCCAACAATTTGCCAGAGTGCAGGTGCTTCTTCCACAGGAAATAGAAATCCCGCTAAATTCACTCTCTTCATCGGAACCCCCTTCGAGCAAAAGGCAGCCTGGGTTCGGACGATGGCCCCGACCAAACGTTGCGCAGGAAATTATAACGCCTCCAGGTGGCCGTTTCCATGGTGACTCCGAGATACTCGCACCATGTCAAAATATGGGCTCGTGTTGCGTTAAGGGAAGAGTTATGGAGCCCGGCTGCGGTTCCGAGTTTGGGGACTCGAAGGAAATATTGCGCTATAACGTTGCAGCGTGTCGACTCTCTCTCTCTATCTCCAGCTCTCTAAACTTCGCTGCACGGCCCTATGGAGGGTTGGGAGGGTCTGTCCGCACAACACGCCGCAGTTATGTCACGGTAAGTGACAGGGCGGCGGAAGAAAGAAGAGCAACGCGACGACGTGCTAATCCGCACGTGTGCTGCGCCATGTGGGACAAGTGGCTTTCTTATCTATAGCTATTAAATATCTCCAGTATTGGAAACTTATATCTCAATGCAAATTAAATTTTTATAAAAAAGTTTTCAACCTTATGTACATATCCTGTTATTAGAGACATACCAAATTTAATGAACACCTATTATTGTTGACCCTGTTTATTGAGACTTACAATATAGTCCAAATGGGTATTCCTAATGTGGGTAGAGGGGGGATTTGAAAATGAGCTTGTCTATAATTTTAAAACCAACCACCTGCTACGATTACACTTAAAAAAACTAAACATTATGAGAATTTTTAACGTCTGTGAATAACATAATCAATAAGAATTAACAACCCGTATAACAAATTTTACACAATATTTTGAACGTAAACTAGACGTTTCTACCATCCATTGTGGTCATTGTCAATAAACGAAACCAACTGAGTATGAAAATAAAGATTGTACAATCAGAAAATATCCAAAAGTTAAATTCAACAAAGAAAATTTAATACAAATCATACAATTTGGTCAATCACGAAGTGTCATATTTTATATTAACAGTAACTTTTTTCTCTTTTTTTTTCTCCTAACGAGTCGACTGCGGACTGTTATCTTGCATGACACATTCCGAATTTGGAGTAACAAGTTCAGTGTATCGATTCTCCAACAGTCTTAATCCCGGTCTTTTCGACTATGACGACAAAAACATCCAAGCCCATGCCAGGATTCGAACCCAGGACCACTGTGTTTGAGGCAGCAACGCTAGCCACTTCACTACAGGAGGTCGGCAGTAACTTTATTGTTTTAGTATAAAACATTTTAAAAATAATATTTTCTTAGAAATTCATTTCCTTATCTAAAACAATGGCATTATCAAAACTTTTGTTCAAGACAATGTTTAGAAATTCGAGAATGTATATATGAAGATAAATTTGAATTGTTTTTATGTTTCTCAATTCTAATTGACAGATATCTCTTAGTCTGACCAATGTAGGAAAAGGAACAATTATTACATGACATCTACAGATTATTGTTGACCCTATTGGGGGGGGACCCAAAATTAAGCTCGTCACGTAAAGAAAACTAAACATGAGGACATTTAACGTCTGTGAATAACATAATCAATTAATAATTACGACCCGTATAACATATACAACATTATGAAAGTCGAAAGTACTAGGTAAATTTTTGTTTTTTTATCTAAGACATGAAGAATTAACTGTTTTGTAGATAACCGAAATATTGTACTTCTTAAATAATATTTTAAATCTGGTAGAAAAATGATCGAAAAAGGATAAACATAATATTATTATTTGATATGGACCTTGGAACATAATTATTTGTGTCATTATAAGTACAATTAAATACTACATTTACAAAATATTGAAATGAAATCTACAGGAACGTGCTTAAAAGATGTTTGGGGGTCGATTCGCGAACAAACCTCATGAGAATTCAGCTCGTAGTAATAAAAGTAAGTAAGAAAAGGAAACATGGGAGGTTGCGCGCAATATATAAACCTTATAAGGGTGAACCACAGGGCCTGGAACGAAATAACAAATCATCTTACGGCGCCGAATTATATCTCAAAAATGATCACACCTTTTAAAATTGAAGAAAAAGGGCAACGCAGACACGTAGGAAAATTGTCATTTGTAAATAGATCAATACGCGATTGGTGTCCTTGCCTGCAGAAATACTAACGAATTTTCCGGTAGCGTAAATCTAAGGCTAAGGAAACTAAAGTGAGCAGTTTTTAGAATCAGTGAAGTGTAGTGAAGTGACTTTTGTGTGACTCCTGATTTCTCTTTACTTTTTCTGGTCAAAACCTCATAATACTCTACAAAATTGTTTCTGAGTGTAAATTGTATTTTTTTTTGTAATTGTATCATACTTTGAATATAGCTGCCACCGGTCAAATACCCAATAGCAGCTAAGTATTATTAATAATAAAAGGATAACAGTTGTCAGACAAAATTTTAAATAATTATTTGAATGACAATAAAAGTTAGATAAAAGTGAAGCCTTCTTAGCAAGATTAAAAACAATCGATTTAATTTTGATCAATTGGATGATTAGATAGAAAGTTAAGTACTCTGCGAGAATAAGTAGAATTATAGTACGAACCGAACCGTAATTTGTTATTAAAACGGCCAACAGAAATATATAAAAAAATTAAGAAAGAATAGTACCTACAGAATTGGATGATTGCTTTTGCTTGCTCTATGAGCATCACTTTTACAAACAGGACTAAATTTGAGTCCAATATCAGATCTCTCCCCATCAAGCAAAGGTTGCCACTAAATTTAGTACACTAATCCAAAAGCGACCTCTCATTGAAAGTTGAAATTACCAAACAAATTAAAATATTATAGAATAAAATTAAAGTATATGTCCGCCTGACTGACTGTCTGTCCGTAGGTTTGTCGCGAATAAGCTCCGAAACGGTTCAACTGATTTCAATGAAAATTTGAGGGTTTATAAGTAGGAAACTTAACGTAAGTATTCGTGCATGTTTCTTTTCGATTATTGCAGAAGATTTTAAAATAATATACTATAAATTTTAATTTAAAACATTCTACGGGAATGGTTTGTTTTTCAATCTCGCGTTAAAATCTATAAAAATGAATGCGGGTTACCTATAAACTTGATGTGTTTAACTCTGAAACAGCTTAACAGATTTAAATAAAAATTTGAAAGATTGAAATTGGAATTTTAAATTAAAATTTCGAGTATGTTTCATTTCGATATCTTGCAGAGTTCAGAAGATCCATTGAACTGCCGTGATAAAGGTGACGTGATAAACAACTGTGAGTTAGCGTTTCTATATCCCACTTACTATGGAATATAAGCGTAATTTTGGCAGCATGAGAGAGGGAGAGAGAGAGAGGGATGGCGAGTTTTCTCATTCTATCTATTGTTGCAGTAGGATTCGCGCCTTAATTAACCTATTTTCGGCAGAGAGTTAGCTCCCTAAGGAATAATAAACTCCTTTGTATCGTCGATACGATGATACATAAATTGGTTTTATTTATCGCGTCAGGGTAAATTTTAATATTTAGTAATTTCTCATTTTTATTGGTTCCGAAACCTGTTTAAAACCTGAAGCGATCATAAATAAATGATACCATATTTTTTATATATTCAATGAATTCAACTTTATCAAAATTCTGTACCTGTTCTTTTGTTTTTAGGACAAACTAAAAAGAACTATTTCCTCACGAACGAAGTCGTGGGCACAACGAGTGCATCCTAATCTTCATAATACGAGCAAAGGTGAGGGAGAGAATGTGGTATTACGTAAAGGAGAGCAGGCGATATTAAAGGTATTTAGTTATATTTTCTATCATAGAAAAATTGATGCCGGCCTCTATGGTCTAATGTCACTGCCTCGTACCACACAGTTTCCGGGTTCTATTTCAAGCAAAGTTTTCGGTGTTCGTTTGCGTCTTTGTGTTCCCAAATCGAGTAACCCTTATAAGGAAGATAAAACCCCCTAAATGGTTAAGTAATCGCTAATAACCTTAGCTGTTGGTCATACTTTCAGAAATGTGATACGGAAAGTTTCTAAGCAGAGTGAGACTGGTATATTTTGATAATAACCTAACTCGAGTTCCTTGAGTAACTATAATTGGCCATAGGCCGGCCCAGGCTTATAGTTGAAAAGAATATTGAAACAGAATTACTTGCGTATTTATCTTTGGACACAATGGCGTTTAAAGCAAACGCTTTTTATGTGCATTTAAATATTTATTTACAGAAGGCAAATACTACCAAAGTGGTATTGGTATTAATATTGTTCAAAATACAGAAAAAAACCTAATTAAGATCAAGGAACTTGAAAAACTAACAGTTATCATCCCCGCCAGCATCCGTATCGATATTCCTGAAGATAAATTTTAAGTTAAGTGATTGCCTTAAGAGGAAGTGTAACTCACATAAGGCATGTGAAACAATGTACTACTGCTCGCGGTTCGTAGATATATCGAGCCGACCGTATTCCTCCTCTCACTCGCTATCTCCGTTAGAAATCCGAACTTTGTCCTGGCCTCCTTCCCGGAGCCAGTGCAAACGGAAGCCGCTGGAATTCCTATGTGCACGCATGCTATGTCTGATTTAACGCCCAATATTTCCTCCCCAACGGCACGATATATATCGGCAGGAAAGTGGCTTGGGGAGGGGTGAAGAAACAAGAATTTCCATTTGCGACAGAGTGCGTGATCGGAAATAACAATATACCAAGAGGTTAGCAAAGGAGAGGAAGTGATGATAAAGAGGTTTGGTGGGGGGGGGGGGTCAATATTTTATTAATATATGAGAGGAAACTTCCTCTTACGCATAACTACAAAACGGGTTAGCGAGAACAAAGCGGCAATAACCATTTAAACGTGATTCTCATAACTGTTTCCTAAATTATATTGGCTGGATACAGAATTATTAAGCATTGGAGCAATTATTTAATTTTTCGATCTCGGACGATGCAGGAGCAACGAGAAGATATTGTAAAATTGAAAATATTGTAAAATTTGTTATGTTCATAAATGTTGTCATATTTAAAATGTAACATTTGATTACTAGGCGAGCGTTCTCATTTGTGTACATATTTTTGTTTAGTTATTTATTACTATCACAAAATGTGTAAAATGTTTGGGTTTCCATGTTAACACGTGGTTTGTCAATGTTTCTCCACAGGATAATAACCTGAACAAGGTACAAGTAAGTAACAAAACGTTGTGATTTCCTCTTTGGCAATTGTTAAAAATAAAAATAAAGTCTTAAATTGCTCGGAAAATTTTGCTTATTAAAATAGTTTTGTTATATTTTAATAAAAAGCTAAGGTTAACCCTAAAGTTGGCGTACTAAACGTAATCAAAGTAAATTATTACATTTCACACCTTTGGTTATTATTTGTCTTTTATTATAATACTAAGTCAAATAATTTAATTACTTTAATTAGAATGATTCAGTTGTTAAATTTAGAGATATAAAAGTAGTAAAATAAGTATTACGAAGGGAAAATAAAACTATAGACAACATTTCCTTTTTTATAAGAGAGATATCCATAATTTTCTATTATCAAGGCTCAAATTGTTTTGGAACAAGTGTTAAAATATGTTAATAAGATTGATTTTCTAAACAAAACTACTACCGACCTTCCTGCATTATCACGTTATTTCATCATTCCTAAGATCGAATTCATATATCATGAAAAGTTTATGTATGACTTAAACGTTATATTGGCTTCACTACCCTTCGGCCAGTTTTTAAGACTTATAAAATTATAACAAAGTATTGGAATTATTTGCTTCTCGTTATACATTTTACTTACATTCACCTCAATTATTTAAATGAATAATGCTTTCATAACGCTTGCATAACAATAAATCCAGATGCTTACATCCTGACGACATTAATCTTTGAAATCAGCCCGATCTCATTAACTCGCAGTACGAGGTGTGACATTTAAAAAACCGGACTGCGCATTCCCCAGACGTTAGGATTCCAAGTGGAACATAGTTGATCTTGATGCTTCCTCTTCAGGTGGCTCGTTATTCCGTCCCTCTATCTAGTTCAGTTTGTTTTTCATCCTTGTTCAAATAAGATATCACTGTGTTGAAGTACCGCGATCACGATGAGCTGAAAAAATGAGTAGCGCAAAAATTTTAAATTCCTCGTGAAAGTAAAAAAAGTACTCAAACTGAACATTTTAAATAGTTAAGGATGTTTTCGGAGACAATTTTATGTCACGTAGTTAAATATTTGAATGGAACAGACGATTTTCGGAAGGCCGGGAGGTTTTCGAACATGATGAACGTTCTGGTTGACCTGTAACGTCAAGAACTGATGAAGAAGTTTAAAAACAATTAATAAATCTGGAGTAAAGATTTGCATATGACGCCAGATCGCGCAAAATGGTACCAGAATACCTGACATGCGAGCTAAAAATGAACAGGAAAATCGTTTACTCTGTCATCATGGAACGTTTCACAGAAGATCCTGAACTGATTGAAAAAGTGACAAAACAGGGATTTTTAGTACGACCCTGAAACTAATCGACAATCTATGCACTGGAAGACCCCCACATCACCAAGGGCCAAAATACTGGGACTGAGCAAGTCCAAACTGAAGGTCACGCTCATCCTTTTTTTTGCGATATTAATGGTAACATCATGATTGAATGGGTACCTCAAGGTCAAACATTATACCAGCGTTACTACATTAAGATCCTGAAAAAACTTAGAGAAGGAATGAAGAGCAAAAGGCCAAATCTATGGGGCAACAATATGTACATTTTTCACCAAGCACCCGGCGCACATTGAGTTCTTGGTGGACAAACACATTACCATGTGACGTCTACCTATTTTCAAACGTAAAAAGTGCATTGCAATAAATATATTTTCAAGCTGTAGAAGAGGTGAAGGTAAAAACGGCAGACATTCTTAAGAAGGTTTTACCTATTGACCTGCAACACTGCTTTAAACAGTGGAAAACACGAAATCAGCGATGTAGTGATAGGGAAGAACTTGAAGTGGACTAAAATATATTTGTATAAAGTTTTCAATAAAGCTAATTTTTAACTAGTCCGATTATTTAATTCTCACACCTCGTATGTAGAAAACATTCTTAATGAAATTACCATTATAATTTATTGGGTGTTACCCTGCACTTTTTTCTTATTTTGTACTACCAGATTAGGTGCCAACAAAAATATTTGTAACTGCATGTAAGTTGTCCATCCTGACCAGTTAAGACGTATGCATCAGGAAATATCAATTCAGGCTTAAGATATTTCCTCGAGACCTTATTAATATATATCATATTTCAATATTATGATACATAATTTAACGTGAAACGACAGAGTTTTAAGCTTAGCAAGATTCCATCGAATTTAAGCTAACTTCTCGCTTTTTTATACGTATCACGTAAATTAAACATTCAATACATCCATATTTAATAATTACTTCAATAAATTATTCATGGTTGACATTCAAAGATTAGAATTATAGTATTTATTAGAAGAACAGAATGGAAAAGTCTCGAACGGACTCCGGAATCGAACCCGGGACCACCCGCATACCGGGCGGTTGCTCCACCACTGAGCCAGTCCGACTACATGTCAGGACACTATGCGACATCCATCTACCCTGTATACGTGAAGCTCATGTCGCCTAAAAATTACTAATCACATACATAATCATCCTAACTATTGAATCAGCGAAGAATGGACATTGTGTGAAATGATCAAAGGTTAATTATTTTAAATTCTAAATAAAGTAATTATAATTTCAGTCCCGTACGTTGCAGCAATATGAAATTTTGTAATATTTTAATAAATGAACTAATGAGGTCCCGAATGTGGGACAAATTATTCAGTTTATGACTTTTGTCTATTATTTCCGCTTTATTCTTCCAGATTCTGTTTCATTGCCATTAGGCTGAGCTTCAATTGAAGTATTTCTTTTCTTTTTTAATTAAAATCACGCTCTTTTGATCAATGTCCATTCTTCAGTAATTCCTAGAGTTAGGATGTGATGAATGTGATTAGGTGACCTGAGTTACAAGTGACAGGGTGATTGGATCTACAATCGGGCCCAGACAATCATCCGGACAAACTCAGTCGTTGAGCGACGACCCGGTGAGCTTGTGGTACTGGGTTCGAGTTCGTATCCGGTTGAGATTTTACTATTCTGTTTCACTGCGTTTTTGTCTTGGAAAATTTCTACTCTGTTTGAAATTAAAATTATAACATTCACTTCCCGGTTGTCTGGGCGGCCCCTAGATACTCTCTCATTTCTATAACTCTTTGGCACTTCCATTGCTCCTCAGTTCTTCTTATTTATTTTTATATTATTTTATATCTATGATTTTTCAATCTAAGCAAACTTCAACGAAATGAACGACAAATAACGTAAATGTAAGCTGATTGCAACGTGCCACAGAAAGATGCTTCCGTCCTCTAAAATTTGAAATGTTTCCGTTACAAAAATAGTGACAGCAGCCATTAAGCTGAAGAAACAATATATCCTCCTTTGTATACTTCTAGATATTAGATACAGTTGGAAATTAGATATTTATAAGCTGAGAAGATAAGGTAAAAATTCGAAATACCCAAAATTTATAATTATGAACTATTATCTTAAAAAGTATTTGATTAATTTTCGTTCGTAAATAAGGCTATAAGGTAATGTATTATTCTGCAGTACGGAAAACACTACAGATATTTACAGTGATTGAGCACTTCATCTTATGAAGACAATGAAGTAATTTTTTTCAGAGAAGCTCGAAATAATTTATTGTTTACAGAATTTTGTCCATTAATATTTCTAAACTGCATTTACTTCGGCTTTCTTTCAACGTACCGATGAAATACATGAAACGCCTGAAAATCGACTTCCGAAACGTCTGTTAAATTGTCTTTACCTTAAATCTTCCCACAGATTGCCAGTATTTCGTCTAAGGTACCTTTATAGTTATCCTGGGTGACCGGGAGAGGGTCATTTTCATCTAACCTGTAAACTTGCTCATTTTACGGGACATACCCCATTTTTTGGAATAAGCGTGGATCGTTTCGTCTGGTACTTGAGACTTCGTAGTTGAATCACTTATTCACTGATTAATTAAAATTTTACTTTGGCCACATATTTCTCCAACACACATTTAGCTAAAGTTACTTCCGAGTGTCACTTTTACATTTGTAAAATTGTCGTCATTGTAGCGGATTATGATCCCGTGAGTTTTTGTTCTCTTACTGGCTATCTTCCTTTGTCTAGATGTGACGACTCTCACCCTTTCTCTGCTTTGTCATTATTATTCTGTGTTTGCAACTCTCGTTATACACGACGACGTCAATCCTACTCTCGCGCTCAGCGGTTTACCACAACATAACCCAGTTCCATACTATTTGTGGAAATTGTGTTTTTAATTAAAATTTGTAATACACAACAGTTTTGTGTGATATTAACAATTCTGATTTATATAAACTGAAATATAATTCACACATTTTTGTATATTTAATTCTCATCAGTATCCATTTGTAATTATTTTGATAAACTTATTTTAAGTAGCGTGAACCACCGCTATATTTACACACATAACATTTAATTAGTTGTCATAATTCGTTATGAAGCCTTACGTCATTATTGAATTTTATTACATAATGTACTGCGTTTGTCCTGTTGAGTAAAAAATTTAAGTTATTGACTATTTTATTCTATTTTTTTCTATTTTTTGTGGACTTGTGTTGATTGTTAATCGGAACACTTTGGTATGTATACTAAAGAACAGGACTGAAATTTAGCTGAAAATTATATGTACACCAGAATATTAACAGAGTAGTAAATTGTTATTTCCAGTGCAACGTGCGTCCTTAGCTTCTAATACTTTTACTCCAGAAAACAAATAAAAGGCTACACATTTCGGTTATAACAAAATTATTTTATCAGAAAAAACTTTAAAAATGACAGTCAATAACAACACAATAAATTAGGAATGAAAAAAATATTCAATAAACATAAACATTACAAAATTATAATTAACGTGGAAAAAATTGATGGGTTTCTTCATCAACACATAACATTATAAATATTCAACGAATTAATTTACGTAAAAATATGTGGGCAGTACATATTCTTAAAATATAAATTAAAAGTTAATCTATACCAGTAAATAAAATGGAAGTGTCTGTCTATCTGTCTGACTGTCTGTCCGTATGTTTGTCTGAAATAGGCTCCGAAACGGCTCAACGGATTTCGATGAAAGTTAGAAGTTTTAGAAAAAGAAGATTCAATTTAAATATTCTTGCATATTTTAATTAGATATTAATGTGATATGAATATAAATAAAAATATTAATTCTACGGGAATTGCCACAGCGTGTAAACCAACTGCGAGTTATAAGTCCTATTACGCCTTCCTATATCTTTCATCCCATTTACTATATATTGTTGCAGCAGGCTGAGAAAAAATGAACTTCTTTGGATCGTCGATACGATGTGTACATAAAATAATAATTTGGTTTTATTTCAGATAAAATTTAAAATTTAGTAATTGCTAATGTGAAAATGAAACTATCGAGTTTGGTGTCGAGACCGGTGTAATGCGAGTCGCTGTGTTACATTATGACTTTAATATCCGATTTAAGTACAAATTTAAGTGTTAGAATACTGAAAATATATTTATTCCTGCTATTGTACCGGGGGTATTTTGGACTCTCTCGAGATACTGGGAATATATTTGAGGTTCATATTGTAACTTTTTCAATGTCAGTTTGTTGTGTGTTAACCAAGAATTAAATAATGTAACGCGATAATATAAATAAATACCCGGGCAACGCCCGATTCCCATCTATATAGAATACGTATCAAACAATATGTTATATGAACAATATAAAGTTATGCATCGAACATGCACATTTATTTATTAGAATATATCCTTTTCTGCGGTTAATTGGTGTACCATTGGGAAATAAACGCCCTGAACTATGTGAACAAACATGAAGTGGAGTAAAAACTAGTGTTCTGTGAATGCAACTCTCAAAACACGTATTCACGGAATGTTTATTTACTATTTTTTATTTAAAGTTTAATGTCACTTCGACATCTATTATTTACTATTGATGAATTTTTAATAAAGTAGCTCCATCCATTTACATTCCAAACGAGTAATTCAAACTTTCGCAGTCTCTAAAAACGAGTTTTTTGCACCAATTATTTTATATTAAATATTTTGATTGTAAATACCCAAATAATTCTATGTTTATCAGGCTAGTGAGTTGGGATATACAAGGTGTCTTTTATATGACAGTAAAAAAATAGTCAAATACTTGAAAGAAGAAGTGGACTAGTATTGCATTCAGGAACGAACCATTTAAATTATTCA
Organism: Eucriotettix oculatus; assembly: GCA_034510155.1. Classification (NCBI taxonomy): domain Eukaryota; kingdom Metazoa; phylum Arthropoda; class Insecta; order Orthoptera; family Tetrigidae; genus Eucriotettix; species Eucriotettix oculatus. The sequence goes on from CM067376.1 coordinate 190,320,509, forward strand.
TACATTATTTAGAATAATTTTAAATTTTCCATCACGAATAAAATATTCATAGGGGTGGGGATGGAAGGACTCACATTAATATATGAAGGAAACTACTGAGATTAGTGTCGAAACCGAGATTATGGGAGTCGACGATTTTAATTTTGTCTTTCAACATGCTACTTAAGTTGATCTTCATCCGTAAATGGTTGGAAAGTGGTAAAAGAACGTTCCACGCACAATATTATACGCGTCGAATTAGTTATTGTGGGGAACGGGGGACAAGATATTATTTGCTCCCCTATGAACAGGGGTGCAAGTTTTTGAATTTACATAAGTCCGATAATTGAGTAAAGAGAATATTTTTTGTGGTTAATTACTTTCAAAGTGCTTCCCCCGATGTTCGTGGTATATAATTACAACGGTATTTGGCTTGGGAAATATTAGGCTAAAACGGTGAAAAGGAAGAAATTTACATAAAAATACAGAAATACTATCATCGGTGTGGAAATAAGGGTTATATAATCCACTGTGTTTAATTGTGCCACAAAAAAGCGACTAAGATTGAAGATCAGCTCATAACAATTATAAGTGGGAAACGCTATGAAAGTAAGTCCTCAAAAAACATTTATACGAATGTAATATCGACTGTTTGTAGAGGGCATGGAGGAAAGATTACCTTATAAAATTTGAATGATTATCGTAGGCTATTTCAATAAATAATAAAACTGAAATTCAAGTACAAATCATGAATGAAGCAACTTAAAAAGACATAATTGTATTAGTCACAATTTTGTCTTATTAAATGTGGACAGTGGTATTTTCCATGTAATGTAAACACTTTTGTTCAATGATAGTTTATAAACTAGCATTGAGAAATGATATATGAGTTTTAACAATAAAAAAATAGATAAGTGGATATCCAACAGGTTGCTAGGGTAACAAACATCAACTTCTCTTTCAATCATCTTTACACTCACTACCAACAAGAATCTCACATAAATTTTATTTCTACAAGCTTTACAAATAATTTTTGAATCAATATATTTTAATATGTAACTACATCTCCGTCCATGAAAGCAGCCAAGTTTGGCGGGACTACTCTTTTGCCGGTTTGTTTGAGATTCGCCGACAAAAGCCGACAACGGAAGTCGGCAATTGTTGTTGAAGGCTCGCCCATCGCAGAAATGCGTACGCTCGCGAAGATTTTAGTTAGTCGCCAATGAATTATAATGGAGTAAAGACGTTTTGGGTTCGCCAGAAATCGCGACCGTTAGTTAAGGGTCTCGAAAACGCCCTTGAAAAATATTAGTGAGAAGCCAACACGAATTGGTGTGTGATTTGTTTTCTGATTAAGTTCGCGGTAAGGTGTCGTGGTGAACGGATGATATATACAACTCCATTCTCATTTCTCGAATAAATGAAATCGTGTAAATTACAAATTATTTGGTAGTTTAAATTTGGAAAAATTGCCTGGCGCCACAATATTATAAAGAATAAGAGGTGGAGCGAAGTCGAGGCGAGAAACAACATTTACTCGTTCTCCACCATACACGTCAGAGTTAGCTATATACTATAACCAGTTGAAAAATTGACATAGTGTGAAATTTTACTCATAATATAATGTCGAGGTATAAGCAATCAGGACGTATAACCATCCATATCTGAACAGAATGTAAGGTAAAGATGACCCGGCTACTGATACTAACCTGAGAGACGCGTTGCATTTGAGTCGAGATTACGTGTGACGTAAAATTCTATTCGTACTTGAGTCAATGCTGCCAATATAGTAATCTTATAGTCAATTTATATTGCACTATATAGCAACATAGATAATATGAAAACCATATAATCTTTTATATCTTTTTAGTTTAGTTAAACACTTCGTGCACTGAAATACCCAGACGCCATCAAACCAATTTATAGTTTGTACTGGGGACTGCAAACAAGCTGTTGAGCTGATTCCCTTCTAGCTCAATTAATATGAGGTAAATTAGCGTAAATTAGTTTTCAACTTCGAATACTGACGCACTTTCAGGTAAATTGCACACACACATATATATGTTTATATATATTACGTACTAATGTATTTCGAGATGACATCTGTTCCAATTAGTATCATCATCACCGTTGTACGTATACATAATTAAATATGCCATACATCCATTTATATTAATTAAAGCAAAACCTATTCAGCGACTTCCCACAATAATTATTAATATCTCATCGTAACACTACACCATAAAAATCGGACATCCAATGCGTGGCTAGGGTAACCAAACAACTTCCCTTCCAATCATCTTTGCACTTATTACCAACGAGAAACTCACACAAATCTCTTTATTATTATAAGCTTTAAAGATATTTCAACCTCGAAATGTTAGAGAGAAAATGGTAGGAATTATTCGGAGAACAAAAATTGGATTAATTTTACTACGCTATCACTCGCCTCTATTTTACATGGGTTGTATTAAGTCATGGCAGAGGACATATAACATTGCGAATAATTATTTTTGTATGGATTGTTGTACAAAGGTAAATTTAGTATTTACAGTTTACATACGGCTTGTGCCTAAATCAGCATTATATATCAATCGTCCATATTAAAATACAAGGTATAAATATATCATTGATGATTTAGATACAAATAATACAAAAATATCACAGAGTTTCATGGAATGTGGAATCGAAATTGAGCACATTCTCTGAAATACAATTTAGTTTTTCAAGGAAACAACAACCTTTTACAGTCCCATTTATTTATTTAGCTTAATGTCTCAAATAAAGCTGAACTTTCGGGCAATGGTATAATAATAAACATCGACAATAAAATAGTCCGAAAGTATTACAATTCGTACACATTGAATTACATATAATCTAGTTTTTAAAATTCTTCGTACTCGGACGCAATGCTGTCATAAAACCTATACGTTTTAATGCGTATCGCACTTTACCATTTAATTTTTAATAGAAGCGTATTAATGTTATATAATTTAGTAATTACCGAAAAAAAAGTCTTGCGTTTGAATAAAGAACTACATTAAGTAGCCCGTTAGATTTACTTGGTATAATTATAATCTTATTTTCGGTGGAACGTTCTGAAAAACTTTTTAAAAGTAGTGACGTAAATTAATTAAGCTGTGCAGAGCTGTCTATTCAAGCTGAAATTAGTTGGTGCATTAAGAATTAGTTTAAAAGTTTATCCTGAGGGTACGAAACATTTGCATGCAATTTTATTAACATTAGTAATCTAATAAAGTAAGGTAAAGTCTTTGTCCTCTACTATTCCAGTGAACCGTTATTTATTTTCAAATGTTCTGATGCAATGATGTATAAACAATACCGAGTTACAAAAGTTAATGTTAAATCTAAATGGTGCTTCTCGTATTGAACATACTGCTGTCATGAATACTGAAATTATTTGTGATTACTTATAATAAAACCAGGCAAATATCTTTGGCAGAGACACTAAATCTAAAATCAATCCAATAAGAAACGGGGGTTATTAAAGGCAAATAAATAAACAACAGTTTCTCTAACTAAACTGACGTCGTGTAGTACTATTTATTTTGTACCAATACACATTTTCCGCATTTATCTATTTTTTATAAAAAGTAATTAATGTCTGATACTAAAAGCTTAAAATAATCATTTATTGGCCTCAAATGCATCCTTCAGAAAATGAACAATAACATTCAATTGTGGCGCAATGTACTGTGTATTTTGCTGATCAGGCAATTAAATAAAAATTGACATCAATGGATTTGATATATGTATTTCCTATAAGCTGCTTCCTTACCAAAAACATTAGATGCTTACAATAAATTTATTAATTTCGGCAGATAATTACTAATATTAATTAAATTTTTGTTTGTATTTCAATTATAAGTTACTATTTTGTTTACAATGTTTTGTAGAGCATTTTGTTTTATATAATTTTACTATATAATTGTAAATATACGATTATTATTTCTTTAATATATCCCGTAATATCGTATGGATTTTTAATAATTTCATTGATTATTCGGTACTGATTTTCAGCTAATATTCAAAGAATCTTGTTCGGTAATTTTTTAATAATGTGCTACGTGCGTTGCACAAAATTTGTAACTGTTTTGCATAGACTCAAAAAGTTATAAATATGTTTAATAATTACTGAAAATAAGTGTTATTGATATATATATATATATATATTACTATTTAAAGTATAATTCGTAACATATTTCCCCTTCATTACTTCTCCAGAATATCATAAACTGAATAAATTTTTTTAAGTTCCTTAATCCATTAACTTGTATAAAAGTATAAATATTTAAGTATCCCTACTTATTCGGGATATATAGTAATAGAAACAAAAGGGAGAATTATTTTTAATCTTCCTCAGCAATGTTTTTCGTTCTTTCCTCGAACATTTAAATTGAAGAAGAAAATGTGCGTGGATACAGATGTTTAGAAGAAGCCTTTAATAGAAGATCCTGCGTAATGCTTTCAGTTGAATGTTAGCCATGAATGCATTAAAACCAAATTTAGCAGATCAGGATTCAGGATCATCCTCAAGAACCTTCTAATCCAAAAAAATCAGGATGTAAAAATCTCAGAGGACCGGACTCTTGAGTTTCCCGAGTCCGCTCACCATCTAGAGATATATTTTTCCATCCAGTGTATAGACGTGAACCTCTGATTCACCTATAAAACTTCTAAGTAAACATAAGGTTTTCAAAAAAAAAATAAGCAAAACATACATTATTTGACTCTTGGTTTCTTTGTACTTTTGATTCTTAACTCAACAATTTCTGATTCCAATTTTACTGGCAGTGGAATTTTCGAAAATCATTACTCTAAATAATGCTCGAAAATACTAACAATTGAATGAAGTCATTTGAATGTATATTACTCAAATACGTAGGGACAGAAATGAAAATAACTATCAACCCCCTCAAAAAGAAAACAAAGAAGTGGAAGTGCAAGCATAATTTGTTTGAAGGAATCCTGCCAGTAAGAATGGTAGCACAGTAAAATATTTAATTGCAGTATCGGTTTCAATTGCAATATCTCTATGTGCTTGCGTTATACAGTAAAACCATATTAATTCTATATTATGCATATGAAAAAGAAAACTTTTTGTTTCCGGTTCGTTTTCATTAACAACAATTCAGACAAATAATTGAGTAATACTTTCGTTCAGTTAAGGTAAGTTTCAATGTTTAAATTATTTAATTTAGCTTCGCATGTAACGCAATAAGGTGTTCATCTCGAAAATAATACATTAAGGCTCCATTAAAAATCGAATGAAACATAAAAAAACTAAACTAAATATTCCTCAATAGCTTATACTCCTCACACCCCCATAGATGTAAACAATATGGATGAAATCATACGTAAAATTGAGGAAGAGTTTCATTATATCTAAGTTCACAGTGAAAGAGAGAAAACTTTATGAAAAGCAGTGCATACGGTAGTCTGGTATCGATTCGTTGTCCAGGTATTTAATAAAGGGCAGCCCGGGGCTATTCCCTTGCATAATTGCCTCACCCCACCGTAAGGTTCCCTTCCCAACACACTGTGCTGTTAATTAGAATGCATTTAATCTCAGCTAGTGGGCCCCCTGGGAGCGGTAGAATTTAGAATATTGTTAATGAATGTAATATTTTACACTTTCCTTGTGTCCACGTTTTGTCTTAATGCGTTCTAGATTAGAACAATTATCTTAATGTGCTATTAATTTCACATTAAAATCAAGTGTGAGAGTACTTTAATAACAAAGGAGTCGTCAAGGGATAAAGATTTTCCACATTACTAACACGTTGAAATGCAAGGCTCCTTTATGATGAAAACGTAAAATTTATCAAAGACAAAAATATTAGGATTTCCACTAAGTGAGTGACATTTTGATAAACATTCGTCGTTCATTATTGTTCTTCTATATATCTTTATCTGTTTTAATGACCTAAATCTTCCATTCTTCAAATATAAATATTTAAGCTACATGAGGTTCATAATTAATTTATTTGATTTTAAAAGTTTAAATGTACGTAGTGCTTTTGTTTGAATATTTTAATACATCAACTTAGACTAATATTTATATTAGAAACCATTGGGTCCTCAATTTTACGTATGATTTCATCCATATTGTTTACATCTATGGGTGTGTGAGGAGTATAAGCTATTGAGGAATATTTAGTTTAGTTTTTTTTATGTTTCATTCGATTTTTAATGGAGCCTTAATGTATTATTTTCGAGATGAACACCTTATTGTGTTACATGCGAAGCTAAATTAAAAAATTTAAACATTTGTTGTTTCCGCATAGTTACATTAATATTTTTTAAATCGACGTTACATTTCTACACGTATGAAAGATTGATATATATATAATATCAATTGACAAAAAACTATATCGTGTAACGCACTCAAGTTGTTGGCCAAGAAACTCTACAGTATAACTTAGAAACTTATGTATAAAAATATTCAAACTTAGAATATATAAAATTGGGTTTGATTAAAATACACAAAAAGCTCGATAAGATCGATACGTGATTTGCGGGTTACTTATTGTAAAAAGTTGTTGTATTATCGATAGTTTACTTGCTTTCTTAAATAAATGTTTCGGCTCTTATTCAATAGCGGTAAAACGTGGGAAATTATAATTATTTAATTTTGCTTAAGGGACATGGGGAATCAAATTAAAAATTCCTGTAAACGAATTACTACTGAGCTGAAAAATTAACTCTGTGTTTACAATACACGTTTGTAAGAATGTACAAAATTTTGATTTTGTAAACTTGTTTTGTGTTGAAATATTTTAATAATTACTTTCAAAATTTGGCAGTATTGGAAATGTTCCTTGCGTTACGTACTTGACTGTAATTTAGCTATTTTATATTAATGTGTAAGGCTAACCATTGTTATCAATTGTCAGTATTCTTTTTGAAATTTAATAAAACTGTGGGGAGAAAATAATATTTTACTAAGAGCTTCATATGGTTACTTAAAAATTTGCACATTTTAGAACTTTGAAACTTCTTTACCTAAAATACCTGAATAATTAGAAAAATAATACTTGTATTTGAAGGTATGAGCATGTAGATTATGTACAAAAAAATTAAGGCGATAATTGTGACGCATATAAGATTTTTGGCACCAGAATTCATGAAGCTGGGAAAAACACTTTTTTCTGAAAAAAAGTAATCATTTATTGACTTAAAATTATCCTGCAGCATACGTTACAGCTTCCATCTTTTCTTTGGCAGCTTCGTTTTTTATTTTACTGAATTATAGGTATAAAGATATGAAAAAAATTAGGAAATCGAAGCCATGAAATACTGTGCCGCGATAATAATAATAATGATTGCAATATTAGAGGAGTAAAGACTCATGTAACAACTTTCTTTCCACAACGTCCTTATATAAAATGAATTCACTTTATTTATGATTAATAACCATCTATTATTCACATAATCACACCCAAATGGTTGAGACGTTTATAAATGAACTACTAATTAGATTGTTAGATCGCGGTGAGATTCAACTGAGTTTATATAAAAATTCGTATATTCTGCTTTTGAATGGCAACTCAGTTCTTCATAGTCAATTGCGTAATACACTAATTTTTTATAACCTGGCCGTCATACAGAGATATAGCACAGTTCACAACGTTCTGACTCAAATATAGTGTTGTTTTGTTTAATTTTACTTCTTGGAACTGTCTACTTTATCGTTAACTGGTATTAAAACAATTATGTTTAATTGCCAAAATAATACTTCAAAATATTTAAGTGCGTAGGATTTACGGATTTTCGGTTTTAAATTTTGAAACTAGTGGTTGACATTTTAGCACAGACTCAATCGAGTTTACCATTTCATATAAATACAGTTCAGCTGTAAATAAAGGAAAACTTGAAGGTCAAGTTGTAAAACTTTATTTTAAAACTAATTATTTGGGACGAACGTGAATGTTAGCAAACAGAATAAGCACGTGGAGAAATCTCCACCAAGATTTGTAAACGTATTACGGAACAAATACTTCATTGGTAAAACACCCTTACCTGTACTGTATAAAAGTGAGGGTCGTGAGTATATTTCACTATTTTTAGGGACTGGGACTTTGTTTGACTCTCTTAATAACTCCAGAGTATTTAAGTCTCTCATAAGGTACCTGAGGTACTCAATATTCACCTAAGGTGTTATATTAAAGTCTAATGGTTCCGGTCGGAATTTAGACTCTCTTCGGGTACCGGGATTATTTTAGATTCTATTAAAGTGTCGGATATATTCCCGTTTCTCGGGATTATTTTTGCCTCATTTAGTTTACATTAAATATTTGGAATTCTCTCAAAGTTACGGGAATATACTTTACTCTCCGTCTTTAACCTCCTAAGATACGAGAAGTAGTTCTGCCTCTGTTAAGCCCAGTCCAAACCAAGACTCAATGTTGAGCGTTTTTTTTGTTGAGCTAAATGGAGTCTGATTCGTCAATGTTGCGATAAGACTAGCAACATGTCTCCGTGTACTCGACGTGTATTGCGGCAGCGTTATTATCGCGTGACGTGGTTATCGTTTATTATTTTCAATATGCTGACTACTGAAGTTACGTTATACCTAATAGTAGACATTCAAATTGAGATCTGCCAGTTGGATATCAAATATCCAGTACTGAGACCATGAAAGAAGAAAGCAGGAATTAAGAAGTTAACGTTTCAATAGTGGAATTAAAAGAAGTAACACTGTAAAAAGATAGTTTCGTTGGGAACACAGACTCCAGAGATAAATGAAGATATACTTGAATAAGTTATTCACGGTTTATGAACCAAGTTACGTTTCAGCTAGTTCATCTCCGCCGTCGTCAGAGCATGGTGTATCGAGACACTTATTGATTTGGTTCACATCGGCACTTTTTCGAGCTCTCCGACGAGAGAATTGGGATAGTTGGCGTCCTAAATCCCCGCGGGAAGGTTCCTGTTCCAGTGGAAAGGGACAGAAGAAAAATATCCCGCGAAATTACATACCACTACGAGTCCAACTACAGTGAGCGTTGACCTAGGACGAGGACGAACGGCCACCAGGTGGAGGACAGAACAGATATTATACGCACCCCCTAGGTACAAAATTCCCCGAGGGACGAATTTGGTCTGCCACGAACATTGCTCCTTTGGTACTAGCGTGCTCAGGGTTGCCCCGCAGGGAGGAGTTTCAATTGCCATAAAATTGTCCTTGAAACTTGGTGGCCCCATTCCAGCGAACCAAAATGAGCTCACTTCTAACAACATAGGCAATGCTTGCGGATGAGAGAACCTGGGTACCTGACGGTTTCTTCATCCGATACTAGAAGGATTGACCCGGTTGATAAACCGAGAGCCGACCTCCTAGCGTTGCTGCCTCACAACTCAGGGGTCCCTGGTTCGAATCCTGGCATGGGTTTGGATCTTTGTGTCGTCATGGTCGCGAGGGCCGGGATTAAGACTGCTGGGGAATTGATTCACTGACCACGTATCACCCCAAATTCGGAATGCGTCACGCCACATGACAGTCCGCAGCAGCCTCAGTAGGCCTAGGCTCTCAGGAGGGCTGCTTAGCCATTGGAAGAAGACGATAAACCAAGAGTCATTTAATAAATCTTTACCCCACGAATGCCTTCATTATAAGATACGTTTGCGTAAGACGTGTAAAGGAATTTCCAGGGAAAAGTATCCGACTGTGTATGCTAGCCTCACGACGGGTGAAGTCGAATATCTAAAATCAGTGTTTTTCAACTGATCTTGCACCCAAACTTCTGTAGAAAGTTTTCAAAATCATTTGCTGTCATCCTTAAGAAGTGTGCATGTACACAGCAATATTACAGTTATAATGTGCACGGGAAATCATTTCGTGGAACTTAAATAGCGCACAAAATCTTTTATATCACTATTCATTCAGTTTTTGTTTACTTTGATTTTTAATTATACGTAAAAGCGAAAGAGAGGGACCTACGGGGTTAACTCCTAAGACATTTCTTGAAAAACTGCCCATTACTGTTTGGTAGAAGTTCTTTGTTAGAGGTCTTTCCCTCGACATGCGCTGGATATTGAATCGCGGAAACACAACAACGAAGACCTAAAACAATGTTACGGTGTGAGCTAGCCTTTGCATTACCCGGACTACTATTTACTCTCTTGGGATACCGACTCTCTGAGGGTACCAGACTTTTTTGGATTTTCTAAATGTGTCGGACGTATTAAATTTACTGTTTTTTAACTCTTTATTTACTGTATTTCATTAAGATATATCTATATTTCTTGACTCGATTATGGTAGCGTGGGGCGTCATACGAGTTAGGATGAAATGACGGAGTCTCAACCACTATGTTTTCGAAAAACGCTTTCAATGCCGATTAAATCATATTTAGAGCCGAATAAAATATTTTAACCGGCTAATAGTAATGAAAACCCCACCCAATGCCGAGCACCCAGCTAGTAGTAAAAATACATATGCAGCACGGCATAAGTATGTGTGTGTTATTATTCATTTAATTCTTTACATCAAGAAATGTTATAATATAATTGTCGTGTATTGGGAATATACAGAATAAAACAATTATGATCACTGTTTCATTACTCCGATTTATTCGTAACTACCGCACTAAAGATATTATCGCAGACAAAGATATTGCACAAAACAAAAAGATTACAAAGAAAGACTCGATTAACAGATATAACATTTCTTCCCCGCAGAGAATAAGGAACATATATTCAATGGGGAATATCAAGTATCGTGGATTGTAATATAATGTGTTACGAAGGTGAGTATCGTTGAGTTGTCTTCCGATTCCGAGCAGATCGACGTAATGTCTCTGGAGAACGATCATCATGCAGAAGGTGTTCCGCTTGACCCAGACGTTGAAGTTCTCGCTCTAATTTTCTATTAACTACTCGTTCTGGTTGACAGGTTGGTTCTCGAGTAGGTTCCGTCGAACCTGCCGCTGATGTACGATTTCCGGAGTTAGCTCGTGGTGGCGTTGCCGGATTTTCAAGCAGGCGATTGTCGTCAAAGAAACGGATACGTCGAGGGGTCGCATTTGTTGCTTGCTGATGTAGATCGTCATCATTTGAACTCGGTTGATGACGAGTATGGATTTGATCTACGTGACGTTTGTATCGACTACCACCAAAACCGATTTCGTAATGTAAATCTCCCAATCTCGTGATGATAACACCAGGTAGCCACTTGTCCATACGAGGATTTCCAGATAAGAGATACACTGGTTGATTTGACCTGAATTCTCGGAACTTAGGAACAAATTCTGACCGTTGTTTATTGGTCATCTTCGTGTGGGTATCTTCAGGTCGGACCAGGTCAAGTCTCGTTCTAATCTGTCGACCCAAAAACAGCATCGCTGGTGATTGTCCCGTAGTGGTATGTGGTGCTTTTCGATATTGACGCAAGAACTCGTTTAAATCATGCTGCAGAGATGTCTTCGTAGTTCCCATTGCTTTGAGGGCGTCCTTGACCGTTTGCACACATCGTTCAGCCTGTCCATTAGTGGCTGGGTGATAGGGTGCTGATAGTTTATGATATTTGACTCCACTCCAACGAAGGAAGTCTGCAAACTCCGACGACTTAAACTGCGTCCCGTTGTCCGATACGATGGTTACAGGAGCTCCATGTGATGCGAATAATTCTTCCAAGATAGCGATAGTAGCTGTGGAAGTCGATGATGACGTCATTTTAACCTCCAGCCACTTGCTATAAGCGTCCACGACAATGAGAAGCATCATTCCTGCTACCGGTCCTGCGTAGTCAATGTGTACGCGTTCCCATGGTCCTTTGGGATATTCCCAATGGTGCTCTCGAAATTTTGGTGGAACATGTGCATGTCGTGCACAATCAGCACAAGATTTTGCAACACGTTCGATTTCAGCGTCGATACCGGGCCAAAAAACGAATGAACGAGCCATACCTTTCATTTTCACAATTCCAACGTGGGCAGCATGCAAGTCATTTAGGATTGGTTCTCTAAGTGATGGCGGAATGACAACACGATGCTCAAACAGAAGACATCCTCCTGCCAGTGTATAATTACATTCAGGAGCCTTGTAACGATGATGGATTAGACTTTGCCCACTTTCCAATAGCTGTACGATTTTGCCCAAATCTGGATCCTTGCGGGTTTCCCGAGTGATATCGTCTGCGCGGACTGGTAATTGTTTTATCTGGCACAAGATGAATTGATCAAAGTCGTCTCCTTCTCCTTCCTGGCGTTTGATTCCTGATTTCACCTGTTTGATTGTGTCATTTATTGAAGGTAAATGCATGCGAGAACAGTAATCTGCGTTCACATTGGCCTTTGTTGGTTTGTATTCGACTTCAAAATCAAAATTAGTCAAATAATCAGCGTAATTAGCCATACGACTAATGCAGAGTACGGGTAGTGACTTAAATGGATGGAGGATTTGGGACAGGGGCTTATGATCAGTAATTAATATGAAATGGCGAGCATAAACGTAGTAGAAGAACCTGTCGACAGCCCAAATGATAGCTAATGCCTCTTTATCCATTTGTGGATAGCGCTGCTCCGTTTCGCTGAGAGTTCTGCTGGCATAAGCGATCGGTCTCTCCAGCTCATTACTTATCCGATGTGACAATACAGCTCCAAGGCCCGTTTTACTTGCGTCGGTCGCCAGTACTAACGGCAATGATGGATCATAAGGTATGAGCACCTGAGGTGAGATTAAGATATCTCTGATTTCCTTGTACGCTTTATCACATTCAGGCGTCCATTTGAATTCATCCGCCTTGAGTAGATTCCGAAGAGGACGATCTTTCGTCGATAAGTCTGGAATGTAGGTCCCATAGTACGTTGCTTTGCCAAGAAATAGCTGAAGTTGTTCGGGTGATGTTGGTTTTGGTGCATCGCGAATTGCTTCAATGTGCCTATCGGATTTATGGATTCCTTGCTGATCTATTTTATGACCAAGAAATTCGATGGTTGGCGTAGCGAAAACACATTTTGCTCGATTTAGGTGTAAACCATGCTGTTTCAAACGATCCAGTGTTCTGTCGAGGGATAACAGAAGTTCTTCGAACCCGTTTGCAAAAATGAGCAGATCGTCGAAGAAATTGAGTACGTTGGGCAGATCTTTGAGAACAGCTTCCATTCGACGCTGCCAAATCGCTGGTATACTAGCTGCTCCGTATACTGCTCGAGTCGGTCTGATGAGTCCATGAGTCGGTGTGTTCAAAGTCAGTGCGTGACGAAACTCTTCATCGACCGTAAGATGAGTATAGGCGTCCGTTATGTCTAAGTGACAATAAATTTGCTCCTCGCAAGCGACTGAAAAGGTGTTCTGGCTTAGGTATCGGGTATTCATCGACGATCATTTTCGGGTTTAAAGTCGGTTTGTAATTCCCCGTTATTCTCAATGTTCCGTTCTTTTTTGTGACCACATGTGTCGTGGATGCCCATTCTGAATAATCTACACGTTCGAAGAAACCGGCTGCTATTTTCTCGTCTATTGCCTTGGCATAGGCGTCGCGCAATGCCAATGGAATTTCGCGAGGACGAGAAAACACAGGTGTAGCACCAGGCTTCAAGTGCAGTTTTGCAGGTGGTCCGATCAGTTTACCGGCAACATTGCTGAAAATGTCCTCATACCTGGATAACAAGCTTTTGAGGCAATTCTCTTGCTCCTGCGATAGTACTGGAGTGGTCGTGATCAATGTACTGATTTTTTCTGATGGGGAAAATAAATCGACGAAATTTATCTCGTTGACAAAAGGTTCGATCCATTCTCTCCCGAATAAAGCGTCAAAATCTCCGTCCACAACATACAAGTGTAGATTTTTTGTCGTTTTGCCTATGTGTAACCCAAGCAGTTAATTGGATGACCTGTGTAGCTGACGAACTTACGATTGGTTCTCTTCAGGGGTCGTTTGGTCTTGATCAGATCGTAGTGTTGTTGATTAACTATTCCACACGGTGCTCCAGTGTTCAAAGTCGTGTCCTTCTATTTGAACATTTATTACCCGTTTATTAACTCCATTGACTTCGTTGATTTTTCCAAATCTGTGAAGAATGTCCACATTTTCGGTGGTTTCCTCCGTAGTTGAAACTTGGTTCGTTTTCGAAGTCATAGACCGACACACTTTAGCAATGTGACCCTTCTTGCTGCACTGATGGCACACAGCATCTCGGAATGGGCACTTGATACGAGGATGTGGTTGACCACACCCATTGCACATCTTCTGATTCTCGGAGCTTGTTTGTCGCCTGGAGTTAGTTTGCGATTTTGACGTTTGGCCTCGATCGTTGCTCGTAGACCGTTGCTTCTAAAACTTTTTGTTTTTATTTTTGAATGCTGGTTTTCCATATCCCAATTTATTGGTCGATTCTATTGTCGAAGTGCTTGGCAATCATGGATTCCTCACATCATTGGCTGAAGATCGTGTTGCTTCTAATGTGTGAGCAATTTTATATGCGTCATCGAAGGTTTCCGGATTTTTGGCGATTATTTCGTCACATGAATCGCGAGACTGAAGTCCATGTAACAACTGTTCGATAAGCATACGATCGACCGCATCGCCATATTCGCACTTCGAAGCACCCTGTTTCAAGCGAAGGGAAAATTGGGCCACAGTTTCTCCCTTTTCTTGCTTTATTTGACGAAACTTAATACTTTCGACATATTTATTTGATTTACGATCAAAATGATTTTTGAGAATTTCCTTAATTCGAGCGTACGTGACGTTCTCGGGTAAATCAGGACTTACCAAAAATTTGAGAGCATTGTTTAGTTCAACGCCCATATAAACTCTAGCATAATTTGCATGATGTTCTCCTGATATTTTGCTCAGTGTGAGCGCCCAGTCAAATCGTTGGAAATAATCCTCAACTGTACTTCCTTCCGAAGATCGATATTCGCTTATCGTAAAAGGTGGTGGTCTTCCCGTCGGATTGGGCTGATTTCCATCGATGTTTTGTTGTCCTGCTTGCAGTTCAGTCAGTGAAGATTTCAGAGCTGTGACCAACAGCTGGGTGACTGTTTCCGTGAGTTCGCTTAACTCAACCATGCTTTGTTGAATAGGTTATGTGCGATCAGCATGAACGAACGAACAGTCTCGATGTGTACCGAATTGGTGCGAGCAGCGAAAGCGATGTGCGAGACACTTTATCGGTTGAAACACGATGGTATCGGTCTTATTTCCAGTATGAAATTTGTCACGAGTAAGCACAGACCTGCAGTCAATGATGAGTAACAAAGAATGTTGAGTTGCGAGAATATTGTACGGCGCGACCACACCGAAGCCACGAAAAGTGAGTTTAGGTCCACTCTTGACGAAAAGATGTCGGCGAAACTTTTGAAAGAACTGCGTGATGTTCTCTATCTTCTAACGATTTCACCGAAGACCCACTTCTGACACCAAATGTCGTGTATTGGGAATATATAGAATAAAACAATTACGATCACTGTTTTATTACTCCGATTTATTCGTAACTACCGCACTAAAGATATTATCGCAGACAAAGATATTGCACAAAACAAAAAGATTACAAAGAAAGACTCGATTAACAGATATAACAATAATGAAACAAAGTTTATTGGAAATTTCATTCTACGTACCATCGTGAGAATCATACAGGTAGATAATGCGACGCCAACCGTACCAACGGACTACATCTATGATGGCCTGATGGTAATCAGGTCTCATACTTATCGCATAGTCCAAGAAGCCAGATGAGGGCGTTAGGACCTGCAAGGTAAGCAGAAAATATTAGTGAAGATATATATTTAAGTGCAAAATTAGTAGATGATGTAAAGTATTTTATTTCACTATAAATAATTTAGGACATACTCGCGAATATCGACACAGATTAACACAAATATATAACTGAGAAGAAGTCAATTAGGCATAGCTATCAGTATTCACACATGCTGATGAACACAGTAAAGCCAGATATGAGAGGAAACCGTCACGGATATTTAAGAAAACGCATGATATTGCTCCACGACAATCCTCGCCCACACACTGTCAATATTTTCAAAGAAACAATCTAAAATCCCTGCAGTCTTGATTTGGAACTCCCCGATTTTCATTTGTTTGGTCCACTCAAGGTTGAATTACGTCTGTCAGAGTATTTACGGGAAACTAGCTTAAATAACAAGAAAAAAACTTATTTACATCATATATGAAGAACCTATTTCACCGTTCGATAAATTGTATTTATATTCGTGGGGATTATACTGAGAAGTAAGCCTCATGCTTTCTAGATCCATTTTTGTCTCTAGAATTAACGAATGTCGCTCGTTTATGGTAGTGTAAAACATCATACGGGTTAGGATTAAGTGAGCATTCTGCATTGTCCGGAGTTTTACATAATATAACTTGCTTTTTCCCCGAAGGAATTATAAACCAATGTACTACAGTACTATTACCTATGGAGTACGCCTGGGTTGCCTAGACCCAGGTAATCACGTCACAGCTTGCCGCAAGGATTGAGACAGGCCGATTCACGCCTTATTACATACCTAGTAGACTTCTGTCGATGTAACTTCAATTTATTTTATTTGCAATCTTATTCTAAAATAAATAATGAATATCAATTCTACGCACCATTACAGGAAAACTGATAGCAAAGCATGTACAATTTACTCAATTTGAGTGCAACATATCAGCTAAATTTGGAGTTGAGTTAACTTGTAAAATAATGTAAATGCTGATATTCTATATTTTACCCAATTCTACTGTTTTTCATATTATTTAGACAAATTATATGTTGAATTTTAATTAAATTACTGTAAAAGTGCAGTAAGTAAATATCAACGATTTTATTAAATTACAGATTAATACAATTTTTCGTGTAACCGTGATTAGAGTTTATATATATATATATATATATATATAAAGTCAAATAATATAAATGGAACTATATCCGTCCGTAGTTCACTGGGTAAATAATCCGCCCAGTAAAGTCGGAATTGACGATCTCGGTCTACGCACTCCTTAGTTAATAGTTCTATATAAGTTGAACTCCCTTGAAACAGTTTCCGTTTCCTGTAAAACACACTCTTTGAGACAATATAGGTAGTAGTTGTGTCCGTGTTTTTAGAACTAGAGAATTTTATGTGGCTACTTAGATAAAGATGTAGCCAATTAGTAGTGATAAAATAAATACGGGACTAAGTTTCTTTAATACTTGCTGCTTTTGTCATATTATTTTGAGTTCGTGTCCTGGTTTGTGACATATGACGTTCTTGGGATATTGAATCACTTGACGAATGCAGCAATAATTACAGAAACGTGGTGTTATATGAATTTTATCACATAATTTTGTCTATTGAATTACTACTTCTATATTTAAATCGATATGCATCTACAACAAACGTTCTCCAGAGTGACTCGATCGAAAGTGTTAAAGTGAAGTTAGACTATTCCTAAATTTAAGGAAAAATGGTTTAAGATACCATCAATGTCATTCACTGTGCAGTGTTTCATGTTTCAGAACCCTCAAAGGAAATTTAATTAAATCAAGATCTTTTCAAGCAACTGGGCCGATGAAACAACGCCAGAAGCCCGAGTAGTTTTGTAAATATATTGCGTATGTACACATTTGTTAAAATCAATGGGTTTCTTGACTCGTGCTTGGCAACACAGGCTTACAGCTAGTATTATTTAGCATTCATGGTGTGGTTTTATGAAAAGGGAACACGCTGCCAAGTATCAATTACATAGTGCGGGTAATGTGCGGGTAAACACAACCCGAGAAGCAAACGTGGGGCCTATAGTGAATGTTTAGCAGATGTCACTTGTGAAGAGGGACAACAACTTATTTAATATCATCACGATACGAAATATCGTTAAAGATTTTTTAAATAATCGAGGAGTTATTTTTATTGTCAATTAAGTAAAACTGTTCCATAACTTGAATTTAATGCATGACAATTCAATGAGAAACAAAACTAAATGAAGATAAAAACACAAAGTTCATTGTGCGTCATATAATAATAATCCAAATACATATTTCAGTGAAATAAATGGAAAACAGAAAATAAACATTAGAACGGGAGTATGTAAGTACTGCGAGCATAAAGTTTATCCTTCACATAAAATACGCTTCTATATCTCTACTATATTTATAAATTTTTTAAATGTAAACTTAGGCATTAATTGGAGAATCTAAATTATTTTAAAAAGGTTTACTACCATGGCCAGTTTATCAATATTATTTCTGTCACAGTGGATTACGTAATATTCGTGAAAGCATACCTTTTTTTCTAAGGCTGTTACCATTCTTTACCATGATATTTAGTTCTTGATTACAAAACATTAATATTTGTAACATATCTCACCGTATCAGAAATCTATAATTAAGTTTTCCTTCAGCAACTCTTTCCGGGAGTCTCGTTTGGATTTTCCATTCGTTCGTCTACTTTAACATATAGCACCAAATTTTGTAGCATCCTACTGGTATTGTTTCACTCATCTATACATAACAAGAAGCCACTTAAAAAAATATAAATCTCACTAACTTCTTTTTCCAAAACACCTTCACGTATTATTTTATTATCATTCTCGTGCACCCATTAATAACACTCTTTTGTTTTTCACTCTCTGCGTAGAAGGGTAAATTTTAAAGTCAAGCGGGTCAATATTTCGTGATGTTCTACTAGATAAAAGTTATTTTCTTTTAATAATTTCATGCATATTTTTTTTAAATGTCCCATAATAGTTTATTCATTCCTGTTGGAACCTTTATCAAATTTCCTTGTGTATCATACATTTGTGATTCGTTATCCAGAAATTTTATCTATTTTCTCAAAATTTAATTTGTTTCCTTATTTTCTTCTAACCATGTGATAGTTTTAGTCAATAACATATTACTTCTAAGCCATCAAAATTTCCCTACATCGTAAAACAAATAATATATACCTGTAAATCTTCTTAGAATTTCCTTCTTAACTCTTTAATAAAATCCACAGTAAGAATATTATTTATGCGTTTTAGTTTCAATTTACTCGATTTATTTCATTTCTGGTAAAGTAAAACATTTTTAAAAGTTGTACGTTCACACGTCTTTGTCTTGGACACACAATTTAAATAATTAATAATCTGTTTTGCTAAAAGAATCTTGATAAAATTAGTAAAATGTTTATTACATAAATGAAATGAAATACAATAATTATCTGTACACTATAAATTTTTGAATTTAAATATTATCATAAACTTAAGCAGTATGTATTTTTATTTAAAATGTTATAAGTACAATTTATCACTGCTCCAAAAATGTATTTATTAATAAAAAGATTAATGATTTTCAAGTAGTAGATAATTGTGTATCAGAATCCTACTAATCTTTCTGATTCATACCCTCCTATACTAATATTATTTTTTTTACTATGCAATACGAGAGTCCTACATGAAACCGTCATACTACTGATCTATATCCTGCTCCAAATACATTAATATTCTGCGGCTTATTAAATGCTATAAAGGTGATAAAAACACTGACTTGTACCTTAATAATGTAAAAAATATCAGAGGATGTATTTGGATTTCTAATAATAACAACCATCATATCACCGTATGCTGGATCCTTGCCCTCAGTACGAATTTTATAAATGAGGTATCTGACCGTCTAGCTAAAATCACTGCAAACTCAAACCATAATTTTATATCAGACCATACATGCCCCGTAGATGACATTTGGAAGATTTACAACACTAAATTCCTGGACCACTGGAACATTAGCAGAAGATCTTTTAACAACGGACCATTCCAGCGACACCTCAACAATTATCAAAATTTACTCTTCTCCAAACATTTAACAAGAAAGGATAAGAGCCATGGTAAGAGCCAATCACACCAATTTTTCTCATTGCTTCCTTTTTTCCAGAGAATTTCCACCACAATACAACTCGTACATGATGAACATAACGATGGACCACATCATCTTCCACTGCCCCAAGTATTACAAGCTGAGGACAGATGTTATCGGATTGTATGGACCTGAAGATATCACATCTTTGAAAGAAGCAATTATAAAAACTATACAAAATTTAAAAGATATTAATATTTATGAAAAAATATAACTTCACAATACTTTTTACTCTTATGTAACTTATTTATCACAATTATATGTTCTTTTCATATGTGATAATGTAATTTATGTTGGTCGCTAATGGCATTATAGTTGACGCGACCTAAAATAAATTTTAAAAAAGAACACGGCACACCTGTAATAAAAATGAGGAATGGTTTGATTAATTTACGAAGAACAAATATTTAATTTCTCATGCCATTTTAATATTTAGAACATGACATGAAGCTGGGTAAACCTAAATTATCAAGTCAGTTTGATAATTTACCTAATTTAGTTAAAAACAAGGCTGATAAGCAATAATCTCTGACTGAATGGCTGCCTCTTTGGCGGTACAGGCCTTACCGTGATTTAGCTTACTGAGACGACTAAAATACTGTCATCGTCCAGGTCATATGATGGATTTGTCATTGGCACATGGATAGAGTACCGATTTTTCCCTGTTCTGAATTTTTATTTTTCCATGCACGCGATAAATACAAATATCCATGGATTTGGCCGTGATTGCAGCCTAAGACCTATATGTTACGATGCAGCGATTCCAACCTCTTCGACACAGCAGCTCCGTTCACGGAAGTTCACAATACCACTCGGGTTGAAATAAAAAAGTAACGTTTTAATATTATCACAAGGATTATGAGCTTGAAGGTAAAATCAAAAAAAAAGCATACAGTCTGTAACGAATTACAAATTTTTTAAAGTGATGAGCGTGGCTATTAATTGGATGGATCATGCTGGAAATTATTAGATAGTAAATGGAGAAAACGATCTTCAGAGATGAACTGAATAAATCTCACGTCATTCTATTTGGTAATAAACTTTATATTCATAAGCTGCAGTTCTCTTAGAGAAACTAGGTTGAATGGTCGAACTCGTTGGAACGATAATCTTTATTGGAGTTGTAGAAGAACATTTCCACGACTAGAAGAAGAAGAAGACTAAAGCTGTGAAGTATTATGAAGGTGATGATGCATTATAGATTCGTAAATTTAAAGAGATTTCATCTTAATAAAATTGAATCTAACTAAGAAGCGAAAAGACATCAATGTTAAGAAAAGAATTTTCCATTCCTAGCTTCAGTTAACTATTCAACAGAAAACGATAGCGGATATGTTTGTAACCACTTACTTTTATTTTACGTTTGTGTTATAAATACTTAGATATTATTTAGATTTTTAATTTGTTACATACGTTAGTTGAAACTACAATTTATTAACATCATTCCAATAATATAAAGAGATATTCACGGAGTAAGAGAATATGTAACTGCTATTGGAAAAAAGGAAATATCATAGCTGATTGAAAAGTCGAAGAAATTCACCGAGAAAAATTGATCAAATTTACAAAACTATAAAAAGGCAGATCATTCAATCTCCCTTGACATAAAAAAAGTTTAATATTAAAACTTTAATTGTGATTTTATAGTAATGAAAATTAGAAGGCTTACGAAAATTTTAAATACAGTAATTTTTTAATCATAATATTTGTACACTTTTCTCAAAAAGTTTACTGCCGCTGCCTAACCGCAGATGCAAAAAACAATATGTCCCTTGGTTTTATTCTACGAAGATGAACTATGAAGAGAGTAGCTGGTCATTACCAAGTGTGCTACTTTTTGCAGACTTCCTGTATCATGGTTCACATTTTAAAGACATGCATCATAATAACCAGCATCTGTAAATTAATAATTTGTATCGCAGTAGGACCCTCCCCAATTTTATTGTAATTTATGGAATTTTAAGTGATATAAAATTTCAGCAAGAAAATGCTATATGGCTATAGCTAGATAAAAGGGTTTTCCCCGGCGCCAGGCTGTCGGCTGGGAGAGATACGTGTCTGCTTATTTATAACGTTAAGCTCGTTTTTTGGCTCAAACAACATTCAATCAAAATTTCCGAAGGACACTTTTCCCTGTGTCATAGACGGAGGACTCACGAGTATTGGCGGAATAAACCTAACGTGGGATAGCTGCGAAGGCCAGGAGCCGAAAAATATTAAATGTGGGGTAAGACGTTGAGAAGGCGAGGAGACAGAGTAAGTGTAGTGCAAAGGGCAAGAAGGTAGAGATGGAGAATTGATCAGGACGTAGAAGGGAGGAAAAAGCTAGAGAGGCGAACGGATTTTGAAAGGGAGAAATAAGTTGGAGTATGTAACAAGAGTTGAAAGTGGGAAAATATTAAGAACAAGGAAGGCTATAGGGAAGAAGGAGGAAGAACTGAGTTTTCCTCAGTCACCGGCAGTAAGAGTTCATCCCACTTTCCGCTGGCAGAGGGAAGGTCTACCATTCAACCAGAAGGTAGAAGAAAGTTCCGGCCGCCTAGTATCCTGCATCGAGACGCGAATGGAAACAAAACAGGTTCGTCAAGTGAACGTAATCTCTACTGCACGTGGTCATCCCAATGAATAATGAACCCTGAGATTTAAAAAATAGTCCCTTTGAATTTATTTATTTATTTATTTGTAATAGTGTGCAGGACCCCATTCAAAATGACTGTGTTTTTTATATAAATAAAATCATCATATACCTTTAAGGAAGTAATTTAATTAAATAATTAAAATAATACCCCTAATCATTTACAAATTGTTAGCAATTGAACACTTTATCGTTAGAAGATTAAATTCTTGGAATAGTTTCTATTCTTTTCGTAGTGATGTATACTCACATTGAATTCAAAATGTCAAAGTTAAACAGAAATATTTAGAATAATATTTTCCGACTAGAATGACAGAAGAAGGTTTGTATGTAAAGTACAACCAAAAGAGAAGGTTTTATCAATCATATTAATAAAAGCGATATCAGTTACTTGAATTACTCATTTCATGGGAAAACTTTACTTTATTAATGAATCAACGTTTCAATTGTTTCCAATAAGCATTAATGTTATGATAAAAAGTGTTTGACTACTAAGCACATGAAAGCCTTAATAAGATCCTACGTACGCCTCTGGCCATAGTTTATCTTTTGTGTCATTTACGCGTAGTGTGCTGAATGTAGGCCTTTTATATACGAAACTTCTGATAAAAAAAGAAGAGGTCTATTGTCACATTCGAAGCTTTTATCAACTTCATTTCACAGCAGTTGTACATTTAAGTATCATTATTTGCAATCCATAACACCATTAAGTTAACATAGCTCCTGTTTATTTTTCCTGTTTTTATCTTTTAAATATGTTGGTTATTAATCTAAAGGATATATAAAACTAAAAAAACTGTAGTTTTAAACCACTCATATTTCGTACATTTTCTCGGTCACAAATATTTCTACGGCTTCTAACAATGCGGGATATTGTTGTTCGACATTTATGACTTAGTTTTCGTCACCTCCGAATATAATAAAGAAGCAAGTCATATAAGTGTCACCCAACAATTATGTTCTGTGTTAATAGCCCAGGAATTGTTTGTTTTTCTCAGATACGGACTTCTTTATTTATATTTATCGTATACTGTTAAGTGTTTATATTGCTACGTTAATTAATTGTTCCGTATTTTATTTCGTAATTTAATTAAGTTAAAAATGTTTATATATTTTATCGTTTTTGAAACACACTTATTTGTGCTCATATAACATGAGTTTATATGAAAACAAAAATTTCTTTAGTTACCAATTGAGAGAATGTAGTAATTTCAAGCGTCACATTTCCGAGCTATGTCATTCTCATCCAGATTTCAACGGTTCAGGTATTAACAACTTCTATTGTCAGTTAAATATTTTTCACTATCCACATAAACCTGTGATAATTTGTTGACTTCGGTTAATGTTGCAGAAACTCCTAAAAATACTTAATTTTTCAATATTTCCAGTATTTTTCACGGCTTGATACTTAAATCCGAAATAAGCTTTTGAATCCCTGCAATCACTCATTTGGGATGTTTAATTATGATTGCACCATTTTATCAATCATTTTTAGACAACAGTAAATTTCTAGTGTTTGGTCATGCTAATACATGATTGTAATCGCCGCTAAGCAAATAAATGACATTCTCGAAACATAATATGATAAAGATAAATAACTGATTTAATTCATTAGATTGAATACCAGACATATTTTCTGTCTGCTTTTAAAAAACTATTACTTCATTGCATAGTTAAAACTATTTACTCTGCACGTTTCTCTTACTAACAGGGCATTGTTGTAATGCTTCGTGAGTATCTTATAGATAGCGTGCCAAGGCCAGGCCTGGCCTTCAGGCGGCAGCATGACTGTCATATCCAATCCTTTAGGATCAACTCACTCGCACGTCCCTAAGAGGCAATGTAAAAACAGCGCTTTTTTAGCCCCGTTAAATCTATCTTAAACCAACAAAAGACAAATATTTATTTATTTACTCCATATCTTTCTACTACTTCTACTACTCTATGGCGTTACAGCCCTTGTAGGGCTAGAGTCTGCCTCCCTATAGTCCATTATCTTCTATCTTTCACCTTCCTCCTTATTCCCAATTCCTTCATATCCTCTTCTACATTCTCCGCCCATTTCTTTTTAGGTCTGCCCACACATCTTCTTCCTCCTGGTTTCCCTTTCCATATTCTTTACAGTAGACACCATATATGAGTATTTTCAAATATGGGATGTGCAAATATAAATTCACACGGCACTTTAAGAAAAGTGACTATAATAAATAAAAAGACAGCCAATAAGTCAGCATATAAATTTATCACTATTTATTCAAAAGCGACGTTTCGACTCGCTTTTGAGACTTCCTCAAGCGTGCCACGAACATAATATTACAAGAAATTAAATATGGGTTATATTTTCCAATTTTTTAATTGATGTATAAAATAATATAAAAGTGATTATAATTTAAAATCTTTATTTCGAGTTGGATGCCAAGTTTTAACATATTTCTGAAACAAATGTGCGTGGTACTACATTCGGTGGGCTGTTAACGTCAACGGTACCAAGAATGAATTGCACCACGGCGTTGGCTGAGCTCTGTACTCAGATAAATTTTATCCAAATGACAAATTTTAGGGCACTAATAACATGAAGTTTCATTATGGAAAAGTTAATTTGATTCGCAATAATCAAGGCAAAATTTATTATAATACCTTGTATCATCAATAGCCATACTGAACTGTAAGTTGAAATTGAAAGACAAAATAATTATTTTAATATACAGAAATATACAAAAAATATACAAAAATTAAATTTTTCTTTAACATTTTTAGGCTTTTTTAAAATCTGATGATACAATTGAAAAGATTTAACCTTTATTGCAAACAAAAAAAGGTAATTAGAAAGTGACGTAATTCAGTAACAACGTTCCGACATCAATTTAGCTTCTTATGAAGCAAATTTTGAAATCAGTCTTCGTTTGACAAATATCTATATGTAGGTTTAAACCTAACAGTTTATATGTTTATTTTTCTTGTCGTTTTTTAGTCAGCAATCATGGCTAAATCCATTCTATTATTAAAATAATTATTTTTCTTTAATGGCATAAATGTCCTGAATTTCTATTTAGCATGTATATGATGTAATTACGTGCATGACAACGGATGCGTACTTAATGTTTTTGAGTTATCTAGAATCTTGCCAAGAAGGGTAATGATCGGGAACTATTGCGATTATTGCCATCAGCACGTTTATCACATGCATTTGATAGACCACAATTAACCTGAAAGGGGTACCAATTATCAGCAACGCACCATTTTAGATGCCAGATACCCTCTTTATCTGGAAATGCCGATAGGGACACAAATTCCGAATGATTCGCTGCAGTTGCATTGCTCATAAAGCGGTGCGTGGGACCTCTTATCGTAGATTGGAATGCTGTGCACGCTGAGGTGCATGGCCCAGATTACACACAACAGTTTGAATAATGGACTTGAACAGAGCCTGAGTAATGACGAGCTGATTGCTACAGTGACAAGTGCTTCCATTTATTGGGAATGCTTATCAATTGTTTTCATTGTAGTTAGTCAGAATCCAATAGACCTCTAGAGGACGCATTGTCGGGTGGGTTTGAAATTACATATACGTTTCAGAGTAGTCTATGATATTTGTATTGGTGTCAAAATTCACTTTATTTGTTGGAAAGCGTAATAATTTTTATGGTTATAGCATCAATAATGGTCGGCTGAATATAAATTCGACTCGGAATACGTATATACGCTTTTACAGGAAACCTTGAAGTTACCTCTAAGGTTTCGTAGGAACTAAACAATTATTTTGAATACAAATTTTGATATATAGAAAATATCTCAAATTTGATATCAATTAGCTGTGTAATCAATGAAACCAAATGTTCTGTTTCTTTTGTAACTTCAAATTCCAAATCACCATCGTTACAATATTTATAATTTTCTCAAAAACGAAGTTCTTCCTTATTAAAAATTAAATTCTTGATAAACGGAAGTTGCAGAACGTGTAGCATTCGCTATGTCTCCACTTAGAATAGAGTATTCTTAAAATATTTGTTAAAACTGATACACGAATTTATGGGCTGATAAACTGTCAAAATCACGTCAGGGGTCCAGCAAGGAAGTGTGATCGGCCCATTTATGTTCCTTGCATTCATAAATGACTTAACAATCGGGATAAAATCGCAGATCAAACTTTTTCCCGATGATTGTATGGTTTATAGGGAAATCGTAAACGTTGAGGATGCACAAATTCTGCAGACCGACTTGGACAAAATTTACCAATGGTCAGTTATAAATAAAATGCAAATAAATGTAACAAAGAGTAAGGCAGTCGTTATTACAAAAAAAAATGTCCCCCCCACTCGACATAAAATGGGGAACGAAGTTGTAACGGAGTCAAATAACTGTAAACATCTTGGGATCACGATTAGTAAAGATTTAAATTGGGGTAATCAGGTGAGCGAGGTAAAGGGTGGAGGGCGCTGCTGCACGTTGTAAACAGGGCCTTGAGGAAAAGCACGAGAAAAACCAAGATTTCTGCTTACAAAACGCTGGTCAGGCCAATTTTAGAATATGGGGTAACGTGCTGAAATACATATCGAAATGAACACACTCTAGCATTGGAAAAAATACAAAAACGGGCTGAAAACCTATTTGGGGGTCGATTCGCGAACAATCCTCACGAAAATTTAGTAGCTGCCAGTAATAGAAGGAAACATGGGAGGTTGTGCGTAATATATAAAGCTTATAAGGGTGAACCTGCCTGGAAAGAAATAACGCCGAATTATATTTCTAAAAAATGATCACACGTTCAAAATTAATGAAAAAGGGCAACGCACAGACGTAGGAAAATTTTCATTTGTTAATACGCAATTGGAATTGCTTGCCTGCAGAAACACTGACGACTTTTCTGTGTAGCGTTAATCAGTTTAGGAATAGGCTAAGTAAACTAAAGTGAGCATTTTTTTTTAGAATCATTGAAGTTCTAAAAGTGAAGTGCAGTGAAGTGATTTCTGTGTGACTCCTGACTTTTCTTTTCTTTTTCACATCAAAACCTACACTTCAAAATTGTTCCTTAGTGTGACTTGAATTTCTTTTTGTAATTATATTTGGGTTTTCTTTGTATATAGCTGCCACCTGCCAAATGGCCAATAGCAGCTAAGGAATAGTAATAATAATGTCCATTAATACATAAATATTTGCAGACAGTTGTAAGGAATGTTTAAATAATTGTCAACCGCTAATTGGCATTTTTGGTGTCTGTATACAATAATAATTGCCCTCATCTGTTAAAAAACGTTCTTAAAAAAAGGGGGATAGTCATTAATTAATAAAAAATGATGATTAAAAGTAAGATTTTTACAACTTCTCAACATAATTTTCGCAAATATTAATACCCTTGTCAGAACTGTGAACTACGTTTTTTACACTTTACGCAAATAAGTCTTTGTCTTGTTATTTGATCTATTTTCCTCGTAGTGCTTCCTGGAGGTCATCAAACAAAGGAAAATCTGTGTTTGGTTTTCAGTTCTAAAACTGGTCTGATGCAAACCTACATGCTAACATATCTTACGCAAGCCTTTTCATTACCCTATAACTAGCACAACCCAGGTCCTAACTAACCTGCTTAGCGTATTCCATCCTTGGCTCCCTCTTCTGTTATTACCCCACACATGCTAACATATCTTACGCAAGCCTTTTCATTACCCTATAACTAGCACAACCCAGGTCCTAACTAACCTGATTAGCGTAT
Source organism: Eucriotettix oculatus (assembly GCA_034510155.1). Lineage (NCBI taxonomy): Eukaryota > Metazoa > Arthropoda > Insecta > Orthoptera > Tetrigidae > Eucriotettix > Eucriotettix oculatus. The sequence goes on from CM067376.1 coordinate 190,348,674, forward strand.
TCCATCCTTGGCTCCCTCTTCTGTTATTACCCCACACACTTCCCTCTAATGCTAATTTTACAAACCCTCATGTCTTAAAACGCGGCCTATTAATGTATCCCTTCTCTTAGTCAACGTCCTCCATATTGCTCGCTTTTCCGCTATTTTGTTTATAACTTCCTCGTTAGTGATTCTATCCACTCATCTGATTTTCAGCATTGTCCTATAGTACCACAATTCAAAGGCTTCTATTCTTTTCCTTTCTACAACTCCTACCGTCCACGTGTCCCACCAAAATAACGCCACACTCCATACGACCATTTCTAGCAACGATTTCCTAATATTCACACTTATATTACCCGTAAGCAAATTCCTTGTTTTTGCGAAAGCCTTCCTTGCCTGGTTTATCCTACTCTTTATGAGTACTATACTCCTACAGTCCCAAGTAGCAGAATTCCTTAACTTTAATCAAAATATCTCTTCCCTATTTGTTATTCCACTTTTTTCGAAACTACGCTCCATTAGCTTGGGTTTCTCTCTATTAATCCTCATATTGAAAACCATAGGCCGGTTTTTTCTTATCCTGTCTTCTAAAATTAGTCGCAAAGTTAATATTACTTCTATTGTCCCTACATTCTTCCTAAAACTAAACTAATCCTATCGTAACTGTCATTATATTTGAGGTTCCATTCTCCTATATACTATTTTCGTTAAGATGTTACATGCATGCGGTACTAAACTAATTGCCCTGCGCTATTCATGTCTATCAGTCCAGTTTTCTTCGGTGTTGGGTATAATTATGTTTTTACTAAAATCTTCTGGTATTCTTATTCTTTCGTAGATTTCACAAATTATCTCGCACAGCCACGATTTGCTTCTTCGCCCGATAATCTTATCAACTTTGCTGGAATGTTATCAATTCCTGGCGCTTTACTATTACTCAGGTCTTTCAGCGCCCTGCCAAACTGACCTTAAAATTTTGTCCCCCAACTCTTCATCATCTACCTCATTTTCTTCTTCTATTATTAAGAAATCTAGATCTCCATCGTGATACAGCTCTTGTAGATATTCCTCCCACGTTTCTGCTTTTTCTTTTTTATCCATAATTGGCAACACATCCGCTCTCCTGATGTTCTTGCTAATATTGCTATATAAAATATATAGTATCTAAATATTGACCTTAGAGAGAATGAGCAAGTGCAGCCAAACTCTATTTTTTCAGTTGTTTCTTAATTCAGATATAAGGTGTAAACGCGATCATTGTCGTGGAGAAATATCACGCCATTTCTTTGAGATCCGCGGCGTTTTCCCTTATTTGCTGTCTTTACCGTGTTACAGCAGCATGCCTGAGTATCAGGCACTGTTTGTTTTACGCAGATATTATAATCAATCACAAAAACGACACCTCAGGCAACCGAAACGTCAGTCAATGTGACTTTTCCTGCTGACGTTTGCATTCTGAATTTCTTTCAGACCAGTGAGGTGATGGGGTTCATCCATTCCATGTCCTGTCATTTGGACTCTGATTTCAAAATGGTGAACCCAGGTTTCATGAAACGCTCAAATACTGTTTAGAAAACGGTCAAATTCAGTTTAATACTGTGTTCTTTCAGTCCCCGTTCATTGATTTGTTGCTTTATCTCTTTTGGGTCTCAATTGCGCACGTTTCAGTATATTTGAGCTTGTTACAGGTTAAGTTATGAACCGTTCCAACAATCAATACAACTTTTTTCTATATCTTCAACCTTAATACGTCGATATTTACGACCTAAACTGATGTTAAACGAAGAGTTTTGCTGGTTTTGAACAGTTCTACTCAGTTATAAGAATTTTCGCTGTTAATACAATTTTCTTCGTGCTGTAAAATCGTTTGAGTAATTAGTTTAGGTCATTTTCACCTACAGAAAGCAAAAAAACCAGATCACTGAACGTTGTTCAACTAATATGCAAACTTCAAGTGGACTTGCCATCATTGAATGAAATTTTAAGGTTATATAAAAAAACTTTTATCACTCCGTTATATTCAGTTGATTGCAGTGATATCATCCTAATGTCAAGAAAGTACCAAACAGCTCCTACAATTTTTCTACATCAATTTGTCCATTTAATTATTTAATGTCCTTCGTATTTTAATTTGCATTGCACGAATATAACAATTTTATTCCACTGATATGTCATATCTCCTTTCTAGAATGCATAATAAAAAGAGAGTAATGTAATGATTTTTCTTCCTATTGGTATATGAAATTTGTATTCCAATAGCGAGATGCTACTGGCCTATATGGACGCGGTACCGCAATCAATCCCATTTTCGTTTGGCCTACATCCTACGGAAGGAGGCAAGTAATCTATAAGAAAGCTAGAGGAATGGGACATGAAGTTAGCTTCAATATTAAAGCCTGCCCTCAAAACTAAGCTATAGACCTATAACGATACATGCAGCTATTATTTATTATATTATTATTTATCCGTCTACGCCTCTCTGTGGAGTGACGTAAGACAATCTACCTTCCAAACTGCACCGAACGCCATTAATAATTTGGAATTCCATGTAACCATGTAATTTTGTGTTAGATGAAAATATATTACTTTTTAAACAAATGAATTGTTTCGACAATTTTATTTGAAATTTGTTTTACTTTCTTGATATAACACACTTTTCCTTTACGTTATTTTCATTACTAATTTGAAACGTCTGAGACAAGAGTATGAAACGTCAGTATTCTAAATTTGATGTAATATAAAATGCCATTCAAAATTATTTATCTATATTGGTCCCTGATTTCAGTAGCAATACAACTTCCATGTCCATGACATACTTATACCTTAACAGTTCCCTGAATGTAAGTTTAATTTTTCTACCGCTAGGTTTAAAGTCAAATGTTGAAGGAATAATCGTTTTTGGTTGATTAATTAAAAAAAATTAGCTGTGTGATTTCCAAGCATGCAGGTAGCGGTTGCATTTTGAAGTTCCTTGAGGTCTATTTGAAACTAACCCTGAGGGTATTTACGCGAGAATGGCGCCTAATGGAGCTTGTACTTGCTGCTCCGTGTGGCTTTGAACAAGTGATTGACTGCTGGTTGAGCGGACCAGCGAGCTGCGAAGACAGCAGAGTGGACCCCACCCTCCTTGCGTCTTGAGTGCTCCTCGAGGTAATTAAATTAGTCCTGGGCAGCCAAAGCCGTGCTCGGTCGGGTGTAATCGAACTATGGCTGCAAGTTCTCATGTCCTCGACTGCTGCTAATTAGCTCTCATCTGGGCCGCCTCTCCAGCATCTATAGGCTGCGATTGAATGGCCATCTTGACCAACCGGAGCTTTAGTGGAGACAGAATGTCTGACACTTCATCAGAATAATACTGACGGTCGTTAAACTCTATTAATTCCCTAGCCGATTAGCCAAAGTTCAGAGCAAGATATGAAACGATATCAATTAAGTTTAAATAAGCTTATGTAAAACAAATATTCATCTCCAAACGTTTTAGAAGTTTATATGTGTAACGTCAGCGAACCACAATTGATTACTCTGTATTGGCTATGCTGAAATTTGTAAACATCCGTCTTTCAGAATCGAGTGAAGGTAATATTCAATAACTGTATATAGTAGCGTCAGTCTTAAAAAAATAACAATCAAATTTCGTACACAGCTCAGTCAGTTTGCATCTGTAACGCCATCATTGTGGTCAGTGTGTAAGCAAGTACACGAATAATATTAGTGTCAAAAAATATTTTTGAGGGTCACTGAAACTATTAGTTCTTCTGAGTTCAGTTTAAGACAGATTTGAACCAATAACCTCAAGGAGGAGGACAAGAATAAGAATTTTAAAATGCGGAAAAGAACAATAAATAATTTTCGGATTAGTTTTAATTAATAATGTAATTTAAGTCACAATTATTCACTAACGATAAGGAAGAAGAGCAACACTTCTGTAGGTCCTGTGGAAAAAAAACGTGTCTTGCAGGATCCTTCGTTTTGCCTCAGGCGACGTGCGTGCCTCTCAGTCGTTAGATATGTTGACTTGTTCCTCAACGTTGCCGTTTCCAACTACCTTTAGACCATTTCTCCAACTTGATCTACTTCTATTACTTTTCTCTTCATCAAATTCAACTGCTCTACTGCTTCTTCCACATTGCAACACGCTTTTCACTCTGTTTCTCTATCATTTATCACGCACCAACTGCTACTTATTGTTGAACTTAATAAATAAATTCATTATCTCCATTTCTTAACTGAATGAATACGTTCTGCGTAAATCCTTTTCATATCTTCGAAAACCAAGCCACATATCAAACCACTCTCTCGTTAGGTTTCTGTCCAAACGAATTTTTTCATATCGTCATCTCAATTCGAAATTCTCCATTGTGTCAGTTCAGGCAGAATAATTTCAAGAACTCTGGTATTAATATCACATTTTTATTATTATAGTGAAGTTATCATCTATTATTAACATTATTGTTGTTTTGTTACCGATTGTTGTGCTATGCTACAAACAGTGTGTAATATGCTGGTTAATTTGAGATATTATGAGACATTGAGCAGGCAGAATCTTGCCCTAATCATTTTCCTGCTCTCAAGCGTTGATACGATGGATGGAAAGGGTGAGTGTTCACCTTGTAGAAATATTCGGCAGTCCGTCACTGCCAACTCCCCTGGGAGGTCCTAAGCCTTCCCTGCTATACTTCAGTTACCTGTAACAACTTCATTTTTTATCACTTTTTTACTTCTTGATGGTGGGTCCCGTACCAATGGCAACATAATGATAAGTTATCAGATTTTCCCTGAAGGTGTAACAATTGTAAAAAATATAAAGGCCAGGAATGGTATCGTCAAGTTAATTAGATACAAGATAGGCTTGTAAAAATATAAAATTGTTGACAACCACGACACAACCGGGACCAGCCTTCAAGGATACTTCAGCATGCACCTCTGCTGATATCCTAACAAAATGCAGAAGGAAAGTGAAGGATGTCTGAAACACTGTAAGATGAGAGGATAGTAACGATTACTTCCAGCAGAACCTTCAATCTACCTAGAGCCCTCGTCACCTTCACAACATATCAAGAATCAGGTAACTTCATACTTTTCTGACTCAAGCTCATATATTTTCTAGATGTGATAAGCACATCTGTGAGGCGTGCAGACGGTTCCTCACTGTACAACATCATATTTGAGTGCAGGAAGTATACGGATATCAGAAGGAGAACCATCAAAGAATACTCTCAACGTTAGTGCGATCGTCTCTTCGAGTTCATGGACAAAGCAATATATCTTACACCCAAAAGCTTTATATATAGTTTTAAGCAGAAAAAGTCTATATGCGCCTTTAGATAGAAGGCCGCTAATAACTTGTTCTGTTGAAACGACCATAATATTTAAATAAATAAAAATTTCTTTTTTTTAATATATAATTATTTTCTTTTCTTCTTTCCTTTTAGAATATTAAATTTAACATCTCGACATTTTGCAGTCACGCTTTGTGTCCTCTTACTGCTCACTCGCTTTTACTCAATTAGAAAACCTCATCACAACAATGCAGACAAAAATGCTATTCATAAGCCGGATGGATTGCAATCCTTTTCTTCTTCTGTATATTGAGAAATTCACAAGCTGTTCATTTTGAACAGTAAGCAAATTACATAAAGGAAATACAGCGAGGGGGAAGTGGTCCGGTGACCACGCTCCGAATGAAACAAAATGGTATGTGAATGTAATATAATTAAACTTCACAGGACTGTTGGCCGCTTCCTCTTCAATCTGCGACATGTTTGTTCATTTGCTAGATGGCTGACCTCTTCCTTATGTTGTCCTGGGAGATTTTGACGATAATTAGTGCTGAGTCTGTGAATTTCATCTTCTATAGTAGGTATGGCTAGATCTTCATGTATTGTTTTTTGTTCACGAACCAGGGTGAGATGGTACGAAGGATTTTTGACTGAAGACGTTGAATAATTTTTGAATTCGAAGGCTTGGCACACATCCATTTAATAATGCATTCATATATAAGTATTTAGTTTTCTTATTTCAATTTGGAATTTCTGCAAAGGAGCCAATTTATTTGGCAAAGCTTACTCTTGATATGATCCCTTTTAGATGTTAAATGCGGTTTCCAAGTTAGAGTACAATAGTTGACCAAGGTATTTCACTTCCTTGGTAATAAGTAATGGTGTATTATTTATTGACACATTTGGACAGTTTGTTTTTGTTTGTGGTAATATTTACTTATCACTGTTTTATGATTCTCAAAATCCTTAAATTGATAGCCATGTGAGTTTATTTTAAAGTGAATAAGAAGCAAATGGAAATAGAACTAAATATTTCAGGTATATTATATACAATATATTGTAGTTAGGTCCTTTTGAGAAAGTTAATATTTTAAGAATATAACGGACAGCGTCTTCCCCGTAAAAATAATTTAATCGATTAAAAGTATATAAAGTAATTTAAGTGAGGTGCCTGATTCTCCTTATTTGAAATTACCTAGTCATATTACGTATTACGATTCACACCAAAATCCGTCAGAGGAGGTGGGACAACATCAAAGGCGAGCTGCGAGCTGCAAGCGTTCTAGTTTCAGACTCTCGGAATGCAACTTAAGCTTCTCGACCTAATTCAAGGACTACAGACTAGGTGACTAATGAATTATTAATCCGTCTGGGTGGACACAGTCACAGCTGTCCAGGTACAAAGCTCTAGCCAACTTACTGACGTCAGCTTCACGACTGTCTGGAACTAGTGAGGAATTAAGAAAATAGTTTTGTATGACTATAAATGTAACTCATATCATTTTACGGCGAATCAAATATTCTATTGGTCGCACTTCGTGACACTAGTAAAGTCTTGTACAAATATTAATGATACAAATAGTAGGTATTAGTACGATTATTTACTTATAATAAAATTAACAGGTAATTTAACGTTTTTTAAGTTATTTTCTGTATCGCTCGGTTGATAATGGGATTCTTATTCAAACAGAAACTAAAATGTAATCCTCAGACACCAAACGTAATTTGAAATGAGAATGCGTTAATCATTTTTGTTTTTATATACTTAAACTTTCTTTCTAACGCACACAGAAAATTTCCCTCCTTTCAAAGCAAAGATGTTATTTTTTATTATCGTATCGACCGACGTGGTTACTTTTCAAACACTGATTCACTCTTTTTTACATTATAATTACATCGTTTTCATAACGGTATCAATTTAAAAGCGTTTGATGCTAAGAGCATAATTTGATTTACAATTTACATCTCTACATTATAGAGATGAAACAGGCAGGCGCTCATTAGATATTGTTGAATTAGCTGATATTTATATGATTGGGTTTATAAATTGATGCTTGTTGAGCCATTTTTTGGAATTATATTCTCTCTTCTTGTTTGAAGCACGTACGCGCATTTATTTATTGCGTGTCGTGTGGTGTATGAAGAATTACATTTGACGCTGGTGACAGTGTTGTATTGGGTCATTAAATGTCATTGTGGTATTTTACAACGGCCAAGTCTGAGACGGGTGAATATTGCTTATACACGCCTATTTAAATGATCTGGTAGGATTGAATTCCATAGAAATCGTTCCTTCATTCGTGGAGTTTAGTCTGTTTATTAGTCCAGTCGTGGTTCCAGATATGCTTGTCCTTAGCTTTTAATGTTCTTTGGTATACTGACAGGTTAGATGTAATAGGGCTGGAAAATGGAACATTTAGCTATGACATATTCTGCTTCATTACGTCCGATACCAACGTTGGGGAGGATATGTACTTAGTTTAGTTATTTTCCAGTGGATAGAATTTTGAAGGAAGGATATGATATTGTCAATAATGATTTCTTAATATATTTATAATTCCTTGATTATTTAACGCTTCTTGAAGTTTATATGATTTCGTTGACCCTTTAAGTATGGTAGCACACCCAGCTCCAAAAGGTGCCGTTGATCTATCACTCAGAGCGAGAACAGCTTGGAAATTGAATTTGTCTGTTCTCTCTGACAGAAATTTGTTTTTAAATTCTTCTATTTCAGACTTTGGGTTTTCATTGTATTTATTTAAAAGACATGTCTAACTGTACAATGCTTTCAAGAATGCAAAGGTACCTCCAGTCGGGTTTTAGGGCTAACTGAGACGCTTATGTTTTCAATTGTATATGACAGTGGCTGTTCGTTGGCTTCTCCTAGAATACAAAAGATTGAATTCTATACGTGATCGGAGAAAAAGTTTCAGTATCAAATCTAAGGCTCGTATTATGTAAAGCATCTAGAGTTTGTGAAACAGTTTTATTTGCGGAAGAATAAATGTCAGTCCCGTAGACAATCTTGAACCTAATCAGTGATCGTTATGTGTTTATGATGACATATTTATTCGCTCCCCATTTAATGGCTGCTATTACTTTTATGATATTTAAACATCTGTTTTAATATGAACTTTCCTCGTTTGATTTCCACAGAATATTTTATAATATTAACATGAAAATATGTTTTAAAAACGGTAAATTTTCAGTTTATCTCTTGTAACGAAGTACAAAAAATTGATACATCAGTTTCCAAATATCATCATTAATTAGATTGCGTAATTTCGTCGTTAATATAATTATCCGCTGACTCTACACATTTAGCAGATATATGTTCATGTCAACAATATCAAATGTGGCGTAGGCAGAGATTGGAAGCATATTAGCTGAAGTGTTTCGATATCAAAATTCAGATTGGTTGCCACAAATATGTACTAATTTTCAGGGATAACAGTGTTGAATGCCTGTCATTGGAAGTTAATGGATTACAATTTAATATCTACTGGGGCTTTCAATATCCCAATACATAAATGAACGTTCTGAAGGCTGATGTTACAAATGGTTCTATATTAATTGAATATCGTATGCATCTAGTAGCAGTGAAGTATAAGGCATGTCACTTTGAGGGTTTGGTAAATAAAAAAAATATCTAAATTATTTACCTAATTATATTAATATATTGTTTTTGTTGTGGAATTCAGTCCTACGACTGGTCTGATGCAACCCTCCATGGTAACCTATCTTGCGCAAGACTTTCAATTTCCCCATAACTAGCACAACCCACATCCTCCCTAACCTACTTAGCGCATTCCATCCACATCCTCCCTCTTCTGTTATTACCTCACACACTTCCCTCTAATGCTAATTTTACAAGACTCTTGTGCCTTAAAATGTGGCCTATTAATCTGTCCCTTCTCATGGTCAACGCCCTCCATATTGTTCGTTTTCCTCTATTCTGTTTAAAACTTCCTCGTTAGTTACTCTATCCAACCATCTGATTTTCAGCATTCGCCTATAGCACCACATTTCAAAGGCTTCTATGGAATATAAATGGGTGCGAAAAGTGGACGATAGGAGTTCCGGAAAGGAAATGATAAAAAATGAATATATTAGAGGTCATTAAAAGGACGTCGAAAAATATAAACAGCCTATATATTATTGAGGTGCTGAATATTTAATAAAATACTCATCTTTTAATAACTGTTTTAGATAGTGAATTCAATTAAAGAGCGTGATAGTATAAATATAATTTTATTTTATTTTATATTTTTTAATCGAATTTACACTTAAAATAAGTAATATTTTGCTCCGATTTAATTGTACTCCCGGGGGTTTCTTCATGGTCGTTTTAAAAAATAAAAAGCAATACAAACTTAGCTGATTAATTAATACTTTTTTACTTTTTCAAATTTATCACCGATTAAAATAATGTTTTTCTTATGTGATTGTTAATTTTATCAACTATTTATTATTGGTATGTGTGTTAACATTATCATTTTATAATATACATATATCAGAAAAATATTATTAAAGCTTCAAAAATAATTTTCTGAAGTTAAGTTTTAATATATATAAATAAAAAGACAGCCAATAACTCGCAAATAAGTTAATTACTAATTAATTAAAACTAATACAACTTTTCGCCGTAACCATCACTAGAGATTCTCCATGACTCCAAATTTAGCTAATCTAAATAATTCATCTATTGAATAATTTACCTGAAGAAGTCCACAAAATTCTATGAAACGTATTAATTAAATAGTAATTAAGTTATTGGCTCACTTGTTGGCCGTCTTTTCATTTAAATATTAATCCTTCGCCAGTATGGATAAAATAAATGATTCAATCAGTCGACAGTTAATGATAAAATATATTTGTCAATACTTCTCGAATTAAAAATGAAAGACGTACCTTTTCTGGAAACCATGGAGTAACAAAGGGCATCTGGAAGGTGTTACTGTAAGAATGGAGTGTGTCGAAAGAGTCGGGACTAACTGCGCCCAACATAGAAAACACCCCTCTGGAAAACTGGCTACAAACTGAAACACACAGAATAATATTTCCTTTAAAGCAATACAATAAATTTATAAGAAGCACTATTAGACCTAACATAATATAAATCTGTAACTGTAAATATTTTACAGCAGCATATATTATTTCAAAAGTTTTTCACAGATATTTGTGACTAAATTACTGAATTCAACCAAAAGGTAGACTGTAACAATTTGACTATTTCTCGGACCTTCTGCCATTTTATAGTATTTCAACGAGAGAACGCAAAACATATTGAAAAATGTAAGATAAACAAATGTTTACTTTTGGGAAAATTCTATTAATGACGATTAAAACATATCAAAAGCAGTGAACGGCAATTTAATTTTTATTGTTGTATCTCTTTGAATGCGGATTATTAACAATGCAGTAAATGCTAGTGACTAAGATGCATATAGTTAATTCATATTTTCTACATAAATGGAACTTAGCATTGCACGTAGCTGTGTGGAAAAATGTTTTAACGCTTTCAACTAGAGAAAAGATCCAGAGGTTACTCGGTCGTTTTTGGAAATGGATAAAAAGTGCAACACGATGTTATGCCTTCGTAAGTGTTCAAATAATGTGGTTCAATATTTTTACTTTGAACCAACATTCTAATCTCAGCATTGCCGCTAACCAAACTATATAATAGTAATATTTGTCTATCAGCAAAAGTTTTAGAGAGAAGTTAAGATAACCACATTTTTGTTCATCCGAGTGACTAAACTGCACGCAAATTTCACAGGTAGTTAACAATTAATATATTACTTCATTTACGTATTAAAGTTTTAAGTGTAAGTGGACCAGATTTAAATTTAAGTGCGTTAAATAAACATTTTTAATTTTACTATTTTTTATTTACTCATAATAGCCAATTACAGTCAAGTAATATATTATCAACTTTAATAGGATTATTTTAAATCACTTGATATTTTATTATTTTTATAACAACACATACCTGAAGTTCTGACTGTATTCGCCATTATTATTCTGCTAAACATTTAATTTTATGTATCAATTATTATAAAATTATCATATTAATATGTTGTGTGAGGTTGAATCTATACGTTTTAACACGTCCTTAGTCATATTGGAAGTGATTTTTATTTATGAAAACATAGATGTATAAAATTGTACTGAAAGTGGCAGTTTCGGCAAGTTTCGTGGAAATATTTTAAACGAGTTACAAATTTTAAACAAAATCTCAGAGAAATATAAGTTAATTACATACGCAGGGTTATACAACCAAAGTATTCTTGTAGAATAATATAATGCATGTATATTAATAATGTTTTATGATCGGTGGCCATTACTTGAATAACATGTAACCAAGACAATATGAAAAATAAAATCTTTTTTTTCTACAAATGTAAATATAAAAAGTATTTAGAAGTACCTGGTTTTGTGACTGTACTTTGATTGTTATTATGTATAAATAAGAATGATATTAACTTTAAACATAATGTAATTCAAGAAGCTTTCTCCTCTGCAACTGATTTACTTTACCCCAAATAATAGCCCCCTAGAACAATATGCTCATGGTTTCAGAGATGTCGATGTATCACGTAGATTTATGAGTACAAATGCGGTTTAGCACTTCCGTGCAGTTTGCAACTGGAGGCTGAGACTGTATGGCAAAACATTGCAATCGGACCCAGAACACGAGCTTCCCGCTTCTTATAGCGAAGTCTGATCCAGGCGGTGAGGCAAAAACTTGGACGTCCTGGCTACGGAGTCTGTAATCGCGGCTTCAGGCTACATTATCCGCAGAGGAATCTGCTTGTCTCTTCGCTAGACAGGTAAATTGATAGCTGTGTTCAGATGAGAAACAGCGCCGCCTCTTGTCCGGTAATCAAGGAATATTAGAGGACATGCTTCTTTCTCTCTAACCAGATGATTCAAGACACTAACTCTGCTCAAAACGTCAGGGCATTTAGATTTCATGAAAGTATCCAAATCATTCAAACTATTATGCAAATTTATATCTTTGCATATTGATACTAATAATAACAATAGTCAAATATAGTTCAGGTTACTATTTGTCCTTAGAGACAAATTTATATCTTTGCATATTGATACTAATAATAACAATAGTCAAATATAGTTCAGGTTACTATTTGTCCTTAGAAAATCATATACACAAAAGCATAACCGAAACTAATTTTAGGAACTATTCGAATCAGATTCGTGAAGAAACGATATTTTTTTAAATAATCATGGCGGAAAGGTTGGGGAGTGTGACTAAATGTTAATAATGAAATGTGAAAAATGTCGTCTTCATCATTTTGGGGCCGTTAAACTTATTTGTGCGCGTCCCGGTGGTTTCTATGCCAACTATGAGTCCATGGAATTTTCTGGAACCCTATGTTGGCTAATAAGATTAAAGCGAATACCGTTGCAGCAAATGGAGAGGGTAAAATAGTGGTCATGCCACCGATACCACTAAATCTGACCGATAGCCCTTTTAACTTTAAGTGATTGAAATTTTCAGACGTCGATAAACAAGTCAGAGAAGAAATCTATTAAGTATTGTGGAGAAGAATTTAGATCAACGTGTTTCTCCGAAGGGAAATTTTATGTTCATCGCATAAGGGTTGGTTCACCCACAAATTTATTTATATATACCCATGTAAATAAAAACAACCTTTATACTCAATTGTGGAGATGAATGAATATTTTTAGAGCTTTTAAGTTTATAATATGTTCAAAATTTTTACATTATTTCAAATTAGGAATTTTTTATTTAATCAGTTACTTTAAAAAAATAAACCACCCAAGAATTCCATAAATCATTTATTTATTCATATTAACACAGAAGCCTTCAGCTGAAGCCATTGTCATATGTAAAACTATATATATATATAACCTATGTAAATCACATTATAATGATAATTGGCATAACACATACAGACATTCTATTGTGGTCAAACTGGTTACTGGGTTCAAATTTTAACCAACTTCTTTAGTTATTATTGTATGGAGAAAAAAATCTTTTGGAATTTCTTTAAAAGCTTTTTCACACATACATGTACAACATTAACCCTAATCTAAAACTCTACCCCAGCATATATGTTTTAGGTTTTCATTTAAACTTATTAGATTGCTTTTGAATTTCATATATTCAAGTTTCATTATATGCCATCTTATATCATAACACTACATATTTAAATTCGCTTTTTTCCTTATTTGAGTGACGAGTATTGAATGTGAATTGTATAGGTCATGTGTAGGTTATATTATTTTTACAGATACTATGGCGTAAGCTGAAAGCATTTCTGTTTATGACGATTAAATAAATGAATCTTAAAAGACTTGAGTTATTTATTTTCTTATAACAAAAATGTTTATTTTGGGGTTGATAATATATTTTTTTAAACAAAAAATTCGATTCAATCTAACAATACATTATTTTCATTTTATCCAACAAAACATGTATTAAGATTTTCTGACGTTGCATGGACACAGTAAAGTTTTTATGTGCATGGATTCAGATAAGTCTCAGGCATCTATAACTTTTTATCAGAGAGACATCATCCGTATTTCAAATATATAATAACAATAGTTTTGGGTTTTGCCTAGTGCAGTCTTTAGCCGGATGTCCTACAAATCTCTCCCTCCCTGTCTTCCGCAAAAACTTCCTGGACTGGCCTTTCGGAGCGTCCCATTGTCTGTTGCCGAGTGCTTATTCGTAGTTAATGAGCAGGAAAACCTCTATGCTTAGAATCCAAACATATAACTTTTAGTCTAAATGGTGACGACTCGCCGCTTCCAATCCATTCGTGATTTTTTTAAGTCCTGTCGACAACTACCTTCTTCAAAGTCAAACTTTGACTTCAGTGTTATGCCATCAACTGTCTCTCGATGTCTCTCTCAACCTCGGCGCTGGTCGTTGTTTCATCCTTTTGGCTGACTGGTTTTCATCACTACCGATCAATTTTTCTTACGGCGTCAAAGATGTTCTCGCCGCGCTCTAGCCTAAGTTTTTGGTGCTATTAAATATCGTGGTCATTTATTTAGCACGCACGCTTACCTGTATACAGACATCTGGGATTCACACCCCATTCCTTGCGTCTCGAATTGAAAACCAAAAATTATATGCCTCATGTTCAGTGTCACATAATATTATAACTATAAATATTAATAAATGAAATTGTTTTAGACTTTCATAATAAATTATCGTGTCTAATATAAATGTGGGGTAAATGAACAGCCGAGAAACATAACGCTAAAAGGTGGTTAATTGTACAGATACAAACATGTGCATATACGCTTATCTGGATATGACTTGTTGAATTTAAGTATCATTTAATTGGGTCTGTTGTGGTGCACTGATTACCGTTATATAATTGCACCACAGAGGTCCCGCATTCTAATCCTGGCGATGGCGTTTCCACATCGCATTCAGCATCATCACCATACCCAATAAGAGCCCTCGCAGCCTACGCTAGCACGGTTGTACGCTGCATTTGTTGCATCAACATAACCAACAAAGAGGAGAGGGAGATAAATTGCTCTAATCCGTTGCAGACGGCTTCCTGGCTAAAGCCAAACGATCAGTTCGAACGAAGCATTGGCACTCTCGCTTGAAATAAAAAAATGCCAATTATGACAAAATAATAAATAATGAATTGCTGAAATATTAACGAAGTCTAGAACGACCAACGAATTCACCTGTAACAATTTTTTTATCAAGCCTAGCAGGAGAGTTTACCAGAAATTCTGTCTGGGTCTCCACTCCACTACCGCCTCCACTGCCAATCTCAGTCTTAATCAGTCGATACTAGGGCAAAAAGTGAGCGAGAGGTTCCTGCTTCCATTGCGCTACGGATTATTATAAAGTTTTTGACGATACGAGGAAATCAGAAATTTTAACTACATTACGGGCACAATTGGGGGAGAATACTCTCTCCAAAGACCTACATGTACGAGTGGCACAGCAGTTTTTCTGAATGCTGGGAAATTGTGGAAAATTGAAGTCACGAACGGCATCCTCGAACTTCCATCACAAAAAAACAACATCCGTGCAGTAAGGGAGCTTTTGGAGGAGGACTGGCGCCTCAACGTTGACGAAATTGCTTCTTCAGTTGGTCTAAATCACGGGAGTCCACATTCATTAATCAGAAAGGAGCTTGGTTAAGAAAAAGAGGCGTTTCCCAATCAGAAGCGTCATCCTCTTTCACGACAATGCAAGGGCTCACACAGCGTAGCTAACACATCAAATTCACTGATATCAGCTAGAAGATCCACCATACAGACCACTGCGTGTTCACCATAAGAAAGCTCTATGAAGAGGTTCAAGACGACAGAATCAGGAGGCTTCCAAAACGCTCGAAAAAAATGTATTTCGGTACAAGGAAACTGTGTAGAAAAATAAAAAATGTTTTAAAATTCGTTCTCAAAAAATATATTAAAAATAATTACCATAATTTGTAATTGACTAACCCTTTTATATAGGAATTAAGAAAATTGGAAAAGCACGTTCTTTAATTCAATGGAAATGTATTTATTTGACTTACATATAATTGAAATATTTAATACTTTCCTTCGAGGGACAATAAATCTTTTATCAGAGGTCGAGTGAGACTGATCTATTTGATAGTATAATAAACAAGTAATTGTAATGAATAAATATTTAGTGAACCGGGTCCACTGGAAAAATTTATTTTAAACAATATTAAAATGGTAAAGTATCAAATATGTAATATTTAAATTTATAGCCAGTTGCTGATTAAAAATTCTTCTTCTTCTTCACTGGCTCTGCAGCCCATTCAGGGTCTTGACCTACCTGGTTGACTGCGGACTGTCACCTTATGTAACACATTCCGAATTTGGAGTGAAACGTGGTCAGCGTATCGGTTCTCCAGCAGTAATAATCCCAATTTCCAATCCCATGATGACACAAATATTCAAACCCACGCCAGGATTCGAACCCGGGATCTCTGTATTGTGATGCAGCAACGATAGCCACTAGACCACAGGAGGTCGATTAAAAATTTTTAAATGGAGATTTTGTGCATTGATCAGCTGATTTGTAGAATAAAGTTTGACCATTATTATTATGTAATTAGTAGCCACATTCGAAGAAATCTTCTTAGATTAATTAAGCGAGAAATAAGCTGAATGCAATAATCTAATACAACAGCAATATACTATTTCTCACAAGTGTAATCAAAAATAAAAGACAGCTGTATTAACTTATTTCTTCAAGACTGAAGAGGCCTATACGTAAAATTTATCTTACAAGACGACCATCTATTTCAAATAGCGGAAATATTGAGAAATTTATCTTTCCGCAGTAATAACCTCATGACCGTATTTGCATATCAAACTGTTCAATTGCATTACGTTTCACTCTAATTGAGTTGTTAGTTCGGAAGAAAACTAGTTAATGAAGTAAGGAGAATTAGTTGTCTACAGTCGTATATATCAGTGCATTTCTTGTGATTATGCTTCCAAGAAAATTAAGTAAACTCAAATTTATAATTTGTTAATTATTCAGTGAGTTGCAATTAATTCCCTTCTGTAAGTTTAGGGAATTGAATAGTGAAACTGACAAATGTTTCATATTCAATGACGGTGTCCCCGAAAGGTGACCTCTAAAGGATCGTGAGCACCTCTGCTAATTAATGGCACTAGACCATCGAAACTGTTCACAGCTAAGCGGGTCTGTGTGCATGGGACGCTACATTACTTTGTGCGTGTTATATCTGGCGCGTTTCATCTTCTGTGTTGGAGTGTTTACTTCCTGTCGTCTACCATCTCCCCGTGTGTACGCTTGCTACGAACACCAACAACGAGACGAGAGAGACCAACGGGATCGTGTTTATTTGGATAGGATTGTTTAACTGCTTTCTAGAGAGCCGAATGCTTTCTCACGAAAATATCACTTATTACAAATATTAACATATATTTTATAATTCATATGGTTTTAAGAATAAAACAGGAAATACCATAATTATTTAGAAAAAAATCAAAACTAATATTTAAAAAGAATAAAGAAATAATTTTATATTTTTACTGAAAGTTAAGATTTAGTGAAATCGCTTAGGTGCCAACCAAATAAAATAATACAAGGAAATATTATAAATGTGTTAGTATCATTCACGTTCATTACGTTGGATAGACATAGTGTTTTTAAAATGTTTCATATTTTGGAAGAATTTCATCTACTATTGAAAATAAAAATAAAACAGACATCTCTTCTGATGTTTTTACATATGCGTGGTGTAGCATTGCATTTCGTCATGGTTTGAACAGGATTGTTTTTTTTGTATGTGAGTTTCTCCTTTACAATTACTTGTTCATTTATTTTTAAGTACTTATTTATTGTGAAAAGTCTTGGCAGGCTGTAGTGTTGTACACTCGCTAGTTTAATAATCTTAAACCCAAAATAAATTCAATGGTAACTGTATTGTCTCCATATCTCATATATAATTTAATGTTGCATTTTAGTGGGGAATAATTTAAATTGCTTATTATTTCAATATTAAATTTATTTTAGTTAAAACCTATTATAATGTACGGTACAATAGTTTTAATTCCGTACAGCAAAAATTATATAAAATGAATTGAAACAATTCGACTTAGTTCTTGTATAAAAAATATATTTTTTTCTTGAAATTTCCTGATCCGTTTACCGAACACCATTATTTAGTTTTGTGAATTACACCTGCAATATATTCGGTACATTTTAAACAATTTTTGTAACGACTTTTTGTAATAAAATATATTGATCTGTTAAATTTCAGAGTTTCTGATAGATTGAATAAAATATGAACTAACGACCTGTATAACAGACAATTAGATGAAAAATTTTGAATTAGAATTTAGAAATATATAATGTAGATGTTTGGAGCAACATTTGTGGTCCTTGTTAATCATTATGATAGACTGAAATGATAATTACAAACATAGTACAAAACAAAGAGGCACCAAAAAATGGGACTAAAAAAGTATTTAACAAACCATCATACAACAAATTTAATTGCGAATATAATGTTTTTAAGTTAACATAAAAATTATTTAATTTATTACGTAGTTTTTGAAAGTAGAAACTCTTTATTAAATTTATCTAAAATAACAGAATTATCAAACTTTTATGATCAATTTTGATATAGGCAATTTATGAAAAAATAAATGTTTATAAGATGGAAAATTTTAATTATCTTAGTGTTTCTTAATTCTAGTTCACAGAAACCGTTTAATCTGACAAATCTAATCAAAACAATTGTTACATAAAATTTTATAAAAAACTTTATGGCAATAAAAATTATTTAGAACATGTTTTTTTATGTCAAAAATAAAATAATTTTTTTTATTTTGATAATACTTCTATTTTAGGTAATGAAATTAATTTTAAGAAGAGGTAAATTTCATAAATACTACATATTGAGTCCCAAATAGTATCTGTTAACATAAAACAAAATACATTTCAATTAAATTCATTCTATGGTGGTTACTTAAATACTTTTTGTAAGTCACATATTTGGGTTATTCTTTGTTTTTTAAATATTATTTGTCTGTCTCTAGTATTGATAAGGGACACAGGTGTTGGGCCAAACGTTTGTAATATTAATTTATAAATTCTTCTTCAAACATTTTATTGTAATTGTCTGTTATACGTGTCATTTATGTTTTATACAAAGTTTGAATGTCATTAGAAATAATTTCAAGAAGATATTTCATGTGAATTACTACTACGCAAATTATAGACTACTTCTAATATAGCAATGTCTGGAACGTTGAATCTTTAAATTAATTAAATAGTGATTTATATCACATTACATAACGTGAATTACTGCATATTAATGAATATGAATGAAGTGATATACTTAATAATTTTGTTTGTATGTGTCAATTGACAACCGTCCGTCTTATATGAATAAATTAATAAATTGATAGAAAAGTAACAATTCCTTTACGAGGTTTTCCATTGATCTTCGCAAATATTTTCAGAATAGCCGGGCAAAAAATTGTTTTCTATTTTGGTAGTTAATGTGAGACGCAACCTAATCGTAACAATTGAAGTTTGTATAGAATTATTAATATATATTTCTTAAATTCTTTACCGTGACATACAGAATTGTCAAGATTTATATTGCGACTCTCAATAAATTCATAAAATTTCCACTGTAGAAATATTTTGAACATATTATTAATTATGAGGTGCCAGTTTTTTTGCCACGAATGAAAATATTATACACCTTTAACTACAAATTAACTACAAACCTTTAACTACAAATTCAATATTGAAAGGATTAGACTTGTGTCTGTCTCATTTTCTACAAAACGTTCCTTATTTTTACTGTTCAAATATAAATATGAAATAGTTTTTGTTACCGTTTCGCATTCTTTTGATAACAAAGTTATTGAACTACTAATAATGCCCATTAAAAACAAGTGTGTCCTGATGAAAATTTTTAAGCGCATTAAATAATTGGTGTATGTTTATCATAGTGGAAAAGTTATTAACTGATACAGAGAAAAAAACCTCTAGCGCTTTTTTTGCAAATGAATAAGAAAAAGTCCTGCTCGTATAGCGAAGATCGGCATTTTGTTTCACTCTTGCAGTTTGTTAGTTCTAAAACCTTTTCATTGTTGTATATATAACGGTATAAAGCTTCACCGAAATTTGTATTGGTGTGACCATTAAGTAGTGAAAGTCGAGGAGAAAGTGAGAGAAACTTGGAAGGCTTCGGATTCCCGATGTATTAAACGCAAAGCTGTATTAGAGCATAAGAAATTAAATTATTAATTTAATTCAAAATTAGCCATAACGCTCCTATGTTATTTTCCTTCGATTGAAGCCTAAAACAATTATAAGAAATGCCAATAAATAATATTTTATGTTACAATGGTAATTTAATTATATACATTTTTAGTATGAAATAGATATGCATGTTAAACTTCAAGGCAGTCGAAGTCAGAATACGCCGTGGCTATCTAAAAGGCAGTGGTTCTATTGGCCAATTTGTGGTTGTTGTCAGCTGGAAATTCTCCCACACCACTCCTTTCATCGGCCTTCCTCCTTGTTAAATGGGGGAAACTTTCTACCGCTTGGCTCATGCAAGTTGCCCCACCAGACTTTATCAGCAGCCATCCTCTCGAAGTCATCAACACGGCTCTAAATCTTACGCCTCTCCCATAACACCTTCGCTTGTGCCAAGAATTGTATTTAAAAAAAATTGAGGTGGAAACCATTACGCAGAAGCGGGAAGGGAGAGAAAATCCCGTAAAGATCATGCGTACTGCGTGGCCAAATTCCAACAAAACAAGAACAGATATAAACGAGTCACGCGGCTCTAACTTTACAAACACAGCACTCTTTTATTATTGTGCTGATTGGGTAAACAATCAATGACAGGACAAAATGTTATGATTCCTGCTTCATTCTTCCTTACCTTTCCTTTTTTAAAAATAAATGGCTTCGTTTTCAGTAGAGCTCAGAGGCAGCGAACGGTGCCAGAAAGAGAACGGCTTTATAATGATCATGAAGAGGGTGAACTGAGGGGTGCGGGGCTGAGGATGTTCGAGCCAGATGTTTGAGTTGTGGTGGCTTTTAGCAGGAACATCATTTCCAGCAAATCTCTTACCTTCCGGGAATAAAACCACGCGGAGATGAGTTCGTTTAGTAGGTTGGGCGTTATATAGTTCCAGGGTACGAACTCAACTAAAACAAACTGTGTAACTATTGATTCAAAACAACAGCCCGAGAATATTTAAATAATCTTGTTTCAATAACTCATTTAACCTTGATATCTGTGTAGGTAATTTGCTTAGCAACGAAATTGACTGCCGGAAAATATAATCCATGTGATCAAGTTTACCTCTTAAGATTTATTCAAATGAAATTACAGCGTTTAGAGTATTTTACTTCATAAATGCTAGAATTGTGGTAACAAGGGTAAAATAAATATTTACATTGAAGTTATAGGTTTAATTGTATTCGAATGAATAAAAATTATTTTTATTCACATATATTTCTATATATGTATACCGCTTAATAATGTCGGATTGTTTTTGTTAATATAAAAACATATCATGAGGATTCTCAATTGCAGCATATTATTGATCCAAAAATATACAATTTATGTTTATAAATTCTAAGTGACATGCCAGCGATTTTGCTAATTTAATATTCTACGCCAGAAAACAGTTATTCTGAAGATTTAAATGATTCAGCTACTCTATGCATTAATGTCAGACACTATGATATCAATAATTTTGTAGTAACAAACAAATAGAAGTTTTTCAATGATTTTTAGTACTGTTTAATGAAAGAGAGAGAAAAAACAATTACTTTTGACCGTTAAATGCAACTGAATGGAGATACATTCCGTTATTGCTTTCTGTGGTAAAGGCTCCCTGAATAAATTTAATAATGCGATTACCAGCTCGGCAGGCAGAACGTAGGTGAGCGTTCAAATGGCTGCTGTTATAGGCTTGCATGAGATTGCGCACGTTTAGAGTTTCTGTCTGAGTAATTGCCTAAATCGTTAGGCCAGTAATTGGTTTGATGTACTGGGTAAATTCGGGTGAACGACTGTTTTGTAGCCAGTGTGTTGTTAACGGGCTTTAATAAAGATTACGCTCACGTTTTTCTATAATTGATGCAGTAATTATTGGGAAACAAATGCATGAGCTGAAACATTTTTACAATAGAGAATTAATTTTTCCGTGAAGAAATGTTTGGCTTCTCTATTATTTTGAATCTGAACCAGTAGATATGATTCCTTAATTGACTGGTAACACCGGAAAACTATGGGTACTGTACAATTGCTAACAAAACATTTTTGTTCAGAATTCCTTCACTATAATCATCTGCAAAAATAATAATTTTAATTCTGATTAAATATCACCTTTAAAATGTTTAGTTTTATTACCAGAACAACATATTTTCTCGTAGTTAATTTTGTGTAATTTCTTCAGATTATTTAAACTACTAAAAATTTAACTCCTTTTGTAAGATCTGATTTCTTTGTACATTTTTTTGTCTTCAGTATTGACATTGAAGACGAATAATAAAAAGCTCTTTTGTAACTAAAAACGTTCTGAATTTATATAATATTTAATTGATTAGAGTTATTATTAGTTTTTGCTTATTTACAATTTAAAATTTTTATTTCTATATTTTTACCTGTAGGGGAATTCGGGGCAAAATGGGATAGCGAAGTGTAATGAGATACCCTATTATTGGATAGTATTTCAGGTTAGTAAATAGTGTTGGAACCTAGTAAATTATAAAGGTAGAAGTCCTGGCAGTCGAATTGATAAAGTTCTGACTGAGCATAGTTAATGAAGTCTTATTTTATCATTTTACATCTGTGACTTTATAATATTTTCAGCGTATCGACAGAATTTAATCTCTCCCTTAATTCTTTAATAGTATACATTCTTAAACTAGGTGTCTTGTGTCTTTAGCTGCATACGTTACGTATAAGGTTTAAATTTCCTTTTATGAAGGCTCTTTGAAAAACCTTAAAAGAAACTAGCGTGTGGGCCGAACAGGATACTACTGTATGAGACAAAATGTAATGTGTTCCTCAAGAAAGAGAAACGAAATACTGTCAGGCTCACCTTATAAGAATGAGTTACAGGATTCTGTACCCAAAAAGACTAGATTACGACATAAAGGAATTCCTGTCAAATATAAGCAGTTGAAAAACAAGTCTAAGAAAGATAAAACAAAAACTGTTATTATTTTTGTAAATTAAATTACATTTTATTGCGATAATTGCAAATAAAAAAATTCTATCCCGTTCTGCCCCACCCCCTGGGAAATGTTTTTCTTTTTAAAAATTCGGCAAAAATCTAAATGCGTTGTTTATGTTATGTAAGTAAAAGAGTAAACTAATTTTTTATACGTTTATGAAGTGATTTTTCTTTTTCCATAATTTTATAAATGTTGTTTAATAATAAGAGTCCCGTTTCGCCCCGACAATAATATAAAATAATTCGGATGCTTTATTACAGTTTTAACTATTTTTTTATCAAACCCGGTAATAATAATCACTGGGCATAGAAAGCATAAATGAGAAGAAACAAAGACAATAAATGTAAAATAATATGTATTAGAAAATCATCGAAGTCAATCAAATCCGGTTTCATGCTAAAGCGATTTAAAGTTTATTCTACTTTTTCTAATTGGACTCGTCTAAAATATTTTGTTTATACTTCAAAGCCAAATATGATTTTACTATAAACAATGTTTAGTTATGCAGATATGGTTGTAATTTGGATGCTTTAACTATTTTTTGTTTACTTGTATTCCAGTAATAAAAACGTTTTCGTCTGTTGATATTATTCACGGCACCTTTTTAAAAATAAATTATTTTGAAAAACATTAAGGTGGTCCGGATGGACTTTTAAAAATTTGAATAACGAATCTTTCTGTGTGTAAATTGATGCATCATACTGTTTGAAATAATTCAGAAGATGTTTTTTCACGATAATAATCATATTTTAACAGGATAAATATTTCTAATATTTTATGAGGATATAAAAATTGTTACCAACGATATACAAAATATATACAAATTATAAATTCTCACGGCTCTTTTATTAAATTTTAATGGAGAAGATCATGTACCATCGACCCTAATCTTCTCGCCAGAAGCCCGATAATATCCCGGGCCTGATGGAAAGCTCGTGTATTATCGCCCGCCCAACTTGCAAGTTGTGCGGGTCACAAGGTTTCCAGGCTACAGCCATTAAATTCTACCCTCCCTTCTAACTCGGAGAACTCCTGCTTGAGAATTCGGCCATGCGACTAGTTCTCCAGCACTGTCTGAACACTAAAGCAACCGCATAATTCACAATACTCAACTTTTACACGAGAAGAACAGAAGATACTTTTACCATTTCCATTATTTATTCAATGAAACGAAATGAATATTAAGCAACATAAACGATTTCAGTTTACGATTCACCATTTATGAATTTTTGTTCCACCGCCGGCGAATATACAAAATTAAGCTTAATTAAAAAAAATATTGCAATTTTTACATTAAATATTTCGATGAATATTGATTAAGCACCTCTCGTACAGGCTCTTTTCAATAGGCTATACTAATAGCAGAATAATTTTTCTTTTTCTATTATTTTTTTCGTTTAAACCCTTTTTAAAAATTCAAATATACAAACAATAGACAAAACTCGCTCTGTCCTACTCCACTTAAACTTCTCCTTAAATCAAAGTCCTCAGCACAAATTACTTATAATTAAATACCAAATTATTTGTTACGCTCTCTATATAAATGTATTAACTGTTTGAGGATAAATTAGAATTTAATTTGTAATTCGTAATAAAGCTAAAATTTACCGAGTAATTTATAAAACAACTAATTGAACCTGGTTCTGTGTAGCCAGATTAATAATATCCTGTAAGTTGATATAGAACAAATATTCAGAATCTTAGCTACATCAATTGCTTAAAGCACAGAACCAATCGTGTTTTATTGCATCGTTGGAATTTATATTTTATTATATCACTTTTTATATAGGAATATATATGTGATCACAAGGTTTTTTAAAGGAAAATGACAAAAATTTATTATTCTATATTAAGTCGTAATACTCTAGTAATAGTGTCTATCTTTACGATTTGCTAATTCAAAAAATTTATACGCTTAAGAAACTCCGATGATGAATGCCACGAACTCATGACATATAATGATTGTGTTGAAAGATTTGAATTTATTATACACAAAGGAGATTACATTTACAAAGGGGAATGCTATGAATTTAATTCTGGAGTGTTGTATGTTTCATATTCACTTCAAAGTGAATGTTACGTATAGAAAATGTTCTTAAAATTTAATTACGCATTAATAGTAGTGAGAGGTTTTAATATTCAGGGAAGAATAATGGGAAATAATCTATAATCTTGACACAATACTTTTTTAAGATTAATAAATATCATTCTTGATGAGAGATTGTTAGAATTTAAAAAATGAATTATATATTTTTCTGTTTGTATATTTTTATTCAGATTTGAAACTTAATTTTTAACTAGAACTGAAACCAAGTTTAAATTTAATTGCAGTTAATACATTCATTGATTCTCATGGAAAGTTTCGTTTGTAATTAAAAAATTTGTCTGAAAGCAGACTCCAACTTAAACTTTTTGCGTGCGGTCAAGTGCATTTTTTCTGACTGGAATAATTGCTGTAGTTAATTCGGCCCTTCATGCATGGATGCTGTTTGGCAAGGGCAAATTATGTACTTGCAGTACTGAGTGAGTGAGTAACATGTCGTAATGGTAATGTTAATATTTTAACGGTTCCGTCACAAAATTACCAATTATGCATGAAGCAATTTTGCCGCTTTTGTCAGTACAATGAGCGAGAGACTTTTACGTCCATTAAACAACATGTTGCCAGTCCATGGGAATTAATTCAAGGATTCTCTTGATACAACACCAAATGGCTTATTACTTTGGCATTAAATGTACCTACACAATTATATATCGTTATGTCTACCAGGAAAATACTTAGAAAGAAAATTAAATTAAAGTATTTATTCTCAAAAATATTTACATAACAAAATGAAGTAGAAAAACTATTTTTGTTAATATAAATATATGTAGTTGCTGTGCCAATAGGTTACATTTACTCTCCAATAAATTTATAGTCTCATGTTGTAAATACTTGCTGCACCAAAGGTCATTTTTTGTTGTAATATTCAGTCCTACGACTGGTCTGATGTTTCACTTCATGCTAACCTATATTGCGCAAGCCTTTTCATTTCCTAATAACTACCACACCCCACATCCTCATTAATGCGCCTAGCGTATTCCATCTTGGCCTCCTTCCCACACACGCACATCTGAAAACGTAGCTTATTAATCTATCCCTTCTCTTCGTCAACGTCCTTCTTATTGTTAGCTCTTCCCCTATTCTGCTTAAAATTTCCTCGTTAATGATTCTATCCACCCATCTGATTTTCAACATTCTCCTATAGCACCACAATTCAAAGGTTTCTATTCTCACACTTAAATTACTCGTAAGTAAATTCGTCATTTTTGCGAAAGACTTCCTTGTCTGTACTGTCCTACACTTTATGTCACAAAGCCACGTTACCATCAAGATTTAAACACTAGAATCGTGTTTGTAAATATTTTCAATCAGAACTGGGATTTATAAGATTATAATAACTAGAGATGTTTTCATTTTGTTCTGGCAGCTTCTTGGTATCAATTTCAGATCGCGTTATCATTATTCAACGTTGCACTTTTAAGAGCAGTCTGAATGCACCATCTTTTCAATATTAAAATAGGTGCGTATTTCTCAATAACCGTTACAGATATAGCTCAATTTTAACATTTTGGTATGTGTTCAGAAGAAAGATAATTTTTTTCAGTTATTAGTTACGAATAAAAGACTACAAATTTCTACAGAGACAGATCATAATAAATAATTTCAAATTCAATACACATAAATAAGGTTAAAAGTATGTTATTAATACTTCAGTGCTGCATCCATAACAGTTTCCGAGAAGAAGGAAATTAAAAATCACTATTTAATATTGCCAATAAGTTAAAAGCAAGTTAAACAAATTTTAAGTTAATAATAAATATATAAGTTAAACTAACAGCAAAATTGAATAATTCTGAATTATTTTGTTTTCTATTCTTATAATTTTATTTAATGTCAGCAATCCTTTAAATTTTAATGTGTCGATACTGGTACAAAATTGTCAGTATCTATTAATTTTTCAAAATATATTATTTTAAGTTACTTACTTGATTTAAAATATAATGTATATTTGTTAATAGGGCATTAGATTATTTAACTAATAGGTTGAGTGAAGTTTAGGAACTTTTATGCATATAACTAGACTTCTAATTATAAAAAAATTAAAGATAGTACTGTAGCTAGAAAACATTATTAAAATGAATCATTTTGCTATTTGTGATTCCTATAGTTTAATGATACGCAAACGTAAATAGTATTTTCTGCCGAAATGTTTAAATATCTGTCATCTGGGTGATTTTAATTAAAACATATAGTAACAAATTGACCTATAAATTTATACCATATGATAGTATATAATAGAAAGTATAGAATTTAAATTTTGTAATGTTGAGATCACTGCATCCAACAGCGTACGCAGTTGAGTAATGTATTTCTGATGTATTAATGTGAATTTAAAATCAAAGTTACTACTAACAGATAATTTGTTAGCTTTGAAAATAATATGATACAGAATTAGTACATATGAATGAATGTGTCAGACAAACCGTAAATACACAAGTTACAGACGATTATGTAACGCAATATAATATGGTAGTTTTTGCCGGTTAAACTTGGGTACGCACACAGTTAGGACTACACCATATTAGCGATATTAAGATGCCCGTATTTAAATTACTAAAAGTTTGATAAACTCGCTTGAAAATGATAAATAAATATATTTTTAAGAATTCGTGAGGTAATGTTTCGTCAGAAAAGTTATCTCCGTATCTAATACATATAAATGTGTCAAACTACAAACTGTAATATTCTTTTAAGTAACAGATATGATATGGATAGTGAATATTTATTTAGCGTACGAATTACGACAGGAGTTGAGGTTTCAAACCAAATTCTTTCATCTCAGAAAAAAATAAAGCCAAATCGAAGTAATGGAACCAGTTTCCTCGTGATGAGTCCCGCAGCACACCACGATACCATCTTAATGTGTGTTGGAAAATATCCAACGCAGTCATAGGTCAATACTGTTCATGTCGAATGCACGTATACTGAAAAATACTGATACTCAGGAAATGTTAACGTTAACTCACAAAGTTCTGTATGCGAAGATTCGGAGAAATGTCGCTGGCCGGAATATATATGAGTGAGGTTTGTGAATATTTCATTAGGTTGGTAAAGCCGTGACTCGTCAGTGGCCCGTGCTCTGTCCAGGGTTTCCGCCGGGACTCTCCGTGTAAC
The DNA here is from genome assembly GCA_034510155.1 of Eucriotettix oculatus. Lineage (NCBI taxonomy): Eukaryota > Metazoa > Arthropoda > Insecta > Orthoptera > Tetrigidae > Eucriotettix > Eucriotettix oculatus. The sequence continues at coordinate 190,376,899 of CM067376.1, forward strand.
GTCGTTACGTTTCGCTCAGCGGGAGGCAAGGGAGGAACTCTCCGGTTTCTACTCACGTCCTTCCGAGATATTTCTTGCCCCAGGAACTCCGTGAATTCTCGCCAGAGGCATTAGTGACTGTTGAGTTAAGCCTCTGAGACAAAGGAACAAAGGTGGGACGGTAAACCGCAGATCAAACTCGGAGGGTTTCGCCTGGGGGCCGGTGGACGCTTGCTGGGTTGGTGTCTTTGGCAGCGAAGACTCGCGTAAGAGCCGAGGGCTCGCCAGAACACAACAAAGGCGGACAACTCACATAAAAAGCCAGCTCAGACTGCCACATCTTACAAGAAAAGATAACTCTTTATACCGAGACTACATAAAAAGTTACTTACAAAAAATGAGGTAGTAAAAAAAGACAATAGAGAAATGTTTCCATTTCTGAGAAATATTTCCAAAACTGTCTCTGCGTAATAATTTTCTGAGGTAATAGTAGGATTTTCCTTCCGCTAGCGGTTTTATGGGTACGAATGGTAAAAATGTATGTCAAATACTCAGCCCAGATCATTAAACTACTCAACAGTAGCGCCTCAAATATCGAGAAGGAACGTTGGAGTTAAATTATCATTGAAAATGTATATGAAGAAATTTAAATTGCGCATTAATGAAATGGGCATTTGAAAATTAGGCAAATGCTATCTGTAGTACGAAAAGTGGTCTTTTCGATTACAGTTACTAAATGCAGTCAGTATAATTACAATAATAGTGAGTTTTACAATAGAGGAGAGAAAACGAACCGAGAATCGATTCAAAGAGTTGATTCATGTAAATAATAGTTCTCTAAAACGACTCATTTAATAGAGTTACGGCTCACAGTAGTAGTTGTAACGTTACTTGAGTCGTCGTGAGCGAGCTGCCTGCCTAAGTCGGGTCGTGAGCGACTGAAATACCTTAGTCGTCGAGATGAGGCAAGATTCTACTATGATTATGAATAACAAAAATTTAAGAATGAAATACAACGAAAGGCCGAAAATCAGAAACAAATTTATTTGCCAATTACTTGTATTTTAGTTATAATACTAGCCTGGCGTTGACCAAATACTGATTTATATTATCACGGAACATTATTTAATTTTTGGTTGATACATAACTAAACCTGCATCTAAAATGACACAATATGAACCTAAAATATTCTCCTAGTATCTCACGGGAGTACAAAATACTCCCGGTACAATAGGCGGGCTAAAAATATTTTCTGTGCTCTAACCGTTGGGAAGGGATTTTCTGAATGAAGTTAAGGAATTGTGCTACTTAGGAAGCACAATAACTATGGATGGTAGAAGTATAGTAGACACAAAGCCTAGGATAGCACAGGCAAGGAAGGCTTTCGCAAAAAAGAGGAATTTACTTACGGCTTATATAAGTATGAACATTTGGAAATCATTATTAAAAATGTTCGTATGCGGTGGCGCGTTACATGGGTGCGAAACCTGGACAATAGGAGTTGAAGACAGGAAACTAATAGAAGCTTTCAAAGTTTGGCGTTACAGGAAAATGGTAAATATCAGATGAGTGGATTGGGTAACTAACCATGAAATTCTAAGGATAGCAGGGAAAGACGGAGCCATTTGGAAGTCATTTACAAAGAGAACATATTTTTTGCGATTTTTTTATAGATTAAACTATATTATTGGATTAGGCTGTAGTCTACATATTTACGCAGCATTATAAAAATGTAGGTACGGGATGTGGCGTTATATGGATGTGAAACGTGGACGATAAGACTTGCAGAGAGTAAAATAACAGAGGTTTTCAAAATATGGTGCTATAGAAGAATGCTGTAAATCATATGGGTGGATAGGGTAACTAATCAGGATGTTCTGAGCACGATAGCACAAGGGAGAGCAATTTGGAGAAGTTTAACCAAGAGTAGGAATTGATTAATAGGCCGCGTTTTGAGACTTGGAGGACTTCAAAAATTAACATTAGACGGAAGTGTGTGTGGGTAAGAACAGAAGAGGTAGGCCAGGGATGGAATACACTTAGCTGATAAGGGTTGGTCTAACCAATCCTAGAACTGATTACTACAACAACAAAAACAGAATAAAAATTCTCCCCATTTAACCCATAAAATCTAATTGAAATAGCGTATTTAAGGTCATATTGTAATATAGCGACTCACATTGCACCGGTACCGACACCAAACTCGATAGTTTCCTTATCATTTAATATTATTTATTTCCATCCGTACGTTTCACATGCTTGTAGTGGTTTAAATTATACAGAAATATTAATGAGAAACACTATAAAATTAATTGCCCTTAAGAATTTTTTTCGACTTAAATAAACGCCTTTATTAGACATAAAAATTTCGCTAATTTCTCCCCTCCACCTAGGGGTGCCTAATCTTAAAAGTGTTTAGTTTTGGGTTGCAAGGAATATGGAAACAAAATTTTATAAATTGTTCTTCTTTTAATTATATTACGCAGAAGTGTGTTTTACCCCGTCCTATCCCTCTGTTATAGGATGAACTGCAATTTAACTGGCATTTTAAACGTCAGAATCAAACTCAAAGACTCCGGTAGCACCAATTTCAATACCCAACCTTGACTTTTATTTTTATTTTCATGTAACGCCCCCTATACCCCCATGACGAAAGGGGTAAAAATTATACGCAAAAGAAATTCACCGAAAACACTATCAAATAAATTTACCCTAAACTATATATGTTTGAAGGACAGAGCGGCAGTTTAAGGATTTCCTTCATTGTGTTGTGTTTAATTCGCCAAAAACACCAGTACACAGTTTGGTGGAAATTGTTCCATCCCTTAAAGACTGTACGCGGAAGTCTGTTTTCCCCCATCAAACTCCTCTTAGAGGATGAACTGTAACTTAATTGCTTTTCTATGCCTGAATTAAACTCAGTGGCTCACATTACACCGATTTAAAGCTCAATCTCGATTGTTTTCTGGTTATTTTATGTGATATCTCTCCACCCCCACCCCTAAGCATACTCCCTATCGATGACGGAAGTGGTTGAAATTATACTCTAGCAATATTGGAGGACACACTATAAAATTAATCGATCCAAGAATGTATGTACATGATAAAAATATTGTCAGTTTCCTATTATTTAAAGAATTACACCCCCTCCACTTCCGCCCCTAGGGGTGGTAACCGAGTCTCTCCGCAACAGTGCCAATTTTCGGACTGCAAAAAACACATGTACTAAATTTGATCGAAATGGGTTCACTCGTTTAGTTTTTTATGCGGAATATACATGCGAATCACACGCTGACACCCACACTCGCATACAGGCAATTTTAATAAAGAAAATAAGTCAGTTTAATTTAATTACTTTATTTACCAATTGATTATCAGCGGCACATCTAAGAATTTATTTACTTAAAGTTTATTAAAAATCGCAGAAGATGTTAACTATTATTTTTGAAGATTTTTCGCTTTTATTCCGTCCATGTTGACACCTAAAAATGAGTTTATGTTATAATGCACATTATAAAATCTAATTTTGATAATTAGGAAGTAATAGTATCTAGAAAGTCATTTAAGTAAAATCCAATCAGCAACTGCCAAACATGTAAATTATGGATATTATTTAATAATTTTAATTACAAGCCTGGAATATTACATTTTATAAATAACACATCTGAGTAAGATTTATTAAAGAGCTATTTTAATTTTGTATTTGCATACAAATTACGCAATACGTATGAATAAGCGAGAACTCGGTAATTTAATAAAAGTACAGAGTAAATTATTATTACATAACAGAATTTGTATTGAGAATTATCCAATACTGTTACCGCATCTATATTCATTATATAATCTTCGGGAAAGTCATTTGAGGATAAAAACAAAGTGATTTGTTAAATATTAATTAAATACAACTCACGCATTTTCCGAATTCTGTGAAACTATCTGCTCCTAAATTAGTGATAAATATTAGTAATATTTTCATTTTCTAGCTTTTATCCTTTGCCAGTTTAATTGAATTTATTGTGCTCGATTTGCAGAGAAAGTATCTCACAGTTGAAAAAGTAAACTTATATTGTTCAACATTTTTTAAACTGCAACATGAAAACAGTTTGTAAGGGAATTATTCTCTATCATAATTAGTAATTAAATGAAATTACTCAAATAGAATATTAAATTGTGATTCGCCAGGGGATTTGAAATATGTTATTTTATGTTTAAAATGCTATGTAGTATAGGGTTACTGTTAAAAGCAAATTCGTTGCAGATAAGACGTGAGTTAACCAAAATTATTGTATGTGAAACCTTTTTATTTTATTAACATTATATTTATATAGGGTGTATCACAAATAAGGATCAGATAACAGATTTTTATGTGCGACAAATAGTAAATTAATACTTGCACAAGCACGGCTTTATGTTCTTAATGGAAAGTTTAAAATATAATTAATTATTTGAAATAAATGTTTTACCACTTTACATTCTAATTATCTGAGGGCATATTCTGTAGCTCGTTAAACAAATCGTACGTGTGATCAAGTTTCTAGGTTTAGTTCTATCAGAGTGCACAAAATAAAAAATAAAAAAATAAAAAAAACTAATATTTTTAAAATCCTTCATTATAAATAGTTCAATTAGAATAATGTTGTAGACAGTAAGATAGATGCCAACAAACACATTAACGGATGAGAAGTCTTTCCAAGCGATTTGATTTATCGGCTCTCATTCAGCAGACGCCGGCCCTGATTACAATGGACCTGTCAGTCAGACACGCCCGATATTAGTTCAGGCTTGAAGGTGGATTCAACGTTTATAAATAGGATGTATGCCATTAATCGACCAAGTTATTTCTATACCTGAGTTTTTCTTAATAATATTATGTAACCAGCTTTGCCAACGACTTCTTTCGCATGAAACTTAGCCAAATAGCTGTTTTTATATTAACCCAAAAAGAAACAACAGGTACACAATTTCGATAAAGTTGTATTCGTTGAATGTATAAAAAATTGTATCATTTATTTATGAGCAATCTTAAAACTCGCAGTTAGTTTTGAACAGGTTCCGCTTTCGCAGCCTATTCGAGACAAACTTACAGGCAGACAGAAACTTAAATTTTATTCGGATAGATTATAATTATTTTATTTGCTTTCAAAACGAGCAATTACTAAATATTAAAATTTACCTCATGCGACAAATAAAAGCAATTTACGTATACATCGTATCGACGATCCACAGAAGGTTATTATTTCACAGGTAAATAACTCTCTGCCAACGATAGAATAATTACGGCGCGAATCCTGATGCAAAAATATATGGAGTGAGAATGCTCGCCCTCTCTTTGCACTTTCATTCTACAAAATTACGCTTATAATTAACACAGTAAGTCTGGTGAATGGTTTAAGAACGCCTAGTTATACCTATAACATTTCTAGCTAAGATTTTCTAATATTAACACTTATATTACACGTATGTACTCATGATATATTTCAATTAATTTTTTTAACACTTTCACATATCAACGTAAGCTGAAAACGAGACATTTTAAATGAAATTAAATTTAAATTAAAAATATAATTTTATCTTAACCTTCTCTCCGATGAAGCCTATATGAAGCTGATATTGAAATTCAATAACGTTGCCACTATTAGCAATAACTTGGCGACCTTCAGAAGGCACTTCAACTTGCATATTCGTAGAGCAAAGTAATTTCTTCAGAATTCAAGTTGAAAGGGTCCTATGATATATATATATATATATACTCTAATTAATGCCGGTCTGGATTGTTTTGTTTTAATGCAATTAAACTAAATGACGCGTGCCGGTAACTTCCCTGTTAGTGAACCTATCTCAAACTGTTCGTGGTCACACTTCTCGGTTTTGTAGTTTTGCATAACGTGTGATGGCTAATTAGTGAACGAATTAGGTTCATAGTTCTGAAGATAACGTGGCTAATTACCCACACGAGCCGTTCAACAGTACGTCAAAAAGCTATTGCCTTTTGCTCACTTTGTGACTGTAATTTAACTAAAGGAAACTCGCTGCTGCTAATTACAAGGGGCGGACATTGCGGCGTTGTCTTTGAGGAGAGGCTAGGCTGTTCTCTTCCTCCACCACAAGCAATTTACATTTCACAGCAGCGTCGGCCAGGGCCTTCCTGTCCGAGGTGATAAATGTTTACTTCTTCACCTCCGTCGGACAGATGGAGACTGTGCATTGTACTCTCAGCCTGACATCGTCAATACATTTCCGTGGATAGATGCGAACATATTTCAATACCAGTGACAGAACTGTGAAATAAAAAAATCCTCTTACTCTGAGTAACATTTTCGGAGCCAAAAAATAGTTGTCTTGGTCATATGTAACGTATTTAATATATATTAAAACAAAGAGGGTGGCGTGCTTTAAGAACAATTAATCTCATCAAAATATTGAGAATTATTTCTCTAACGCCATACAGTTTTAGAGAAGAGATCTCTGTGATGAGTGAAGACTCTACAACAGTTTCGGCTTCAAACATTTAATTGAAAGCTTGGAAAATATTTCAAAGCAAAGTCTAATAATCTATCTGAAAAAGACTTACGCGCGGAGCTTAGCAAACAATACACTAAAATTTCAAAGCAGTGGGCTCTTATTATTTTAATTTTATGATTGCAAGAATTTTTCGGTTTCTTAAAAACCCGTTGAAATAATATTTACACAATTTACAGTTCTCTGTTTGCTGGCAAGGTTATGAGTTGTATGAAACACAAAGTTTCGACAGCTCCAATACCGTGAGTAATCTGACAACCATGACAAGCTAGCTGCCGAAAGTTGTGTTTCACATAAGACTTACTCTTAATTAATCAAATGCATAGTGAAAATCTATATTCTCAAATGTTTAAGCATCTGAAATAAATTCCAAGTTCATGGAATGAATAGTTAACACACTGTTAACAATGATTCTGATTCAGCAAAGCTAAGATATAACAATTGATGGTCCGTGCTTCACAGTTACCTGTAACAATATGATATTTGAATGTCTAATTTACAGATATATTATAATTTATATATTATCACGTTTCTGAAAGATCGTGAGATTGAATAACTCACACACGTAGTGGTTATAGACCTTTATTTATCGGTGAAGTGCTGTACAAAGGTCGTACTGCGTAGGACTGACTCCGATTCGGAATCCAGTACAATTTATATATAAATGGAATATTCCAGAAGCAGAACATTCTCGAAACAGAAAATACTAGAAATTAAAGGAAAAGTAAATAAATAAAAATGGTTGCGTAAGGTGGGACTCGAACCCTAGTGTACATTTCTGCAGCCCAGCTTGATACCGCTCAGCTACCACTGAGAGGAGGTAATATTTAGAGACACACAAATCATTCTTTTAACAGTTATCATTATTTGGAAAGCTTAAATTACAATATTACTGAATCATACCGTACAGAGACAAATAAAAACTCATTGTTGCGTGTCTTTCTTTTATGCGTCCAGTGAGGGGTGCTCAGTTTTTGTGATTAGGAGTAAAATTAATTTTTTATTTGAACGCATCATTTCTCAATTCACGTGCTCCAACTGACCACGCGCTTTTGTGAATGCCTTTCTAGGTTGGTCGGAAAAGGCAATATTACACATTTCAGGCAGTTATTTCAGTTCTGTCTCAAAGTATCAAGTTTTGTCTTCTCATATGAAATGTCGTGCCCCCTCCTTCATTTAGGTGAATGAGTAATAATTGCCGATATCTACACGTCTAAACTTTTGTTCCGCGACAAGCTTTGCTTTATATCGTGAACACATTTTTCGGAAATTGAGCACGTAGATGATGATTTGACATGCAAGCTATTATCTGTGCTCAATGAAGACGTCAATTTATGGATGGTAACTGGCCTATATGCAGAATCATCTCTCGAGATTGGTGAATCTTGTAATCGGATGTGGATTACACTAACTTCATGCGTCACGCGCTCGGCTTCAGAGATAAATCGCGTTTCCGTATTTATAAGAAAGTCACTCACTGATGAGACTTGGGAAACAATTCACACAGAAGTGCACAGTCGTGCAAACTTCAAGCACGCACAAGGTGCGTGAAAATATTAAAGACAGCATTGGGAAAGTAGTGTAGATATCTCATTAGATTATTTAAGAACTATGTTTTTGCAGGGAGGGGGGGTTAAAAGGCTACATGAGGGTGATCCTGAAACAGGTAACTCCCCTTTAACCCCTTCAGTGGTGACTAAATTTTCCCTAGACAACAAGTTCACCCCGAAAGCTTCCGGGGTAGAACGTTTCGGCCGTGGGGCAAGGCCTGGAACTTTTCCGGTGAACCACTTATGAAGTTAATAGGAAGGTAATTAAAGGGGGGAGGTTGCGGAAGGTAGAGCAAGGTAGCCAAGGGTTGACTAGGGCCCCCGGGTTATAGTTTAAGGATCTTTCCCAGTGTTTCACCTAAAGAGATGCAGGAAAAATCATAGAAAACCTGCATCAGGTAGGTCGGGCATTGGGTACTATTCTCACGCCCTTCCGAATGAAGAACGGTAGACGAGTTTTCTGAGGGGTCGCAGCATTCCCTTCTCTGTATCTCTACAAGTTTTACGAGGCACATGGCCGACTGATTTAATGGGATCAGCGGACATCTTTTGCCTTATGCCAAAGGTCTTCGACCCCAGTACATATACCTCCAAAAATAGGTGAAGGTGTCTTGCCATCTGAGAACTTTGAGAAAACCAAAGACAGGACAAGGCATTCCCGACATAGTCAGGTGAGCCCCGCAGTCACGCTGGGGAGAAATGCCTGTGAGAGAAACTTCCACACGGATTCACATAAGAATGTGAACTCTAATAGATTCATAGGCACCCAGTTACCAGATTTGTTAAACAAGCAAGTGGTATCTGAGGCTCTGTTTTTGAAAAATTAAACGAAATAATGAATGCAAGAGAAGAATGAATGGTGTGCTGAAGTTTTTAGGCGTAAGAAGCTATAATGGTTACACTAACGGTTAATATTATAAACACGAGCCGGAATACTGCCCCATTACTTCCAGTACTTTGCAAAGTAATCGGGATTTTAGTTTTGTATATGAAGACGATGCCGAGGAACAGCCATAGTAAGTTATTCCGAGTAACTCTTTCTGCCTTGTTAACTCCGGGCAAGTAATTGTGTTTCCACTTTTCTCATTGACATTTATGCTCTGAATTACTCTGTGAACAATAATATTACTAGTTTTTCTCTAACTACTTCTTAACGAATCATAAGTAACTAAGTAACATCTTGGACTTCCTTTCAATGTTGTAACTTTCAAATCATTTCCTTGCTTTACATTCTGTATTCCAACTTTATATATAGGAAAGCGGATGATCCTCAAGCAGTTTGCTTCTGAAAAAGAATCAATACGACGGGAAACTATCTCGATTTGAAGGATACTTAGCTTTTCTGGCGTGTTTTTCAACAATTTGTTTTATTTTCATGTGTCGCTTACGTTTAATTTGTTTATAATATGGTAAATTAAGATAATCAAGAAGGTACTTCAGTATCCCAAGATATTGTGCGTTGATAATTTAAGGAATTGCCTGTTGTTTACTTAACTTCCTTTTCTTGTGTGCTTCACGTGCAATTTGCTTAAAAAGGTTTAATTGTATGAAAATATTCAGGAACATTGTTGTTGATTACAACATTTGCAGTCTCATTTTCACACGCATTAAAGATACCCACGGTAATGGCGGCCTTCCGCTCGTTTACTGTGCGAGAAGGGGGAAGGGCTTCGCTGTAGTGTGAACACAATCGCCCTCTGTAATTACCTGGAACAGCGACATGCTTCTTGTGTGTGTCTTTCTCAAGTCGGTAATGAGGAAAAGCGAGGGGGAACCGGGGGCTTCACCACAGGTGGCTTGCCTTCCTGCCTCCGCGCCCTCATTCATCATTCAGATCACTTTTAAAGTCAAATACTGGGCCAACTTGGCTAAATAGAATTGATAATGAGCTGCAAGTAACTTCTACCGACAGTATTATAATTAATTGCTTTACAACTAAACCTCTTTTCAACCCTTCTAGTGGTTTGCTGCCTTTGCAGAATATCATTACTTTACTTTTAATTTGACTCAGCGTTATTTTTATTCATTTAGTAAAACTCTTTTTATGACTATTCAGCATTTAGAGAGCAATAAATGTGTAAGGCGGGTTTCTGAAGATGAAAAGGCGGCGATTAAATGTACTGCCTAAAAATGTAACTTCGTTCTGACACAATTTTTTCCATCTTGTTAAATAAATGCACTTAAGAAAAAAACAAGATCAAGATAGGTTTAATATATTATTCAATTGTAAAGTCAGTAGACTGCACGTGGATCAATAATATCAATAAAAAAATCGAACTTTAGAATATACCCAACAAAGCCTTCTGTCATTAGACACTAAGTGAATCGCTAAAAAGAGTTATATTCAAATAAAACAGTTATGACTATGATAAAATATCCAACACTTCAGTTATCAACCTCTTCAGTTACAGTAAGTCTTGGGGAAATTGAGGAACGAATACTTTGTCCTTAACAAAATCTCATTGGACAAAATTCCTTCAGGTTAGATCTGTCACATCTTATGACCCAGCACTGCCAATTCACGGACGGGATAGAACATCGTTCAGTACTGACTAACGTTTTTATGTCAATGTGAACACCATCTTGCTGCAGTATGAAGCAGGGAACCGCTTTCTCCAACTCAGATAACTCTGGAAGTAAATGCACGCATTAATCGAGCAATAAATGGCCAACAATAACCTTTGGAAAATCAAACTTATGTTCCATTAAAATATGTGAATTTTCCGTGACATAATATTGTAAAATGTAGTTTCATCCGTAAACACAATTCTACCTCCAGCAATTATTGAAAATTCTAATTTTGGAACCTGAAAGTGGTATGGCTAGAATTGTATACGCTGTATGAGACACTTTGAATTCAGAACTCGCACGATGTGTTGATTCAGAAAAACGTGTAACGAATGCTTTCAACAATTTCGGGTTCGATTGCTCTCCTCTTGTAATGGTTTTCTTACTCAAACAGACCGTGACCTGAAGCTGGACCTTTATCAAATTTCTTGAGAAAATGTCTCGGAAAGATGACGTAAATCAATTAAAGAATTCTTTCCACTCTATACGAAACACCCTGCTTTAATACTTTGTGGATGCGCTATATACAGTCTTTAAAGCAATAAATAAATAAAATAAATTTATTTTAATGTTATTAATAGAAATACATATTAACAATATATTGCACTAACCAGAAGAAATTTCCCAAATTGTTTTACATACGTTGAAGTATACTTTCCCAATCTAAAATGCAAAACACTGTTCGTTAGTTCGTAAACCTAGTATTCTAAACATTTCCAACATAAAATTCTACTATCTCGGATTAAGTCCGTAAACGTATAATTAAAATGTACTTGGTGCAAGACCTCTTTGAGGTCGGATCTAGCTTTGCAATTAAAGTTTCTTGCACAATTCTCCGCTTCTACAGCTTCTGTCCAATTATATAATGTTTTAAAGATGAAGAAAAGAGGCTATCTGGTTATGATCTCGAAGGAAACTTCTTTGAAATGAATGCAGGAATGTACACCATACACGCTTTTGTGGTCAATTATTAACTGCACGACGAATTAGTTGTCTTTCTTAGTTTTGCTGTAATTTATTTACATTTAATGCTTAAAGTCAAGTGAACAATTCTTATTGTACACAAACTGGGATTTATATTTTAATACTTATCAATACATTGGATATGTCAGAGAGAAAGAGCTTACTACACTCTTGACGGAACATAATTATCCCAGGATCATCTACATTGACGCCTTCAGGTCATGGAAAGGTGTAGGCTGCGCGTTTTTAACTCCTGACACCTTCAGAACAATATCAATAAGGAGATATCTATAACCACAGAAGAACTGTATGCACTACGCATGGCCACCAATTCCTGCGAGGAAACACCCTCATTCAGCTAACTCCCTCGCCACCATCAATTCACTAAAAATCCAGTCAACAAAATCAGAAAAATCATCTGGTGGAGCAATATGAGGAACATAGTGAGGGTTCTTGCACTCACTGGCATACCAGGAAACACGGAGCCTGACCAGTTAGCAAGGAGGATGATCTCGCAACAACTCAACATCTCGACCAACCCAGTATGTGCCATAAAGATTCTAGTGTATCTCTCTCTCTGGCTACTTTGAAAATAAATGGTCCACGAAGAGAACAGGATGGAATGGACAGACATTATTCAACGAATTGGAAATCTACAAAGATATAATTCTCCCCGAAAACATCTCAAGAATGAAACGAGTTATAGTTTCAAGAGTCCTTGGCCAGCAGATGCAATTAATACATTTTCCTGTTATCTAATTCACCACATCCTGAATGATCTATCTGTAGTTCAATACATCCTATTTGAATGCTATCAGTACGACTGGTGCAGAACAAAAACACAGGCAACCCACATAAAGAAGTGCTTCTTGTTCATCATACGCTAACCATGCGCCCTGCTCGAGTTTCCTTATCAACACAAACTGACTGTCATAAATTTCATTACAAGAAAAAACTCAGCAACCGTGGAGAATGGGACACTAAAAATATTACACACACACATATATGCTTCAGGGCATACTTCTACAGGTTTGCCATAGATAATTCACCTGCATGCCCTGAATGTGGAATTAATGAGACACCAGAACACGTGTTTTTCAGTTGCTCGAGATTTTCATATGGGAGACGAGCATTAGAAAGTGATATTGGAACTTCAATAACACCAGATAATTTGGTACCCAATATGCTGCTTTTACCTAATACCTGCAATAAAGTAAGCGCATATGCCTCTACAGTAATTCAAATATTAAGAAATTACGAAAAAGAGAGAAATAATGTTTAAAGGAGACAGAGAGAGAGCTTGACGCTATGACTGCTTCCTGTGAAGGAATGTCTAACGACGGTCCCACAGGAAGAAACACAGTCATCGTTGGAAAGGGAGGTGTTTTTAGTGGGTAGAATCCCACACTACTATCCACTGCGGACCCTGAGATAGTGTCTTTAGAAGATTTTCACCTGCCCTCGCAAAAAAAGAAAAAAACATATATATATATATATAATTTATTGATTATATTTCGTCTTCAAGAACGTTATATGTTAAACAACCCAATTAAAGATATACTTTGGAACAGGTGTTTATATGTTTGAACTATTTGTTTTCTCAATAGTTCGTATGAGTCATTGTGACAGAGTTCCAGAGAAAGAATAGAAACATTATTATGAATCAACACTCAACTGATCACGTACTTAATGTTTACTAACGGATGATTAAGTTGTAAATTAAAGTGCACATTTAGTCTTTTAATGCACTTAACCATATTTCTCAAAGTCAATACCAGTTGTCATATTTCCAAATAAATCCATCTCCTCTTTATTGTCTTTTCCCGTTTTAGTTCGGCCTGTTATTCCTTACATTCTCTAGAAGCTGATTTCTATAAAACAGGAAAGATTTTATGTTTTTCGTTCCAGTTGAAACAATAAGAGTTTTGTCAGAGACGCATGAATGGCATTACGTCTTCCCCACTTCACCCGTTGAGGATGGAAGGATAATTTCCCCCGTGGCTCCTACTGCTGCTGATATCTTGTGGCTATTGTTGGGCGTATAAGACGAGACTCAAAACTTATTCTTAAGGGAGAGCATTTCAAGAGACAATTCTTATATATATAAACTTTAAGGTTCAGTTTTTGATAATCATAATCATAACCCTTAAATGTGTGAATAAGAAACGTTATTACAAAAAAATCTATTTAAAATATGCTAGTAGTAATTTACTGAACGCTTTTATTGAATCATCTATTGGAATATATATTTTTTTGCGTTTAATAAGTAAAATTATTGGATTTTTAATCTAATATGGTCAAATTATTATTTTACTCTCTAAAACAATTCTTCAAAAATTGTTGAAAATACCTTTTCTATACAGATATATATTTTTATCGACACCGAGCGTAAGATATGACTAGTGTTACGTGATGATCGCATTTAAGAAAGCCAATAATATTTTTTTTAAAGTTAAAGGTGAAACTTCAATTTAAAAATTACAATTATAAATCGTTTCGTTTTTGTTATTTTATAAAATTACCCGATAAATATGAGGTTCATGAAATGAGAATTTAAGTCTTGGAACTTGTCGATTATTAAAATATAAGATAGTTTTGAAACTTTATTCATCTGAATTGAAACTAAACTATGACCTAACCATTTCGTTTTTCACATTTTGACCTGTATGGAAGTACATATTTAACATTACTTTTAAATGAGTTACCCCTAATGTTGATTTTCTAGTAAGACAATTTTAAAAAAGTGCAAAAGGATTATTACCGATGAATACAAATAATATATTTTTATCAAATTTGTAAATTAGGCCCTGAAAAAAAATTAATTCGACCCTCATATCAATCAACGAGAGGTAAGTTCCTCAGCTGCAGTTCTGGTAAATCTGAAGAACGTAACTGCTCTGTTTGTATCCTTTTTGGCGATTTCCTCGTACTTCCAATTCTTCGTCGGGTTTGCATCTTCAACTCTGTGTCTATGAGAAGGCCAATAAATAGGACACGAGAATATATCTTTTTGTTAAATTTCGTTTGTTATAAATTTTAAGTTTGTAAATATTATATGAAGTATTATGTAAAGAATACAGTTAGTTATAAAAAAGGCCGGCTTCATTAATTGAATTTGATTAAATTATTATATATTGTAAATTGATAAATTTTAATTAATTTCCACAACTATATATATTATTTTTTACTTAAAACAATATAAATCTCCACATATTTGTTTTAATATCAACCTGAAGCAAATAAAGAATCTCCAGTGGTCACTTAAAAAGACATTGTAAATGACATTTATGCGACTCTTTACCTAATTGAAAACTATTTCCATCCCAGTTTTTATTTACTTGATGTATATAAACTCCTTGTATTCTGTCTTCATTTACTTGGTAATAGCGATTTAGACGTGACAGAGACATTATTTTTTTGATTTCATAAGTTGGTTCAGGACACTTACAAAAATTTTCGTTTCTAATGTAAATGTTGCGAAAAATGTTGAGTTTAAATTTATTGATAAATACTTACAAAATAATAAAATATATCATTATCTTTATTCAAGTTGTAATTAAATGAAATATTTAAATTTTAATAATATTGAAACTGAAATAAAATGTTTCCATTTTAAAATAAAATTCAGCAAATAAATTAGTAAAGAGTATAAGAACAATGTATAATATTATATAAAAATACCAAATTTTAAATATCTGTTTGTTTATCTTCAAAATATTACAAAAATATAGATTATTACAAAAACGTGAAATATCCCTCAAACTTTTTCTACAGTTGTTAAAATTGTATTATTCATATCACCCAGAATTTGTTCGCTTGGATGGATCCAACATTGGGGATGCACAGATTTGGCAGATCCTGCGGGGGCCGCTGGTCGCTAATTGGGCATGTGCTCGTAATTAAGGGCCCCAATGTGGTTGTGGTTTGGTTTGGTTTGGTGAGCCGGCCATGGCTGCCTCCGCCGTCAAACATCTTCCACTTTGGCGTGCTAAACAAAATCTCTACTACAAATTTCCCGAATTTATGTAGTTCATCTAAAAATAATTATTTGGTTCGTTATATTTAAGACGATTACTTCCGCATATTTCTAAATACGTAACATTTGTTTCAAAATACATTAATCGTGAAAAGCAAGGCTCAAACATTTATAAGTACGGTCCCTAGCTCTACCAATCATTTTATATTTTAATATTAAAAAATCTGATTGCTGTGAGAAAATAACAAATAAATTTAATTCAACTATGAATTAATGTTTTCATAGCTCAAATATTGCTATTCCAAAAACTTCTCTCAATTTGTAAGTGTATCTACGGATAAAATATTTCCTGTTCTCGTGTTATCAGCTATTTTTAATTTAAACGAACGATTTTTAGTACAGGTCTATAAGTCGCCAAATATCACTTTCAAAAGTTTTGTGGCAGTTATTTCTTCATGGAGAAATACATTCATTCTCTTTTGACAATGGTTAAATATTGAGTTAACTACAATTGTGGGTGCACATCAATGTCCGGAAATTATTTCTGAAACATATATAGAACAGGCGATGAAGACCGTTAAAACGGAATATAGAAAAGGAATCATACTGGAAGGAGAAGAAATAAAAACCTTACGCTTTGCCGACGATCTTGTAGTATTAGGGGAGTCAGAAGAAGACTTGAAAACCATAATAAATGTAAATCGTTGCTAAAAATGTTCGTATGGAGCGTGGCGTTATATGGGTTCGAAATGTGGACGATAAGAGCACCGGAAAAGAAAAGACATGTGGTCTATAGGCGAATGCTGAAAATCAAATGGGTGGATCGAGTAACTAACGAGGAAGTTCTAAATAGAATAGGGGAAAAGCGAACAATATGTAGGGTGTTGACTAATAGAAGGGATAGATTAATAGGCCACGTTTTAAGACACGAGGGTCTTGTAAAATTAGCATTAGAGGGAAGTGTGTGGGGTAAGAACAGAAGAGGGAGGTTTAGGATGGAATACGCTAAGGATGTGGGTTGTGCTAGCAACTCTTGAAATGCATTTTAAATCCAAATTTATTACATTTGAAAATTCAGTGAGCCCGTTAACATAAAACAACTAAGATGCTCATACTTTATAAATAAGCACAAAAAAGTACGGATGCTGGAATAACTTTGTGAAAAGTTGGACCATCGTGTTTTGATTTTATTCAAGTATTACAGTCTTATAGAATATTCTTTAAATAAATTTCCGACCGATTAATTACCTCTGACGCTGTCAATAGTCGAGCTAGAATTGTATTTTAAATCACAATAACAATTTTGTGAATTAAGACGAGTTTACGTTTAAATAACTATGCCCGCGACTTCGTTCGCATTGAACTTGGATGCCGGAGAATTAAATTATATTAAGGCTGGTTCCACAGAATACGCGTTTCACCCGGATCGCCCGGGCCGGGGAAAAGACGGAAGACGGAAGTTTAGTCCACTGAAGAAGCTTATGGAAGAAGCATTGTCCGGAGGCGGGAAAAAAACGGACAGAGGCGACTGACCTACCAGATGCAGGTTTTCCCTGCATCTATTGCTCTTGAGGAGTCCTACATGTTTCGCTCGGAACTGCCACTGTGTTCGCCCAGCGGAACAACAATGTTTCTCTGACAACAATGACGTCGAGTCATTGTGTTGAGTGAGCCGCAATAATAGATATGAATTAAAAAGTTGTAATTTAGACCCATATTTAATTTATTGGAGTATTATGTTTATAGTAAGCCTGAGGAAGTCTAAAAAATGAGACGAAACTTCGCTTTTGAATAAATAATGATAAATTTATATGCTGACTTATTGACCGTCTTTTTATTTATTGTAAATTTTTAAGTCAGAAAACTATGTTGTAAAATAAGGAAAGAAATTGATGGAGAAATTTTGATTTTCCCTGTAAGACCTGCGGCGTGGGACAAATTTCATGACAAATACATAGGAATGACAATCAAGATGCCTGGCATGACGTTTACGAAGAACTCCTCCCGCAATTTGATGTTGATGAAAAGGATAAAAATGCTTTTGGGAAGACAATTATTACGAACACTATCATTTATACATGCATGCAGTATTTCTTTTATTTAGTCTGTGTTTATTAATCGAAGTTTATATTTTCACCATTTGTCATGGAACACTTCCGACGTCAGAACCAAAATAATTACATATAATATTTCTTAAAATGTTTGCAGTTAGTCCTCTTCTGGTTCTCTCTTGTGTCTACTGTTCCATGTTTTGATATAAATTATGTGCACATCGCTATTCATCCCTCTCAAGTACAAAATTATGATATAAATCGATGGAAGCATTTACAATATTGGTTCTACTGAGCTATGGGGTTATAAGGACTGTTCATTTATATCAGTTGTTATTAAATATTGGATATCCAATTTTTCAGTCTTCATTCATTGGTATATTTTAAAACAATTAAATATCAGTAATATTTATTCAGGAGCTTTCGGCAAATGAATATGGATCAGTGAGCCGAAAGCTTCTGCAAAAATAAGACTGACGTTTAATTATATTCAATCATGTCAGTAAATGAAGATTGAACAATTGGTTATACAATCTTTAATAACATGTTGGTTTTACGTTAATATCTAATAGCAGCATCACACTTAATCACCAACTGATAACATCTGAGCTGTAGTCATCCGGGTTTTCTCCGGAAGAACATTAAAGTGTCCCCGGGCCTGGTGAAACCCGGCAACAGACAAAAAGATCGTTAAAAATACGTATTTCGGAGCACATGAAGTATGCTAAAAGCCATTCACAAAATCATTCCGTTTTATCTAAGCACATAATAAAGAATAACCACCAAATTAATTGTAACAATGTCGAAATTCTGAATGAAGAAACAAGATTATATCTCGAGAGTAATAAGCGAAGTGCTCCACATTAGGTAAAACATTAATTGTATCAACGTAAAAAGTGATACCAATAACTTCTATTGTATTTATGACTTTATTGTTGTAGTCCATTGTTGGTTGGAATATTTTTCACTCCTTGCGGCACTTGCTTTCATTTCTACGGAAGGAGTTATGGAGTGAGGTTCTTTTTATAGCTAAATTTGGTAAGTAATAAAACATGTATTTTATTTAAAAATATTTATAACGTATTACTCAATGTAATCAATTTGTAAATTATTTAGTACCTGAAGAATTCTCAAATGATAGACGAAACGTCGTAATATTTCATGCGTAAATTATAAAAAATACTGACAACGAGGCTAATTAAATCATTTATTAGTTTTAATTATAATTACTAAGCATTATTATTATGAATTTTATTACTGCGCGTAGTATTCTCAGTTCAAAATCAGGAAATTAAAGTACAGAAATAACAATTTTGCACGTCTTGCCGGTGATACAGCAGTCTCATTAAAGTGGGCGAGGTACCAAGAACTTAGACCGTAATAAGTGTCTCCGTGCAGCAAAGGCTCTTACACTGGCGTGCCTATTTCCCGCCCGTCGGCTTCCAATGCCGTAATATTACCGTTATTATGCCGCATCAGTAAATTTAATTTGCTTCTCAGATTACTTTTAAGAGAAACGCTGCCCTCTCGGTGTCCCAAATTTAACTACAGGGTACATTGTCCTCTAATAACATGGCTCAAAGTATCTGAAGCCGTATAATTTTGGTTGTGGAGAGAGGACAGTGTTTCAAATTAAAATATATAGCCACCACGTAATGGCTGCGTGGGTATAATGAATGCAATTTGTTCCCAGAAAGGGAGCAGCGAAAGGTCTCCTTGTCATCTTGTTTGGATCTCATAAACTACTTAAGCATCATTTACGTCGTATTTGTTGTTACATCATTAGCGCCGTTATTACAAACTCGTTTTTCAGAAAAATTTGAAACAAAATTATAATTCATACTCGTAACTCACAAAGTCTCCTTAACAAGACAATATGAAGAACTGAGAAAGCATGTCTAACAATTAAGATTTAAGAAAACAGCGAAAATACCGTATATATGCGTATTATAAAATAACTTTCCAGGTTTTGAACGTTTAAAAAAAAATATTATTATGTTTTATTATATTTTACATTACTTTGTCAATTTTGTCATGACGTTCTATTGTTTCCTCACTACATTTCAGAGCGATTCTAACAATGGCCGCTTCGAATATTTTGTTATTTAGATTAGAAGTCTTTTTAACACAGTAATTTAGAACTAAATTTAATAAATCGCGTATTATATTTTAAATAGCAATTACAGGTGAATTTAAACGTTTGAAGCTAGTTATTAATATCTGTACGTTTAATGTAAGTTTAAATAAGGACAAAAACAGTCAAAAATTCCTTAAACATAAAATATAATTGAAAAGCGACTGCATGTTTCGGTCCAGATATGTACCCTCTTCAGGTTGAAATGAATTACAAAGCACGAAATTAAAACATTACAAAGATATTGCAGTACAGACAAAAAATACAGTAAATATACAAAAATATTAAAAAGACAAAGATAATTCAATATCTTATTTTATGAATTGTAATTTATGAAATATATAATTATTATCTTAGTTTTTTAATATATGTTGTCTTCTGGTTTATTTATTTAACCACCTACTAATCTGGGGAGATCAAGGCCTACATTCTGGAACTGGCTTACAATTGACTTGCAGTATCCGACAGAATACTTTGTGATCCAGATTCCACTTTAAGAATAAATCAGGTGAAGTCGTTCCTTAATTATTGAGTTTTCCAGGAAGTGAGACAAATACGTTTAATGTTCTTAGTCATATCTGGCTCACTATTATAAATGTAAATAATGTGATGAAGGTAAACCTAACTTTCTTCTACTGCAGTATACCTGTCGGAACTTTCTCTCGCAGATTTTTCTCCACAGAGTGGCAATGGGACTTCCGAAATGCCTCATTCTCTCTATTATCAAGGTTCTCACATGGCACCTTCATCTGTTTTATGAGTAGTATGTGCTGAGCATACGGTAAGAGTTTTCCGCCGATACCACGGGATCAGTCAGCCAACTGTATCTTAAAACTGGTGGAGATATTGAGAAGACAGTGCTGCGACCCCATATCAAACTCATATCCCCTCATTCGGAAGGGCGTGACAATAAAACCCGAAAAACCCGACCTACCTAGGGTTTTGTCTGCATCTCTTTTAGGTGAATCACCCATAGTCCGGCGCCATAGCTACACTGCTCTGCCTTTTCAATTTCCTTCATATTCTATTTAAGGGGAGTTGCATGCTTCTGGATCACTTACTCTTTACCCCCCCCCCCCCAAAAAAAACAACAATTAACATACTGTGTGTATTATCGTTTCGTTGTTTTATAAATATTGGACATAACATTTAATGAATAAAACATTTATTGATTATGAAATAGCTGTTTGTAAATGGTAATAGTCTTAGTATGGCATTCGAAGGTTTATAATTTATAATTATTATTGATTTCAATTTTCCTTGCAAAAATATTATATTGGAAAATGTATTTTCATTTATCGTTAGTATTTTTAAATAACCTAAGAAATAATAAATGTATTATAGTTAAAGTGGTGTAGTGGCTAGCATTTCTGTCTTACAACCCAGTGGTCCCTGGTTTGAATCCTGGCATGGGCTTGAATGTCATGGTCGCGAAGACCAAGAGAATCGATACGCTGACTACGTACCATTCCAAATTCGAAATACGTCATGCAGTCGACCCGGTAGGCCAGGGCCCTCAATGGGCTGTCTAGCCGAAGAAGAAGTTAGACAAATTATAATTTGTATCTTTCAAAAGCAATATAAGCAAAATACATTTTCAAAGTTGATAACAATAAGGCATTGTATTGTCTGTACGGATGGATGAGACAGCTTTTGACGTATCTTCATGCACGACGGGGACCGGATCCTGTGACACTTGGAACGTTCTTGGTTCCGCTTTTCAAAAGAAAATCCTCTGGGACTAAACATAGTCGTTGTAAAGAGACCTGATGAGGAGTAAGAGAGATATGTAAATTAAATCCACCGTCTTCAGATACAACTAATTATAATTACAACTTAGAGACTAATATAAAGTTTTACACAACTAATTATTATACCCTTCATGTTGAGTACAATGAAAGTCCTCGGCAACAACGTTCCGACGCCAGATTCTTTTACCTATATTGAATCTGTGTTAAATATTTGGACAGCGATCAGTTAAATCTTTTCTAGCAGTTTTACATCGTACATCACATACCCTCAATTATCTGTAGCAAATTAGTGAAACAAACTAAACGGAGTAAAACTGTAATACGGTACCCGTAAAATACACGGAAACGCGTTAGAAATGGGAACACTTATTTTTAATGTTAGTAACAAAAAATTAGAGCAATTGAAAAGAATATAAGAATGGTATAAGAAAATTGTGAATAGTAAATGAGAATGAGGGCAGTTGAGTTCCATTTCGAGGCAAGTTGTAAATCAAATCGACTGATACGTTATAGATATACATACGAAAGTTTTCTAGATTATTATTATTATTAATTAGTCGTAGCCCCGCATTCAGTTGAATATTAAAGGAATGTGACCAATGCGGTATCCAGAACAGCGTGCTTCTTCTTCACAACAAATGCTCATTTGTTGCGAGAATGAAGTAGTCGAAGCCATTGTTCGCTGGATGTATTAGAAATCTGGCTGTCTTTCACTAATAATTCTAGGGATCCAATATCAAGAGCAAACACTGGCAGTTGTGAGATTGCTGAACACCCTTCAGCTCCCTATCCCCTCCAGTGGCCCTGATTCGTTGCGATGCGAACCCCGCCATTCTTCCCCTCACGGTTCTATTCCAGCCACCATATCCCCTCCAGCTATCCTCTCCTCTTCTCAAATACCACGAGAAACAGAACAAGAGACTTGGATGTGAAACTTGCAACGAAGTTTCATCTCAATGGGTACTGACTGGAAATACAATATTTCCAAGAGGAGCCGGGGCGGGATGGTCGGGGCAGATCGGACGAACGAAGCTACGACGCCGATGGCTTTATAGAGGGGGAATTTTATGTTCAGAAGTTATATCCATCGCTACATTGGGATTTCATTACCAGTCGATACACATACATCGTCCGTTTCTGATCCTAGTTGGAAAAGACAATAACCTGGCACGTCCGTCTGGAGCTTGCCGCACACTAAAGTATTACTTATTTTTCTTTCTTAATATTTGTGTTTCTTCTGCATATTGTTGTTATTGAACACAGTTATTGTGTACGATGTTTCAAGAAAGCAAGTATTCAATTGTTTGATTAAAATTCACAACTGGGAGATTGACATTCATAATAGTAAAAACAATGAATAAATAGTTTGTCTTATATAACGACAGAAATGGGAAAGGTTTCATTATCTGACACATAATGCAATTATTAAACTCATTTTAGATATGAATACAAACTTAAGACACAATAAATACGGTTTATGAAGTTTCTTCTGAGAATAATAATATATTTAATGACCCATTAATAGAAAATTAATTACACTTAAAAATATGCAACAATTTTTTTAGCAGCAAAACATTTCTGTACATATTTATACTGTTTGAGTTTAAGACAAACCTTTCAGTTGGATCAATGCCTGAAAGGGGATACAATTATGTACAGAAACGCTGTTATGAAAATAAAAATTTATAGCTTTCAATTTTTAAAGTATTAAATGTGTTTTAAATTGTCAAAAAAAAATTTACGTTTCAGTAAAGCACTATTAAAGAATCAATATGGAATAATCCCGACAGGATCGGAAACCACACCCGATTCCTCCATTTGGCAAGTGGCTCCAAGATTCCAGCTGTCCAAGTCTGTTCGCTGTAAGGTATGCGCTTTCTCCATCCTTTGTGTTGATAGCGACCGGACCGGGAATTGAAATCAGTTGCACGACCTTCAACGTTGACTTTCAGTTTGAAATAAATATTAAATAAAATTCTAATAATTAATGTGAGCTCTTCACAAAAATTAAATCGAATATATTTAGGATCAAATTACAGACATTAATTTTTAATTATGTATAGGGTCGTTTTGTCACCATGTTTCGGCTTCCTCTTCGAATTATTCAAGTATTAAAAATATAAAAATAGTAATATTGCGATTGATCTCACCTTTTAGGCAGTTTAGATTATTTTACATTTCGACTCCTATTTGCACACCAAAATTAACTATTTGAAGGAATCACCTGAAGGTGATGAAGCGTCAATTCTTATTATAGTAAAACTTTATATTTGTAATTTGGTCATAAATTTATTAGAATTAGTATTAAAAATATACATTACCACATTATTTTCGTTTACAGAATTTAAAAGGGTCAAGAGATATATTTTCCGCCATTAATAAGACGTCGAAGATTAACACGCGAGGTTGTCATGTTTAAAGTATGAGAAATACTGGATAAATGGGAAGAAACATAGATTATTAAATTTAATGTATTGTTATATTTGCAACAAATACAAAGATTACTTCCAATATTAAACTTCTTGTTTGATACGAAATAACTTGATACTGACTGATATTTTTCTAATATACCGTTAGTTTCAATAATTTTGTTTTTATGAAATAAATTTTAAATTTTATGCCTGATATTTTAATGTTTCACCATCTTTACCCAACCATAGTTGTATTTCTTAAGTTTTCGTTTCAGAAACCGATAGCCAAGCAAACGTGGTCGGCTAAAAATAAAGGAGAATTGATTAATTCTCTGTGGAAATATGAACTGAGTACTGCATTGTTAATGAGATCGGCCTGATTTCATTAACAAGGTATAATGGCCTAGATGCCAGGTTCGAATTAATTAATTAATTAGTAACAAAAAAAATTCCTTGTGCATTATTTTGAAAAAAGCATGAGTAATAGTCTAATCTACGCTTTTTCCACTATCCGCAGACCTCACACAAGGTCTGCGCTACAAACGGAATGCAACAACGATGTAACGAAGACACACAGAAAAGGGGAACAAAGAGCGCATTGGATAATTCAGTTAACAGTGTTCCTGAGATTATTTGTAACAGCTATAGGATTTATTGAATAAGAATTGGATTTAATGTGTAACATTTAAGATATTATAATTCTCGCTTAATATTTATTTTCTGAATTTAATATTGTTATATTCCAGTCAAAGCTTTTGTTATTTAAGTTTAGATGATTACTACGGGTAGGTATAGGAGAGCTGACACTCATTTTAAAGAATCGTCAGGAATAAGTTCAACGACATATTTCAAACAAACACAATTCTAATGGCTTCCCATGTCATTTCTAAACTCAAAAGAAACAGGAGACATTTAAAATTACTTTACTTTAAATAAATAATCTGTTTAATTAAGTATAAATAAATAAAAAATACAGCTAATTTGTAAGGAACAATTGTAATTATTCTTTATTTAATATATTATTTGTATAACATTTTTATTGAATGTTTATATCATTTAGTTCATATTTCGGACGTAGCTACCATTAACTGCAGTCAACGAGGCAAAATTTTCCGCTTTTACATATACATTTAAAATTCACCCGATGAAGTCTAAAAACATGGACGAAACGGTAAAAATATACTTAATAAATAATTAAAATAGTTTTTAAATTTATTTATACTTCACGTAGTGTTGGGAGCTTGTTTCTTTGCTTGTTCGTACATATATATTTAAAATTTACCTGATAAAGTCTACAAACATGGGCGAAACGTGAAAAACATCTTTTAATAAATAATTACAATTGTATTTCAATTTATTTATATTTCACGTTGTTTGTTCGTATTTCAGTTCCAATTTAGTGTCATCTGACTAAGCGTAGGCGAAGGTTTATTTTGGATGCTATTGATATTGTGAAAAAAATTACGTAGGCTTTAAAATTCCCTTTCTTTTAAATGTCAACTGTCAGGCGAGGAATACAAGATAAATCCTGTATGAATATAGCTCTGGATAGGAACGAATTTCGATTTCATAACAGCAATGAAAAGTTATGTGTACCTACTTTTTCATGTGCAGCACGTATAATGATTACTTACTTCTTCAGAAATATTTTTTTTTGCATTTATTTTACACATAATTAGTAGGAGAAAAGAAATAACACGAATACGTAGGAGAAAACACATTACGCGATAAAATTTCAGTAGCGACATTTCTTTGCACTCATAGATCTAATTAAAAAAAGCTTATCGTTGTATTTAGATTATAAATGTAAATTCAAAGACTTGTTTGTTTATGAAACCGTTCAACACTTAATATAAAGTATCATATTTGAAAGGAACTTATTTGCTTTAGTTTACAATAAATTAAATTTAATGTTCTTATCCCAATAAAATTTCATCATTACAGATCATTTAAAATAACATTATTTTAATACCAAGAGTGATCTGCATTTTTACTTTTCTGCATGTCAGTTGCTTTCACATTCCTTTCAACTGTCACGTCTGTTTAAAATTCAAGATTCATTAATTTTTAGATACAATTTCTTTCCGGTTAATTAAAATAAATTGGAGTAACTTTAGAAGTTGAAATTGCAGCGGGATAGCTTTCTTGTAGCTGAGAATTTTGATAATGGATATAACCTGTTGTCGAGCCTGGAAACTTAGTCAATTAATGTCCGAGAACAGTTGTCACCAAGTACGAACTTGACGCCATTAGCAAAACTGAAATGCGAGACGCAACAAGCTGCCAACCTCCGCCCTTTCTCTCTACCCACTGTGGTCCAACACAAAAAACCAAAGCAGACACCGCTCAGTAATAAATTAGGGTAAGATTTAACAGACTTTTCTTATAGCCTGGTGATTGAAAATCGTGAAATTCATGCATTTATTTGTAAACTAAAACAAAATAAATGTAATATTTTATGACATCAGCAGACCGGAAATAAGATATGGCTTATGAAACTAGTTTTGAATCAATAATTATTTTATATATCGTTACAAACTTTCCAAGACTTAACTTTCGCTCAATTGCGTTGAGCACGAATTGCTTCCTCTCCGGATTAAGGCGTCTTTAAAAGGCGATTGATAGTTTCTATTCTCATATTGAAACGAACATGTGGAATGCACATTATATAGTGTGTTATTTATTTTTGTTATGTATATAAAATTAATACTTATGTAGTTTTTATTTTACCCAACCCTCTTTGTGATAGAATAATTAATCAAATTCACGACCACTCAAATGATTGAAATATTATTTATCTCAGTCTTACTGTTAGTATCTCACCCTATTACTGTATCAATCACGTACTCATAAAGCTCATTGCCAATGGCCAACTTCTTAGTAGCCCGATTCTTAATTTTTAATGCCCCCTATTTTTTAATGTCTTAATGGCTTCATCTCCAAAATGTATTCGCCTCCCTTTTTAATAAATTTTCCCCACTCCATTACTTAATTTCCGTTGGCGGCTGGGACAAAATCCTCTTCAATCAAATGTACTTACCTTTAAAATTTGGGAGGAGACGCTCACTTCACTACGCCTATGCTTGGGGAAAATACCAGGTCTCGTCGCAGCCAGGTGTCACGGAGTCTCAACGATTTTTAGAAAACTCAGACCGGCGCCAAACTGTCTATGTTTTATTCAATTCCTCTCAATCCGACTGCTTTTGATTTTCTAACGCCATAGTCCATATTGCGTTGTTTTACTATCACAGCTGATTGCATGGAAGTTTAACTGATTATAAACTTAAGTCAAATAAATTTTGATTTCTACATTAACATAAATGCTCTTGATTTATAATGGTACGCATTTCGGAAATTAAAATATTATAATGTTTTACATGCAACGATATATTAAACTGATTTTTATTTTTATTTATACGAAATGGAAAATTTTGAAACGTTCTACAAACAGGAAACTGATAATTACATAAAATCGAAAACAATCTAATAAAATTGAAAAACTGAAAGGTTATTAATACTGTTTTAATATTATTAATTACCAAATCAATAATATTTTAATAACATCGTACCGAAATAGTACAACAGAGTTAATTATTGAAACAAAAACCGTCCACGAAGTCAACTTTATTCACAAATTATGTCATTTTTTCAGATGTATCAAATAAACTGAAATTCATTAAAACATAATTTTCTTCTTGAAATAAATCATACATAGTGTTTGGTCCCATATAATGTTTGTAATATATATATATATATTCTTTGAATTTGTGACGTGCTTTGACTATTCTTCGTTGTCAGTTCGAAGAAACATATAACTGGACATGTGGAACGAATTTCTGAGGTAATTCCGTTGTTATGTATTGTTTACGTTGTAATTTAAAATAGTAATTTTTAACATCTTAATTGAATTAACATTGTATATAAATAGGGATAAAACAGCCGAAAGCGTCTGATGTTTTACGTTTGAATAAATTGTTTTTGTGGGTGCCTTGGCGTTCATTAATGAAATGAATTTTTACAACGCACCACGTTTCAAAGGCAATTTCGATTGAATTTGGACTGAAACGACATCGGATGTGCCACAGTTACATCACGGCAGTTCCGAGAAATAATGATTCCACACATGTACACGTCATATCTGAATTTTTTTATTTCTCTCTCTCCCAGAGCGACATTGCATATAAAAATATTAACATCATAGATATAGACAACTATTGATTGGATTCTAATATGACAATATTTTTTACATGTTAATCCTACACCACTCCCGATACTCGATTTTTTTTACAAACTTTTAGATCGATATTTCACAACTTTAATTCAACTCTTCGTAATATGAATGAATATAATTTGGATGGAAAGTTGCTGATATTTGTTTTTTTAACCCTCGTAAGAATTTTGATGTATATTTTATGTTATATTAATGGTAGAAGATGGTCTATGATAGGCTTTCTTACAGGATTGAAGGGATATTTTTCCTAGTATTCATTTTCCCAAAACTTATACTTCAGTGAGTCAATCTTATTTTACTTTAATGACAAAATCAGGAAATTGTTTCTCCGAATGAAATATTACGACGGTATTTAATATAGCGTAGGGCCGAATGTGTTAAATATATAAGACGAGTACTAGTTTTGCGAGTCTCGAGAGCGCAGTCCTTATTGCTCTTGGGATGTTCGTCGGCATGAGGCGCACGTCCACAGGGGAATATTACCTGCACGTCCGCCTCGTGGTACAAGGATTTGAGAGTCTCTCGGCCGAATTATTGATGTCTCGCCTCGTCCGTATCGACTGGACGCACTGCCTCACCAAACAGGACTGGCACTGCAATGCCCCATCTCAATCAACTGTCACCGGGGGACCCAAATCCTCCTTAAGAAAAGGGAACCGCTGACAGATGAAATTTGAAATTGCTTCTGTCAAAGTTTCGGTTTACTAGTAGAATGTCGAAGGAATCTTGTTTTTCTAAGAGAAGTTGTACAAATAATCTGTGGTCTGTAAAATATTTGGAAGTAAGCAACAAATGTGACTATAGAATCAAACGGATATATTTACGACATAATTAAATTAATAAATAAGAAATCAGCTAATAAATCAGAAGAAATTTAATATTAACATTGTTAACAGCAGTTTGTACACGACGTTTCGTTCTGAAATGTTGAACCTTATCTAATGAATGAATCCAAAAAAGACCAAAGCACAGAAATGGGATGATTTAATTTCAATACTTTTCGTCTTCCCAACTTTATGAACTTCTCAGTTTCTTAATTACAATATTTTAAAATTTCATTTGATTACTTTATCTATAACACAATCAATGACTTTAAAGGAATCAAGAAATTTATGTTTTTTTTTCAGTTCTGAGGCTGGTCTATGCATGCTAAACTATTCTGTGCAATCATTTTCATTTATACATAACTACCACATTTCACATCCTCTCTAATCTACTTAGAGAATTTCATCCTTGGCCTCCCTCTTCTGTTCTTACCAAACACACTTCCCTCTAATCTCACGCCTCAAAACGTGACCTATTAATTTATCACTACCCATGCTCAAAGTTCTCCAAATTGTTCTCTTTCCTCTTACTCTCTCTCTCTGGCTAGTTATCCTATCCACCCATCTGATTTTCAGCATTCTTCTAAGCACTACATTTCGAAAGTTTCTACTGTTATCCTGCCTGAAACTCCTATTGTCTACGTTTCGCACCCATATAACTCCACACTCAATACGATCATTTTTAATAATGATATCCTATTACTCATACATATATTAGCTTAAGTAAATTTCTCCTTTTAGCGAAAGCATCCTTACCTGTGCTATCCTACTCTGTAAGTATTGTATACTTCTACTATCCCAAGCTATTATGCGTCCCAAGTAGCAGAATTCCTTAACTTCCTTCAGAATATCCCATACCAATCTAACACCCTTAGTCATTCCACTATTTCTCCTACTATACTCCATTACCTTCGTTTCTTAATAAAGTATGGCACTAAATAAATTGACGTTGACTTTTGAAAATCTTCTAAAATTTTGTATCCATTGTTGTTGTGGTGGTTATTAGTCCTAAGACTGGTCTGATGAAAACCTCCTTGTTAATCTATCCTGCGCAAGCCTTTACACATCTGCATAGCTACCATACGACACATCCTCCACAAACTGCTGAGCGAATTCCATCCTGCGCCTCACTGTTCTATTCTTACCCCACACACTTCCCTTTAATGCTGAGACCATCACGCCTCAAAACGTGGCCCATTAATCAATCCTTCTCTTGGTCAAAGTCCTCTAAATTTATCTCTATTCCTCTATTCTGCGTAGAAATTCCTAATTCCTAACTCTATCCATCCATCTGATTTTGTTTATAACATTTTCATAAGCTTTAAATTTAGTTCGTTTTCCAACAATATCACAAAAAATAATGAATTTAATATTCAGTTCCAAGGCCTCTTAAATATTACTATCGGAAAAGGTCCAAATATTACGGAAAAAACGTAATTTATAGGATAAACGTTTTAGACTAAATTGAATATTTATTTTATTTAACTTGAATAAGTACTTATTTGGTGTTGCTTATTATTTACTTCATTTAATAACTGATAAATTTGAACAAGAATACCAAAAATATTTTTATAATGAAAACAATTAAATGGATTCAACATATTTCGTTTAGAGAAAAAAACTATACTTCAGCGGTAAGAAGTATATCTATAATATGTATTTGTCTTTAAGATACCTCCAAAAATAGTAATGGATTTGTGAATATTAAACTGTCATAAAATTTCCTGATACCGATTCGGAAATTGATGTTTTCATAATCGGCATTATTTTGGAAGTTTTATAAAGTATTTCATTGTTATTCATGTTGTATATTCTAAAATTAAAAGTACGGATTTTAAGTTGGTATTTGAAATTTAAAATGCGAAATAAACATTCGATGCCTCCTAATAGGTAAGTACTATTTCTGTTCACAGATAAATAAGAGCTAAGTTACCGCCTCTAGACTTGCTTATTCAGGAAGAAGTTCTTAAATTTTCTTGAGAGTGAGTTTACGTATATATCTGTGTTAAGTATTTAACGGTTTATACGTACCCTAATTAATGTTTAGATAAAGCAATAAAATATTCATCTAATATTGACGGTTCTAAAAAGTGGAATATCAACAATAAGTTAAGTCAGAAAAATGATTACAGGATTAACGTCAATTATAGTACAGCTAATGTTGCAATTAGAAATTTAAATGAACAGAGAGACCTGTTTCTTTAAAATTATATGCGTAGATAAGTATTATCGAGTATTCCAGTGGTTAGTTTAAATTTTCCCGTAATTTATTTATTTTTTAACCTTTTTCTGCATTGTGTACCCATCATTCCACAATAAAAAGTATTGAAAAATATTGTGCTTAAAAATAAGTTTTTCCTTCACGTATTAATGTATGCACGATACGTTTTACCAAAGAAAAAAGCAGTAAAGTTGAGTAGAAGACTTGACGCACCATCTATATTATTTAGTAGACTAAAAATCTTTTTCTATAACGTTGATAAAAAGTAGCATCCGAGCAACAAAGTGGCTAAAATTATTCCAAGCCATAGGAGCAGCAAAGTAGGTACAAAATTTAGCAACAAATTCGAGGGGATATTACGTCGTCTCAGTGATTAACAGTTTGATAATACCATATTAGTAAATTTTTACTATAGATCAAATATATTGCATTAATTAAGACTGTAATCTACTATATTTCGAGATCAATTTGTTCAAACTACAAGAAAGCGAGAAAATAAGAAGTAAAAATTATCTCGGCCATCAAGAATATTCTCAGACGTCAAACTTTTACTTTCCACCCTTACAGAATTGGAAGCAGAATTAGTTACTGGAACTTCAGATGGAAGTAGCAGTGTAATGATTGGCAAGAAATGAATTTGTATGTGGTTCGAAAGATGGCTTTTAAAATTTTCAAGAATATAAAGACATTTGGCATTACCATTTTCGGTATACTCCACTACGAAATACCTTTTGCGCTATTTTCTCATCGGACATGTCAGGAATATGAATATTCAATTTCCTTTAAAGATTTAAATTAGGCCACAATGTTTTTTAAGTCTATACACAAAACTACAATCCTATAATAACAATTTCGGATTCGTTTTATAAAACTTTGATACAGAGGAAAAATGTAACCTTCTTTGGTTAGGATGGGATACAGTTAAAATTAAGTTGATCTATAATATACGAAGTCGAGATAATTTCATCATAAATCACTCGAGACAGAACGGGTCATCCTTGTACGATAGTCGACTACAACCCACACGTAGTAGTTGCAGCAGTTTAATGACTTAAAATAAAATCATACAAACTTTGCAGGAAACTCTGCTATGCTGTCAGGTGGGACCTCAATTATTTGACGAGCACATGTATAAATTTCAGTAACTCTTGTCATTCACTGTAAGAAATATTTGTAATTGACGTACTGTATGTTCCAAATTATTAATTTTCTAAATTAATATAAATCACCAATTTGTCCGTGTTAATTATATTGCAGAATAACTTTCAACTTTTATCCGGCTGCATGTTCTTGTAGTGATCTTTAATTTGCGGCCGTAAGGACGTGCGAGGGTGCAAGGTGCTTCAGTGGAGAGGGCTTCACGCACTCCAGTCCCTGCCAGCAACAGGGGGATGCTCGCACTCCCGCAACACAGTTCTCTCTTCACTCTCTGTCTGTCTGTCTCGTGGGGCATTATCTCCATTACTCAAAGCAGAATCGGGATTAATTAGAATCGTGTTCGATTGACATAGCATTAAATCAAAGTCAACAAGGGTGAAAATAGCTTATTTCGAATCTCTCGTACTGGGCTGTTATGGCTATTACACGATTCCTGACCAAATGTCAGCATCCAATTTCGAGGTCCAGAATGATTGACAATTACGTACTCTTTATTATAGCTTAGAGTCCATACTTCATATATAAGTGAAATTATTGTTATTGGCTCTTAATAAAGTTGATGTGGTAATAAGTCCTAAGACTTCGTCGATGCAACCCTCCGTGCTAACATACGCTGCTCCAGCCTTTTCCTTTCTATATAGCTTCCACATCCAACAGCCTCCCTAATCTCCTTAGCGTATTCTATCCTTGTCCTCCCTCTTCTGTTCTTACCCCACAACCTTCCTACTAATCCTGACTTTACAAGACCCTGATGTCTCAGAACGTTGACCTATTAACCTATCCCTTCTCTTGGTCAAAGTCCTCTAAATTGATCGCTCTTCCCCTATTATACGTATAAATTTCATATTACTAACTCTATCCACTCATCTGATTTTCAGCATTTTTCTATTGCATCACATTTTGAAAGATTCTGTTATTTCCTGTCTGTAACTCTTATCGTCCATGTTTCGCACTCATATAACTCCACACTCAATAAGAAAATTTTTAATAATAATTTCCTAATACTCATATTTACATAAGCTATACGTAAATTCCTCTTCTTAGCAAAAACTTTCCTTGCCTGTGCTATCCTACTCTTTGTGCCTACTGTACTTTAACCATCCCTAGTTACTAAGCTTCCCAAGTTTCAGAATTTCTTAACATCTTTCAAAATATTCCTTCCCAATCTAACACCCATTGTTATTCCATTATTTCCCCTACTACACTCCATTACCATGGTATGTTTGTTCTTGGGTCTAATCTTATTCTTAGACGTGTTACTTAAAGCTCATTATTCCAGTTTCTTTTATTGGAAACGTTATTTGGGTTATTTAATGGCTATCATCTCCCCAACTCGTTTGCTTCAAATAACATGGCACGTAAAAAGAAAAGTAGATTTTGACGTTTTAAATTTTCAAATGAATTATAACAATTTTAAATCGTCAACATGATAATTACTTTTTTGTAAAAGGATTTCTGATTGTTTCTCTACGCGAACAAACAATTAAAACGCGTATTTTGTTATTAAACCAATTTTTATTATGACGCGTAATCAATCAACTACGTGGATAGTATGAAGTATCGGAGTCCAAACAATGCAACACCAAAGAAAGATAACCAAAGCAATGTAGTTCAACCAGGCGTCGCAAAGTTGGAAAGGGTTTCTATTGACTGTTGATTATGGAAATTTATTAATCAATACTTTGTTACGCCGGAAACAACCCAAAGTAACTTCGCCTTGTGGTCCCTTCAAATGCACAACTTCGCTAAAACTACGATGAGAGAAGAATTGGTCTTAAGGTGAGCGTCAATCTATTAAAGTCAACCAACAAGAACAGAGCGTTCGAAAAATAAGTTTAGTGGCTTGTGCTTGAGGTATCAACGACGAAAAATGAAATGTTTTCTAATTCCTATATTTCCAAGAGAAGTTGTACTTAGTTTTACTTTGACTTCTTGTTGAGACGCCGGTCGTAAGTGTCTTGCGAACGCCAAGAAGAGGCCTTCCGCTGGGAGGGAATGATGGAATGAACAAATAATGAACTGAATTTTGGTCACCACAAACTGCAGCTGTAGTAATGTATTTATCCTGCTTTCTGAACCCCAAGAACATCCTTGATGACCTTCAGACAACAAACAGAAGTAAAA
Organism: Eucriotettix oculatus; assembly: GCA_034510155.1. Classification (NCBI taxonomy): domain Eukaryota; kingdom Metazoa; phylum Arthropoda; class Insecta; order Orthoptera; family Tetrigidae; genus Eucriotettix; species Eucriotettix oculatus. The sequence goes on from CM067376.1 coordinate 190,411,359, forward strand.
ATATGTTATTCTTTAAAGAAGTGTCTCCTACGCGAAAGACACAGTGGCATTCCAAAAAAGCTCTTGTCTCGTAAATAAATAATAATTTAATATTAAACGAAAATATTGTTGAGGAAATAAAACTCTACATATTTACTCAAAAAACAAATTTCTGTTTCTTTTTGTGAATAAATAAAATACTTAATCAAATCCTAATCTTTTTTACTGACATCCAAAAATAAATTATTACAGTTATTATTTAATGGAAAATCTATTTATAAATAAATCCGTTACTCACTATCAGTATCAACGTTTGTACGCCATCATACAACAACAATATAAAATTACGTCTAAATCGGTTTCACTTCTTTCTTAAAGAACTGAAGAAAGTCACTATGTAAGACACGAATTTAAGTGGAATAAATTTTAATAAATTTTTTTCTAAGGGATAAAATGTAAGTCTACAGTAAAATTTATTTATTTATACTATTGCAAGGTTGGGATTATCTATTACACGAAGTCTTTGCAGTGACCGAATATTCAATTATTAAGCAGCATTGAGCGCTGAAAAATTAATTTTTCAAGTAATTTTGTTTTTGTATACCCTTTATCTGTCAGTATTCAGATGAGATAAAAGACGTTTACGTTTAATTTGTATAGATATTAGGTCAAGCTGCGAACACGATCACAGTTGCTTTAATGATTATTACTCTTGAAATCACACAATTGCCGTTTCACAGAGACATATTTTATCTTTTAACCACTGTCAAAGTTCACGCTAGGAATCACGTTTATTGCCTGATAATAACAGAATTTGTTCATTTATTCTTTAAAAACTGTTCGTCAGAATTAAATTGCCCATCGCTGGGCTCCGACATAGATTCGGAGCTATTGTATGCGTCAAAAAACCGTGAATTGTATCCATTCGGAATGTGAATGGTCTACGTTAAAAATCAAATGGACTTTCAGATCTGTTGGACCTTCAAGGAATTGTGCCTCTCTTAATATTTATTAAACCATTGATTTGCTCTTATTTTCTTGGTAACGTTCTACTCGTTGGTAAATTTTTAGACGACGACTCCGCTGCTCTCGTTATTGAGGAATTTGATATTACTTTCGATGAATTTGGAAGAAAGGGACTTGTCGTGTGGGTTCTCTTAAACATAACCTACGCCGCAATACAGCAAGCAAGAGAATAAGAACGAAACGGGCTCATAATCCGCGAAGAGCACAGAATAATTTAGAATTCAGCGGTAAAGATAACAGTAAAAGTAGTGTTTGTTCGTTTTATACCTTCATATAACTTCATGTTACTCACGTTGTATGATACTTACCCACGTAACAGTAACAATCTCTTTCCTCAAATAGACTCCCATTGTTTACACGAAAAGAGAAAAACATTGTGTTGTAATGTATTGGTAAAGCTAAAAGAAAACTATAATTCTTTTGTGATTCTCAAGTTTGGATTAAAAAATAATTTACAGTTCATACAATTTATATTTAGTTTAACTTTTCCAGTTGTAGGATAAATAAATTAATCAATAATTTCAGTTAAATTAGTAAGAAGGACATTTAATTCAATACCCTTTTGACATGTAAAATTAAAAAAATGTAAGCAGATACATTAGCTTCTTTTCAAGAAGTATGAGTTGGCAATTACTACATTAACATTTAAAATGTTATTGAGTCCGAGGACAGTAACTCTGAGTTATATGAAATGAAGATTAAACGTTTCTGGATATCCACAAATTATAGTAATAATGAGCCATAATGCTAGTGTCAAAAATTCGACCAGCTTTTTTTGGAACCGTTTCTCATAAATTAAGCTGTTTACTAGGAGAATGCAAATAATGTCGCATATTTTTCTTTAATGAGTACAGTAAAAGACTTTTTAATTTTTGTGGTGAATATTTTTGTCACGTCCGGGAGTCGACATGAAAAGGGCAGAAAGGAAAATGTGGCCCGAGGTAAAAGAAGAAAAATAGGGTCATGTTTGCTGAGGCTGGTTCATTTCCGCCGAAACCAAGGTAACAATGAGGTTGTAGAGACATTCTCGTCATGCCCCTTGCTCCGTGCTTATAATAAATTTGCATTAAAATATTTGGGCAAGTCCCGTGGCGTGGATATGACGTCGTTTTTGCCACTTTTGCACGAGACAGTTTGTGCGTAGTTTGGGGTCAAGGGTAGGGACGCAGACGCTCGTGGCTATTAGCGCCCAATTCACCACTGTCCGACGTGCGCCAAAGTGCTTGTTCGACCTCATTTACGTAACATTTGTCCCATGCGCCATTACTATTATCCCATTAAGAAATGAAGCTTTAGAGTGACAAAATGACAGTATACACATCAGAACGCATATAGAGATTTTAATAGCGATAGGATAGACGAGAATGATAGGTATGTCTACAATCATATAACTGTTGTTATTGTAGTATTCAGTCCTAACACTGCTCCGATGCAACCCTCCATGTTAACTTACCTTGCGCAAGCCTTTACGTTTCTACATAACTACATCCTCCCTAATTTGCTTACCATATTCCTTCCTTTTCCTACCCAACACACTTCCATCTAATGTTAAATTTACAAGTCCCTCATGTCTTAAAACGTGGCCTATTAATCTATCCCCTCTCTTGGTCATTGTCCTCTATATTTTTCGCTCTTCCCCTATTCGTTAGTGATTATATACACCTATCTCATTTTCAGGATTCTCCTACAGCAACACATTTCAAAGTCTTCTATTCTTTTACTTTCAGTATCTCCTATCGTCCACGTTTCGCACCTATATAACACAACACTCCATCCGAACATTTTTAGCAACGATTTACTAATATTCACATTTATATTACCCGTAAGTAAAGTTCTCTTCTTCGCGAAAGCCTATCTTGCATGTGCTATCCTACTCTTTATATTTAATATACTTCTATCATCCATAGTTATGCTGCTCAAGTTGCAGAATTACTTAACTTCCTTCAAAATCATCCTTCACAATCCTACACACTTCGTTATTCCCTTATTTCCCCTACTACACTCCATTATATTGGTTTTCCCTCTATTAATACTCATATTGAACTCTTTTTCCAGGACCACGTTCATGTCATTTATTATTTTTTCCAAGTATTCACTCCCCTAATACTATATATATATATATAAGTTAAACAGTAAGTGCCACAGACTGCATCTTTGCCTTATTCATTTATTGATTTCTGCTTTATTTTCTTCTTCTTCAATTCTAATTACTGCTGCCTGTCTTCTGTAGAGTTAAGAGTTAATGTATAAGCCTTCTTTCTTGACATTTTATTCATATGCCCTTAAAATCATCAATAGTGTGATCTAATTCACATTTTTTAATTTCTAATATAATTTCTAATATCACTATGTGTGAATAAATTTTAAGATTAAAGGCAATTACGTTTCGCCTACAGTGTGAAAGATAGTAGTTAGACTGTGAACAGACAGCTTTGTAATGAACCACTTTAGTATTATTTGTTTTTGAAGTTTGTTTTTAAAAACATATTACATGTATTTATTTAAGTTTTCATATTTTAATTATTCTTTCATGTTTATTAAATGCATTTGGGCTAACCACAGTATATTTGATTTTTACTTGTCAATCGCAACTGATCTGAGCAATAAGTTTCTTTTATTGGTTTTTCTATGCCAATGGTAAAATGTGATAGTTTATACGATCAAACGCCAGTTTCTGGAAGAGTCCAAGAATGGAGCATTTTCAGACACTTGTCCGATGGACATTAGTGTGCGAATGGCTGCATTGTTTTCAAAGCGTCGTGTGTAAGACCATACTAAATCCATTGCATTTCCTATGTAGAGCACACAAATTACTCAAAACTATAAAGCGATCGAGTAATCTGACTTTTATTTTGTTGGAGCAAAATCCCCCATTAATCCTTGATATTATTTCCTCCCGATTAAATTAAAGTTAAGCTATTTCAAAGTGATTTATGTTGGTTGGAATAGTTTATTTATGAATAAAGGCACAGAATTTATTGATATTTTATTCCTTTGTAAGAAAATTATTGTGTGTTTTAAAACATTTAAAGCGCACATTCCCCAAACAGCAGTTTCCTGTATACGTTATAGCAGTCCTGCATCCATATATCAGAGAGATCTAATCAAATGACTTCAACAACAATATTATTAATAATTATATATTATTTGTTGCATATTTAGAGTCTCGACTGTGGAGTAACAATATTGATAATTATGCATAATGAAAATGATATATCATGGTTGCGTTACATAGTTAAGTTCTATGATAATGTGCATTACAACAGCTCTGCCAACGTAAAGAAAAATGTCTAATATAATTAACGATTGGTTAGAGTAAGAGAATATTGTCACGTCAGGTGTGGCAATATGTCATTAAAATCTTCTCTCCAAGATTTATCTTTTAAACGCTTTGGTTTGGAAACTTTATTACATATCAACCGTAAGCAAATTTATGCAAATTACATCCATTAGTATTCATGCCAATCAGAATTTACTAACGAAGTAATTAATATAGTTTTTTGTCGATAGTTTTTAATATAACGTAACATCAGCTTTAGTCATTGATTATTAAAATATTAATTCTGATTAAAGAATTTACATAAGTTATGAAATCTGTTGGATAGAAATTATGTCCATATTTCTAAATCATAACTTGAACTCGGAACATACGACTTTTTCGTTAATATACGCATTGATTTTCAATTTGGAAGCTAGTACATTAACATTGTATAAGAAATATACTTTCTACAACTGTAGAAAGTTATAAGAAGCTCGAAAACTCAGAAACAGAATTAGGAACTCGGTTATCAGAGAAGTACATGAATTCATAAATATATGCGTGCAAGAAGTATGGTCAAAATAGAATATCTACGACAATACCAACGCAAAAACGTATGATTCGAGTTCTGGTATTGTAATCATAAATATGTATATAATTATCTATAACAAACAAATTTCATAATAACTTATGTATATTCGTTCATCAGATTTAATATTTTAATAATAAATTCAGCTGATGTTACGTTATATTAAAAATTATCAACAAAATATAACTATATTAATTACTGTGCAAATCGTTTCATTTCTACATAAAAACCACATCCCACATTCTCCCTAATCTGCTTACCGAATTCCATCCTCAGCGTCCCTCTTCTGTTCTTACTCCACAACCTTACTTCTAATGCTAATTTTACAAGACCCTCATGACTCAAAACGTGGCCTATTGGTCAAAGTCCTCCGAATTGTTCTGTCTTCCCCTATTCTGCGTAGAACTTCTTATTTATAATGCCTATCCACCCATTTGAATTTCAGAATTCTTCTGTAGCACCAAATTTCGAAAGATTCTATTATTTTCTTCCTGCAACCTTTATCGTCCCCTTTTCGCACTCATATAACGTCAACACTACATACGAACATTTTTTGGAATGAACCAAACATATATATATATATATATATATACGGACCCGCTAGAAATAGGAATTGATACCTTTATATAACTTAACCTAGGTCCAAAGGTTTACGTACGATCCTAATAAAATATATTTCTCTAGTACCTTAATGATCTACTTTAATTTTATTATTTTTTAGGATATCGTGGTATAGTTAAATTGACAACGATCTTAAAGAGAGTAGATATGGTTTAATTGAATCTCAGGTAAATAGCGTAAAGCTAAATTTAGAAGAAAGACAAGAATGGAAAATTTTCGACCGGACCCAGGACACGAACCCAGGACCGCCCGCTTTTCGACAACAAACTTAAACTCAGTCTGCATGTTATTACATCGCGCGTTAGTCTTTGTGCACGATAATGTTTCCACCGATTCATTTTATTTATTGCCACTTCAATTTAATTAAAAGTTTTGATGCGTAAGCCTCTGACAATGTTTGTGCTTAGTTCGATTTGTGGTTGGGGGCGTATGAACTCTGGCACGAGCAGCTGCTGGATAGAATCCCTGCATCTGTTTCACGGCCACAACACTCTTGTTTTTGGAACTGCTCCTGGTCTCTCCTTAATCAATACGCGAACTTCATGTTTGTGATCTCTGAGCGGGCTAGATCTCCATTAATCTTGGCGCTCTAAGCCAGACCTCACACCAGGCGCCTCGGTAATGCCGTGAATCCGTGCAAAGCGCCTCCTAGGAGCATATCAGAATAATACCCTCAACATACAACTGCCGGCCTCATAAAAAACTACCGCAGTGCCGTTTCCCTGCATTTAGCTTATTGTATTGCCTGCATTGTTCCTTTTAATAATCTCCAGTTAATAATCCAGACCTGCAAGACCTCGTAAATGAAGAAATGTCAATGAAAAAACTGCCCACTAGCGTTTTAATGAGCTTTTCTGGGATTTTGTTCACGTAAGAAGGTAATTAAAATAAAATTGCCCCTGGACTGCGGGGAAAATTCATGTAACAGGCTCCAAACATTAAATTAAAATTCCACTTTTTCGAATAACAAACAAACGTTTAATATATGTCCGGAAGTATGGAATTATATATATTCCTGATTTTAATAAGCGCATTTAATATATTTTCTTCCTTGGATTCAAATCAATTTTAAACGTAATCAAGTTTAGACTTTAATTTTGGCAAATTTAATTACAAGTTGAACAGGGTTCCTGACAGTCTACAACGTCCTGTTTATTAAATAAATCTGAAATGAACTCTTTTTCAAACTACATGGAGACAATGGAACAATGCTCATTTACTTCAACGACTTGCAACAAAGCAAAAAGAATTAAAACATATCGTTTGTATTATGATAAATATTCTACATATTATTCTATATATTGACCGTGTTTTATTTATTGTAAATATTCTATAAAAATTAAAATTTTATGTAATCAAGATAATTGCCACGTTCCTGAGTTGAATTGAGATTTTCACTTTATTTATTCTTGGGTCTCCTAATGAACTGATTATTTTCTATGATATTGAAGTATTTGCATGTATTAATAAGATAGCATGCTAAGTAATTTTTTTTGTCTGCTTTGCTTATGGAATTTTTATCTCCTTTAATATTTTTAATTTATGTCAAATTATACGGATGGTCCCGTTAAAAATTGAAGGGACGCAATTCACTGTTACTAATTTATGTTAAATGCTAAGTTTTAATTTTTTTCTAGCTATTATACTGATTGACTTGTAACATTTAATATTTAATTCCTTTCCTTTTTGCTTTTAAAGAGAAGTCTGAGTGAATATAAAACATTGACGATACTTTTATTTTCAAGCTGATGTTTTATAATATTATATCGGGTAAAGAAAACGATTAAAAAATATTTTGTTTTAATGTGTCCTTTTCGATGCAAATCCGCTAAGTGTAATGCAACAAAATTGTCCCATGCTGATTTCAGGTTCATATCTATAAAACGTTGCGTATGCATAAATTCCGAATTTGAATTCGTATTGGCTATAGTATTCCTTTTACTGATAAGACGTATCTGTTAAGGAAATTGTACAACGTCAGTTGACGGCGTCGTCCGTGTTCACCATCCGCAGCAGATAAGACAAATAAGTTTTGTAGATAGGAACAGAGGGACTAAGCCTCTGTTTCTACTTGTTACACAGTGTTGTGTATATCACCGACTTGTTTGACACAAAATCAATTTTTCCTCACGATAGAGGTATAGGGATGGCAGCGGCAATACAAAACTTGATAAGACTGAAAAAATGTACGTTTCAGTGTTCACCAATAGAAAAAAGGATACGGCCGTTATTCTAAACTGAAATATAATACTTTACTGAAAGTATTTCAAAACATTAATTATCTGCGATAAGTATGGCCGTAGTGTTCTAAAATAATCAACTATTAAACCCGCTTAATTCCAAACGTAAAACATAAAACAAGTCAGTTTACACGAAATACAAATATTGATTGCTTATCAATGTACTAAGCATTTACCTAAAATGATCACTTTCCTTTAATTTATTTACTATTTGGGTTCCCCGTATTTCACGGGTAAAAGCCAGGTATAGTATTTAAATATACTCTAGGTCTATTTGTGATCATCAAGAGCAATACATTTTTGAACTTTCACATTTTCATGCTCTCTGCCTAATCTATGCTGATGGAATCCTGAACCCTGGAAATAAAGTACAACTTAATTGCAAGTCGAATTCCCCAAATGGAATTCAGAAACTCCTATGAAACCCGGTAGACACCAATATCCATTGATTCCGTGTGCTTCCCTTTTTCCTCTCCCATCACCTTCCTGTAGCTGAAATATAATTTAAGATGCATATTCAATGTCAGAGTCGAACTCTGTGACTTACATAGCCCCCTAATAGAAGAAACCAATCTCGATTGTTTTCACGTTAATTTTATGTAACACCTCTCAAGCACCGCCCCTATGGGAACTCCCTCTTAAGGGCAGAATGCGGTTAAAACAGCATGTCAACCACATTTAACACGAGATAGATTTATTGTAAGAAAAGTTTATAAGATGTCAACCCTGTCAACCGCCACCTCTAATGGTGAAAGTCATTTCTACTCCACAGTACTTGTTTTCCGATATCCAGGAACACGGTTGCCATAACCACGCATTCGACATCAAAGTTACTTGTTTCCGTATTATTGTTTTGGAACAGCCTTACTTTTTTTCTACCCCTAAAGGTGATAGTCGTGTCTTACCTTCGCAATATTTGTTTTCGTGTCACAAGGACAAGTGAAGTCACTAAATTTACTCCTGACATTCAACATGCCGGTTGACTTGTAGCTCGCCGTATCGTAGTGGAGGAGGAAGGAGAGGAAACAAAGTACTGAATAAAACTGCTCTCTCCATTGTGTCTACGAATAATGTAACTTTTATAAGTTTTTCAATTCAAATAAACATGTATTTCCTTTGTCTTTATTTGCCTGAAAGTTATAGAAAGTTAACTCAGTTTGATCTTCTTACTGGTAAGGCTGGAACCAGTAACGACTGCTTATCGTGGATACAAAAAATTTCAAGTGACATATTCAACATTTATCAATTTATTGCTACTATTATTTTAATTTTTTAGATTTAATATTATTCAATCCATTAGTCCCCGCTACATGGCATCCGTTTGACGACCTGTGATGTAGCTGTCTTCGTCAGCTATTTGATCACAGATCTTCTGGATTTAAATACCGTCAATGGCATGGATGTTTGTGTTAGCCATGGTCACGAAAACTGAGGTTAACAGTAAATTATGATCACATGCCACTATAAAACAGCCGGAATTAGTTATGAATTATTACAGTATGGCTCTCGTCCGAAGGCCACGGCTTTCAACAAGAATTGAAAATCTATCCTCATTCGTTCTATGGAAATTTAAAATGACTTTCTGTAAAACAGTCTGTAATAATCCTATACCAAACTAAGATTATCTTAACTTTAAATACTCCCGGCTCGTTGTTATGAGGAATAAAATGCTGGTGACGATGAAATTTTGTGAATGCTCTGTCTCTCAGTGCTAATGTATGGGTTTACTTGCAATCAAATAATTTAGTAAATATACAAACGAATAAAGTTTACATTCCTTGAAACAATATATTAAACAAAATTGCAGTTTTACACGCCAAATACACAAGTTTACAAATAAACAGTTTTTTTTACAATTTATGAAACAATAATAATACAATCTTACTGCTAAATCATCTCAAATCAAAATAATTATCTCTGCACAACTCTCCATAACCAACAGATTCCTTCATAATACTTTCCATTCACAATGCAGAAAAATTCTCATTTCCAGCTAACAGGACATGTCCTCTCTGCTGCCAGCAAAGTTGGTAATCCTTCTTCCACGTAGTAGGCAAACATATGTTTATTTTTCTTTGAAGCCATACTACAAGACTAAATCAAGTTCACATAGATAGCGAGACGAAATTGTGTTTATTCGACATTATGAATAAAATATTTGTTTAATCTGACGATGTTTTAGCATTAGAGGGAAGTATGTGGGGTACAAACAGACGAGGGAAGCAAAGGATGGAATGCGCTAAGAAGATTAGGAAGGATGTGGGTTGAGCTAGTTATAAGGAAATGAAAAGGCTTGCGCAAGATAGGTTAGATGAAGGGTTGCATCTGACCAGTCTTAGGACAGAATACCACAACATTATTTAAGTAATGTTAGTAAATTTAATAATTGAGACACATGAAACGTGAAAATTTTTACTGAGTAAATAGGATACAAAAATTACACTCACATTTTTTAGGATTTATAATTCAATTTTTACTATTTGTTATCACCTTTTCTAAATTACGAACACTTTAATATCGTGAGATAAGAGACTAGTTCAATTAATAAACATGCTTAACTGAAAAATAAGCAGCTCTAAGTTTAAGAAACGAAATTACTTAAAAAATATAACTTTCTTTCACAAAATGTCTATTGTTCAATTCGGGTTATACTTTATTAAAATATATTTGCTGTAAATTTCGGTTACTCATATTATTAACGTGCATTATTAGGAAACAAACAACCAAACTGTTTTATACTCAAAGGTATATTATAAATTTGAAGTAACCATTATTCAGCCCGTAAAGTACTTTATTGAGTTAAATACTCTAGTCAACATAAGTAACAGTAGCTTTCGACCTCAAATTTCCAGGTCATAATCATCTGTAAATTATATAACAATTCTGAAATAACGATAATCAACACGTCACAAAATTACAACCTCGTTAGTTTAATAAATACCTGTACATCAATAAATATATACTTTATTAATTCATTTCAAAGCCACATCTGCTGTGTGCTACATTCAAATGATACAGATGATTATGATCTGGAAATTTGAGGTCGAAAGCTAGTGTTACTTATGTTGACTAGAGTATTTAACTCAATAAAGTTTTTACGGACTGAATACTGGTTGCTTCATATTAACGTGCATTATTAAAGTTGTTTTATCAACGACCGTTATACATGTTATTGTGTATATAGTTGGCTCTTAGACATTGTAACTATCAGGATTATTAGTAGGTGAAATATTCTAATAATTGGTTGATATATAGGACTGGGGTTGATTTGGATTTTCTGATAGGATTCGATAATTAATTGTATAAAAGGAATTAATTAGGTATATGAGTCCCTGAGCCGAGCAAAGTGCATGAGTACATTGTACAGAGACAAGAAAGAACCAGAAGACAACATTGGATGGACTCTAGTCGGTAATTATGTAGCGTATGATTTGATAGAAGAAAATAAATGGTTAGCCTTTAAAGACTACAATTAACGATATGCACACTGATGCTATTAATAAAAAAATCCCTGAATATGTCTTCAGTATGTTATATCAACAGTGTGCGAGTCACATTAAACCACTATTTGTAAATTTATGATCAATTCTGGACGAGCTTAAAAGCATAATCTCCTTATTAGCATTAATTGAAAAATTTTACAAAGGCTGACAGGGAAATACTAGCTTAAATTTCAGTGCATTGTTGACCAGAATCCCTTTCCAACACTAAACAAAGGAATTTCACGTCAATGTCATCTAATTTACTGGTAATAAAAGACATTGTATTTTCCAATTTTGGATAATCTAATCGGTTGCAGTTAACAAGCAACAGCGAAAGAATATCAGGACATTGGACCCGGGCCTCATTTTGAATTTTGTGAGACATATTTAGTGGAACTGTGGTAAGGAACGCAAATTGGTAGTCACGATACATGGAATTTTATTTATATTCACAACAATTATTGTAATGAAAATAATAGCGTTTTCAAACAGTAATAACCGAAAATATTCATTAATGGTATATTTTAAAACCTTCCATTTAAAGCGTTATTATTTACGATTAATCACATGTGTTTAAAACCTTTGTAATGCGGGAACGTAAGGCAACTGTCATCATTTATGATTCCTGTGAAATACTATGATACATTTTGCCTGTCAAAAGTTGTGGTATTCAGTCCTAATACTGGTTTGGTACAACCCTCCATACTAAAATATTATACGCAAGCCTTTTCATTTCCTTATAACTAGCACACCACACATCATCCCAAACCTGCTTAGCGTATTTCATCCTTTTCCTACCTCTTCTGTTCTTACCCCACACACTTCCCTCTAATGCTAATTTTACAAGATCCTCATGCCTTAAAACGTGGCATATTAATCTATACCTTCTCTTAGTGAACGTCCTCCATATTGGTCGCTTTTCCCCGATTCTGTCATGTGATTCTATCCACCCATATGATTTTCAGCATTCACCCATAACACCACATTTCAAAGGCTTCTATTCTTTTCCTTTCTCTAACTCCTATCGTCCACGTTTCGCACCCATATAACGCCACACTCCATACAAACTTTTTTAGCTACGATTTCCTAATAATCACACTTATATTACCCGTAAGTAAATCCCTCTTTTTCGCGAATGCCTTTCTTGCCTGTGCTAATCCTACACTTTATGTCTACTATACTTCTACCATACCTAGTTATTACGCTTCCCAAGTAACAGAATTCCATAACTTCAGTCAATCCTTTGCTATTCCTCTGTTTCCTATACTACACTCCATTACCTTTGGTTTTCCCTCTATTAATCCTCTTATTGAACTCTTTGTCCAGGACTACTTTCATGTCATTTATTATGTCTTCTGATTCTCCTAATAATACAATATCGTCGGTAAGGCGTAAGGTTCTTATTTCTTCTCCTTGGAGTATGACTCCTTTTCCATATTAAGTATTAACTTTCTTCATCGCCTGTTCTATACATAACTGAAACAGCATGGGTGACAGACTGCATCCTTGTCTTACTCCTTTCTTCATTTCTGCTTTCTTTTCTTGGTCTTCTATTCTAATTACTGCTGCCTGTCTTTTGTAGAGATTATGTATTAGCCTCCTATCTGGATATTTTATTCTAGTTGTTTTCAAAATCCTTATTAGCGTGTTCCAGTTCACATTATCAAACGAAATTTTATGTAATGTTCTATAAAAAGTACGCACTTCTGTACGAAAATCAAACTTGCAGATAAATGATTTATTAAAATCCCTGGTGTTCACTAAATAACATTATTAATGATGATTCGATAATTCGCATTTAACTCGAAAGCAGGTTAATCTTGCGTGTTTCCAAGTATAAATCTTAAAGAGAGTAAATCTCTAGATGTCATTTAAATCCGCGGCACTTATATCTCGTACGGAGAGTGATTTTGGATCTCAAGTGCATCTCTTGGTATAATTAGCATTTTGTGGCATCCCCTGGGTCAGATCGCTCAGCCGAAGCGTGTAATCAAAGTTCATACTTGAAAATAATTGGACTTGTTTGTCTGCGGAAAGTACGAGGGAAAAACAAAGACAAAAGATAAAGAAAAATCGCCGGCCTGTTCGCAAGATCGTAGCGGGAAAGTTTTGAAGAGAAGATAAAACAAAAAGAAAAATGCAAGAGCACAGATAAAGGGTGAGAAAGAAGGTGGAGACGGGCCGCTATCTGGAAGATGTGGCTAACTTCGTTAATAAGTTCCTGTGTTTCGAGGGACTCATTTTACAGACTACTCAGGAAATTTATAATTTATTTGCCAGCAATATTCATTAAAAATTTATAATTATCGCGACATCCGAGTTTCAAAATCACCACTCTTAATTACGATGCCCAACAAAAAGACTGAGAAGCCCGGAGATCCTCGGTATTGCAGAAGTTGTGTCACAATCAAAGTTTCAATCAGTAAAGACTTTCCTCCTTTTATAAATTTGTATGTCTTCAGTAACAAGATCCCGTTCGCTTCAGTGATTTGTATTAAAATTGCGCTACAGGTATTCTGTGCTACTCAGAAGTTTCAAATTGAGGATAAACATCGTTTCATGAATAGCAGCTATTTTAGCGAAGAAATTGACATAAAAGTCATTAAAATATCTGTAATCTGAAAGCTCCTAACATATTTCCGATTCTTGAAAAAACTGAAATGTTTGCTATACTGTATAGCGGTTGCATTACTCCAATACCTAATTTAACTCCGACCACTGGCATGTCACTTTCTACGGTTGTGTTCATGAAATGGATGAAGTATTTCACTCTTTAATTACAATGTAAAATTTAAAATAAACGCAATTTTGTGACAAGACTGTCAGTTAATCCGGCGTAAAATAATTTCCGTACGTTCAATAATGAATTGCCCTTATAACATCATTCAAATCTATTGTAACCATAATTCAGAGAACTGTCAACCTTCAACTGGATTAATCTGAGGTACAGCAACTTTCTGGGACAATAACACTAACGGAGTGTTAATTTTATGAGCATATAAATTATTTATTCAACCAGCCCACGAACATTCTCAGAGAAAGAATCGCTCCAAATGTAAGAGACTTGGGTTAATTTTTAGTGACCAGTTAATATAATTTTTTAATATTATTAAAAGCCCTTGTTATAATAACGTTTAATTTCAGTTTCCTGAAGGTACCTCATATGTTTATTTTATATAATCAGAAACCGTTACATATGGTGCTTCCTCTTACTTCAGAATTGGTAGCTGAGAATATCCTATTCCGTGTCAAATATAAACTGTAATTACTAATAAATAAAAATGGCCAAAAATGTCAGCGGTAAATATATAACTATTTATTAACAAAAGCGACGTTTCATCTCCATTTTGAGACTTGTTCAGGCTTAAAATTTGGCAATAAATCCTATTTTATCCTTGAATCCCTCAGTCGAAAGATTATAGAATTCACATGTGAAGAAATTGGTTTCGCTCTGGACCTTCTCCAGCGACGGTTACGGCTTGAAGAAGCCTCAAAATGGAGATGAAACGTCGCTTTTGTTATTAAATAGTTATATATTTACCGCTGACTTTTATGGCCGATTTATTTATTGTAAATATTTAGGTCAAAAAACTATTATGTATTTACTAATGAATTAACTCTTAGTAACAGGAAGAGAGGTTTCTATAGGTTTCACATTCTGCTCTAAGGCTGACCGTTAGCTCTGATATTTAATAACCACATATGACCAGGTAAAAATGAATCAAAACGACAATTTACAGTTAATTTACTTTTATAATTGAAAACGTTTGGGTGATTCTTAATATCTAATTTCACCTCTGCGTCTGTCTTAATAGATTAATTAAATGATTCATTGGGAAACGTTTTCTGCAGATAATAACGTATTTTTTAAATTACTACGGAGCTATACTATGGATATAGTGAATTTTAAATATCTTATATTCATATTTAACACGAAAATATATGTACGTGAATATATATGGTGATAAAATTTCTTAAATGTAAACAAACTTCAACGAGAAAATTAATTTTCAATACTTAGTTTCATCATTTTATGCAATTTTGCAGCTTCAGACATTTTTTTTATAAAAATTTTAACTAATCGCGCTACATTATCCGGACTTTCGTAAATTCCAATATTATTGGGCAGGGGAAGAAATTCTCTATTATTTAATTAATTTATGATGGTGTGGTAGTCAATATCAAGACTGGTCTGATGCAACCCTTCATGCTAACCTGTCTTGTGCAAGCCTTTTCATTTCCGCAAACTAACACATCCCCCGTCCTTCCTAATCTGATTAGCGTATTCCTCCATGTGAATATTTTTATTAACGATGTCCTAGTATTCAGACATCTTTTACCCAAACGTAAATTCCTCTTTTTCACGAAAGTCTTCCTTGCCTGTGCTATCCTACTCTTTATGTCTACTACACTTTTACCGTTCGTAGTTGTTACGATTCCTAAGTAGCAGAATTTCTTAAATTTCGTCAAAATATCCACTAACAATCGAACACCCTTTGTTAATCCACTGTTTCCCGTACTAATGAACAGAGCAGAAAATATTTCTATTTAAACTATTTGGTTTTGCTGAAACTCCATGCGCAAGACTTTTCATATCTACATAACTACCACATCCTCGCTCAATTCCATTGGCCTACACCCTCTTTTATAACCCTTCTAATGCTAATTGTAGCAGATCCTCATGACTAAAATTTAGCCTATTAATCTATCCCTTCTTTCATTAAAGTCCTCATATTATTCTCTCTTCTCTTATTTACGTAGAACATTCTGGGTATTTATTCTATGCACATATCTGATTTTTAGCATTCTTCTATAACACCACATTTCAAAAGTTCTATTCTTTTCCTTTCTGTAATTCCTATCGTTCGTATTTCGCACCCATTCAATCTAACACTACATACCAACCCTTTTAATGACGGTTTCCTAATATTAACATTTATTTTGGCTGTAAGTAAATGCCTGTTTTTTTTGTCTATCATCCCTAGTTATTATGCTGTCCAAGTACAAGATTTCCTTAATTCATTCAAAAATTCATTTCCCAATATAACACCCTTTGTTTTTCCACTATTTCCCATACCTTGGTTTTCCCTCCATTTACCTTCATGTACTATTCCCCCAGGAACAAGTTCTTGCCATTTATGTTTATCAAGTCATCTTCTGACTTCCCTAATATCATCGGCAAACCGAAGAGATTTTATTTCTTCTCCTTGAAGTATGATTTCTTTTCCATATTTCTTTTATTTTTCGTTAACACCTGTTCTGTAAATAAAGTAAAGAGCATGGGTGAGAGACTATCCATGAGTTACTCCTTTTTTTGATTTTTGCTTTAGTTTTTTGCTCTTTTAATCTAATTACTACTGCCTTCGGTAAAGGTTATGAATAACTCTTCTTTCTAGATATTTTACACCAGTCCTCTTCAAAAACTTTAGTAATATGCTCTATTTTACATTATCACATGTTTTTTTAGACTTACAAATACCATGGACGTAGACATGTTTCCTTATCCTGTCTTCTAAAATTAGACGCAGTCATTCTTTCTAAAACCAAAATGGTCTTCTCCTAACTCAAATTTATTTGAAGTTCCATCCTTCGAAGTACTATTATTTTCGTTTATATTTTTCACATATATGATACTAATCAGATTGTCCATTTACTTTGGATTCAGTTCACCTTCATCAATGCTAGTGTCTCTGTCACATGACGTATGTAGAATTGGTGCATGTGGCGCCCGGAAGAGTCCCGAAAATACAGGTAGAATGGAATCAATATCAACCATTTGATGTATGCACTTACATACTAATAATACAGTTTTGACACCAATAAATTAGTCATTTGGGAACATCCATGATTGACAATTAAAATTGTTCCAGAATAATCATAATGCTGACAAAATTGGAGTATTAGTTGTACTGGAAATGAATTGTCAGTATTAATCTAAAAAATATAGAAAACTGTTAATTTTACTCTAGCATTGCCTACTTCCTGTGGTTTAGTGGCTAGCGTCGCTGCCGCACAACATAGATGTCCCGGGTTTGAATCCTGGCATGGGCTTCGATGTTCGTACTGTCATCGTCACGGAGACTGGGATTAAGGCTGCTGGAGACTCGACACGCTGGCCACATATCACGCCATATTCATAATATGTCATGTAAGATGACAGTCGCGGTCTACATGTTAGGTCAAGGTCCTGAAAGGACTGCAGAGCCAGGGAAGAAGTACTCTTATATTGCTAAGTTTTGTGTGTCACCACTTTCCACCGCAACCTTTGAAGCTTGTAGAATTGTTTTATGCACTGTTTTTTTCCTACATTTATAAATCATGTTATTAGCTGTTTTGGCTGAAATAAATCTATTCTTTTAATATATGTTTCACAATTACAGTCATTTAGCAATTTATAGGCAAATACTGTCACTAATATAAATTAACACAAGGCACATAATAAAAGAATCGTTTATATTTTGGTATTGAACTTTGCCTTTTATTTATGGGCTTACAAATATATTTAAAACTTAATACCTTGGGGTCAATAGTTTTAAGAAAAAGCGGTTTGTTAATATTTTCTGTCACGTAAATTATCTATTACCAAACCTGAGTGGTTGGATCTCTCTTTTTGTATTGCCGCATCAACTAGCGAACCATCGAATTACATTATTAATATCATAATTTACAATCAAATCTTAAAAAAACGATTTGACTATTGCAAGAGTGCAAAATCTGTTAATTCTAATCTAAACCAATAAATAAAATTGAAGTGTCTGTCTATATATCTGTCCGGTTGACTATCCGTATGTTTGTCTTGAATAGGCTCCGAAATGGCTCAACGGATTTCAATGAAAATTTTAGGATTTAAAAAGAATTTATTTCAACTTAAATATTAGTGAATATTTAATTTCGATAATGATTTTAATATATATATATATATATTATTTCTACGTGAAGATTTATTTTTCTTAACGTGCGTAAACATTTCTTATGAATGCGGGTTGCCTATACTCTTCATCTATTTATGTTTCAAAACGGTTCAACGGATTTCAATAAAAATATCAGGGATTGAAACAGGAATTTAAACTTATATTTTCGTGTATGTTTCATTTTGATATCTTGAAGAGTTCAGAAGATATTTATATAAATATTGAATTGCTACCCGAATTGTTCATTTTGATTTTTTTGGGGTTAACAGTCTACATGAGGGTGACCCTGAAACAGGCAACTCCTTTAACAGCATAGGATGCGGAGGTAGAGAAAGATAGTCAAGGGTTGACTGGAGTCCCGGGCCTATGGTTTGAGGATCCTACTTGGTGTTTCACCTAAAGAGATGCAGAAAAAATCCTAGAAAACCTGCATTGGGGGGGGGGGGGTTAATAGGCTACATGAGGGTGATCCTGAAACATGCAACTCTCCTTTAATAGCATAGGCTCTGAAACATATGATAGTGGGACCTGTTCCAAACCAACTGCGAGTTATAATGTTTACCCGGAAGCGATCATAACTAGATGAAACCGTACGTTTTACATATTCAATGAATTCAACTTTATAATAATTCTGTACCAGTTGTTTCATTTTTAGGGCAAAATAAAAAGAATTATTTCGGCGCGAACGAAGTCGCGGGGGTATGGCTACTTACAAGTAATTACATTCAAAATTAAATTTAAGGTAAAAATAAGTTAAATACATTTTTAAAAATAAAACTGATCATCTAGAAATTTGACTGGAATAGAAAAATTAACTAATTTAACCTTCATTAAAAATACCTATTTCACAAATATTTTTTTTGTTTGTTGCAAATTCATTAGGATTGAAATGTACCAGAAGCTTCTTCCTCTTTGTTAGTTTTAAATTGCATTAATATGTGTACAATCGTCAGGTTAACTTTAAAAATCTTGCATATAGGTTTTTCTTCTGTAAATTGGTAGGAGTTCGTTAGCTTAGAATGAAATTTTCAAATTTTGTTAATCACAACTTTTCCATATTTATTATATAAATACTATTTACTATTCTTCATCGCTTGTATATTTTGTGAGGAAATCAATGGTAGCTGCGGTGTTTTCCATGTTGGGACCAAAGAATATAATGCCTACAGCGAAAATTATGGGTTGGATTATTTTAAAACTTCACCCACATATGGATATGATGTTTTGGTAAAAGCAGCTGTAGTGAAGTATGACAGAGGGTCACCAGAGTGGCGTGGTCTCCGTTTCCCGCTGAGGGGAGCAGACGTTGACGGATGCGTCAGGTGCCGGCCATCTTATTCCCCACGAGATATCCCGAGGCTCATGCATTACTCAGCACCGTCGGCTGAGAGCGTCAACACTGTGGGACGCTGCCATTCCCAAGGGATACAGCAACGGTCCTTTTGCAACAAACAATCACCAGTTCATCCGAAGCGGAAAGGCTAACAATTCGCGCGGCAGTGTACTCTGGAAGACGTGACAATTATTGGGATAAACGTGTCGCATATGGGGTTATGAAATGCTTCCATATGACTATCAAACTTATTCTGATTCATTAATTGCAAATGAGCATATGATTTAAACGGAGAAAGGTCAAACAAAGTAACTCTTCAAAATTATCCTGATAATCCCTTCAGGTCGCCAGCTCTTAAAAGACGTGGAGTTTAACAGAACTTAAAATTGAAAGTTTTAGAACAAATAAATAAAAATACGGCCAAATATATCAGCCAACAAATTTAATTAGCATTTAGTTATTATAAATACAACGTTTCATATCTGTGGACTTCTTTAGGAAACTAAACAGGGTCTTGAGGAAAAGCACGCGAAAAACCAAGATTTCTGCTTACAAAACGCTGGTCAGGCCAATTTTAGAATATAGGGTAACGTGCTGGGATCCATATTGAAATAAACACAATCTAGCGTTGGAAAAAATACGAAAACGGGCTGGAAAGATGTTTGGGGGTCGATTCGCGAGCAATCCTCACGAGAATTTAGAAGGTCTCAGTAATAGAAGGAAACATGCGAGGTTGTGCGCAATATATGAAGCTTATAAGGGTGAACCGGCCTGGAAAAAAATAACAATCCTACTGACGTCGTCGAATTATATCTCTAAAAATGATCATACGTTCAAAATTAAAGAAAAAGGGCAACGCACTGACGTAGGAAAATTTTCATTTGTTAATAGATCTATACGCGAATGGAATTCCTTGCCTGCAGAAATACGACTTTTCCGGGTAGCGTAAATCAGTTTAGGAATAGGCTACGACCTTAAGTGAGCAATTTTTAAATTGTTTTTAAATAGAATCAGTGAAGTGCTTATAGTGAAGTGATTTCTGTGTGACTCCTGACTTCTCTTCTCTTTTCCAGATCAAAACCTACACTTCAAAATTGTTCCTTAGTGTGATTTGTATTTTCTTTTTGTAATTGTATTTGTGTTTTCTTTGTTTGTAGCAGCCACCAGGCAAATTCCCAATAGCAACGAAGTAAGTAATAATAATACAATAATTATAAAATCAATACTAATTTTTATGTACTCAAATTAATTTAAATTTAAAATTTTTTGCGTTTGGTAACCTGAAGAAGTGCACAATTATGGATGAAACGTTGTATTTATAATAAATAAATATTAATTAAATATATTTTCTGACAATTTGTCGTATTTTTATTTATTTATTTTAATTAGTGCTAGAAAATTCATTTTTAAAAGTTTTAGTTTTCAAAAGAGACGCAGAACTATGTAAACGAGAGAGCCTTAATAGTATTATTGCAGCAAATACCTTCAATGAACTATATTCTGTACTAGTCCGCCATAATGTTACGAACAAATATAATTGTATTCTGGCATGCCTCTGAAGACATGAAGAGAAGGCGGGTCAAGAATATCGTGTTTCATTAATAGAACATTCAGAAAACCTTTTTAATATTTGACTATTTTTATTAATAATTATTTTGAAAAATTCTTTGTTGGGTATATCCATTATCATTTACTCATTAATGCAACATGCACATTAATTCAATGCGTGAAAGTATAATCACAAACGTATCCGTAAATGGCTAATTCGCACAGAGAAGAGTAATTAAGAACTTATGTAAATATACCACATTAAGCATATAAACCTGTACTTCATTAAGCCAGTAAAATTACAAGGAAATTAAAAAATTCAAGATTCATAAATAAGTTAAAGTATAAACGTTTTTAAAAATCCGTATCTTATTCACCCTGGCATAACTTACAAACTTGTATCACTTTTTGCGACATAATTTAAGGAATTATTATGATAAAATTTCCGCTAATAAACAAAGTGATTTTAAACGTCTGTGACAAACTCCGAGGGGTGATAGATTTAACAATGAGGAACCTTTTTTGTTCAATATCGTATATATTGTGATACGTCGTTTCGAAGTTACAGTTGAAAATATTTTTCTGCATGTGTAACCAGTTTTTGTTGTTGTTTGTAAGAGACGAGAAGACTTGGAGACGACCCATTCACAGTAGAGTATTGCGTCATTTGAGTGTTATCTTCAATTGAGAATGGGTGTCTACAATTTTTGTGAGTTAGCCTGTTATGGGAAGACTCGCGGAGACGGAAGCAGAGCTCTCCCCATGTACCAAACACAGACCTGACAGTTGAAGGAATCCGACAAGCAATGGTACGACAATGTAATGAGTGTAATCTGCGTGAAAGTTTCAACGATAACTGCGAAATGACGCGTGACAAGATATTGATTAACAAACAATTTTCCTTATTGTTAGATCTATCACCTCTCCGAGTTTGTCGCAGAGGTTTTGAATCACCATGTACTTATTACACATATTTTATCGAATGGAATACGGAATTAATCAAGATATTTTTCCTTTCCTGTGTCTATCTGCATTTTTCCACTGAATGAGTGGGCACTGTGACTGGCGTATCCACTGGTCCGTGTTCCGCTGTGACTAACAGGCTGGGCTCCCAGAAGTTGAACCTAGGAGGACGCGTTTGAGAGAGAACGTGATGTCCGTATCTAGGCACCTATAGTTGTCTAAGTTCTAGCAGCGATTCTCTGCCTTGTGGAAAGAGTCCAGAATTTATAATACAAAGAAGTGTCAAATGGGGAAAATCTGAGAACATTTGAACACTTTTCAAAATGGTGCACACTCGCGGCGCTCTTTTGATGAACTGTTTTTCTTTCAGGATCCACCTTGAAAAAGTAGCTTCTTGTCTCTATATTTCCCATTTCAGCCTCGTTCATTATCCAGGATACGTAAAATATTGAACAATAATAGCGCCTCCTGTATACTGCGGGAGCCTAAACTGTCGCCGTAGCTCTTCAATAATGTAGAATTGATGCAGATAACTGTAACTATTTAATGTTCATCAACAACCAGGTAAGCTACAACGTCTTAAAATGATAATTGAAATTGTTCCATCTCACAGTTAGTACACGAATAATTAATCACAATAAAGCCTAACTGATCAAAAAAAGTGAACGAATAATTACAGTGTCTGTGGGAGTTTTCTCGCAGGCGCTTCACCCCAGAGTGACTACGGGGCCCACCTGATTATGTCGGGAATGCCTCGTACTCTCTGGTTTTTCAACGTTCTCACATGCCGAGACACCTTCACCTATTTTAGGAGGTATATATACTGGGGTCGAAGACCTTGGGCATTTGGCAAGAGTTTTCCGCTGATCTCATTGGATCAGTCGACTAGCTGCCTCATAAAACTGGTGGAGACCCCACAGCAAACTCTTTTCCCGTCATTCGGAAGGGGGTGAGAATAGTACCCAATGCCCAACCTACCTGATGCGGGTTTTCTAGCAATTCCCTGCATCTATTTAGGTGAAACACCGGGTAGGATCCTTAAACCATAGTCCGGGGGCCCTAGTTAACCCTTGGCTACCTTGCTGTACCTTCCGCATCTCCCTTTTAAATTCCCTTCCTATGCTATTCCTGTTTCAGGATCACCCTCATGTAGCCCCCCCCCCCGAAAAAAATGAACACCTCATTTAGCCTGTTAACCACAAAAATAATAAAAATTGATATTTGTCTTAGTATCTAAGAAGACAAAACGTATTTAATGATATTCGCTCTGTTTGTTAATTACGACTATAATCTTGGTCTGCCTGTGTCAAAATCGAGTAATTTAATCAATATAGGCTCTCAGAATTTAGGGGAATGTAACTGCAAATTTACGACTTGTGGTCTCTTTAACGTACTTAAGACTTTGTGATACTTACAATATAGATTTCCCCGTTGGTTATCGAATAGCAGCAAGAGTGGCCCCTGGCCTCCTCGACATCCGGCTAAAATTGAATTTAATATTGTCGGACAGTGTGTCGTTCAACCACTTCACTCAAGTGCACAGCTCTCTTATGTTATGATTCGACGACTGTGAAGAAATATTTCAACTAACTGGCTCAATTTTCTCTGAATTGTTGCTCCGTAATATCATTTATCTATCCATAAAAAAAATTCTGTCAGTACGCTATTACGTGAAAGTTTTTGATTGAACAAAATAATATACTTCAACGTCTCGTTGCTGGTTACAGAATATTTTCGCCTATTTCGTATTTTTGGCCGATAGCCGACCCTTCTGTAGTCTAGTGGCTAGTGCCGCTCATTCACAAGACAGAGGTCCCGCATTCGAGCCCCGGCTATGGCAAGATACTTGACTCGGTAGAACACTGCAAGGGCTCATCATGAACTGGAAAAATAACTCATATCGGATGTGGCAATATTAAATTTTAGTAACAGATAATGCACTGAAAATTATAATTCTATGTGACTGTAACAACAATCTTTCAGACCTTGCTTTATAGAAATAAATATATTACTTTCTTGATGAATTAATTCAATTAATGTGAATATGCATATATCAAGAAAAGCGAATCTTCTCGGTAAACACAGACAAATATTAATAACCTCGTTATTTTATATGATAAGAAATCAAACAAAAATTATTATATTAACACTAATTTAATTTGACATAAAAATTGAAATTTTTGGTGATTGAAAAGTATCATGCATTCTTCCTCCAAACAAGCATTCCTTACACTAGTATGAATCTTGAAAATAATTTCAAACCAAATATAGAAAATTCATTTATTCGAAAGGTAAATATTAATAATCAATAAATAATTCAGTAATTATTTTCTATAAATACCAAACTAAATATTCTTAGAGATCTGTAATTGTCAATCATCCGCGAGGAAAACTCGTACTGGAAAACCTTGTAATAGAAACATCCATGAAAATGAAACAAGAAATGTAAGCAAACTACATGTGGTACTATTTATAACGAGTATGTTTGGCAAAGGTCCTAATAATTCTGGGATAAAACTAGTAAACAAACACTTTGCATGAGAGCTACCTTTAGCTATCACTAAGACAGATAAAAAAAACCTGACTCAAAACCCGTTCTATTCAATCGATGAATACTACAGTCGTACATGTGGAAATTTAGCAATAAAATAATTACACAAATATCCATATTTTAAAAATGTTTACTTGTACTTGTAAACCTTGCAGTTTATGTAAATATGACATAAGATTAGAAATGACATTGTTAAAAATTTTAGGTATAGAACTAGCATGTAGGAAAACTGACGTTTTCCAGAACATTGTAATACTTATGTATCAAACAATTGAACGGAAGCTAATAAAAATATTCTATTCTATTATAGGTTATCAGATCCTACAGGTTTTTATTATTTCTACATGGTTTATTTCTCCTACATTATTCCCTAACAATTAGTCTAAAATTCAACTATCAGTCCTTGTTATTCGGTTGATCTCGATGAGGCTCTTATTACCTAGCAACACCTTTCCTTTCTTTCCCGTTTTCAAAACATTCTTTTACTGTATGTTTAATAGTACTTAGAGAGTAAATAGATCCTATATCCGTGTGCAGAGGTGTGTTCTGTTCTTATTCTTGATATAACTATCTCGTATTTTGGTTACTGCAGATCTGTTTCTACTTTTAACGGACGACTTATATGGGACCCGAAGTTCGCGTTCAACTGGTAATCTGTAATTCCTATTATTACGTAAAGTTCTGCTCTTACTAAATTTTACTTTATCGTTATATTCCCAGGAATATTGTTTATAATAATGTTATTTAAATATAGTAATAAATTCAATAGAACATAAAATGATGTTTCTTAAGTTTTTCCTGACATTTTCAACTGTCGTTTCTGAATAAAACGTAGGTAATTAAATGAAAAATGAAAAGCATACGTGTAAATATTGGATTAACCGCTATATTATAAGTTTAGTTGAAATAAATTATAGAAAAAACTTGAGAAAGTGCAGTAAATTTGGTTTAGAGGAAATATATTTTTGCATAGATAATTCATATAATAATTAATATTCAGGTTGTTTAAAACCCCTTCTCTTAATGCTTTCTATATTCTTCAGACTTTATCAAGGTATTAAATTAATATAATTCAATAGAGAGGAAAACTAAATGAAATCGCCTTTCTGGTGTAAGCAAAACGGAAGATAACTTTTCTGAAACCTTCTTAATAATTTGACAGAACCAATTACTTCAAATTATGCCTACAGAAGATGATTTGTAACCAATTATATATTCCCTTTTCTACTAACACAACTTACATTTCGAGTACTGTCAAAAGACATCTCTTACTTCTAATTTCATTTTAAAGCGAATCGTGTTGGGGAAACTGAAGTGTAATACAAAAGGGGAACGAATTCGTGCGTCCCGATTTATCCCTCCGGATGCTCGGCGATTGGAAACAGCGCCCTCTGCTGCAGAAGAGCGGTAATGGACGGTGGGGGGTGGATGAGGGGATGTTATGCAATGGACAGGAAGGAGGCTCTAATGGTTCACCTCCTGCAAATCACCACTTTCTCTGCGGTTGGTCAGCTTAACGTGGGTTTGCCGATCACTTGACACGCGAACCAAGGCACTGACTACGAGAATCCCCACAACTCGAAATTCATTGCACAGAAAAATATGTTTATGGATTAAATTATACATTTTAAAATGCAATTGATTTTGATAAATATATATCAGATAAATTTTTTTGGCAAAAGGAATTGGAGAAGCAATTTTTAGAGGAAAGAATTAAGTTGCCATATTATAATATATATATATATATATATATATATATAACCATAATTTGCATGCGTTACATTTTTCTAAATATATAAAAAGTCATTTGTAAATTATTTATTTTTAAGATCGATGCAACTTCCACAATAACATTTAAGAAACCAATCTCGACTGTTTTCGAGTTAATTTTACGTGACTACTCGCCTGCCAAATTGAATCAAGATTACACAAAAACATTTCGGGAAAGGGAACAACAAATTAATTGACGGTAAAAAATCTTTTTTCAACGAAAAAGTCGGCTGTTTTTAAATGTTTAAATATTTAGTCCATCCTCCCTTCAGCTGGAAGTGGTAGGTAGAGACATTACCCCACTATAAGTCAGTTTCACTGAGATTCTGAGAGGCAAGAAGAAGGATTATCTACCAAAGGGATGAGCAATCTGCGGCCATGAACATTGTTTTGTACGTCACGTTTCAGGTTCACTTTTGACTTTTTAAATTTGAATTCTACGTGTATCTATACATCGGGTTAAAATTTAAATGTTTAAATTATAAAATAACATTAGAAATTTCTATCGGTGAATAAATATATCTTCCAAATAACGAGAGACATACATATGACGCTGCACTGAACAATAACCATAAAAGAAAGAGAATTTTCAGACGGTGGACGAGAGTTTTTTTTATTAAAAATAAATGAGATTCTTAAGATTTGTACAGTCAGTCGTAGTCGGAATTCAAATAAAATGACATGCGATTCAAATGAAGCTTTCGAGTAGCTGTGTTGGTTAATCTGCAAATACAGAAAATTCCTTTCAAAGAAGCAATCTCAAAATTTTAAATAAAATTTGTCTAATACATTTTCATTAAGTAAATAACGTTTGCTATGTTTGTATATTTCTGCATTCATTCGTTATTCTCTATAGAATTCTCGATTTATTCATTATGTTAACTAACGGATAATTTGTGTCTATTGCTGTTATATTTTAATGTGTTCCTTATAGGTGGCCCACATAAATTCATAAATTTGTCTATGACCCGTTTTCAGAAAAGGATCTAGTACATAATCAGTATGTAATACATTGAAATGTACAACGAGCATAGAGTAAAACATGTTAAAACCACTACGGTCGTGGAACTGAAAGTTTAAAATTTTTTAATCTTGATAAAGAATACGGATATTGTATCGACTTAATAAAAATAAGAAGGTCAAATAAGCACAGGTACGAAAAAAATACATGTGTATTATTTTTATAAAATTAATCGTACAAATTATTAATAAACGTGGTATGTTATCAACGTTAATTTTTAGATTACAAAACATATGAAATAAACAATGCGACGTACTTTTCTATTAAGTTAGTTTTTATATTCGAGTTTTATATAAACCCGTCTTTCAACAAGACATATTACAAGATTTTATAATCATTATAATTGAATTGACATATTATAACCTGCACAGACTGTCGAAATGATTTTAACTGAAGTGTCTTGACAATTTTTGGTTATGTTTTTTGAATCATTTGTTTTAATATATTTTATTGACGATGTGTACAACAATTTTAAATTCTAATGAATTAACGCCATTATACATAATAAATAATGTTTATAGATACGCAAGGGTTTCAGTTATATTTTATAGTTAAGTATGATTCTTACTTTAAGATTCAAGTCTCCTGCACTCGGAGGTCTGTGATGTTCCGTTCAGATATTAAGCTTCCCGGACTCCGCATTCGTCGGAGGATCTGTGGTCTTACTTGTGGGAGCTTAGCTTTCACAGGTATTTCTCCCCAGCGTGAGAAAATTCCTTCGGGAATTCAGCTTTCTCTCTCTGGTTTTTGAGGTTCTCAAATGGTATTTGGGTGGTGCATGTTCTGGAATCGCAGACCTTGGGCTTATGGAAAGATTTATCTTCTGATATATTTGGACTACTCGGGCAGATTTCTCCTATATAAGTTGAGGCATAGAGAATGGAATGCAGCGCCCTCACAGAAACTCCTTACTCGTCATTTGGAAGGAGGTCAGAGAATTATCTAACAACCCAACCTACCTAATGCACGTTTTCTATGCTCCGGGGGAGGTAGTTAATCCTTAGCAGGTTACTTCTACATTCCGCAAACCCCGTTTTTCATTTCACTTCTTATACTAGTAAAGAGAAGTCGTTAGTTTCCGGATTATCTTCATGTGTATTTTTACTAACTAAGAGGATTTGTCAGAAGCGCTTTCTAAATTGGTAGTGTGACCTGTTTTACGGAAAAAAGATTCATGATTGGAGAATATTTGATTTATGTCCCAATATTGAGGAAATTAAATCATAAACAGCATAATTGCAAGGAGTTATTGAGACAACAATAAGTTACGGAGATAGGTTTTTTCTTCCTAATTGTACAGGGAGTATTTCTTAATAAAGCAGGAGATTCTTTTTACATCCAATAAAGAATAAACTAATTATTCCTAAGGTATTGGTTCGCAATTTTGACTTCCCCTTCTCCTTGGCTAATCGAAAAACTTGATATTCATTCGTTCCTACTAGAATACAAGGATTATAAACTAAATATATGGCTATGGAATAACCTCATGAAGAATATTGCTGAGCGTATAAGAGTCACTAAGGAAAATATACGTCGATCCTTACATGAGGAGAGGCCAAATTGGTTTCTCGATTTTCACCACGACTGACGTTCGCTCGGGTTTCTTGTAAACTGAAGATAGTGAGCTAACCGCCATTCTAGAGGCTAATGAACTGGCGAAACATCTCGTGGAGGAAGTTACTATAATATTGTAGGATCTTTTGGAGGCTATTTTGGAAATTTGTAACTCGTACAAAAAAAAGAGATTATCAACCGCATCCATAGTAACCTACTTGAAGTAAAACAAATATCAAATAAAATATACTTGTGTTGGATCCCGTCCCCTTTAGGGGAGCGAGTCCTGCAAATAACAGTAAACCTGTCCATAAGTGGGTGGAAATCAAACCGAATACAAAATTCTGAAGTGAAGCTATTGTTTAGGATGATTCATTCAGAGGCTGGAAAGGTTCCCTGGATCTGGAATATTCAAGTAATGGTGGCGACCCACAGATTATTTTACCTGCTGGCATAACTGTAAGGGAACTGATCGTCTTGTCCAGAATTTCTTCTTCTAACACCATGCTTACTCACGAGTTCTTATTTAAAAGGGAAGCTCGATCTATTTGAAGCTGATGTGGAGACACGCTAACGATAAAGCACAACTGCATAACCCTGACACGGATAATGCACACCCCCAGGTGCTCACCAGATGAGAGAGAGGGAACTTTCCCACTCGGAAAGAGCTATAAAGCATCTGTTCACGTATCGCCTCTTAAAAATATATTAGAAAAGATATTCTCTTGAACCTAAAAATTCAGTCTATTAGCGACTCGTCATAAATGTCCCTGAGTGCAAGGTGATCGTATTGAAGTTCTTAATGGCTATAATTGTTAATGGGACGTTAAAACAAATTATCATTAAATATATCTTAGGCTCTACTAAGGTAGCGTGATTAATTAATGTACAACATTTCTTTAATCAATCAGAGTGAAGTTAAGTAAACATTCCGTCAAGATGGGTATGCCAATAACGATAGATGATCGAATAGGTGACATGATATATGCTCGTTAAATCACGCGTTGACCAATAAAATGGTGTTTAATTAATTAATGTATCGCGCTATTACAGATTAAGTATATGGGTTACGCGGGCATACAACTAGTATAAAATTAATGTATTCAATACGTTAGGTATACGCATATAAGAAGAAGTCCCACCAAAATAATCAATTTCTCCAAAGGTAGTACATTTATAAAAATGCTGCGGAGCCAAGACAGATCTATTTAAACGTCGGATAACCTGGGTTTATCTACCTTAAGTCAATAAAGCAGCTTGATAGATGGAAATATTCAAAAAGTTTTCGAGTTCATAAGTGTATTACACGGAAAGCCTTCCGATTCATCGCAGTCGTCTGTAGCGAGGAAATCGATTCGTACTTCTTAAAGCGGCAGCATAAAATCGAATATCCATTTAGACAGCTCATTTTCATACTTTACAAGCGGGAACCATCTTTCTGGCACGTAATTACGTTTTGCGTGGGACGCATTCAATATCCGTTTCCGCCCGTTCTCCACTTTGGCCTCATATCGCGTCGGCCGTAAAAGTCCCCATTAAATACTATTTCCCTATCTTTAATTTAGAATTGCAATAACGAGATAAACAGAAACTGCAGAGAGAGGGAGAGAGAGTGTCTTGCAAACTATATATAAATATTTTCCTCTTTCTGTTTTATGTGAGAATAGGAAACGTTTCTTCAACTGCAATTAAGAAAAATATATAACTTTTTTGGAAGTTGTTAAAAGTTCCAGTTTGAATCTAAAATAATCCTTCTAAACTGTATCTAGAGCTTTAAGAGTTTATCCGTTTTTAAGTGATCTTCCATATTCTGAAAAAATAAGTACTAATTCAAGATCATAGGGTCCAATTAAGATCACTGTAGAATGATGAATTGAATGCATATTTATTCTAAAAGTAAATGATTGAATACTCTATATTATTCTTGCACACTGATTCACTTTAGTGTAAATTTAAACTGTTTATTAACATGGAAGTGAAACCAAATAAATATTGCGTCACATAACAAAGGTTTGACAACACGTTCACCTGATTTAAGCCACCTTGATTTATTTTTCATACAGTATTATAAAGGACGTATAATCATTTAATATCACCTATATAACTTATAGAGGGTTTATGTGCTAAAATTGTCGGATTTGTGCATTTTGTTCACCGAATTGACGAGAATTAGGTAATTAGCAACTAAAGTAAAAATTTTGTAACAAATTTTATTTCCGAAAAGATGCATTTTCCCCATGTATTCTGTAAAAGCAATTTATTTAGAGAGAATAATTTTGTCTGTATAAAAACATGTGTTATTAACGAAACAAAATAATTCATTGTTGATTACATTCACATTTTATATAAAAAACAAAATAAACAATTTTATTTCACTGCATGTACAGTCTGTGAGGGGATCTGAGCCTTGTAGCATAGGCAGAATATTAATTTTGCGAGTAGAAAATCTTTCTCAGTACAATAGTTTATTAGCTCATCGCCAGGCTCCGTCGTGGATCTTGCTTCTTGCGAATCCAGCTGTTTATTTGATTATAATTTGAATTAATATTGCCTATTTAATATATTTTTGTCTTCGCAGGTCACAAGCGTCAGCTTAGCTTAGATTCTACTATCCAAACGCGGACATTCACTCCCCTTTTGGTCTTGACAATAATAATAAAAATTTCGACTTTTAGGGCCAAATAATAATATCCAATGAACGAACGAAAAAGTCGAATTATTTTCTTATGGAATGACAGGAGATTAATAACATACGGGATGTCATTTGTAACGGTTAAACACATCTGCTCGGGGTTGTGGCGGTGCGGAATCAAAGGAACGGGAGACAGCATTTGAGCCAGGGGTAATAGAACGTAGATGCCGCGTCGCGTCTTGGGTGTTTCCCAACTTTGGTGAGAGTTTGCTGCATCGGGTGGTGGTTTCATAAGTGTAAACATAAATATGATTGGTCAATATCCATCCCTGCCGTTTTGCCGATAAAAAATAAAGAAGTGGGGAGGAGATTTTAAAGAATGGCTGGAAAAAGGATTTGGAGAGATTGTGCAAGAGCGGTGAGATGAGATTAGGACAGATCGAATTCAGAAACAGATTTTAAAGAGGAGATTATTTTGGACAGATTTTTCGAGAGTAGTGAGACGGGAGAGATGGAAAGACATCTTTGGTGAGAAATTCCGCTTGGAGATAGCCTGCTCTCAACTTCTCACTCGTCTGTGATCTAATTGTGGCACCGGAGATATTGAAATTTTTCCTGAAACAGGAAGAATAGGATGTCGGCAGATGTGATTTGGAGGGAGAACGACCCAAGTAGGAGGAAGGAGCTGTAGCATGCACTAAGCCGACACGGTAAATTACACCTGTAACCCTTTCTGCTGATTTCCTGTACTTCAAGGTACGAGTAGAGTAGTGTAAAATATTTCTGTTCTTTGCGAAGGCCCATAATATGTGACACTGAGGTTAGAGTTAGAATTGTTTGAGTTTAAATAATTAATTTGTATCATGTTTATATATATAGTCTTAATTGACGAAAGAAGTGCCGACATAAGAATAAAAATTGTAATTATTTTTGTAAAATTGTTTAGAGATTAAGTACATTTTTGTTTTTCTTTTATATTATAAAAAGTCGTTAATATATCAATATTTCACTTAAATATTATAATTACCCCCGATATTCATGATACATTTTTTATTTTTTGCAAGCTTTTTGTTGAATTAACCAGCTGTAGTATCAGCATTATACTAGGAATAATTTTTCATCACTTAAAAACCGAGAAATATGGCTCAAAATGCTTTTAACTAGTCCGCTTATTTTTAAATCAAAACTTGCTATCATTCAGACCTGATTCGCTCCTATAAATGCCACAAGCAGAGAATTTGATGTCGATCCATCCGTTCCACAAAGTGGCAAAAACTGTCATTTTTAATGAGTGCATACCCTAATCTGGCTGACGATAACAAGAAAATGTTTATTCGAGGGAAGCGCAGCACGCGACCTTCAGCAGCCCGTAATCTGGGCTTTGTTTGACATGCAAATAAAGCGAAGCTACGCCACCTTGGTGCTTCGTGCATGCTTAATGTATACAAAATGTTATCACATGTTTACTGTCAACAGAATGGAAGCTTTTGAACGGTGATGTTTATGAATATTTAAAGTCATACAGAATGGGTGTTCGACGGTGAGGGATAGAGCAGAGCTGGGGATGTGATAGCTTCAGGGACAAAACGGATCGGAGGCGAACCATCTGACGGCCTTATTTTTGTGAAAGGAAGCGAGAGATGGCGTGAAAATATAATTATATCCCAGATAAAATTGTTATTCAGATTTACTTCACAACATTTCAGCTTCATCAGATGTGTAACAGTTATAAATTCAAAAACTTTACCAGTTATTAATATTATTTTGATGTCATTTTTAATCTGCATTTAGAAATGTACAGTTTATATAAACTAATATTATAACGCAGGAATTAATCAGGTATTTGCATCATATCGCAGGGCTGTGGACGACTCCAGGTACGTCATGATTTGAAATCAATGAGCAGTAAGTTGCAGTACCTCGCATATAATTTATATAATCAAAGGTACAAGTGTTTTTAAGTTCCCAGCAACGGAAATTCTCCATACATGCAAATAATGTTTTACGTTAATAATGTAATAGCTTTTATATCTCCTTCCCTATATTACTGTTTACTCTTTGTATATGTGTGCCCGGCTCGATTCTATTCCAAACAAACTTTGATGACGTCATAACGGAACGTATCCGTAATATTACTTATTTTCCTTCTCTGGGTTGTTACACGTAGGTTTTGCAATCAAATAATTTGATAAAGATGCATATTAATAAAACATACCATTAACACAATATATTGAACAAAATAAATCGTTTCACACCACAACGCACTAATGTACGTATAAAACGTTCTTTTCCAACTTATAAACACAATAATAAGCTGTCTTACTACACAATCATTCAAAATATTTCTTTCTGCCGATCTCTCCGTAATGCATATCATTATTTTCATTTTTTTAATATTAAATTTTGTTAGATAATAATATTTTCCATCTCCAGCCAACAGGACGGGTGCCAGCGTTGATATCTCTACGCCGCCGTACTATGCAAAGACGTTTTTTATTTGTAATCATACTACAGTAAAAATGGGACCGACACGTTGGAAATCCAGAATTGAGGACTTATTAAATAATCTTTTATGAACAAATTGACGGTCTAGACAAGTGTTTCCCAACCTTTCTCTTATCACGCGCCACTTATGTAACAACTGAGTCTTTTTATACTAAAAAATTCAATAAATCTGAAAATGACGACTAATTAAAACTTGTTCAGGACGAAAGATTAGATTTTGGGAAGTAATAATGAGGTGATTTTAAAGAAAGGAAAAGTAATTAAATTTTCGAAACATATGAAGGGCAACAAAAAATCAAGTAGAACGTAATTTATATGAAAGAATATTTTATAATATTTTAATTTTTAGTAGTTATTATTTTATAAGTTCAATATTCAAGTTTTTGTTGTTAGATAAACATTACTTTGATACCCCTAGATGGATATAAGTTTCCCCTATTCGTGCACAGTCGCTAATGTTCTTACAGTTGATGCGACTATAAACAAAAATTTAAAAAACTGACATT
Source organism: Eucriotettix oculatus (assembly GCA_034510155.1). NCBI lineage: Eukaryota > Metazoa > Arthropoda > Insecta > Orthoptera > Tetrigidae > Eucriotettix > Eucriotettix oculatus. The sequence continues at coordinate 190,445,849 of CM067376.1, forward strand.
TTTCAATTTCTGTTTTTAAACAGCGGGTTTTCATGTAAGCCCTACGTTAATTTTCATTAAAAAAGAGTCATTTTACGCCATTTTAAGCAATTTGTTAATTACATTTTAAGGTGTATGTTAAAAATTTCTGTAAATAGATGGAATCATTTTTAAATAATTTATCATACATTCATATTAATGCCACAACAAATGCTAGTGGGTTTTCCGAGTCGTCTGTTGTCCTAACGATTCAGGAATAACTGGATTAATGACTTTCCGTTCTTTAGTAGGGCTTAATACAGCGCTCGTGAGTGATATCCTGCGGTAAGGGAACGGCATAGTCATTAAGAATGGTGTCGTTTTTATGTACAAGGGGGCTTCAGTCATAGATTTGAAGAATTGCAATGGTGTCAGCGAGGAAGTATCAGATGACATTTTAAAACCGATTTCAACATTTGTTTTGTAACAGTAGGATCTATTTTGTAGGAATTAGTGGGGTTTTATTCCTAACAGCCAAAACAACTTCCTGAATTTTATAACAGTATGATATTTCCATTTATAGATTAGGCCTCCTAATATGCTGCAAGATATAGATTTAATTACTTCTGAGTTATAACTAGACGCTAAAGTTTCAAATAAGAAATAAGACTATATAATTGCTTTTAAATTAAAATTATTAGTTTATGTTCTATATATTCATATCCTGATTTAAACTCAGTCATAGTATTGACTGACATATCTTATCAAGTGTCCCCTATACAAACTCAATCGACGTATTACAACTGTAGCTCCGTAACTTCAATTTCGTTTAAATTCTAGAGCAGTCTTATTTGGGATAAATTATTGCTTTATATATATTTACAATTAAAAAATGTTGAAATAAAAGTATCTATAGAACAGGAGATTTGAAGATATTATCTCATGCTTTTATGGCATCTGACAAAAGTACACGTTTGAAAAGTATAAAGACAACGCACAGAAAAATAATACGTTTTACGTTAACGTTAGCGGGGTAATTTTAAGGACAAACCTCTTTTCTATAATAGATTTATGTGTTGAAACGTTATAATGTAATACACTGGACTAAAACTATTAATTAACTAATTATAAAGCTCAGGTATCTATCTATTCTCTCAAATTGCCTCATAATTTACTCATTTTATCCTCCTTTATTGTAATATTTTTTATCACAAATATATTACTAATCGTATTCGAGACGTCAATTCGTATAACTGTGTATTGCACTGATTACTAAGAACACTTTTAGATCTTTAAATGTAAGGTTCTACAAACTGGAAGTTAATCATAGTTACACTATTCATGCCAAAAGCTTTAGAGTTCTTCAAAGAAGAATTTATTGACGTAAATAATGATTTATTTCAACAACAATTTCGCATTATTATTTAGTATCTCTTTAAAAGTTAAAATTTTGTTATTGAGTTTGGAAAACATTTTAAAGAAAACCGTAGTACCATTTATTGTCTTTTTTAGGTTGTATAATTAAAATGATATTAATAAAATAAGTCTATGTAATGTTTTAGTTTTACTTTTCAAAGGAAGTACTACTATATTTTCAGTGACATTGAGTTATAAAACGTAATGTTATTACATATTAAGATTTCCCACTATACACGTATTGGTTCCCTTAAGTAACATTTAACAATTTCTTCTCTTTTCAGAAAGGGCAAAGAAAAACTGTTGTGTCAAGCAAATGTTTGGCTGTAGACGTTTCAGGTAAATAACTCAAGTGGCTCTTTATATGGAGATAAAAAGCTATTGCCAGATCGCAGGTTTTTAGCAGTAAAACCTGTTAAATAAGGGCCTTATGAAACAGTAATTACATTAATTCGGGTCACGTTAGCCGCGTCCGGGCGATGAAAGAGTTCATATGTTCTGATTTAATATCGGAAAATATATTAACACTGTAAAGCTAATATTCGCCCTGTGTTTTCATGATATGTTTGACAAAGAAACAGTATCATATGATTTAAAATTTTTGTTAAGTTATATTAAAAATCGTATAAAATAAAAAAGTTTTAAAAAAAGTAAATCATTTGTAAAGTTAGATTAACCATTTATTTTGATTTCGCCATTCATTAATTAAATATTAGTTGATGTCAAATGGATGGAAATATTATTTTGGAAGATCTACATAGTAGTTTCTTATTATAAGCTACAACAGAGGAAATCATACGATACAATTTCACAAGCAATTTTCCTAAATTTTCAATTTAGCTAACAGTGAGTCTGCAAGGGTCCCAAGTGAACCCAACCACACGATCGATTATGCACTGGAGCATAAAACATGTTGACGATGGAGAAAGACTTTTTAATGGGGTGCTTTCGTCTGCAGTCTGCGAATAATTACAGGCCGGTATCTTACTGGAAAGCTACACTCGAGATTTAGTGAAAGCACGAGTTCGCAATCGGAGTGGGTAAAAAGAGAAGAAAAGTACGAAAGCAACCGTTAAAAAGTTATGGAAACTGATTCATGTTTTCTGGGCTCCTCTAATACCAAGGAAAGAGCAAATATTTGACAAACGGCATTTTAATAATTGTTATAATAAATGTTACTTTTATTTCGTCTACTTATAAACTCGAAACCATTAGATTCTTGAAAGGTTTATTTTGAAGCAAAAATAATATACTATAGTGGTAACGTTATGCAAAATAAATGTAAAAGTTGAATGGTAGCGTAAAATGGAACGCAGGTTCTGCAGTTAAAATAAGAAAAAAATTAACAGAACTTGTAAAATGTAACATTTTCACTGCATTTTAATTTATTCAATAAATTTACTTTTAATAAAAGTAATATTTTCATTTTACTAAATATTTTATATTCTTCCAAGTAAGTAATAATATGAAAACTAATTTGTCTCGTTAAAGCGGTATTTAGAACTGTGACCGCGAAATCGTCCATGTACTCTTGTGGTAAATAAATTAGTTAGAGGCAAAATTTGAGTACTCTGGTACATAGAGACATTTATAATTCATTTTAAAGTATATATATTGTACAACATTTAAAGTTGTCACCACATATTTAGTAATTTTTATACATATTACATTACAAATAAAAATAAGCTTTTTAAATGTCAACAAAGTGAAATTATTAGAGTAACATCAAACCTAATAATTATTTTAATCCTGTGTGACATTGCGTTCATGCCCGTAACCTTTTATTATAAAAAATTGTATTTCTGAACGTTTCACGCAGTGAAGAAGAATGTCTGTGATAATGACGTTCTTTTTCATAAAAGAAATTCGTGGGAAACGAGAAGTTCGACGTTATTAGATTGTTAGTAGTATTAACGTGTTGTCATTTGAATTGACGTGTTCTAATTTAAATCGCAATCACAGAAATTGACATGTTACTGTTTGATTGGTTTAGAAAGTAAGCTTTCACAGGAGTAAACCCGAACGTTGAATTAAACTTTGGTCGTGTGGTTTTGTACTTTAGAGATGTTTTGTTGAGGATTGCTAATAGAATTTGTCGTGAGAGGCGAGGACGAAAGAAATCGCAATGTAAATTTAAATTAATTTGTTTCCCTACTATATGGGTGCCCAGCGGTGCCAGGAAATTAATTTATATTAGCCTTCTACAACTTTTACTTCCAGAGAAATCTTTTTGTCACGACGTGATTAAACCACCAACTAAAGCGTCACATTTACGAAAATTTATCTTTACACGCCTCCCATTATATAAGTGCAGAATTTAATGATAAACATCACGATGACCAAGTATCTTAATCGAGTAAAGAATCACAGTATTATAAAAGTAATCTGAAGGAATGTGGAAAGAAATGATCTCACAAACCCCGAAAAATATTTGCGCGCATGAAAATATCTGCCGTTTATGTTTTAAGCTTCCGTACCCTCCACCCCCCTCACAAGGCATGGTAGTAGAGTCTTACCCCTACTGTCCTTACTTGCTTTCGGGTCGTAAATAACTTGTGTACCAAATTTGGTCTCAATTCCTCCACGCCTTTAAAGTTGCATCCGGCACACACACACACAATAATACCACGAAAAAGTAAATTATATTTATAAGGAGAAGTTACTTGAACCATCTCTTCCATCTGATTACTGTGAAATTGTAAATTGATACATACACGTATCTACAAAAAATAAAGTTCAGTGTGTGCGAACCAAGTCTATATATATCCAATCTGCAATGCATACATTCATTTTCTTTATATATAAAATGCATTCCGGAGGGTAATGTATTATTTAATGAGAAGAGAGTTCAGAGAAAACACAATTATATACTTTTTTAAATATAAATGAAAATCCAGCCAATTTCTCTGAAAACAATATTTATATTTATTTAAGACATCTACAACGTTTCGCCCAATATTTGTAAACATCCTTGGGTAAATTTTAAATGTAAACATTTTGTACACATGAGCTTTATGCATTGTTGAAATCAAATAATATTCGTTTCTGTTTTAATTTAATGTTTCCTATATTTTATCACCCTTATTGATTTCTCTTGCATATTACGGCGATCGCGTATAGCACTGGACGGACGGTGACTGATGATGAGGAAAAATTTAAGAAGGGTCGGGCAGTGAAAAGGTTTAACCGAGTAGTCCTTTTATAGATGTAATATCCTTGATATTTTTT